>CM027083.1:16782548-17382548 GCA_015343265.1 Pao palembangensis | reverse complement strand
TGCATTTATGGAAGACACACTTTATAATGAATGCACTCACAGAGTTGATAAAAACAAAGGCACACTTCTATTCTTCTATTCTTTACAAAAAGCTACAGCTTATTCTTCATTGCCACATTTTAGCAACAACCCAACAGGCGGCAGCTGAGAGCAAACAGGTTTCCCACAAACCTCCTTCTGTTAACTGCTTATTCATCATCACACGCTGGACAGGTGGACGGGTCAGCAGTCAGTCAAAAGGACCAAAGCGTTCAGTCACACCTTCACACCCAGCAGCCATTTACATCCAGCAGAGTTGGACTGTGGAGGCAAGAGCGCCTGAACATGCCTTGCAGACAAGAGAACATGCAAAGTCCATACAAAACCCAGAACCTTCGTACTGTCACCCACACAAAGGTTGATGCAAACATATTTGTTAGGATCCCATGTTAAAATGACCATTAATGTCTTTAGATTTTCCCATTTCGACTGAAGCTAACGTTGTTGTCAGTCAGACACCCACAATAGGATTACTGCTGGCGAAGCCACTGCTATTAATTATTGATAAAGCATGTGAATGATTCATTAACCACTAAATAAATAATTGGTCACAGCTAAAATGCCCCTTTCTTACACAGTGGTTTCACTATTTTAAACAATAGTGCTCCCATGAGCTTCTACATGTAAAGTCAATGCGTTGCTATAACATCAGGTAAATCAGCGCTCCCCAACATTTTTTGCGCCACGGACCGGTTTAACGTCAGACAGTATTATCAGGGACTGGGCGTTAAAATGTGGCGGATAAATACAACAAAATAAGGTGATATGACCATCATGATAACTGTGGTATTTTCTAAATATAATAATAAACGTGTGTCAATGTGAGCCATAGACGGACGTAACGAAGAGAATCTGGGAATTTTTCAAAATAAAACATCGTTCAGTTTCAGATAATAAATTAAATGAAGTAATGTAAGTTATTTATTCTTTATGTGCGGCCCGATACCAAATGACCCACGGACTGGTATTGGTCCGCGGCCCGGGGGTTGGGGACCGCTGAGTTAAAGGGTTTATGTTATAAAATCCAGAGTTAGCTGTTGGTCGGAGTGTTGTTTCATAGGCAGCTCAGTAGTTATCCATAGAGGCCCTCCAGAAACTTGAGTTTCAGCTGCATTACTGGATCGTGCGATCATTGTAGCTGCAGTTCTCCCTGCGTCGGTGTCTTTCCACCAGTCTCTGAAAACAAGATGGCGGTTTTTCTAACTGTGTCTGGTCTGATGTCCCTGACCTGTATGAGCAGCATCACAGTCGGATGGTCGTTTTTCTCCTCGGTGGCCACTTCGTGTGACTCAGTCACGGGGTTGCCTGAGCTGACATTGCCGTGGTGACGGCAGCAGAATAGTATCCTGCCAACGGGTCTGAATACGGCTCTGTAGAGTCCGTGGCGAGCGCTCTCGCTCACAAAGCAGTAGAGAGCGGGGTCAGCCACGCAGTTCAGACTGGTCAACAACAATGACAGGTGGTAGTAGTTGAAGATTCCTGGAACACAACAGCACCACGGCGGTCACAACCACAAACGTTTGCATCCTAAATCGTTCACCATCAATGGCAACACACCTGCAATAAAGGCGCAGTCCCGTTCCAGCAGAGTTCGTATTAACAGCATCAGGTGATACGGAGAGAAACAGATGAGGAAGATGAGGATGGTGCTGCTGACCAACTGTCTGATCCGTATCTTCTTATTGGGTTGTGTCCCGGCACTGTGACGCACAGCTCGAAGGACACACAGGTAGCTGATCTGGACAGAAGGATGTCGTTGAACCAAAACGGTTCCAATCAATAACAACCCCTTAACTGATGAAGAGCTCAGGGGAAGTGTTTTTCCCACTGGCAGGTGGAGGAGAGATTGCATCTCCTCACTGGCCTGGGAGCTCCTCAGGACCTCCAAAGATGCACCTGAGCCCATGGACTTCTCCTCTATTAGCAGTGTTAGCTTCTTCCACCCACAGATTACACACTACCTCCTATATGTATGTATTTGATATATAGCTAATCTTAATGTTGATGTTCTCTGTACTTGTGGCATCTATTGTACAAATGTCTTCATTCTCCCTAAAAGTTTTTCTTCAAGTTTTTCCTGACCCGGTTGCAGGGTCTAAGGACAGAGGGTGTCACAACCGTGCACGATGTAAAGCCTTCCGATCAAATAATGTGTGAAACTGGAGATTGCAACTGAAAGCCCTGGACGGTCTCGCTCTGCAGATATTACCGCCCATGGTTTGTCAGCACGCTGGCTGACGACTGGCGATTTTCTCAGGATGTCCCAACAAACCCAGGCCCTGGGGTCAGCGGTGCACGGTTGCAGAGCCCTTACCGTTGGCCCTCGCCACACAATGGGAGGAAGGGGTGACGTATTCTTTATAGCAATGGTTCTGTCACATTAATTCATTGTTCTGAAAGGTGATGTGTCATACAGGTGCAACACAGCAGCCGTTGCCTTGGAGACTGTCAAAGACATGACCTGAGACACATTATTAAAACGTCTCCTTTAAGCATGTCTGAGTTAGATTATATCAGTTCAGTTCAGTTTTATTTCTATGGCGCCTTTTACAATAAAATTGTCTCTAGGTGCTTTACAGAGGCAGAAACCCAGAGCCGGAACCCCCAGGTGAGCACAGTGGCAAGGAAAAACTCCCTTTTAACAGGAAGAAACCTTGAGCAGGACCAGACTCACAAGGAGGAACCATCTTGCTGAAAACTGGCTGGGTAAAGGAGGAGAAGAAGAGGGAGACAGGACAGAGAGAATAAAGAGAGAGAGAGAGAGAGAGAGAGAGAAACAAACATGCAAACATAATACAGCATAGGGAGGTTGTTATAAAAAAAGGGGAACAACATAGGCAGGTGCTGACAGTGGACCCTTAGGAGACCAAATGATGAATTCAGCCGTGCACACAGCTCTATTAACAACTTTTCATTTGAGATCTGGCCACACACTATTCCTCCGTGCACATTTTCTTGCAGTCTGAATGTCCCTACACTGTTCTTCACTGAATTTCAGCAGTATTACATAGACAGATGAAAGGCGATCTCACCGTTAGTATGATCAGGGGGAAAATGAAGCCAATGATGAAGCGGTAATAGTTGATTGGATATTCCCATGGCTTCATGGGGTAGTGCTCAAAGCACACTGACTGGTTCCTGCGGGTTTGGCTCAGCTCTTTGTGGTGGAAGAACACTATACCCACCGCGATCTCTTTCAACCAGATGACAGAGCTAATGAGCCAGGCAGCACTCATGGAGCGGAGAGGGGTGAACCTGCAGCCAAGGACGAGAGACGGGGTCAGGGGGGGTGAAGGTGGCGGCGGAGGCGGAGGAAAACTGTGGTATGTGAGAGCTACTTTAAAGGGTGGACCACAGCCAGGTAGCGATCCAGACTGATGCAGCACAGAAAACCGATGCTAATGTAGATATTCTCGTAGAGCAGAAAGCCGCAGAGTTGACACAGCCACTCCCGATGGCGCCAGTCGTCACCCTGAAACAGCAGCAAATGAGAAACGACACTCTAAGACGCAACAAAGCATCTACGGATAATGTTCTGTTTACAGGCACATCTATTCACGCTGAGAAAGAAGAGATGAAACACTTTTTTTTTATTCTGAAGTTAAATCTGTTAGCTGGTTAAATCTGTTAGCTGGTTTCATTCTCACTTCCGTTTTACACGGAATTCGAGAGCTTGTACCCGTTTTTTAGAAACTGTACGGCTCCAGCTCGAAGTTCGTGATGGATGTTGCACTCAGAAGGAAGAGCTGGGTACAGAAGAAAGGTGGCGCTGTTGTTTACCTGGAAGATGTACTGCAGCCACAGCGGCAACGACGTCAGGTACAACAGGTCAGACACGGTGAGGTTAATCAAATAAACGCCAAGCTCATTCTTCTGCTTCAGGTGCACGACTGCGTGGTATAAAGCGTACAGGTTGGACGGAACACCGATCTGAAAGCAAAAGCCCGAAGTCTAAAACAAAATCAACAGCATCACAAGAGAAACCAAAACGAACAGGTCATTTCGTCAGGTAGACTATAGCGTTTAACGGCGAGACACTATTTGAGATGATCTAAAGGTATAGACTCGGGTGAAAAACTGATTACGGCTGTGTTTGGGTTCAGGCTGAGCCGTTCCAAATCAACGCAAGCCGGTGGAAGGCCGCACGCGCGTACGCCTGCGTGAGCTTTTTATTAACAACGCGAGGACATTTTTGGGAAGTCAGGACAATTTATCCTCACAACTCAAGAGTCCGTTTGGGGGTTGAGACTTGGTTTGAAGGTAGAGGTTAGCATTAGGTTAGGATTAGGGAGTAGTTGTGATGGTTAGGGGCTGGGGAATGCTTTGAAAGACCTTCATAAAGTCAGAATTACAAGGATGAGTGTGTGTGTGAGAGAGAGATGGAGCACCACTACACTTTAACCTATGACACATCTCACACACACACTCATAAATAACATCTAATCTAGATTTGTTGGCTGAGCACCTCTCAGCATCTGAGCTTCATGGAGGAGCGTCGTCCAGGTGTTCACTCACCAGCAGAATGAGAATGTAGACGCAGGAGAAGACGTACTGGTGGATTTCATGACTGATGGTGCAGTTAATCACATCCTCCTCAGACATGGTGACCGCATCACACTCACATCAGCACACGTTCGACCCGGCGCATGACGACAGGGAGCGCTACAGGCATGCTTGCAATGGCAGAGACACACACACACACACACACACGCGCGCACACACAAACACACACAGGATTCTCCTGCTGGCAGGGATTGGTGATATCAGTGAGCAGGGAGCCTGTGAAAGGTAAAATATTGTTATTTTGCAGTAAATTTAAATTTAAATATGATCTTGATTATCTCCTGAATTCCCTTCAGATTTATGTAGGATCTCCTTGGTCGACTGGAGTCTGTGTCTCTTGTCCTACTTTATTTAACTGTTTGGGTTTCAGAGCAGTGGCTGCTGAGTTCACGCCGTCACTGTGAATTTCCTGATGACACAAACGAGCTGTAGGAACCACCCCGAGACGAAGCAGCTACACGCACAAGCAGCTTGTGCAGACCTGCTCCCGTTACCGTGGGAGCGTTTCTGCTGGAAGCAGATTTACTCTCCGGAGCTGCCGCCTTTATCACATCACATTTATTTAATTAAAGAATTATCTGCTTCTACACAGCAACCACAAGTACACGTACTCACACATGCCTCATTAGTTATTATTTAGCAGATTATTAAATAATGTATACACAACCCTGATGATCTGAAAACGCTCCCATTTTGTTGTGTTCCTACGCACAATGGAGCTGTAAACATCCACAGCTCTTGTACGCGAGGGGACGGCTTTGCAGGTTCTTGGCGGTTGTAAACACGTTCACGTTCACACGGAGGCTCTTAAACAAGGCCGAATTCGGGTCAATAAGCCTGACCTTACAAACAATCGACGCTGTAATGATTTCATTATCGGTGGACATGTGGAGCTTTTGATTGGCTGGTGTGATAGCAGTGTGATAAATAGTCTGGATAAAGGTAATAACTTCAGTCTCCGTCGCGCTCTGCAGTAAAGAAACATGGTGACTGTTCATGCTGCTCATTATATCAGTGTTCTGGAGAAAAGCTGGCCTTTTGTTCTGACCCCTCAGCAACATCCACCCAGGCTCCGATGGAGGCTTTGCTCTCCAGACACTTCTGAGGTTTTGGATTTAATGGAGCGTTTCAACTAGTTTATTTGCTTTAATAATCCTGGATATTTCCAATCTTTCACATGGCCATAGTCTCTGCGCCGGGCCAAAAACTGACAAATAACGCCGCTTGGACACTAACAAAAACTAGGGCGCACATAAAAAGTCGCTTCCCAGAATCTGAGGAGGGATACTGAAAACACAAACTTACATCCTGGGAACTCATCGTGCGCTAGGGGCAATGCACAGAGACGAAGAAGAAAAAGAGCGCCACACGTTAGAGACAAGCACATGCCAATAGTTTTGCTCTGCTGTTCCGTCACAAGCAACAACCTGAGCGGTGACATGTCATTGAAGCTAAAGGAGCGATTCAGCGCCCAGAAAGCATGGTGAGATCCTGCTGCTGGCCCCTAACACAGCCCCACAGTGTCAGGACGGCCCACCCCAGTCTCTTCTCCCTACCTTGCAGCACCAGAACACGTCCGTGAGGGAGATCCACTCGGTAACATCAGCAGATACCAGATCACCGTGACAGACGCAGTCACTGCAAGACAACTCCATTATTCCAAGGAAAAAAGCAGCAAACAGACAATGCAAATAGAAACTGTTTGCCTGAAGTTTTACGACACACATGCAGTACCAGTGAATCCGACCAGTCAGTCATGCCTTTTGGGCCCATTTACAAGGGAAACATTACAACGGGGATTTCCGTTGCCTCTGATAATTCCGACTTATCTTCCTGTTTTTCTCTGTCACTTTAATACCGACTAAGCACGACGCTTGTCCCAACCCACCGTGCACGACACAGCGGTTGTGTACGCCACAGGGCGCTCCGCTCCTGTAGATCAGACCCAGACCTCCCTGTCAGCGGCTGAACGTCGCCACAGCCGATCCAATGAAGAGTGCCCGGTGAACAGTAAACAACAATGAATCATCACACATAATGTGATTCCATTTATCACTGTGACACCAGGAGGCACCTGCTGGGTTGCCCCCATCCGTCAGCGACACGCTGGCGATTAAGCTGCAGCTTTGGTAATATGGGATCATTCATTTAACACAACAAACATGTTTGTTCAGAATACTGACCTCTGACTGGAAAATATGCAGCAGGAACCTCATTTTAAATATTTCATGATGATGAATAAACATTCTTAGAAGTGTTGTTTATTGGTTTACAGATGATAAAATAAGCTGTTTTTTTTTTTTGTTTGGGTTTGTTTTACTGTAAAGAATCTCACTAGCTTCGGTACGGTTTCCACACTGATATACATGGAACAACCTCTGAATGACCCTTTGATTATTTTAAAGGTGTGCAAGATATTAAACGTCAACAGTTTTAAAAAAGATTATCACCGGTTAAACTTAATGTTGAATCATATTCTGATATATCTACAGATTTTTTTTTTTTTTTATTACGACAGAAACCTGCTCCCTTCCTTGGTATAATAATGTCTACCAAATAAAGTAATAAATGCACAAATGCCGTACAGCAGATCGAAGACAGGGAGATTAACTCTCCGATCAATGTCTGAACTTATTTCCTAAAGGCTACATGACTGCCATTACTCTTTCCCAATTACTGACCCCGACAACAGTAACCGTGGCAACAGCAGGAAGTTATATATCATGCAAAGTGAGGGTGCATTTACGTGAACATCCAGGTGTCAACACATTTACACCCACACAACTGTCACCCACAGATATTTATTCAGCACAAACATAACATATTTACTCCCTGACACTTTCAACCTTTAAAGTGACTCGTCAGTTAAGATCACTCCTGAATGGTTTCAAGAACCACACACCAAAAGAATATCTCCACTTTCATCTGGAAAGAATAATGGATGTTTTATTTAGCCAGAGTGAAATGATTGTTTCTGTCTGGTTCCGCCAATCCTGCTCTAGACTGAGCTCAGCCCCGACCACCTAATTAGCATACAGCGACACAGAACTATAGAAATGGAGAAAATCCAAAAATACAGAAATAAATAAATTTAAAAAAAAATCTGTAATTACAGAAATAAGTGAAAAATAAATGTGGAACGTATGGACCGATGTATGCATAAATTAATTTAAAAATAAATGAATAAATAAAGAAATGTACACATAAATTATACCTCAAATAAAATTTCTACTGACCAAAATGCATGAAGCCTCTGCTGTTAATATCCTATTTCCCTATGAGGTGACACTCTCATTAATCACTAATTAAAACTGAAATAAAAGGCATTTCTGCTGCTGAGGCGGGAGCTTTTTATATAAACAAAGTCCATTCACACAGAAAGCAATGACCGGCGTCTGGGCAGGGGCCCGAGGGACAGCTGATGGTGCAGAATATCAAATGTGAATGCGAGAACACGAGGCGAGCAGTTACACCACAGCGGCAACCGCTCCAGCAAAAGGAGGAAGATCTGCTCCAAACAGCCAGTAAGAAAAGGCAAGATGAGGAAAAAAAACAAACTGTAAGCTGTAAGTTACTATCCATCACAGCAGGTCCTCTATTCAGTGCATCCAAATCCTCAACAATCCTCAATAATAATAAAAAATACTAATTGTCTTTAAAGGAAAATGTAGAAAAAGTCTTCAGGGTTTGAAATCAGCCTCCAGTCTGCCCAATCCAGCTGCAAACTGGGCACCAAACAAGCATCATTTCATTCTTGGGGCCATGAGGCAGCTGCCAGTGTTGTTCTGCTCTTCCAGACCCTCTTCAGTGAACATGACAACCATCAGCCCTGACGCGTGTGTCACACAGCGAGCATCAAACTTTGACCGCAGCTTCACCACCACCACCACCACCACCACCACCGTTGAGACTGTTAAAATCAGGCAAGTGAGAAACACACAATTTTCAGCTTTCTGAATAATTCACACTCGCAGCACACAAGAGCAGCTGCTGCAGATGTGTGTGTGACACAGAGACAGAGAGAGAGAGAGAGAGAGAGAGAGACTGAAGATCATTAACAGTGATCAGATACTTTAACCTGGCTGTGATCTGATCACAGCAAAAATATTGTTTTGCCATCATTTGCATGGCAGCCCCTGCTCAATAATAGCTGATCGCTGAGGCTCTGCGGAGGTAAAGAGGCTCCCAGTGGCTCCTCTGTGACAAGTTTGAACCAAAGCAGATAAACACTGAAAAGGTATAAAAGCGATGAGTTCTTACCCAATCTCTCCGGTCTGATGGTCTGTACTGAACTGATCTCTCTCTCTGCACTCACCCCCCCCCCCGTCTCTCTCTCTCCGCACCTCTCTCTCTCCATGCACACACACACACATACCGCGACAGCAAACTTGCCAACTATGTGTCCACATGTAAAATTATGGAAGCTTTTTCTGCCCCATGTTCTCTTGTGCGGTTTCTTGGTTCTACACTCAGCGTTGTGAACTTGAGCTTCACATCATGAAGAACAAGTCAGGAGAACATCAAACTGCTCACTTCACCACTGTGTGTGTGTGTGTGTGTGTGTGTGTGTGTGTGTGTGTGTGTGTGTCAAAAAACATTATCATTTTTGATTTCCCCACCCACAAACAGAATAAGAGGGCAGAAGGATTAAAAAAGGAATTTGATGAACATATGTTCATTTTTTTAGTTGAACATTACCTTAATATTTTAGCAAATGCCTTACAAAATAAAATAAAATAAGGCACAGCACTGTGTTGTGTGTGGGGTTTTTTTTTTTAACCATCTGTAGTTTCATAATAAAACCTTTGACAGAAATGGTTTTAAGGGAAGTTGTTTAAATATGAATTCTGGTAAAATACAAAACTATTTAAGACATCTGAAACTTTGTGGTAACAGAACGGTTCGATTCCCGTAGTGATGGTGCAAAAAGCCATCAAAAGTCAGTTTTCTGGTAATGATAGCAGGCTGGGAAATGCACATTAAAGAAATTGTGCCTAGAATTGTACCAGCAGAGGTCGAATGATTACAGCAGCTGGCAGAGCCAAACTATACTTGGTCTAAATGCCAGTCGCTGCTTTTCTCAGCTATGAGGCCAAACTAGTGTGTAATTAACAAGACATGAAATCTGGGAAATATCCTGCGGCTGAACTGGATCCAAGGTCAAAAGGACACTCGATAAGGCCACCAATACCCCCGACGCAACGCGCACAGGCCGATAGGACAGGCGGGAGAAAATTCATGTTTAGATTTTTAAACGACTGTCTTTAAAAAAAAACAAAGTTGGATGAGGGAAAGTATGCCTGGTTCGAGATCATCTGTAAGTTTATTTAAAAAAACCATCTACAAGACATGTTTTTTCACAGCAGTAGTACACCTTTACAGGAACAATCAAACACATTTTTGGTATCAGAGATGGACTGTGCTTGAAACGTCGGCTGGACCTTGAAGCAACGGTTTCCAGTCAAAGTAGACTTTTTTACCACCACCGCGGCGTTACATCACCACCACCATCGTCAGCCCACAGAAGTGACGCGGGCACCGGTTAACGCAAACAAAATGCTCCGTTCACGGCATCGGATGCATTGTTAGTACAATCCTCTGTTGCCGGGGGATTTTCTTTTTCGTCAGTTTCTCCCACGTTTACATGCACCCTCCATTTGTCCTGTGAACATACACCCGGGGGAGTCTGACCACAGTCAGTGATGCTTGTAGTCCTCCTGGGCTTCCCCAGCAGAAACACGGTCTACGCCTTTAAACCGTCTGCTAAATGAAGCTTCAGAGAAAGAGCTGACCCACGGTGTCAGTGTGAAATGTGCGAGCTGACCGTCGTGTTGCCTCAAACCTGTGAGTGTGAGAGACCTTTTTTGTGCTTTGAGCCCACGATGTTACCATTAAAACAGCTGTTCATCATTACCCAACTGCCTGGGTAAGCTAGTGCACAACAGTACACCCAACTAAACCACAGCCTACCCTGTGTGTGATGCACGTGTGTGTGTGTGTGTGTGCGACCAAGTCAGTGAGAGAATTACATTCAAAAGTTAGAAATGTCCTCAGTCTCTACATGATGTGTATGTGCACTAGTGTTGGCCTCAGCCGAGCATGCTGGGAGGTTCCACCGGCTGGAGGAAGGAGTCCGTTAGTTAACACTCATTTTATCAGTTGTCACCTAAGCTGTCAGGAATCTCTGTCAGTTTGCCGATGTCCTGTTTCGGTAACTCCAGTTTCTATGGTTGAGGTTAGAAAAAAAAAAACCAGAAGTTTCAGTTGTGTCCAAGGACTGAACCAGTTCTTCTCTTTACTCCAGTTACCTGCCCGTTTTTGTTTAGTTCTCTAGGACGTTTTTAGTTAAACACCTAAAAGACCATTTCATCAAAAATAAAAATAGCAGCACAGCTTTTCTTTTAATTACCCCTGCCTTCAAAAGTGTCACTCAAAGGTTGTAGTTAAGGTATGGAAGCGAGGTTTCCAACACACACACATGTGCATCTTTACACCCACAAACAAGGAAGTGATTTCACTGACAGTGTGTGGTGTGTGTGTGTGTGTGTGTGTAGGGCCGCTGTGATCGGTGAAAATCTGATCACAACACGTGAATTCCTGGAGGGACTGTATAAAGAGTCGTGACCATATGATGTCTAGTTAAAAAAGAGGTGCCGCAGAAACGGTCAGATAGATGCTAAAATGTGAATGGAACCTAAAAACAAGCCCAAGCTGAAAGCAGGATTTGAAGTGTGGCTTTTCCAGGTGCTGCTGCTACAGTCTGAAGAAGCTCCGCTTTCAGCACCAGAGTGTGGTGGCGCGTCTTTAGACACGAGTCTACCCGCAGACGTGCAGCAGCCGGGGCTCACACGCAGCCGTACTCGTACCACACAGTCTGGGGGTCGTTGTCGGGGTCTGGGGATGCTGGTGTGCTCTTTGGGCGTTCCACAGAGCTGCACCTCGCTCTCTCACTGTCTTTCTTCCGATGGGCTGAGTCCGCTGACTGGACCTGCCCACGCCCAGAGGCTTCATCGGGAGCCGTCACAGCTCTGACTGGGGTTACCATGGCAACCTCGCCGTGGTTTCGAGACAGGGCCGCTCTGCTTCTCCCTCGGTCCCTTTCCGTTTGCAGGTTGAGGGATGTTGAATGGTGAATTGGCAGGTTTAGGCAGCCACCGTCTCCGTGCTGATCAGCTGCCAGGCGGGCCGATAGTGGGCGGTCCCTCCCGTTTGCTCCTCCCCCCTGTCTGCGAACAACTGCGTCACACTGCTCTTCATTTGGGCGAAATGTGTCTGGTCCGTTGGAACGCAGCAAATCAGCGGAGGCCAGGCTGAAAGCTCTGTTCAGTGATTGGCCGCTTCTCTGGGGAGCTGCTAGGCCTGAAGATGGCGACTGGCCCACGGGCTGGCGTGGCAAGGGCTTCACACTCTGCCCTGGCTTCTGGGTGCACGACTTCACAGTGGGTGAGACGTAGCTGGTGGGAGTCACCTGATCCCGGCCAGCTGACACAGAGGAGGCGGGATTTCTGGTGAAGTAATCCGTCATCAGGTCTTCCTTGCTGCCTGTACAGACCTGCAGCAAGGACGGAGAAGAACAGCAGAGACTAAATCAGGTTTGCTGCTGTGTTGTTGCAGCGTTGGCCATTATCCAGTACTTTCAGCTTATACTTGGCAATTTCATACAATCTTGCTGACTGATTGCTAATCAAATGAGCTAATTTGATGGCATTTTTCAGATGGCAAAGGTGATTTAAGTCCGAACCATCTAGAAGCGGGTGAGACCCACACATGGGTGTCTGGGAGGGTTTCAACCTCTATAAAATGAACAAAATCTGGGAGGAGGCGGGAGTAGGGAGTGAGGAATTCTACTTAAGTGAATGCTGAAATTAACGACTCTTTCTTTGAAGACAAGCCAACATAACTCCAAAGGTCCAACAATGGTAAAATATATTTACTTTCAAGTTGGGACACGTGCTAATTCCTTCCAAACCTTGTGACGTTCTCTGCGTTACACAGTTTCCAGATTTGAATTTGTCACTGGAATGTGTGTAGGAGTGTGCTGTGAAAGCCCCTCCTCTAATTTGTCAGCAAGAATTACGATGGTGGTTTCGATAGGAAGATTCTCCCACTGATCTAACGTGCGCGCTCACGCGTGAGATGACCGGCTGGAATGAGACACTTGGTTCTGAGTCAGGTGGGAGTCTGTCTGCAGTTTTAGACGTTGAGGAAATTAAGGATTGCGATTGTCTTCCATCACCAAGTAGATCTAAATCATCTCCGAGTTCCTTAGACCTTCCCAGATCATTCATTAGTCCTCTGGCCTAGCCTGAGTCCTCACTGTGGACCCGCTTCGAGCAGGTCTTACACACGTTCTGGGTGCGTTTATTACCATGAGCGGCGACTGTAAATTGCTCTCCTGTAGAAACTCTTCCAGCGTCACCATCTCACTCCCGGGAGAGCGAGGACGAGCCTTTGTCTTGAGGCTGTGCTGAGGTTGGGCCCGCTGTGGTATCTGCTCGTATGGAAGAGTGGCGCTGCGCGACAGGCTGTGCTGTGACTGGCTCAGGCCTATGATGTCATCAGTGGAGAGGCTGGCGGAGAAGACCTGACGATCTGAAATGTCTGGAGAAGACGGAGAACGCCGAGTTAGTGCCGACTGAATCCCAATTAAGCCAGCGATTACAGAGTTTTGACGAGTGTAAACACACTCAGCTCATCGCCTGATATCACATCAAGTTAAAGTAAACACAGACACAAGCGACCACGTCTGTTTAAATGTCGGCACACCTCTGCAGTTCACCGGGGAGTTGGAACTGGACGTGTGATGGCTGAAGTCTGCTGAACCTGGGCGACAACCTGGGTTGCCATGGTGACCAAAGAAGGAGGAGTCCGATGTGTTGTGGCGACTGTCGTCCTCGTGAAACAGTCCTGTAATTTTCCACAAGCATCAGGCTTACAGTCTACGTTTGCATGGAGGACTATGTTCTTGTGCGTGCCCAGCTGGACTCGCCTGCTCGGGGTCTGCGGGCCGGGCCTGGCCTGGAGCTGCTGTTGTTTAGTGAAGATGACTGTTGGCTTGGAGTAGAACTCAGAGTTTTAAGGATGTGACCTGGTTTAAAAGGGGCTAAGAGGTTAGTTTCAAACAAAGGCATTTTCCGGAATCGTACATATCCAAACTTTGCAAACATACTGTATATATGTACATTTTTAATTCACGCAAACTAACTTGGCAGTAACATTACTACATGGAAGCTGCCCTGTTAGCTGGAGATGGGCAACCTGAGAAATCCACGTTTCCACTTTTTCTATTTAATAAGTGCCAATTCTTGGGAAACTTCAAGTGCAGTCATTTTGTTCGCCTACTGTTAGTTTTTTCAAAGCCTCCAGTTTGGATGAGTTTGGATTCAACTAGACATGCAACGCAATTTAAGCAAACTTTCTCAGTGTTTCTATTAGAAGTCAACTTTATTTCTGTTGTGTAGTCGTACCTGCTGGCCCATCTTCTCCATTGATGCTCTCACTGCTGCCTCCAGGAGTATTATTACGATAAAAACCCCGACTCCTCTCAGTCAAACCTGCAGACCAATCATCAAAGTTTTAAGACAACAGCTCATGAGGTGCACATACTGTAGCATCATAAACTTAAACAGAGTAACAAGAAAGCAACAAAATACACACGTAGCGTCTGGTCAGTGACTCAAGCATGCTGGGTGAGTTAGCGTCACTGTTGCAGCTGGTTTGGCTGTATTAGGCAGGCACAGAAGGGGCAAAGGTCACAACAGACGTCAACACAGCATCCAGCCGTTCGGAGGATTTACTGGATCATGTCAAGAGATACGCAATAATAAGGTCTAACCACTGCAAATGTTGTTGTTTTAAACTTACACCAACTCCTCCAGATTTTTTTTGCCTTAATAAAAGTCCTCAAAGAAAAGTAAGTTACAAGAGAAGCTCCAGTAGCGTATGTGGCCACAGCATCCTCTGTCTGGACTATTTGTAATTCAATGTTATCAACATTTTTTTGTGTTTAATGCCCGCTCGTGTGAATTAGTGATGTGAATCAGTTTGTTATAAACTTGTGATTATTCTGGATGTACTTTCAAACTGGACCAGGTATCGTTTTAGACAGTAAAGCATGTTTAAATAAAGAACGTTTCACTACTGGTTCAACTTGTCTTTTGCAGAAAGTATCAGTTCTTTTTATTTTTTTGTAATTTGCCTGTACTTGTCACCATAGGTTTCAGTTCTCCTGTAGGTTTTGTAGGTTAAATAGCTCATGGTTCAGACAGAGTATGGGTAGTCAAAAATAAAAAGTGAGGTTTATTTGCAATGTGGAATGTGATAATGTCGCAGGAGGGTTGCTGTCACTGCCGAGTATTGAATAAAATCACTGAAAATTCTGCAGCAGAGCGGCCAAAGAGAGCAAAGCAAGCCTTCCACAAGAGCTTGTGCTTGTGCTGTTAATACAGAGGGTGTGCCTTCACTGGGACACACGCTCGGTTGAAACAGCACAAGAAACTTTAAGAAGGTGCACACACACACACACACACACACAAAATACTACTTGCACAAGTTGTGAATCAAGACTCAGGACTTGAAGACATGCAGATAAGCAGGTAAGCCTGATACACTGCTATGACAGACATATATACTGTACACACTACTTACTAGCAGTACTCTCAGCCTCGCAGAGTGTGTATGCTTGTGTGCGTGTCTGTGTGTGCTTAAGGAGAGCTAAATCTGTGTATCACTTTCAGTGTTTTATAAAGTGTAGCCATAAGTTTCTGTTAGAGTCACAAAGATAAGTGTTTTTGAACTGCACGTCAGTGGGTGGTGGTGATAGTGATGATGCATGTCATTAAAAGCACGATGAAGGAGAGGATTTTAGAATCCCCTCTGGCTGACAGTGGCTGGTTAGTGGATGGTGTCAGATGTCTGTGGAAGACCAAAATCTCAATCTTCTGGTGAGAGACAAGGAGGGACGGGAGGAAGAGGAGGAGGAGGAGGAGGGTGAGGGGAGGAGCTTTTCTTGACTTTTACTGCGAAGGAAATAGAACCGTTTCTGGGAAGGAGCTGAGATTGAGAAGAAGAAAATAAAGGAAATGATCAAACAATACACAGTGAAGAAGAATAAAATGCAAACAGAAAAGTTAGTGTGATTAGCATTTGTAATTAACAATAACACCATGCGAGAAAACCTAGAGAAATTAAACAAGAAAAACAGGACCCAATCACTAAATAAATGACATGCACAGTCTCACGGCTCACCCAAATTAAAGAATGACCGCACAAAAAACGACACAAACCTCAATCTCCAATAAACGACGTTTTAGGGTGTGTAGTACTTTAACTAACAAACATTAAATAACACGGTGGGGTAAAGTAAAATACTTGACTCCACACTGGCACAATTTCAGCATGCCAAAGGAATTTTATTTAAGCTGAACTGTCAAACAGTGTGAAACAAGTTGAACCATGAGCAGAAGATCTTTGAAGTTTAGAGCAATATTAAGGAAATAAAGAAAACAGTATTTACATCACGCATTAGAAGAGAGTTCCACTGTCAGGACAGAATTATTAAAGAGGAGCTATGTTTAATTGTGTACCTTCTACTTCTTGTTATATATGAATTTAAGCCACTGTCACGTTGCAGTATCAGTGTGTTAGAGGCAACAACCTCCATGTTGTCATCCGATGACACTGAAGCTGGGCACTTTCTTATGTGTTAATGCCTTTTGTTGTCAGGATTTTTAAGTGATCTCAGGATACACAGTGAGGCACTGACTGTATCTCAGACTGTATAAAAAAATCAAATACCAAATTCTTTTTAAACGTGGAAACAATTTGCCAGGCCAGATTCTTCCCAATGTCCCAATAAAGTTATGACTTTGCCCGTGGGCAGCACGCAGACTAACTGGGATTAGCACTTTTTCCACATTGACTATTCAGTGTATAAAATAATTTTTTAAGATTAAGTTAATTAAACAGGAATGACTATATAATGATATACAGTATTTGTTCCTGTCATTTAATATAGTAGTATTCTGTGAATCACATTTACAATGCCCATATTTATTATTAAACATAGCCAAGGATGTTTAATAAAAAGAAGTTATGTAGTACCAGAAACAGCCTTCAAGAACTTAGGGGAAAACGTTTTAAACTGGACTGCTGACATATTAAAAAAAAGAGAACAGGTTCAGTGGATGGACTCAGTTTGTTACTAATTTTGTGCGGCAGCACCCTCTATAGGAACACAGGAGTAGTACAGTTGAACCAACCCTTATGAACTGACGTAATGTGTGCACGCGCGCGCGTGTGTCCGTGTGTATTTACCTCGATTTATGGGAGTGAGTGCCGGACTCAAAGGTCCAAGGCTAGGGGTGCTAACGTGGTGGTTATGGTTACTATGGGCCGGAGATCCATCCTGCTTGTCATTTGCAGTCCAATGGGAAAGAGGAGGCATTTCAGGGGGAAGGAGTGGAGGCGGGGCGGGCAGTGGGATGTCTGGTGCGCTCTTTGCTCGTTCTCTCTCTTTGCCTCCATCCTTGTCCGTGTCAGCCCCCTTCTCTTTGCTGTTCTCCTTTTTGGGTTTAATTAGTTTGGCCAGCGCTTTAGCTCCAGACCACTGGCTCCTCCTGAAAGCACACAACAATAGCAAAGGTGACACACACCACCTGACACGTGTGTGAATACACTTTTTTCTAAACTTCTGGTCATCTGATTGGAAAAAAACATTACTTTTTAGGTGCGGGGTCATAAAACTTGTACTGATCCATGATCTTCTCCTCTAGCTTTTCCTTTTGGCGACGAAGAGCATTCAGCTTATCACTGATTGGAGACACAGAGATTTGCAAACTGATATTGATGGTATTTGACCTAAAGTCTGTAGTATTAGGACGCAGCTGATGTCCATGTCTTCAGCTGAAATGATGTGTGCACTTACATATAAATTTTCTGTTCCTGGTGGTACATCTCCTTGCTCTCCATGCTCCTCTCCAGCAGCGTGTGATTCTGCTGACTCAACAGGTTGATCTGACTCAGGAGGTGCTGGTTCTCCTCTTCCAGGTTGCCTTTCAGCCGACTCAACAACTAAATGCACACAGACCCCATTTATGTTGAACAATATTGATCTCCAGTGGCTTTTCACGGAACTGCAAGTAAACCATCCATCCGTCTCCTACCACTTCCTGCAATCTTCTTGCTGTGAGGCGACAGTGCACCGCAGTGCCACCCCACGAAAAATCAAGCAAATATATTCTACGCTTTTACTGACTGTCAAGAAACACTGACATCTTTGCTTTGTAGCACCCAGTTAAACTTCTGCTGATGTTTTAGTTGACGGTTTTCACACTCACTCAGATATTTTTCACTCGTGACCTTTCCTGTGTCACAGTGAAGGAAAAGCTCCTTTTACCTCGCAGTGGTTGTCCACTTTTGTCATTGTTAGGTCCAGGCCCTGGTGTTGCTCCATTAGTGTATCATATCGTGCCCTCCACTGACTGACCTCCAGCTCTGTGGAGCTTAATGAGCCCTTGAGTTCATTAATGCGCTGCTGGAACTCTTTACTTTGTTCTGACTGCTGTAACTGACTCTCATTAAACCTGAAGACACAAAAATAGTCAGATCAAGGGTTAGGAAGAGCGTCAGGAGCAAACACTATTTAAATAATCTTAACCACTGTTGCAGAGTCGTAGCGCGATGCATTTATGTTGTTGCTATATTTTTGCTCATGCCTACAAAAGGAGCTGATGGAGTTGTGTGAGCTAGAAAGTGGTAGCTGTAATGTTTTCTGTCTTTACAAACAATACATCCTTTTGTTGTCTTGGTTGACTTGTGTTAATACTTTGCTAATTATAATATAAATGTAGCTTCGGTGTTATTTGCTGAACTAGCTCTATCACAATAATTTATCTGACTTGTGCGTTTTCTTAATTTGGAATGCGCCTTGCTGGAGCTTGCAAACGCTCTACCTGTCCACTTCAGTTTTTAGCTGCAGATTCTCTTGCTGAAGGAGTCGATTCTTCTGGATTTGCTGGGTAAGCTCCTCCTTTTCTTTGCGAATACATCCTTCCTGCTCATCCCATTTGTCCTTCTGCTGCACCAAAACATAATACCTGTATACAGGTGGTACCCAAACAGTTACCTCTAAGGTGAATAAGAAAAACATCCTTATATCAGCACAGAGCCTACGTGTCCAGGATTTACTTACTTGCTCTGTAGTGTGCGATGTTCACTCTCGACAGCCCTCAGTTTTCCTTTTAGTGTGGTGTGCTGACAGATTAGTTGCTCGTACTCGTGCGCTTGCCTCTCATGGACACTGAGTAGCCGATCGTGATCACTGAGCACACTCTCTCTGCCCCGCCAAGCCTCATCACGCTGCCGCTGCCATGACTCCACCTCTGTTTCCAAGGCAGACACTTGGCCCTGAAGAACAGCGTTCTGGGCCATGAGGGAAGCGCTCTGGGAGGACAGTGTGGAGTTCTCCACCTGAGACGTGTTGAGACTCATTAGTAGTCGTTTATTTTACGCGCTAATTAGAGGAATTTGTTGGCTAAGTCAGTTGTATGGCTGACCTGTTGTTTTGCTGTTTCTGTGTGCAAGGCTGTGTTCTGTTCTTGCAGGGTAGTGGTGTGTCGCTGCAGTGCTAACATCTGGTTATTAAGAGACGTGTTCTGGTTCTCCAGTTGTTTGAGCTGGTCCTTCAACAGACTGGTTTCTGTCTTCAAGGAAGCATTCTGCAGAAGATAATATTCCAAAGTCATGTGTGGGTCGCTTAATAGTCAACAAGGGACATTGCACATTTTACATAAAATCTGGGTAAATATTTAGCAGATATGTTGCATTATGCTGTGCATATGCAAACTACAGAAAATCATAATAATTGTGGGGATAAATGAATAAAAAAAATCTTACACTTTTTTCCACATCAATAAGATGATCTTTGAGTCGTAGCAACTCGGCAGTGGCTGAACCTTCATTCCGCTGCTGCTGGTGGGAGTTGTGATCCTCCTTTTGTTGACGCAAAGCTGACAACATCTGATGAGTCTGAACCAGAAAGTGGTGTCATGGTAAATTTTTAATCCAGTTCAACCCCTACTAAATGCAACAGTCTCAGTATACTAAATAAAACTGTGCTCTTTCACATCCCTGATCTGAAAATGATTCAAAAAAATATATAAAACATAACTGCAACAGTTATTTTAAAACGTGTATGCGTGTCCTTACAGATGCGAGTTCAGCCAGTAGCGTAGCGTTCACAGTATTGCTCTCTTCCACTTTCTTTTCTAAACTGGAGATTTTCTCCTCTTTAATCTTCATCGTCTGTTGGACAGTTTCCTCCAGCCGGGACTCCAGCAGTCTGAACCTGCTGGCATAGATCAGAAATCAGCATGAAAGCAGGATTTATCATTTCACTGTGCTAAATAACCCCGGGACCCCCGGCTCTTCGCTGGCCCGGGAACTACCTGTCGCCCAGCGTGTGCTCTTGCTGCAGCAGCCTCTCTCGGTTCAATCCGATCTTCTCCAGCTCCTCGTTGAGCCGCTCTAACTCCACAGACTGCTGCTGCACATTCAGCTTCTCAGTCACCAGCTCCTGCACAAATACATCAAACAAAGCCAAGAACGAGCAGTTATTTAGGGCTTCAGTGCCTTGCTCAAGGACACTTTGCCACTGATCTGTTTTACTTCCTTAAGGTACATATACAGTATTACCATACCATATATAGCTACCATGACAGTCTGCGTGTCAAAGTAAACAGTATTACTTACATTTCAATAAATAACAACAATTTAGCCAACCCAACAGTTTTTAGATGACTTTCAGATCACATATTTGTGACTCTTCCTCTCACCTCTCTCAGAGTGGCCAAAGTTCTCTTGTCAATGGTGGCTTGTTTCTGTAGCTCCTTGTTCTCCTTTTCCAGCTCCTTGGCCTTAACTACCATCTCCTTCAGCCTGTTGACATCCTGACTCAGTGACAAGTTATCCTTCTCCACTGTAGTTAGCAGCCTAGTTTTCTCATCCAGCTCCAACTCTTTACCCTCCGCTAAGGTTCTCATCCTCCAGTTCTCCTTCTCCAAGTGTTTTCTGGCTTTCTCTGACTGCTCCAGGTCCAAATGAAGCTTCGACTTC
The DNA here is from genome assembly GCA_015343265.1 of Pao palembangensis. NCBI lineage: Eukaryota > Metazoa > Chordata > Actinopteri > Tetraodontiformes > Tetraodontidae > Pao > Pao palembangensis. Next base: position 17,361,833 of record CM027083.1, on the reverse strand, counting down.
TCTCTCTCTATTTCGTCCTTCCTCCTCTGTTCCTCCTTCAGGATTTCCACTTGGCGCCTTGCTTCTTCTTCTCTAGCCTGAGCCTCCAGCCTCTCCTTCTCCAACTCTTCCCTCTCTTCTTTACTTGCCTGTATTTCCTCTGCCAGTTTATGCTTTTCCTGGTTCAGAGCAGCCACATTCAGCTCCAGCCTTTCTGTCCTCTTTTTCTCTGCTTGGGCCTCCTCTTGGGTCCCCTCTAGCTTAATCTGCAAGTCCTGAATCTCTCTCTGTGCCTTATTATGCTCCTCCTGCAGGGTTGCCAGGCGAGTACATGAGGCCCGCATGTTTTCCAGGGAGCAGCGCAGGTCCAGGTTCTCTTTGGACAGGCGACCGCTCTCTGCCTCGTGCCTCCCAAGGCGCTGCGCATCTCGCTGAGCCTCCTCTGCCTCCCACTTCAGTTTGTGAATGTCCTGCTCCAAGGAGGAGACTTGCTTTTCCAGAGCCTCAGATCTCTCACTGCATGCGCGCAAAGACACCACCTAGGACATAAGTTAGGTCATTTACTATGGCACACATTACACAGTCTCTCAAGTGCATGTCCAAACATTAGCCATTAAAAGAGATAATAATGGTTTAAAAAAAATAGTTGCAGATTTAGGAGGAAAATGGGGATATGCTGAGATACACAAAACTCTGTGTTGGTGCACTGGCAATAATTGTGCACTTCCTCTTCTCTCCCCAGTGTGGGATGAATACAATTTTATGTTTTGCCACAACAAAGACTAATGCAAAATGTGTTTCTGTATAATGAAATTTAGAGACATTTTAGTCGGAAGCTTTTTTGACCTCTCTACTCAGGGCATCCTTGCTCCGCTCCAGCCTCGCCACCTCTCTCTGCACCTCTTCACACCGCTCCGCCTTCTCTTTTAGCCTTGCTGCTTCCTCCTTGGCCAGTTTGAGCTGGGTCTCGAGGCTGGCTAAGCGGGAGCTCGTATCAGTGATGCTCTGAAGCAGCAGACGGTTTTCAGCTTCAACCTCACGGACCCTTTCTTCATTGTTTGACTGAGCCCGCTCCTGAAGGGATGCAACTGCCTCAGAGAGGTGCTGCTTCTCACTTTCCAATTCTGAGATCTGGTTGGAAAATGAAGGGAATAAAGTAAAAATCATGACCTTGTATCGTAAGACATCCATGTTGTCTTATCTGTGAAAGCGTGCTAAATACCTGTCTGTCCTTCTCTGCCCTCAGAGTGTGCAATTCTCTTCCCAGACTCTGTTTTTCCTTCAGAATTTCCTCCCCCAGGGACTCCATGTCCTGATTGGTCAGTCTTTCCTGGTCCAATAAACCCTGGAGACGCTCCAACTTCAAAGCAGAACAAACTAGTCAACTCAGAACGAAACCCAGAAGCTAAACCTTGCAGAAAATGCTGTGTGTTTCCACGCAGCTCCCAATCTAAAATGGATAGTTACTGATGTAGTAAAAATAAAATGGAACATGTGGGGGCATCAGAATACACCAAGATGAGCAATTAACAGGAACAATATAAGATGTTTTCCTCTGGGGTGTGTCAATCAAGTGTGTGAAGTGCGGCGATACAATGAAGCCTCCAACCTTCTTACTGAGACTTTGGTTCTCCCTGTCCAGTTCCTGAGTGTGGAGCTGCTGTTCCTGCAGGAGGTGGTTATCCTCCTTAAGTCTCTCTATTGAGGCCTGAAGCTCTCGGTTCTCCTTTTCCAGCTTCAACACCCGGCTGGAGACACACTCGTTGAGTTCGTGCACCAACGATTTATGTGCTACATCAGACAAAAACGTGGAATGGAAAAGAAATTAGGAAGAACTGGACCCAAGACAGATCACCGTCTACCAGCATATCAGAAAAGAAGGGTGTGGTTACTTTCAGTGTTGGAGTTGTTGTGGTTTTTTGTCAGCTGTTCCAGCTCCCAGCCTAAATGAGCCGACTCGTTCATGCTCTGTTTCTGCCCAATCTCCAGCAGCATGTTCTCCTCAACAAGCTCCTCTAGCCTTCTACGTTCACTGTCCCTCTCCTGCAAAACAAGGATTCGGAAAGGTTACGGCCTCACACGGCAAAACATCTTTTCCTGTTTCTTTCACTCCCAACTTGAACACTTGCTAAAATGTGTTTCAACAAATTTCAAAGTGGAAGGAGCAAGTCATTTGTGAGAAAAACAATAGACTGACCTATGTTTTTCATTTCACTTAACGGATTCAGTTCAAAACATATAATAGCATATTACAAAAAACATAGTGTAGCTCAAATGACAAAATCCATTCAATCTCTCCCCTCAGAGGTTCCTGTGGGCATAGAATTATCAAGCAAGTTTAAATGTTATAGAAAACTACAGTATTTTACCATTTCAAGGTCCTGTAATTTAGCTCGCAGTAAGAGGTTGTCCTTCTCCAGCGTATGGAGTTTATCACAGCGCCCTCTGGAGGCCGACAGCTGCTCCTCCAACAACACCTTGGTCTCTATAAGAGTCATGTTATCCTCACGTAGCTCCTGAATAACAGATTAAACATACATGGACACACATATTTCTGTACTTCACACAGTGTGGTAGATGTTGCCCAAAATGAACAGAGTGCTGGTCCTAGGCACACACATGCCTAGATTTGTTGACACTTGTGTCAAGTCTTTGTGTGATTTTACCTCCACTCTGGACTTGTAGAAGTGAACATCATTGAGCTTCTCTTTACATCTGCCAAGTTCCGTCTCCAGTCTGTCAACCCGAGCAGCTCGTTCCCTCAGAGAGTCCACCTCGTCGCGGTACGCTCTGACTGAGCGAACCTCGCAAAAAAGTGACTGGTTCTAACAGAAACACACAACAATGACGAGTTGTCCAGTTACACCATGGACAGCACTATTATCAATATATCTGAAATGTGTTATTAGAAATGAAAGTAGTCAATAAATATTAGAAAGCATTACAGTGCTATAATGTAACCAGGAGTTTCTTTCATCATTTTCAACTTTATAAACTGCAAAGCATCCATGACATCGTGTACATGGTGCATCCCAGGCCGCAGAGGGCCTCAGTCACAGTCCTTTTTTCCTACAGTGGACCTAACATCAATGCTAAAAAAGGGAAGCTGCTTACCTCTTGCTTAAACCTCTGTAGCTCCTGTTCCAGACGTTCCACTTCATGTTTTGAGTCCATCAACTGTTCCGTTTTTTCCTCTCTATGAACCCCACAGAGCACGCTTTCAGACATTCATTACAATACACCGTGTAATCACAACCGCACCCAGGTCATTTTTATATCAGCGTATACTGTAGTCACTGGCGACATACACTATGTCACATTTCAGAAATGTCAGCATGAAGAAAGACACAGTGGCCTTTGTTATATTCAAGTAAATAAATGTGTATTTTGTGCATGATGATTAAGAGCATAGTTCATCCAAAAATAGATGTCTCTACTACATAATTACCATGTAGCTGTGGAATAACAGGCTGCACTGGCTGTATAAAAACTTCCAGATGCTAGAAGAGTCACTAAACTCCAACCTTACCCCAGCAAAAATGTGTGGATTCGGTTCTGCGTCAGATTACAAGTAATCATAAATTACACGGTGTGGATAAAATATTACTGCAGTACGTTTGTAGGCTTGTGAAAGAGGTGCTGGCCAAACCTGTTCATTTAACTACAAACACTCACACTTCTTGTCTGTATCTGCGGAGCTTGGCTTTGGTGTCGGCAAGCTCCACAGCCAGATGCTGCTTCTCCTCCTTGGTCAATCCAGTCGCCAGCAAAGACGAAGCACCACCGCTCGCGTCCACGTCGTCACAGCTCTGCCCACGCTCAGGGCTGCTCATGCTGAGGTTTCTGGAGCCTTCCTGGGACTGCTGACTGGCCAGAAAGTCTCTCTCCTGGATCAGATCCAAAATCACCTGCACCAGACAAGGGTTTTCACCAAATTTAGCTTGGAAGTAAAAAGGCAATGTAAAAGTGTTTTGCCCTGCAGCACAGAAACCATCAGCGTTTATATAAATGTCATTTGTCTATGCGGAAGAACGTATAATGGTATGAATTATATTCTGTCATTTAAAGTAAAGTACCTCGCTGCCTTTGTCTCTCTGGTCAATCAGTTGCCGTAGTGACAAAGCCATGTTGCGGGACAGCGTTTCTAGCTCTTCTTGGGTGATTGCTGAACCCTCCTCCAGCAAAGAGAGGTCAAGAACATTCAGGTGGTTATGAGTCACCTGAAATATGCAAAATATGGGTTATACAGGTTAAATAACTGTCAAGGTACAGCTCAAGTGGGACAAAATAAGTGAGTAAATACAAGAACATGAACATCTCGTTTTGGATTAGTTAAAAAAGCCGTTGGCCTCGTTTTATGGCATATACTCAGGAAAAACTTTCCCATTTTTGCGAGGTTGAAAAACTAAGCTTGATGTAGAGACATGGAGCCAGTTAATGGACTGAGCACTATAAATAATCAGGTCTGTGTGTAACAGCTGTGTGCACCAGCAGCTCTACGTGGGTATTCATTCATTACTGAAACTCCGCTGCTTTCTTAGTGTTTTTGATGGCCTCACAATGAACGACAAACAGGTCAAACACTGAATTATCGGATACAATATTTTATTAACGAGACCAAAACTTTATTGACACATTTATTATTTGTGTACAATATAACTGATAGTGAAATGTGGGTGCTTTTCCTAATTTACTGTTTGGTTATTTATAGACAGTTATCTGCTCAGTATCCACATTCCAGGATGCATCTGTTGTTTTGTCACACACAGTTGCAGATAACATAGTAAGAGCCAAGGTTATTTATTTTGCTTTTTTTTATTTTTCATTTGGCAACAAAATAATGTTGTTGCTAGAGATTAACTTTTGCCAGAAAGCCTTAGTGTTCTGTCAGTGACTTTGACCTTTGGACTTCCTGTTTGTCAGCTGGAAGCTATTGCTGATTTTAAAAACTGATTACTGATATATAAGCTTGGAGTTTTGGGCTGGGATTTCCTTCTATACTTTCTCTGGCTGAAGCACACAACTAATGTGAGAGAATGTTCTGCGACATGCCTTTACAGCTGTTCTCACACGTGAGATCTACTTTCACACTTTGGAAGTGTTCTAGATTCTAGGAACCGTTACAACAACTGACCATGGGTCCTTTCTATCACAAGCTCAGACTGACCTCTTGAATGTGAGAGACAATGGCAGCCTGGGTCACGATGTCAAGGAGCTTGATCTTCTCTATCATTTCCTCTTTACGTTCACACTAATGGGCACACACAAAAACACACATCATCATCATCATCATCATCATCATCATCGTCACTGTCGTCATCACTTTTGAAATGCTGCAAGTAATGATTTCTACTGTTGAAAGCAGTTTGGAGCTATGAAAATTAGCATGATCATTTTCATTAGAGTTTAGCCACCCTGTCTTTCCTCTCTTTTCACCAATCACTCCTTTTTCACTCCCTTCCTCCTGTCCTTGAACTAGTATAGCTGGTACAAACAGGCAAGGAGACAAAAGCAGAGAGGATGAAAATAAATTTAATAAAACACCTTTATTTACAGTGCAGCTGTAAATAAAGATCTACCCATCCATGCATCCATAGGTTCCAAAGATGTGCCTGTAAGTACATCCATCTGTATGTGTGTGTGTGCGCCCTCATACAAGGACAGGTGTTTGTGTGTTACCTGGACAGCACAGCCCAACATCAGCAACAAAAGCCTTTTCATATTCTCCATGCTCTTAGCTGAAGACGACAGAACACACAGACACAGAATGTATGTAAAGATAAGACACCATATGGTCAGAAATAATTAATTATTGAAACATATGATCCAAGTATCAGATGGTGGTACAGCACTATGTATTCTCAAAGAAATGGCCAACATAGTTAGATAAGATATAGATATAGATATATATATATTTTTTTTTATGGAACTAAGACACAATGCTGAAATTCCTGCTCCGCCTGATTACTGTAAAATTAATATATACTAAATTGGAACAAAAGAAGACATATATACAGTGTTAATTAGGCGTGTGACCTAAATCTCTGAATATTTAATGACTGCAGCCTAAACACCAATGATCTACACATAAGAAGGACAGCTGCAGAGCCCTACCATACCACATATGACAACATAGAGTTCCATGTAAATACATAATAAATGATTGTACCCTAATAATTATAATTAGGCGTTGTTTGGAACCATTACCTGATATTGGATCCCTTGCAATGCAGAGGATGTCAGGAAGAGGCATGACTATTAGCTGCTGTAAAGTGTCCTGTAGTGAAGGAGACCGGCAAACATTTTTAGTTTTACCGTCATAATTATAACTGCTCAACAAGAACACTGCTGGGATACGAATGAGCGCGAGTACTTTCATACAAAACAGCACAGAAATGCTTCACAGAATGAAAGAATATTTAGAAAATCTGCAAATTCTGATAAACACGTGTGAATACAGGAGATCATTTCTTGTTGGTAATGCTAAGGTAAACTATGAATGAAAACACTGTTTACTGTGATTACTAGCTGTGGTTCCTGTCCTGACAGCCTGGGTGCTACAGTGTATAATGTCTCAAATAGTCATGACGTAGAAGAGTTCTAACCAAAATAAACTGCTTTCTTGTTGGAATAAAAAGTAGGCCTACTGACCCAGACCTGTGTGCCTACTTGTCTGTGTGTGCGCGTGTGTGTGTGTGTGTATAGGCAAGCAGCCAAGAGGAAACACCCTGCTGTCGTTGACAATGACTGTGTGTGTGCGTGCACTGCAGTCAGGAAAAAGAACAGCCCACTAGGAGGGAATGCTTTCCATTCCTGAATATCCTCTCCTGCCTCCCAAAACACATGAAAACATACAAGACGACAGCGCTTTAAAAACTCTTTCAAACAAACTCGGATGAAAACGTCACAAATTGTCCCTCGCCAAACCAGAACACAAGATCAGAAGTGTATGTGAGCATATGTATGCGTCAGTGTCCTGGAACTGGGGTTAGACTGGTACTGGAGTGTCATCAGCAGGCCACAGAAGTATAGCGGACCTGCAGGTTCCACCTCAGCCACACGGCCAGCCTGAGAGTACGGAAGCAGAGCAAAAGCTGCAGATAACATTACACTGGACCATACGCGAGCAGGTAAGAAGAAACCCAGTGAGGAGCTCCATCTGTCTTTTTCTGACACACAAATGTTCGCACACACACACACACACACACACACACACACACACACACACACACACACACACACACACACACACACACAAGTGTGAATAAAACATACAGGGTGGCGACCAGATGTCTTTAAGGCTTTCGCACAGTCAACCAGGGAAGATGTAACAGAAACTATGTTTCCTACAGATGGAAACGGATGTCAGGTGTACAGCCAACGTTTTTATATTCCACTCCAACAACCATAATCATGGTTTTTGTGCCTTCTGCTCACCTCAGACTGGTTTTCCTCTAACTGCAGGCTGATTCACTAGAAATCCGTCCCTTCTGACCCCCTGGCCACACAGATGTTTGTAGTTATGTCTGTAGTGCATGTTTTATGTTTAGGTCTGAACACGTTAAAAAAATCTCCTCTTCACAGAACATACAAGGAAGATTTAAAAACGAACAAACAAACAAAAAAAAAAGCAAACTGAACAAAAGTGCACAATCATCAAAGGAACAAATGTTCTGACCGCTGAAGTCGGCTGTGTCACAGAGGTCTACTGGAATTCTGGGACAAGATTAAAGTCAATATTGTTGACGTGTGTGCTAATACAAGTGAGAGCTACTCAGTTCTATCAAAGTTATCCTCTGGCAACATCACCAGCACGATCTAACATTTCAAACTGACAAGAGATCAATTGGCCAACAACATGACCCATTTACACACACACACACACACACATACATACACACGCATGCACACACACACACACTTTTATTGATAGCAAACTTAAAAACAAAAGAGTTGCATGAGGGTAATAAAATGTAGAAAGAATGACTGCTCCAGTGCGTCGTGACTTCATGACTAACGGGGGAAAAGCTGAAATTTGATCGGTAGCAGATTGTAAGATCTGCTGAAAGAGTGACAGAAGAGAGGACGAATGGAGGGCGATTTCTTCCTCCACAGTAAGCCCCGAGCTATCTCGCCGCTGTATCTTTTCTGCTAACACAGGAAAGATCATCACTTTTCCCTGAGTCCTCACTTGTTCCCCTCAACAATCACACCATCAAACTAGTATAAGAGGAACACAAAAAAAAGGAAAAATATGCAAAGATACACACATTTAATAGTACAACCCTCTCTGTGAGGGTTCCTGAGTGTTTGTGCAGCGTAAATGTGAAGTAGGCCAGAGGATATGGAGTTCAAAACATCCAATGAAGGCTCTGGGCTTTGTTCCGAAGTTCCCACGGTAACCAAGGAGGGGTAAAATGAGAGGGGAGTGAAGGACAGTTTAAGCAGAGTTTGCTGCTTAAGTTACTACAAAACAATAAGGTCTCTTCCGTAGAAAGGTCTCTCAGAGATATTCTGATTAGAACAAAACACGTAACAGCCTCCCGAGCTTGTCTTTTTCGTTTTCTACTGGCTTGATTACAGATTTGTGTTTTTGTTCTTTTAATGGTTTTCAGTAAACGCAACATGTCTGATCGATGTTTTATTTTGAAATCACAATGGCTAAAATAATCCACTATCTGGCTGACTGGGCCAGCCCTAGTCCCTCATCATTCAGCCCAGGTGGTGAGGCTGGATGTCTACTTCAAAAACCTTTTCAAACTTTTTCTTCTAGTTTTTAAAAGAAGCAAAAATCTTTTACAAAGTAAACCGCCAGCAAACTGTAAAAAAGAAAACGGCTCAAAGCTTGTGGTGTCAGGTGGCTGCTGTGTCAGAGAACACAAGGGAGGCGACTGACACCACCCCCCAAACACACACACACACACACACACACACACACACACACACACACAGGGGGCTATCACCAGGGAGAGTGGAAGGATTCATTGGACCAGCCAGTATGTCTACTGAAGCATCATCTAATTAGAGAAAGACAAACTATCACAGAGCAGCAGCAGCAGCTGTGTGTGTGAGTGTGTGTGTGTGTGTGTGTGCACGTGTTTTGTTTTCCTGCCCAAACAAGGGGTCCCAACTTGGAGATTTGTCCATCTCTGTGGGATTAGCATTGGGGGTTAGATTTCAGGGTGGAGATGCAAATTTAAGATGAGAGTTGAAGACAGATTAATATTATTTTTATATATATATATATATATATAAAATGTTTTTTTTGAAATCCTACACTTCTAAAACTTTCACTTCCCCATCGTATTACACCTGGAAATACAATTCGTTGTGTTTTGGGAAACGGGTCGATCCACAACAGTTTCTCTGAGCTTCGCAAATAAGAGCTTTTTTTGCAAAACTCTGCAAATCAGCCCTAAACCTTGACAAGACCCTGACTGGTTGTAATACAACCACGTGCTCCTACAAGCGTGTGGCGTTTATGTGTCAAGGGTATTCGACAGTGGTTAAAGATTAACTATCACAGACGGATTAACCCCGTACTGCCAAGAATGACCCACTTGAAAGCATACACACGCACAAATACACACAGAGCCCACTCAAAACACACACACACACACACAGATGCAGGTTTTAGTGTGTGTGAAATGGCCAAATTACACACTGTAGGGATAATGCAAATCTGAGCAAATCTGATTTTCCGGTTAAGTATAATTTTGGTGATGAAAATGTTTGGATACATGAATCTTTCATATGGAGCAAATGAAGGTGTGATATTTCTTAACATCCCCCAGCCAGTGGAACAGAGCCCCCCAGACCCCCGTCAGGTGTGAACGCGCCCACAGAACACTCAGCGCCGCAGATTTAACTTTTTCCAGAACAACAAATATACAGATTATGTTCATGTTTAGAACCTTAAACTGTGGAATTCTACTTGTTTAAATTCATGTCTGAGTGTAACTTACATGAGAGTGTGTGTAATTACCTGGTAATATGTCCTGATGTGTCCAGTGAGGACAGAAAGGTTGTGAAGCCGAAGAGACACATCGTTGCTCACGTTCTTGTTCAGCCTCTGATTATTTGGGCTGGGGTCACTATGGAGACACACACATGGACATTATCTGTGGCTTGACTCTCCGCAGACATACACACAGATCTAGCACAGTGTAACAGCTACTTTGGGGAAGGAACTGTGTATGCTGGTGTATGCCCAGTTCCCAGCTGATCTGATCTGATCTGTATGTGAGCAGGGGGGTGTATAACGTGTCCACCTGTCCTCACCGCAATGATATACTGACGCCAGGACACCTCAAAGAGCCAGGCTCTGAGACAGAAAGCAGCGAGGACACTTGCTTGGCAGCTCCAGTCACCCATCGTGTCAAACAAAACTTTAGTTTTATAGCAAAGTTCCGCTCAGAATTGAAAACTGGATCCTAAATGATCCACACTGGCCTGTAACCCACTTTCCCATAAACCCCTAGGAAGCCTACATCCCCCCACTAGCATCACCCCCCCCAGCCTACATTCTGTGTCAAGAACAATAGAATGATTACTATTGTTTCTGGAGACAATATCAAATTGTGCTCTGACTGTGGCCTGAGGAGTTTCCTGATAGTAATTCAGATTCCACACGAGCACATGAGCATCCGTGCACTCATGTGTCATGTCAGCACACTCAATTAAAGAATTGTAATTATAAATTATAATTATCAATTATAAAAAATTATAGACTAATTGCAAAAAAAGAATCTGTTATGGATTTGCTGACTCACTATAAACATATAAAGAACTTCATTACGTTTTTTTTTTCAGTTGGAAATGATTTAGCCTTGAACTAAGGACATTCCTGCATCTTCACTGCGGGGTTATTTTTCCTCCTAGTCAGTAATTCTAGTATAGATGGGGCTGCTTAAAAAGCTGCTTAAAGCTGTTCCAGGTTTCCTCTGGAGCAGCTTCTGTTTGCTCAGCACCCTTGCATACATCCAGCATGTGCAGAATCGCATATTTAGTTAAGCAAATGCTTCATTATCTTTGCATTTCTTCAACTGCCTTTAGATTTATCACTCTGTAACAACTGAAGACGTAAATATGAATAACCTGAATCTGTTGCGCTGTAAACTTTGTACTTAGTTGTAGTAAAAACTGACAAGAGATAAGTTCAGAAGAGACAGGAAATGCTGTACGGCATGAGGGCTCTGTCTTATTTCGTGATGAATATGGTAAAGAGAGACCCGAAACCAGCAAGTCAGGATGTGGTTACACCAACACACTTTAAATTAAAAGTGATACAACTTAAGTTGATTAACTAACTCAAAGCCCCAGCTTCTACAAGACGCCTTACATTTGTGTCATTATCTTGTGCAGGAAGACGCCGTCGACCAGCTCCATGAACATATTCACCCGCTCCTCGGAGCCCACTGCATCACTGGAACCTAAAGGGCCCATTGTCCGCACCTACGAGCAGAGAAGGAAGCCATCAACAAATTTCAGCTCAACAGCCGGGCTGATGGCGGTGCCTTTTAAGGAAAAAGTGCCATTAAAGAAGAACTAAGACATGATTAGAAAATAAAAGCAGGATTTATTTTCCTTGGGAGCATGGTTCCCCCTCCTGACAAACAGAATGCTGACACGGTTGCTGTGACACAGCTGGAAGAAGTCCACTACCGCCACAGATTTTAGCAGTCACTGTGCAGCCGCGATGGAGCAGTGGGGGGGGGGATCAAGGACCCTGCTAAAGCCAAGCACAGCTCGTTCATAATGTCCAGCCACCATGCACTAAAATGGGTTTTCAAAATGGTCAAATGGCCAGCCAGGTCAAGAGGATGTGAGGTCACACGGTAACAGGAAGCACTACAGAGTTAATATGTTGTCGACTGCTGCCTTTCGTGGCTGGGCTGAGAGCCCATATTGCGCAAACAGAAGATTAAAGATTACCCTGTGAATTACTTTACAAAAAAGTTTCTTGTGTGTTTCTGGAATCGGTGAATAAAACTTTAAGGTCATTGCAATGGCACCTGTTCTTGTGTGCCAAAAAAAGAGAGACAATCCTAGAATATGTGAAAGCCCACCCTAAAACCTAAACACAAAATTACATTTTCAAATTTCAGTGGTTTTTTGTAAATCATCTTTTTTGTCTCTGATTAAAATGTTGCAATGGAAAACACCTGTTTGTGCAGAAGAGGAAAGTGGAAAGCTATATAAAAAGTACTTTTACATATGTAAACTAAGAACCTTTCTGCAGTTTTAAGATGCTCGTATTTCCCTTTCTGATAATGTAAATTGGCATTTATAAAACATCAATTGCTACTTGGCAGATGAGAATCCGATTTTAACCAGAACTAAACACTATTTAGAAATTACACCGTGACATCATATATTTGTGCTTTCCAAACACAAGAATACTGATATTCCCTTTATTTATTTTCAGTGTGATAACATAACTTTTGATTCAAGTGTGAGCTTATACCTCTTGAAAAGTGTCATTTTAAACCAATTGGGGTTTAGAGGGTTTAAATAAGACAGCTCCAATGAGCTGATTATCTTGTGGTTATCGGTATTTTAACGGCAGAGGCTTCCTAAGAGTTCAGGAAAGAGCAGCAGACAAACATCTGCAGCTGCAAACCTGTGAAACAGAAATTACTTTTCCGTTTCATTCTAAATATGGAACCTCAAGAGACACCAACCAGCGACGGTGTGGGGCTGAATAATTCTAACCGGTTCGCTGGATGATCGATGTGGTCGTTTTAGTGTGTGTACATGAAGAACTTAAAGAGAGAAAGTGGCTCTCCAAAGATGAACTCACCCACAACACCAGCGGTGACTCCATGAAAGCAGCCAGTAGTTCGGACAGCGTGACATCCATGGCTGCTCCAACCGCTTCGATCCCCGTTTATTGTTCAACAAGCGATCATCAATCCACCAGTCAATCAATCGATACCCGCCAATGTCTCGTGGTGGACTTCCACAGCGGACAGAACAAAGCACGAGTCGGCATCGATCCCCCTGCACGAGCTCGCTTACACACTATTGTCTTGCTTTCTCTCGTATCCCTCAGCAATTGCTGTTAGTAAAACACAATAAGTTAACTATAAATAAAACGACTGAAAGATAGTTGCACAAAAAAGGCTCATACACGTCCCACAGCGTAAGTTTAGCGCAAAACAACGACTCATGTAGCACAAGGTACGACACTTGATCCAAACTTCGTAGGACAGTTGTTCGCGTTGTCAGGGATACACGAATCGAACCGTAAAGTGGAGAAACTGCCGTGAAAGTAAGAAAGGCATGTAAAGTGAGTTAAAAAGTGAGACCCACAAACGGAAAAAAGTCCGCGTTGTAAATGGTTATTTCCGCTATTAGCTCCATCGCCAGTGCGTCTCTTTACCTCTCTCTTGTTCTCTCCATCAACCTGTCTGAGAGACGCGAATAAGGGTTAACTGACAGGAGAACAGTCCAATCAGATAACACGACAACAGTAGTCCCGCCCTATGCCATAAATCGGCCAATTACAAAGCAGCGCTTTATGCTTCTGACGACATCCCTATGCAAATTCATCAAACCAAAGAAAGCTAAAGCGCGTCAGTAGGATGTGTCATTATTTTTTAAATAATTAACCAATCTTTGGGGGAACAAAGGTTAATGAGTAAAAAGATCACTGATTTGATAATGTTAAATATGTCGAAATTAAAATTAAATCAGTTCAAATCAAATCAAAAAGGGGGTTTTATTGACACGGTAAAGAGCATCTTTATACCAAAACATATACATATACATATACATATACATATATATATATATATATATATTTTATTCCACACTGTAATATGTACAATGCCTGTATAAACACAGAGCAAATTAAATATCAGGGCTTCTTACCTTATTTATTTTCAGCATAGTTTTCAAAAGAAGACAAATAAAATCACACAAACTGGTCAGTTGATCATTTAGAGAACAGTGCTACCTTGCGGCTAAGATGTGTTACTACAACCTTTGGAATAATGGGTGTGAACTGGGATATTATTATTGGGATAAACAAAAGTGATAAAGTGATTGGAGAAAAGTGATAAAGTGATTGGAGAAAATTAATAACGACTTAATAGCAATTTTTTCAATAAATGATAAAATGTGTTGTTTCAGTTTATGGTTATAAAATACAATTGTGCTCAGTTTTTCATGCTAGGTTTTGACTAAATAATAGCAGCACATAGTTATTTGTAGTAATCATCTATTTATTTATTTATTGTGAATATTCATAGAAAATGCTTTTCTCAGGAAGAAGTGATATTTCAAAAACATGAAGTGGTATCAATAAACTTTACATTCAATATAGTCAGTTTCATGTTACCCAAACCCCCCCACCTCTTTCTGCTGAGGGGGGGAGTCACATCCTTCAATTCCATTGGTGCTTTCTGGACTTAAGAAATCTATTCATATTACAAATACATATAATTTCTCTACACGGTGATAACAGTGATACAGTGTCAGGCCTACTTTGAGTCACAATAATACTTCACTGCCTTCAAAGACAAGTACAGACACATACATTCATTCACACACAGTAAAAATAACCATGACTCCAGCGTCATGTGCTGATCAGGAACACGACTACCGGTAAAAACTAGAACGTGGAGGCTTTCATGACTCTTCAGGGGTCATTTCTACTTAAATGTGATCAAACAGGAATCAGACACATCGATTCAGAAATAAGGCAGAAAATTCAACAGTCAATTGCTGCGTGTGAAGTTTTAGTGTTTACTCCAAGTGTGTTACCAGGACAACCATGCTGACGCAGATGCAACCAGAGTGAATGCACTCTTGTGTTTCCAGTTGTGAAAGGGTAGATTTGGTATTTCATGTCAACCCTCGGATTTTTCACATTTGTTTCTAACTATTTGTACACTTTCTGTGCTGCAAGCTACAACTGTAGAGAAGCCCGAGTACAAAATCTCACCGATTCTCAGCACTGAAAATAGGATAAATCTGACTTTCATAATTTAAATAGTCTTCAAACATGATGCTTGAAATGATTACAGGGTGCGTTTCTTCTGAGGAAGAACACAAAAGACAGGAAAAAAAGGAACGTTTTGGTCACACTCAAAATCAAAGAGTCAGTTTCCTCCATTTCAGGAGACTATAGGCAGTGTGTGTGTGTGTGTGTGTGTGTGTCATTATCAGTGCCATAAGATCTATACACTCTAGAGGATGCTGATTACGTGCAGAGAACAATCACTTTCTCATAACACAGAGAATTAGGGCTAAAAAAACCCCAAAACAATAATGTCTGAGATTTCAAGAAGCAACATTACATTGTTTAACATTTTTACAGTGAGAAATGGGTCAATAATTCCACATACCAACAGTACTCACTACCCTGGACTTTGATACCCAGGAGAGTTAAAGTTTGCTTTCAATCTTTAGGAGTCTGAGAGCATCTAGACGTGGGGGCTTAAAAAAAGTGTCAGAATCAAGCCAAGTCAACATTTTAAACAGTGACTCATTTGTTATATTCACTATAATCAAAAGTTATTTGGAAGCCGTTATGGTTGAATTAATTGAAATAAATTAAAATAACTGCAGTGTTTTGAAACATTTCATTTCTGATTGAAATCTCACAAGATGTTTTAGTGTGGCAAGATAATACAATTTTATTAACCAGTCATAAATTCATATATTTAGAGGGTTAAAGTGTTGAAGGTGCAACACAAAAGATGAGATGTTATCAAATACTGGCATTTTGGGGGTCACCAATAGGGAAGAAGAGACTCACTTAGCATCTAACATATTGCACCTTTTAATCCTGTGCCTTTTGTTACGACCCTACAACATGATTTCACTTTATTAGAATGAATCCCATGCTAGTCCTGAACACTCAGAATTTCAGATTTATTCTCTCTTTAAAATCTTTAACCCCAACACTCTGCTCCACCTCTGTCACAGCATTTCAGCCTCTGGAAACGTGTGTGTGTGTGTGTGTGTGTGTGTGTGTGCGTGTGTGTGTGGCGAGTACGAGTGCTCAGCGTAGCCAGGAGCAGGGTACCCACTGGGGCTCAGTGTCCAGTTTGTTAATGAGGCGCAGCAGCTCCGAAAAGGCTTTGTCCTGGTCTGTGTTGACGATGATGGCGTCAAACAGGTGACCGCAGCTCTGCTCCATCTCTCGTGCTCTCTCGATGATGTCGCGCAGCTCTTCAGGCTGGTCACAGCGCGCGCACACACACACACACACACACACACACACACACACACACACACACACAGAGGTGTTACTGTTGCATTTCGAGATGGAAAATCCTAATTATAGTCTTAACGCAGGGAATGATCAAACAAACCTTGGGATTCTTATTGTCCTTAGCGAGGAGGGCTCGGAGTCTTTCCTGGGAAGGTGGAGCTATGAAGATGATGTACGGCTTTAAATCAGAGCTCCTCAGCACCTTTAGAGCCTGTGGATACACCCACACACAGACAGTTAATTTCAGACACTTCTGCTCCGTCTGCCTGAAGTGATGCTGTGTTTGTGAACGTGCGTGTGTGCTAAGCACCTGTGAGTGCACACACAGCACACAGATTTTTCCAGTGTTGATGACCTGTCTCACAGAGTCTGTGCTCGTCCCGTAGTGATTCTTTTCAAATTCACCAGATTCTATCAGCTTCCCTGCAAACCAAAACAACACATCGGAAGGGGCCAGGCGTCTTTTCTTTTTTTTCTTTAATTCCATTCTCAAAAGTAGACCTCGGTAAACAGTGTGAAAAACGTTGGGCTGCAAGTGCGCAGTGGTAAGCCAAGCTAAGCCATTTTTCATCTGAAAACACCCTGAAGAGTGTAGAACAGAAGGCGTCATCGTACCTGCTGCCTGTTCAGCCTCAAACGTCTGACGAGACACAAAGTGGTAATCTCGGCCGCTCTGCTCGCCTTCCCGACGGCTCCGGGTGGTGTCTGCACACGCGGAGAAAGAAAGACGGACAGAGCGCCACAGATGGTTACTCTGCTCATGTCCGATTGTGGACGAGTAAAGGCGCGTGCTCTTACGAGGTACGGCCGCGGCGAAGCGGTCTGGCTGGTTGTTCAGCAGCCTCTGCCTGAGCTCTGCCTGCCCACAGCCTGTGGGACCCAGCAGTGCAATCGGCCTCTTGCGATTGGCTGGTTGGTGATACAGCGCCATTTCCTCATAGGTGAGGATCTCCTCGTTGTCAACGTCTTAGCAAACGGAAAGACACATTGGACACAGATTTCCGATAAGTATTTGCACATTTGTGTACACATTTACAGATCTCCCTGTGCATTGGCAGACTGGGTCAAGCATTTACATATAGATGGCCCCACAGCCCGGCTTCATCAAGGAAAGGCACACTCCAATTTGTTTTAACCATACAAAGAAAAAAAAAAAAAAAAAAAAAAAACGATGACAGTAAAAATACAAATGAGTTGTACCATCGTTTCTATGTGAATTGTAGAGCAGCTTCTTTCTCTTCCTCTTGTTCTTCTTGGCACACCACAGTTTCCCTGAAAACAAGCACCAGACACATTTTAAAATCTTACTGTAATCACTGTGGGCTGGGGGGGGGGAAAACCCTCTATTGACAGCCTAAACCTTTAGGATAACGCAAACTGACCAGACTTCTCTGGCTCCTTGTCTTCTTCTATGGTCTGTTTCATAGCTTCTCTCTGCTGCTGGAAGCTCTTGCCTAATTAAAAAAAAATAAAAAAATAACAGACATGATTTATAAAGGAAACAGATGTTTAAGCCAGTAAAACAAGGCAGTACGCCATGTTGTCTTCACCTGATTGACAAACAGGGAAGAAAAAACAAAAAAAACGATCCCCACCCTGACAAAGAGCATCACCTGGTACTAGTCCAGCTAGTGGCTGGTTGTCCTCGTCTCCATCCCTGTAGGCCTGCCACCAGTTGGGATCTGACTGGCTGATGATGTGAAGGATATCTCCCTTCTGGAAGGACAGGCCCAACTCTCTACATGGCACATAGGGGTCATCGGAAGGGTCGTAATCAAAATGGGCCTTTACATGGACCTGGAGGAAAAACGGCAGAAGGTAGAAGGAAAACAAAGTTGTTAATAGATTGTTCAGTGAGGACAATCATTTTTTTTTTTATTTTTTTTTTTAATAGGAATCTGGCTGTGATTCCGAATTTACCACATTCTCTTTGACAGGGGCAGGTCTGCTGTGCGTGCTGGGAATAAGCACAAAGGTCAGGAGGCCGTGCATGTCGGCCTGATAGGCACACACAGAACAGAAAAAGTTATCAGCCTACATTTAGAATCCCAGCTGCGTTTGTATTACTGCACATAAACAACTTGTGAGCATTAAAGTGGCATGAGGTTTATTAATGTCAAAGGAAATGGAGCAGTGGAACATGGATTTAGATCGCCGAGGTTGGAGATTAGCTGAGATTATATGGTGTTCTACGACTTCCTCCCAGAGCTGCATCAACCACATGCTCATACCTACCAGAATATCAAAGACTTGGTTGACATCTTTTCCTCTGATCTCGACGCCGTTAATCTCGAGTATTTCGTCTCCCTCCGATAATAAGCCACTCCTCTCTGCTGCTCCTCCTCGGACGATCCGACTAATCACTACGCTGTCCATTTCATTACGAACCGTCGCCCCCTACGAAACAGAAACCGCAAAGGAGAGATAATGTCATCAACAAAATACTTTAGTTGAAATCTTATTTTGTAAGTTATTAGAGTCATGGTTTCTCAAAGAGTGGTCCGCAGGCGACCCCTAGTGGTCAGCGAGGTGACACGTAACAAATCACATTTTTAAATTTAACATTTCAATACTTAAAATCCAGTGTAAAAGCAGTGTTTCTTGAACTCCCGCGATTTAAAGAGTTCACTTTATTGTATATTTCCTGATGCATCGGTCATACCAGCACCTGATCGTTACTTGGCATATTGTTTTGGGAGCTATTTAGAGCCAGGTGAGTGTTTATTTAAGGGTTCATTGGTCCTTGGTCTGAAAAAGTTTGAGAAACACTGCATTAGAGTGTGTGTCAGGGACAGACAAGCCTACTGCATAACAGGAGCAATTAAAAAAAATAAAAAATCTGATTCATTCATATGTCGCTGATCCTAAAATAACCATTTAAGCAGGTTTGTTTGGTTAAAGCCAAGAAGGAGCTCCCTCTATCAGCAGTCCTGAGCTGTTGCTGTTACCAGAGGGATGTCTTTGGCCTTCTCTATGCGAATGATCTTGACAGTCTCTCCTCCCCACTGGGTTAGTGTCTCTCCCTGGGTGGGCAGTGGCTCGGGCTCCATTTCCTTCTCTGCTATGCTGTCATGGGCCTGAAGCAAAGACTGTAACACCAGCGCACGTACAACAGGTAAGTAAAAACAAGTAGAAGCAGCGGTGTGTGTCGGCGTGCCTCTACCTGCACGTGGATCTCCGAGAGCAAGCTGTGCAGCTCCAGTCCTTCTTTGTTCTGACTTTGCTGGAGAAGACTTCTGACCTGTAATCATGCCATGACTTGATTCATTCCACAAACATTGGCTGCTTTAAGCAGCACCGCTATAGAAACCATAGAAACAACCACAAACTGAAGTAGGTCCACTCATTCATTTCACTTTTCACAACACGTTCAGTCCACTTTGTTGACATCTGACAAATCATGTATCAGATTCTAACCTGTCGCATCGTTTTAAATCATTTTCCAAAATAAATGAATCGAATATTAGACAACATATCCCGTGTAACGGTTAGTATGAGCTAGACCTGAAATGTTTTGTATCCTGGCAATGCAACTGTGCTCATGGCCACATTTTTACAATTTCCTTTCCGTTCAATAAGCACTTACAATAGAAACATGTTTCTGGAAGCACAATAAGAGCCAGAGCTCATTTTCCTGAAAGCCAAAAGCAGGGCAGGGGGTGGAGAAACGACACAGAGTGGAGAATATGTGCCAATTTTAATGAGATTTCACCACCAAATGTGTAGTAAACCTCTAAATGTATAATAAAGAAATAATAATTCAAATTAAAGTGATGTTTATGGTCGCAATGTTACTTTGAAATGATGTAAATCAGCACTGCAACAAGTTTTTTTCTTTACAATTATCATCGAGTACAACTCTGCTTTGCACATTAGTTTTTAGAAAAGTAAAATAAAATACAAATTTGAATGAATATCACGATGAGAAGCATGCTAGATTTTGCTGAACATCTAAAGCCTGAGAAGAGTCTGCGTTTTTATATACAAAGATGTGTGTTGATAAGGATACACAGTGTACAAACCAGTTTCAGCTTTAATTGATGCTGAACAAGGCTTCTTTGTCTCCGTCCTTGTTATTAAGCACTCAGTGACCAGAGCTGTGTGTGTGTGTGTGTGTGTGTGTGTGTGTGTGTTACCTCCATGGCCAGCTGAAGTGCCTGCTCTGTGTGTGGGTACGGAGGAGAAGGCCGGTGCATGCTGGCAGCCACTGCATTGTGTATCTTCAGCGCTGCCTGGAAATCAGCCTGCCGCAGAGAAAACACCAGGACGCTCCATCACACTCTTACACCCAGCACCGCCGCTCCAGGTAGCAACAAAGACAACCCAGCTAACCTTTGCCAGTACGCCATTTTTGTAAATGAGTATTGTGATTTGTTTAAAAGTCAAACTACAGAGTAAAAGTGAGAAAGTTAATGAAGAGCTGCAGAACAGCAATGCGTCCAAAATAACAGCTACAACAGCCGTTTCATTAAATCCATTCATCAGTAAGAAACACAGAATTACTTGTTGACTTTGGGCATTGAAAGATCCATCTTAGGAATATTTAATATAACCAGCATCGGAATCTTCAATTCCAAAACTATTTCAGTGGTCTGGATCCAGCCTCGAGCCTCCTCTCCCCTCGTCTTTGTGGGAATCGACGGGGCCCCACTTGTCTCGGACCCCCTAGCTCAGACAGTGGGGAGTGCACCGCTGCACAAATCCCTTCTGCCTCAAAGGCCAGGAAACCTAGAACTTCAACACACTTCCATACTGCCTGCGAGCTTTTCCCATCCTAATCCCCTCGATATTACCTTCTGCAGCAGCGCAAGAACCAGCTCGATGTCATTCTGACTCTGCTGGTCGGTCAGGCAGCCGCGCACTTGCTTCAGCGACAGCAGCAGCTCCTCCAGCTCTGCAGGAGAAATAAAAACACAACAAGGCAACGAGCTTTTCAAAACTCAAACCATCACCGAGACAAAAAGCAACACAACACACACACACAAAAAAGAAATCACCTCACATTTAACCGCACACGTGCCTGCAGATCTGCCTTAGTATCAGACTGCAGCTCACACGCATCCACTCTGAGCCTCGACAGCACCACTCCTAGCAAAGTTTTAATTAAGCTCCCCTTTCCTCCTCTCTTCCTGAACCATTCCTGATGGCAGACATTCTTCTTGCACTCAACAAGCTACCGCTGTCAAATAGTAATCGAGCATTTTTTTACCACAACACCACCTTAGCGAAAAATGAGATAGCAATACTACATTAAAACGCAATATAATAATAGTTGATAATACTTGATAACACTTAAAATAGCAAATGATTCTTTTTTTTTTTTAATAAGATGATCATCTTGGGAGTGAAAGGGAAAGGTGTGCGGTCTTTTACCCAGCAGCGCGGGCGTGTGCTGGCTGCTGGGCGCCGGCTGCTGCGCCGTGTGCCAGTCTTGCAGAAAGGTAGGGTTGTCAATGCCGACATGAGGCTGTTGGGAGAGTTTCCTGAGCCTCAGAGAAGCGTTCAGGTCCAGCTGCCGTCCCTCCTCCTCTCGGCGCCGCCGAAGATCTTCCTGTTACAGGTGCAAACAAACACAAGCTTTGGTTTCTTCTGCACACTGTGCTCAGTTTATACAGGTTTTTTTTTTTTTTTTTATTGCATTCATTTGGATTTCAGCTACATTCATTAGTTATGTGTTTTTTTCTTTTTTTTCCCCCACATACTTGGTGCTGTCGTATCCTCTCCAGCTGCGCTGATCTCCTCAGCGGTAGTGTTCGACTCCCCAGTTCTCCCGGACAATCTACAGCCATTTCCCGGTGCTGCTGTCCTCCCCTCAGCTCTTCATCTCCTCCTCCTCCTCCTCCTCCTCCTCCTCCTCCCCCCTCGCCAGCAACATGGCCGTTTAGATGGGAAGTAGTCATCCCTCACACCTCAGAGTCAAAGGTGACTCAGGAGTAGCTTAGATACCGTCTGTATCTCTCTACGACCAGCAAGTCTAGGAAGGCAGCTCACCAAAGGAGACTGCCATGATAGATCTACCTGAAATGGACAGAAGAACGCGGAAAGAACGACATTAAACAACATTAAAACAGCTCATATCTGCAAAGGTTGAGATTTTCCTTCAAAGTATTTCACAGCTGCCGGATGAACTCTGAAGCAGCTCCCATCATTCACAGGCTGTGAGCTGTCTGGAGGGACAGCTCGTGCTTCCATCAGAACCACAGGCTCGTGGTCCTGGGCCCAGCTTCGACTCCCACCACTCATCGGGCACCTTCACGGATGCTGCTCTACAAGCTGGTTTAAGGAGCCCGGTTGAGGGTGCTTGAGTCACTTCAGCTTCGATCTTCTGCTCTCTCCTTGTAGTCCAAGGATAACAATCTCACGTCACCAGAGCCCCCACACGCACACACGTCACCATGACAACAGCTTTGTCAGCAGCAGGAGGGTCTCCTGTGTGCACAAGTTGTGCGTTATTATGGAACAGGGCGGTGAGAGGGAGGGCTTGTGGATGACCAAAACCAGTGAGGGGGGGGAGGGCGTCAAAACAAGGCAAGTAAGATGCAAATAATCAGTGAGGGACAGACACACAGAGAAAGAGAGAGAGAGAAAACAGGTGGAAGACTAGTGGATGGATGAGGATCTGCTTATCTTTAGGTGTCACAACAGCATGTTGGTGATAGGCTATCTCCTATAAACAAACACACACACACACACACAGACACACACACACGACGTCCCATGCAGCAGTCAGGAATGTCAGGCCGCCCTGGGAACAAAATTCCAGTGGTGGGGGAGGGGAAGGTTTGTGCCCTCAAAGCCCAGCACATTTCCATGTGTTCACTGTCAAAGGTGGATATCAAACAAAAGTGCAGTGCCTTCACGACACTAACCGCTGATTCTCTGTTTCAAAAGATGGATGTTCCCTTACAGTTGGCGCTACTTCTGACACACAAGCCAGCAGATGGGCTCTCACTACGCTGGGTACCGAGCTGGGCTGGTAAATGCAGAAGACCTCATTTTTGAGTTTTGGGGAACAACACAAATGTCCTGCTGACTGCAGCTGATAATGCTGCTTTTCTACGGAGGACCAAAAGTGCCACAATTAAATAAATACATACAGACATCATTAAATAACTAACTAAATATGTCATTAATTATTTGAAATTGGAATTAAATACTTAAATGACTTGTTAAATGTGTCAATAATTAATTCAAATACCGATTCATTTTAGGTAAAAAATGTATATATATTTAATTAATTCTTTAATGATGTATTTATTTATTTATTTATTTCATTTTGGCACTTTTAGTCCTAAAAGTGGAAAATGTGTTTTGTTTTGTTTTTTCAGGGGTAACTCTGCTAACAGCAAAACATATACAAGCACGTGTGTGTGTGTGTGTGTGTGTGTTTGTTTGTGTGTGTGTGTGTGTTTGGACAAGTTCTGCAAAAGTAAAGGATATTATGATACAAATACACCGAGCAGACAGAACCTACAGAACCCAGCGTTGCTTCAGTATGTCTCTACACGGTTGCTGTAAGAAGGGTTTTCTGTCAAGATCAGGGTTTCTTTTTTCCTTCCAGTGTCAATCCTGCAGGGGTCGGCTGGCTGACAGGCAGAGAACCCTGACGGGCTAAAAAGGCTGAGAGACGCTTCCACTGAAAGCTCGATCTTTGCTTTTGTATGATCTCACAAGGGAATTTGGCTGTGTAACAATGAAGCACTCTAGCTGGAATACTTCGGGGGGAGGAAAAAACATATCTGGAATTTTACAGGTGCCTTTCACCTTTTGTGTACAGGCAAACATGAAAGTAACAATATAATAGTTAATACTACCAGGAACTTATTGAGATGGCTACCGCTATATATTTAAAAAAAAAAAAAAACACACAATAAGCATACCAATCAAGTAACACCTGCAGATAAATATATTAACAATTTACTCAAAACATCAAATTAGACACAAAATACTTTAATTGTTTGCAGCAGCTTGTGCTTGAGGAGTTGCACTAATATTACAACATAACGCATTTTAGTTTAGGCACATTAGGAGCACTCAAGGACACCTTAAAAGCACCGTTAAAAGCACCAAACAACACACACACACACACACACACACACCGTAAAGGCAACGTTGTGAGGGTAGATAAGATAACAAAGAAGAGGGCAGGCAACATGTCTGACAGGCCAGTTCAAGAAGAGAGTCTTGAGGAGGGAAAGATGAGCAGATGGAGTAGAGAAGAGGAGGGCTGAGGTAGATCTGCACGAGGGTTTGGATGAAAACATGACAAAGCATTTTAAAACAGAGGTAGGGGTGTGCTGACAGTTACGGCTGACACGTTACAGGAATGTCAAAGTGTTCGATTCAACAGGAAATCAACGTACACGGTCGGTCTTACTGATGTAGGAAGAGTCTCCTCATCACCTTTATTATCACACACAGACATGGTGTCACTCGCCGTCATCCCTTAGCATTACTTCTGCCAACAACATGGTGTTTTTTTAAATGCAAGGCTACGCTAGGTCATGGGTTAGCGGTGTCTGCCATGCACGCCACTGTTAGCTGAGCACACAGCCACTGACAGACTGGCGAGAGGCGTCCGTGGCAACAGTTCACTTTAGACTGACTTTAGCTGGCAATATCGCAATAGCAATGTGACAAAAACAGACGAATGCAGCAGTCTAACGTGCTCATTTAGAGCTGAAGCAGAACAGCCTCTTATCTCTCTGTCTGTTTGTCTCTCACTCACACTCACTTTCTTAAAAAGCTCTGTACCAGCCTGTACCAGACAAATGAAACACACAGGGGGATTACGGTAATAAACCCGGATTCTATTAGAATGCTTAAATCATGAGATGACATCCAAGTCTGTCCTCGCTGGATACACTAGAAACTGATGGCAGAGTAAATGTTTAAAGAGACATATTACCATGAAAAGCACCACACGCCAGGAGAAATGCCTTTCTAATTTGGCTGTGTGGTCATTAGGTTGCGGCTCACTCGTGCTGAAGCGTGGTTCCCGGACCACGCAAGCGCAAAATGCTACCCTCACACGAATCTTTCATGGCTCATCTTCTTTTACATTCATGTATGTTTTGTTTTTGGCATTTCACAATAACGCAGCAGCATCAAGTTACTTTGCAAGTGCTCAAACGCCACACCTGAAGCCGAATCTGACTGAGCACTAACCCAGCGAGTGTGTCAGACTCAGTGAAATCCTCATAAAATCTTCTCCGTTTGACCTGGTGTCAACGGCAACCACCAGAAATCCAGAATAAGCACTACAACACATGCCACAGAACAGAGAACTTCAGTATTTTTTTGCCCTTTGTCGTTGCTGCTGTGCTGCTTTTTCTGTGTTCTCAGGTGTGTTTGCAAACAGGACAGCATTCTACACACAGATCAGTCTCACAGCATTTCAGTGTTTGCACATGGGACCTTTCATTTATTTTATTTTTTTATAGTATGACTTCTTAAAGGTTGTGTCAGTGTCATCGACTGTTTCGGCTTAACGATCTTTCTCATAATCTGTAGCTTCTTTGATTTTTGATATTTTACTTGAACATGATGCGAGCAGAGTAAGACTTTAAGCAGCAGCAGCAGCAGCAGCACTTCACACCCTCCAAACGTGAACGGTGAATGCCGTGCACCTGCAGCTTAGTGGACCAAGACCTGATAACACGCTCAAGGCACGCAAGTCCATTTTTCACGTTT
Organism: Pao palembangensis; assembly: GCA_015343265.1. Taxonomy (NCBI): domain Eukaryota; kingdom Metazoa; phylum Chordata; class Actinopteri; order Tetraodontiformes; family Tetraodontidae; genus Pao; species Pao palembangensis. The sequence goes on along the minus strand of CM027083.1, from coordinate 17,335,936 downwards.
AACGATAATATGATCAGACCTGTCACACAACTTATTCCTAAATTTTATACCAACGGTAGTGCGTATTTCAGGGTTTATTTGGGGCGGTATTCACTGGTAAGATATGCCATATGAATAAGGATTCCTCTCTGGTGTTTATGTTGGGTTACAGGTGAGAAACTACATGATAAAATCTGCTAGTAGAGCGTTTTCTTTTGCCTGAATGCAACAAAGGTGAACATTTGTGAAGGTTTTAATTCTTGAACCCACCTGTTCTTGAATTCTTATTCATGGCTCTTTCACACCTGGTTAATGTGATAAAACACTGTATATACATAATGTGACAGAGTAAAAGAATGCAAATAACCTTATATATTACACTCATATGCACAGATTGCTGTGACATGTTACTTCTAAAGCACCATAGCCTAAATCACGATTGAAATTGTAGATCTTTAACTTTTTTTTTAACGCAGAGTTGAAAATATAGTAGGTTTGTGTACTCTGATAACTATAGGCCACCATACGTCATCGACTCAAGAAAATCTCAGTTATCATTTTAATTGTAGTGTAACGTCAATGTGCTGTGTATCTGATAGACTATAGTTATTATCAAAATGCTCAAATGGCGCACTGAAAACAAACATTACCACGTCAGGCGTAAACAAAACTTCTCCGTTGCAATTATGACTAATTAGAGTTTTTGTTTCCGCATTTTCCCAGCCATTAAAACGTTAGTTGGGAGGGATAGATGGCTGTTTCGCTCAGCAATTCCTACTATTAAAGTAACTCAGAGTCGCTGAGTTATGAGCTAATTAGCTTCCCAATGAGCGCATATGACGACCCTTTGGTTGTTATAAACCTTTTCTTTAGTTTCACGTAGAGCCTATCGCACTAAACATTCAGAGTGTCATACTTTTCCTGAACTTTATCAATCTAACGTGTTATTTGGTCTGACTAAGCGAGCTAGCACCCTCGCTTCTGTAGCACCTGTTGATAACAAAGCCGCCTCATACCAGACAGAAAACACTGGATTCTTACCCGTATCGGAGCCGTCCGCCTTCTCCTTTAGCCGCTAAATCCAATCGACCTTTCGTGGTTGAAATTTGAGTTTTAATCCAGCGAGTCCTAGTTGGGCCTTTATTGTCTTAATTCACAGTTTCAGTAAAAGTTCTGGCTGCTTTGTAGGACAGTAACAGTGAACCTTCGCCCTGCTTCCTCCTACTCTGACTGTCATATCATTTCCAACCCTAGACAGTGGGAGGAGACAACATACCAAGAACCGGATGAATCCTCGACGTTGATTGGACGCAGCGATGAGAGGAATCTGGATTTAAGCGAATCAAACGCGCTCATACATCAATTGGCCGTAACACGTGATCACTCCGGCGGCGCTCCTACTTTCTTTTGAGGATATTCAAACTTTAGCGATGACGTGAAAGTAAAAATATCAATTCATAATCCAAGAAGTGTCATATCTAAAATCAGGCTAATCTGCATTAAAGGCTACGCGTACGGCGCATACACGCAACTGCATACATGTACTATATATTTTATTTTCTTGAGTGGGGGGGGGGGACCACCTATCACTTTCTACTGACTGGGCATAAACTATGACACTGTCATAATATTTAAGGTCTCCAAATGGATAATAGACGCTGTTGAATATCACCAAAATAATAATTCTAAATACATTCTCATTTAAGACACTGATCGTTTCATTTAAGACATGTTAGGAGCTCAAAGTCTGCATTAATGCAAGAAAGTGTTACTTTAGTATTATATTTAGTATTATTATTACTTCAGATTACTCTTTTCTTCATTGTCTGGTGAATATAATTCTGTTATTAGGACAGATAAATAAGAAGAAACCTGCCATTGCAGAAATACAGAATAATGAAGATTATTTTTTATTAATTTATCTTCAGTTTCAATAATATTATTACAGGAAAAAAAAAACATCCTCTTTGTTATATTTATACAGTAGTAGTAGAATGCTGTCATTGCTTCATTACAAGTGCTGGTCATAGTTAATAGGTTGTGCAGTGTGACACTGACTTCAGTTCATTGTTATAAATCACTCCACACAAAGGCAGTTTATCAATAACCTGCTTCTTCTCACTCAAATGAATCTACTTGGGTTTAAGTGGTCCTCGATGGGCAGGTGCCAGGACGTGTTGTGATGCTGCGTTCATGAATGTGGAATGACAACATCGACACAGCTGCAACAAACGTCACCGTGTGCTTGTACCTTGTGTCCCTGGCAGGAAAAGAGCATTAGTCCCCAAAAGGTGTGTGGTGCATTTGAGGTAACTAGAAAGAACATTTGCCATAGAGAAATCAGTGAGAAGATAGTGTTGGTGCCAGAGCCTGGATGTTTAAGGCTCACTCGTTCCATGACAAAAACATCCTAAATGCTGTTGTGTCAAATTGGAAATGGCACCCATGTTGCACTGGTAGTCTTACACCTGAGCTGATACCTGCCCAAAGAGGAAAAACAAACACCCCTTTATAAGCATGCAAATGATGTTCAGGGGGAGGAAAAAAAGAAAGGGCAAGACAGAATACAAGGACGGTAAAGACTCAATCAACTGACCAGAAAAGCAAAAGCAGAAAATATTAACTGGTGCTGCTTTTGTCTTTTGGGGAAAATCGGGACATTAAAAAGGAATCCTGATCAGGTAACTGATCGATATCGGAACAAAACCGCGAGGGGACAAAGCCTTTTTGTACATATAATGAAATCAAAGCAAGCACTTTATTCCATTTTGAGACCTTTGACTATGTCAGCTTGTTCGATCACACTCAGGATGAATCAAGAAAATTGCGAGTTGAGTTCTGCTACACTGATGAATGTTTTGGAATACAACACGTTTAAACCATCCTTGGTAATAACCAAACAGCCTTAGATTAGTCATCAGAGTGATATCAGAACCAACCAGCCTGACTGGATGAAGATAATAGTTGAATAGTAGAATAGTAGAATTTTAGAACGGAAGGCTAAAAATGTGTCAAATGGAATTGGTAACCATTCAATCTGAAAATTCCTTTGACTTTAACGAGCACCGCAACACTAGTACAGTAGAAATACACAAGTTATGAAGGCTTACGAGCACCTGAACGTGACACCCTGCTTTCACGTCATGTAGACGCTGAGTTGGTTTAACAGAATATCAATTTTTTAATAGATTTGTCCAAGAGGAGCCAAAGTATCACCACTGCCCTCTGTTGGTGGGCTGCAGTACAGCTTCTCCTCCTCTTAGACAAGATAGAACCGTTCCTGTTGTTTCAGGTAGTTGTGTATATTCATAATGTTGAGCAGTTGAGCAGACAAAATATTTATTGTTGTAAAAATAAAATGGAACCAGGCTCTGTCCATAAACCATGTCCTCTACTTTAGACAGCAGCACTCATATCCCAGTTATTTTGGCTTCACCTCAGTGCATGTGAGAATGCAGCACATCTCATAACACGTCGATGGCAGCACTCCTTCAATACAAACCGCTTTTCTTTTGTGGCTTTATTTAACAAACAAGATTAGCATTACGAGGCAGCTTTGAGAGAAGCCATTAGATAATACTTGGTGTTCATTTAAAGATCATAATTATTTCTGGAATGACCAAAATTAGCATGTCATCTGAATCACGCGTTGCGTCCGCTGCGTCTCATATCTTATATCATCTTTCTCTGTGTGGTAGTTTATTTTGACTTGCATATGGCATTTTATTTCTCAAAATCTATCCTAGAGCATCAAACATAGATCAACACCAACTGAAAACAGTCCACTTACAAAAGGTTCTCTGCTTTGAGATGGTCACAATCACTGGTTGTGGTCTTTTAATAGGATCTCTCGAAATTAAGAAAAAAAGATTGAAACAATCACACTATCCATAGTTTATCAATAGTCAAAGTGCAAATATCAAAGATTATACTATTGAGATTTTACATTGTTTTACAGTGTAAACTTTGTACCTGTACATCTGTTGAATACAGGATTAGACCATACTACTAGAAGTAAATATTCCATTTTTTATTATTATCATATTATTATATCGTTAAAGTAAGCCCAAACTAATGCTTAGAGTATGGCCTCTGTTAGCTCACATTGCTTTAAAGTTCGGCAGCTGTTCCAATTCAATCAGTTAAATGGCTTTCATTGACAGTTGGTAAGCTTTATATTTGGGAAAAACACAACATACGCATCTCTTTTTCATTTTTTTTAGCAAGAACTAAAATATTGCACAGGTACAAACTATATTTCCAACTGCAATGAAAACATGACTCATTTAAATTCATATTAATGTCTCGATCAGGAAGAGATATACAATTACCGCACAGAGGCTTTCTACATTATAGCTGAAGAGAGAATAAAGAAGTGGAAACAGCAGAGGAGCAAATAAAGAAAACAGGGAAGAAGGATAAGGCGGTAAGTGAGGAACGGGTCTTTATATCTCTATAGCTAACAGGGAAAAAGGGTTAATGCACAAAGCAAATGAACAAGACAGAAGAGGGTGTGATTACTACCGAGATGATAATATTCTATCAGAATCATGATCATAATATTAAAAAGAATTATTAATTTGAATATTAATAATAATAATATCAAGATAATAATAATAATAATAATAATAATAATAATAATAATAATAATAATACAGAATCCGATGTTTTTAATTTCATGTTTTCTTTAAAATGCACTGATCTCCTCAGTGCAGACCAATGAGGATTTTGCCTCTGCTGGCTCCGATTGGCTGTTGCATATGACATCACAGCTGATGGCGACCAGGTAGACATGCATCACTTCCTGCCCCTACCAATTTCCTGTCCAGACAGGAAGTCCCGGCACTGCCATGGTAATCGGTAGCGAATTAGTTTGTAGTCTGAGGAGAAAAAGGTTAAATCAAACAAACAAACAAGTAAACAAACAAACAAACGCCTGTTTGTGTGGACACACAGAGAAGAAGCACACCTGCATCATAACCTTCCGATGACCATGACATCCACCACCTCTCCCTTATGCAGTTCCACATACTGCTCTGTTTTGGGTGGCAGCATCAGCAGACCGTTAGCACTCCGCATCGACATTAGCCTGCTGGATACTTGGTTACCTGGGGAAACAGGGAGCGGACAAACTCTGTCTTTAAACTCTGTATTTATCTTGTAGAAATATAGGAGGGATTCCAAAGGCTTCCGTGTCTGGGTCTGTATGTTTACCTGTGCTTTGTGCCCAGGGCAGTGGCTCCTGATGATGCCAGGTGAGAATACAGCGATGGTACTCCGGTCGAGGATCCAGTTTTACATCACACGAAAGCTGAAATTCATGTAGCTGCATTTAGCATTCATCTTACCTTTCCATGAACTACTAAAAAAGTTAAAGCATAAAAACATTCATGAACATGCTATCTCTAAACTGTATGATTTGTTTTTCATAAATACTTTATTACTCAGGCAGTTCCTCTATCAGGCCAACTGAGAGAAAACAGATGAAACAATAACTAATCATAACAACCACTAAAACACATTTAAACTCCTGCTACAATACCAGCCACTTAATTGTAAAGGAGAAGGTGACCTAATGGATTCCCTTAAGGCGGGGGTGTCCAGGCCAAGTCCTCGAAGGACGTGATCCAGCCAGGTTTTCTATCCTACCAGGTAGAAGATGCTCTGATCAAGGGAAGTGGAATCCCAGCTGAAAGCGTTGTCTACCTGGTAGGACAGAAATCCAGGCTGGATCGCATCCCTCAAGCCTAAGCCTTTCAATCCATTCTCACAGGATGAATGAAATACAACTGGTGCAGTTTGGCCATCCATCCACTCACCCATCCATCCATCCATGTGTACGTGTGTTTATTTTACCCTAGCCTTAATAATTGTAGGTCTGGGGTCCAGAATGCCTTGCATCTTCCTCAGAGCCGGAATCACAAACAGGTTACATGTCACCACTGCTGACACTGGGTTCCCTTGAAAACACACGCAGAGTCGCTGTCTCAGCTCGGTTGCTAAATAAACCTGCTAAACTAGATGTTGAAATCATAATAAAACACTGCTTCCTGTCCACATTTATCCATCATTAACACAATATGTATATTGCACGTTGACAGGGAAATGAAGGGTATTGTATCTCTTTTCGCTTAATACACAGACTGAGGGATATCTACTGTATCCTATTGCCTGCTTCAAATTAAAAAGAAGAAAAAAAAAACAGTCATATACCTTTAAAGATTTTGGGTGGCATCAGGCTAGAGTGCACACAGGTGTGATGATTAAGCAGTGGGGTTTTAGTTTCTAGGCTCAGGTAAGACTGCCTCAACACAAACCCTGCAGATAGAAGTGCCACCCTGCTCTTAACATATTTCTCCTCAGCAGACAAAGAAAGGCTCAGTTGGGCCCCGTCCATGTCCGTATTTAACACCTAACTTTGCAATGCTGCTGCTCACGCTGTAATAACATACAATCACAACCGGGGTGCTCTATCTGCTAAGATCCATTCATCCATTGTTAAAATGAATGAATAATGTTGCCAAACAGTGAGATTTTCAGGCAAAGGAGGTCGCAAACTGCAACTTGACGAAAGGCGGTTAGCTGCTGTATTACCTGGCAGAGCAAAAATGAGCTTCCGAGCTCCGTCAATGTCAACCGTGGCGAAGGTCGTAGGGAGACTGAAGGGCAAAAAGATGGCAGGAATAAAGATCATGACCACAAATCAAATGGTTAACAAACGATCCAGACCGTATTGGCTAACTTGTGTTAGCTAATGTGCTGACGTAAATATTAAGTCTGTTGCAGAAAGTTTGCTGATGTTGTGTCCTGAAAACACTCAACGTTGATCATATCGCGTTTATTGATGAGTGAATAAACATAAAGCCAGACGGACCTATTTTTAGTTTATTTTTGGTATTAAATAGAGCATATCTTTAATTACCATAACCATTTAGGATGCAAGTATGTGAGTTTCATTGTAGTTTGTCAGTATAGATCCTATTCAAGTAGAATAGAAAAAGCACAACTAAACACAATTTGATGTTTCTGCATGTTTCAAAAACAAAATGAGATTAGATGCTGATCTTTGTTGCCCTAATTTGATTTCCTTCTCACCCTGGCTTCATAAAGACTCTTCCAAAGTGGATCTGAGCGTGAAGGTCAATATCCAGCACCTGCTTTAGGTAGTCCTGATGAGACACACATTGATATTGCATTTCATATTAGGAAAATTACAAACGACAACAAGCATCTCCTGAAAACAATCTGACTGTCTACTCAGCAGGTCAGTGCGTTTGAGGAGAGGGCTCATTCGTTGGAAGTTACCTTTTCTCCCATGGACACACCGCCTGAGGTGATGATGACATCGGCACGGCTGATCCCCTCATGCAGAGCTGACAGCAGGTCATCGGGGCTGCGAACACAAGCAGGACGGACCAAAGCTCACCCACAGTCGCTCAGTGCTGATTCACAGCAGAAATCCAACCCAAACTCAAAGAGTAAATGAAGAGTTTTCATTAAAACCTGCCTATTCCGTGCGGTATTATGTATCTATGTATTATATATATTATGTCTGATATGTTTGTATTTCTATGATTGTATCTGTTCTTCCTCTCTCTTTTTATTCTCTCTGTCCTATCTCCCTCTTCTTCTTCTCCTTTACCCAGCTGACTTTCAGCAGGATGGTTCCTCCTTGTAAGCCTGGTCCTGCTCAAGGTTTCTTCCTGTTCAAAGGGGGTTTTTCCTTGCCATTGTGCTTACCTGGGGGTTCAGGCTCTGGGTTTCTCCCTCTGTAAAGCACCTAGAGACAATTATTTTTTGTAAAAGGTGCTATATAAATAAAACTGAATTGAATTAAAGATGATTCACACCACGTGTAAAAGGCCAGTTTAGATTCAAACACTTTCCACATAATCAGTGAAATACAGTATATGACTTCCTTTCCTTTCTCAGAGAACTAGATTGAGTGCAGATGTCATTTGCTTCTACCTTTGAATGAATGAATGGAACAGAAACAGTAAATCCTTTATTATCTATGAACCAAAAATGTTCCTACTTGTCTCCAACAATTCCAAGGTTGATGGTGGGATATCCGTGCTCCTGGATGGTGGACAACAGTGTGGACCGGTTGGAATCTCTAATCTTTCCTGGGTGAAGGTCATCCTCTGGGTTCAGGAGCTGCACATGCGCAAACAGCAGCTGCGCTTAAAAACAAGCTGAAAGTCCCCGACTTCCACTTTCTGGCCTTGGCTCCGATCTCACAGGCAGTTGAAGCACATAAACAAGGACAAGGTTTGGGTCATATATCCTGCCTGACCCTGTATATCCTTGATGTCTCAGACCTTCACAGTTAAAGTTCATGAAAAAAAGTTTGTGCGGGTGGAAATTGTGCGGTAGATTTCAATTTAAGGGGAGTGTAAAGCCCACATCTTAAGTAGGCTGTTAGCTATTTCACGCAATTCCTACCCTTAAGCCAATTCTAGTTTTTAGTTTCCAAGTAGTTCTTTTATTATTTTCCTTAACGTGCGTAGACGGCGCAATCTTGTAGCAAACTCAGAAACTTTATGGACATCTGTATGGAATTTAAAGTCAAAACGTGCTTGCGTTTGTACCTCGTTTCCAGTGGACATGACGGCCACCACAGGGAACTTGTGGACGCTGACCTCAGTCATCCCCACTGTAGCCAGCAGACCGATCTCTGACGGGCCCATGTGTGTTCCTTTGGCCAACACACACTCCCCTCGTCTGATGTCGTGACCAATTGGCCTGCGCAGACACAGAAAGATCAATGTAGCCAGCGGGGCTATCGAGCAATTCAATAAAGGAAATCTGCTCTGAGATAAATAGAAAGTACTACAATAATCATCGGAGCGCTTATATTGTTCTTTTTTTCCTTGTACAAAGCTTCAGTAAAGATATGTAACCAACCAGGGTGGTACCCAGAGTCACCAATCAGTGAAAGATACTATTATTTGCCAAATTACAGCGCTATGGTGGCAGCCTCTCAAATTAGCCCACAGCTTCCTGAAGCACCTCTGATGGTGGCTCTGCGTTCCCTCTCTAGTCTTAAGCAGTTGTTGTTACCTGATGTCCTGTCCGGGCCGGGCCTGGACCATGATCCTCACCTCAAGCTCCTCTGTGCCCTGGGATATGACAGAAAAGGGTCGGCAGAGGGGGGGGTGTTACAGTCCACCATGAACAAGCAAAGAGACAGACAGTGTTTGGGTACTTACATCCTCAGACTCCCGTAGAAGCTCTGTATCTTCTACCTGGACTACAGCATCAGCTCCACAAGGAATGGGAGCTCCAGTCGTCACCCTCATCACCTGACCTGGCATTATTGTATGAGTGGGCTACAAACACAGACATACTTCAATGCATTTGTATTTCCAACATTTAAGTATGGTTCTACCATTAAAATTTACTATACAATGACCGTAACAGTGCTGTAAATGAACATCCAATCGAGAAATGATAATGATAAAAAAGTGATTTAAAAAAAATGATAAACAGAACTGGTGAAGAACTAGTATACTGGTACAAAGGGTTTTTCTTTTTAATTAAGATTACATGTCTCAAATCAGGGATGGACAACCCAGTCCTATGAGGGCCATGACCCAGCCGGGTTTTCTGACCTACCAAGGAGAAAGGAAAACCCGGCTGGATCTCGGCCCTCGTTAGACTGGGTCACCATTCCCTGCAATCAAAAATGATGCCACATTCTTACGGCAGCACTCAAAAGATTACAACAAGGCCAAGAGCCATTACTGTTTATTCAGTGTTGCCGTGTTTCGTGCAGTGGAAGTGTTAAAGTGAGGGTTAAATACAGCATCCGGGTAATTTTGTTCTTGGCTGGAACAGCAGCCGTGAAAATAAAACACAGCAAATCAGCCAGTGGTAGGTTCTGGGAAGGTTGGTGTGTTGGAAGTGACCTGTTGCCCAGCCTGCGATTCTCCCATGATGAAGCGATCTCCCGGACCATCAGCAGCTACAGAAGAACGACAAAACGATGAGGACAGAAAGTTTGCTCCATACATGTAATTTATCCTGGAAACAGGCAAATATTAAAGTATCAACTGACTGCTCTGAACATCATCATCATCCTCCTATTGGAGTAGAAGGTTTTTGGTGCCTTAAAGGCCACACGAGCTTTTTTTTTTTTTTTTTTTTTGAGTAGATTCTCCAAGGGCACACTTGTCTGAGGCCGGATGAAGGACCCCTCTGACTCTAGTGGAACAGCGATTTGTGGATTACTACTGCCATGTCCAAGATCCAGATAAGCAAATGAAGGTGAAAAAATAAACACAACAAAAATACAAACGTTGGTGTTCGTCTCATGAGTGGAAAATCACGAGATTGTTTGATCGAAAACGCCCTTTTAACTATTGTTCGTCCTAGGACAACGTAGCCTGCCACAACAAAGACAGCATTCCGTACCAAATGTAATGGACATGCTGGAAAAGTCTAGTCCAAAAAGTCTCACATAGAGTAATTCAAAGGGATCTGCTGGCAACACCCACACAACGGAAACACCAGCGGAGGTCAAATGTCAAAATCTTGACAAGTACAAAACAATGTTTGCCCACTGCAGTTGCACAGAAGAGCTCTGTGAATATTCAGTCAGATTTAGATGAAAGCATTTGTGAGCCCAGGTTCACATATTGCGCACGTCCTCAAGCTGCTGTTGTGTGCGTTGGTTCTTTCTTGCTTTTTGTTTCTTTTTTGGTGTTTTAGATGAAATTGCTCTCTTGTTCTGGGGACTAGACCTGTGTCATGTGTGCCTGTTCTGCAAGGTCCTTTCAGCTTTAATGGCGTGGCTGCACTTTCTTGTTTTCATGTAGAATTGATCTCTTTAGTTCTACATCAGTGTTTCTCAGAGTGGCCCGCAAGGGCGACCCCTAGTGGTCTGCAAGGTGACACGGAACAAATCACCTTTTAAAATTTGAAATTTCAATAGTTAAAATTCTGTGGAAAATCAGTGTTTCTTGAAGTCCCAAGATTTAAAGAGTTCACTTTATTGTATATTTCCTGATGCATCGGTCATACCAGCACCCGATTGTTACTTAGCATATATTGTTTTGGGGGCTATTTAGACTCAGGTGGTCTGTGAGTGTTTATTTATGGGTTCAGTGGTCGTCGGTCTGAAAAAGTTTGAGAAACACTGAACTAGGTGGAAGAGATTCACACGTCTGCTGAGTGATATCAGTAGCCTCACCTCGTACAGCATAGCCGTCCTTAACAGAGGCAGGAAATGGAGGAAGATTGTCTTTGGCATAGATGTCCTGAGCAAGCACACGGCCCAAACCATCTGGGGAAGGGAGCCCAGCTCAGGTCAGGCCAGGTCAAGCAATCTGTGATTAACCAACAGCTGATCTGGTGGAATTCACCACCAGTCGACCGCAAAGGCCTCGCTCACCTCTGTAGTTAATCACTTCAATCCCCAAGATGGGCGTCATCTCTAGAACAGTAATGAAGGCCTTGTCCATGGACGTTAATGGGAAGGGAGACATGCGGTGACGGCGCGCCACTTTGCGGATGTCCACTGCACTGTGACCTACGCACAAAAGGACACGCAATTAAAGAGAAGAGAGGTGAGAGAAGGCAGGCGCGATGATGGCTACACACACACACAGATAAAAAAAACTTACTGGCTCTTAGAATGTTCTCATTACTGCCACATCGTGACTGAACCTGCAGAGAGACAGAGAGATTCGTTCTATTTGTGCTCTTTGTGTCCCGTCATCTCTTTTCTGAAAGCAGTCTGGTGCAAGCAGGTGTTTTATTTGTAGCGGTGCTTAAAACAGCAGCACCTCTGCGTCTGGTTAGAACTGAGAAAAGCAGCATGATCCGAAACTATCTTGAAGGTACACTTCCCACCAATGAAGCTGGATAGCTCAACCATAGAAGGAATTGCAGTTTTGGTCTCTTCAATTTAAACTATCTAGACGCATAACATTAAAATTGTTCCAAATGATTACGGCCTGAAGAAGCTGATTCCTTACACCTAGGGGCAATCGATTGTCTCCTGTCCAGCTAATCTGCGTGTTTTTGGCCCGCAGGGACACTGGAGTACCCACAAAGCCAACACGAAGGCCCAAATCAGAATGGCTAGGCTACTAGAGCGCTGTGCTAACCACTTCCCCACAGCGTTAACTGGGAAATAAACTGGTTTTGGTGGTGACTGCAGCCGCGACTTGCGTAATCCCTTGAATGAATGCCGGGGTCGGGCCTCTTGAAGGCCTCTTCATGACTGCACGCCATCAAGAGACTGTCATGACTTCTCAGCAAGCGCTGCGCTGAGTTCAGGGCCTCGCGTGCCCGTCCTCGCTCTCTTCAGCGGTAGACTACCTTTCCTCTCTGCACGCTCGCTACACGGTCTTTGCTTCACTGATTGTCAGGCTTTTATTTTCCCATGTACTGTACGTGTGTGAGGAATTCTGCATTTTATTACTCCATTACTGATGATCAGAACTTTGCCTGCAGTTCATTTGTAGATGATGAACCTCGACCGAACTGAGAAAACTTCATTTCTGAAAGAGAATCTTTTGTATACATAAGAGCTTTTCAGATTTTGAAGCTATTGGGACCCAACGTTCCTACACTACACAAATCTGGATTGGTTTGCACACAGTTCTGCTGGAACTGTTGCGCTGAGTTTACATTCATGTGAACGTACCACAACTTGAGTCATTTCTCACAGACTCATTCACTCCCATTCAAATCCAAAGTGCATCCTGCTCCTAAAGCAGCTGACTGAAGTGTAGCGACCACGGCTGTGGGCTTCCATTCGGAGCCAAGGCGCTGAAATCAGACGTAGACGTGGAAAAGTAGGCTCCATTTATGGCTGCATTCAGGGATTTCAATCTTATCGTCAAATATAGACATTTATAATAGTGAAGGACATCAGGAAAGAATTCACAGGGACAATAAAGGCTGGACAAATTGGTCAAAACTTCCATCATGCAGCTACTCCCCAGCGCAGATTAGAATTTGGAAGCGTCTGCGTCGTCATGCCCACACGCTTTTCTATGGATTTAGCAGGAAAAGGAACTGAATTTACGGTTAGTGCTTTGTGATGCTCTGCGTGCATGAAGGAGAGATCGTGTGTACCTTGGGGGTCGGACATGAGGCGGTGGAAAGGCGGGAGTTTGCCTGTGTTGCCCGTGGTGACTCAGAAGGGGTGGAGCTTAAAGAGGCCGAATCTCGAGGAAGCACCTGAACACCTCGAGAAATGATAGAGTCTGGGATCTACACACACACACGCACACACACACACGCGCGCACACACACACACACACACACACACACACACACACACACACACACACAGTAAACAAAAGCGTTGTCTATAGTCATGAAATGCATCAGTCTCACTGCTTCAGCATCCAACTAAAACACAACAGCAAACCTGTTTTTTTGTTTTCATGCATGTTTTGGGTTCACTTGAATGCTGAGAAATTCCCCACAAATCGTTTTTTTCAGCAGGTACTTAACGCACAACTTTAGCGTCTGACTTCAAAGCACAGTGGGATTAAAATGGGATTCACTGGAAATGAAGTTTGAAATCATTCAGAGCCGACTGCAGCTGATTGTAGCGCTTTCGTATCTGTGTGGCGACTCCGCTCTTCCCTTAGCAACAAGGGGGGCTGAGAGTGCGATTAAGGAATTTGATCTCACATCATATGTGGCACATTCACATGGGATAATAAAGGCTGGGTTTCGCTCAAATTTACTGACCTATTCCCTGAATACAGGATTATTTCTAAAATCTTTCTACCAAAGGGCAGCACACAAAAATATTATTTATGATTTCATTACACAAAGACGCAACAATCATTTAACCCTTTGTGTATAGAAAATAGGCAATGCAAATTAAAGTACATGTACATTGCTTCCATAGATGGGAAATTCACATGAGATTAGGATTATAGAGAAACCAAATCCCAAATAAACTGGGCTCTTTTAGTGGATTATTGAACTGCAGCAAAGTTTTTATATGTTTCCTGGAACTCAACGGCTTCCTGTAAAATAGACGATTATTTTAAATCTAATAAGGGTCGCGACATTGACTGTTACTGTTATGTGTGTATTGAACGTTCAGGTTAATTAAAAAAACAAAAAACAAAAAAGGAACAAACCAAAAATACTTGTTAATCTTGGGATTAAATAATCCTTTGCTGTTAATGTCTGTGTGAAGTCTGGGCTCCACAAATGACCCACACACAGCGGGTGAGGCGGTCCTGCTGGTGTCTCCAGATTTTAATGTATCCGCCTGTTTCCTTATGGTTTGGATGTTTTCCGCACTTAGAAATGAATTTTTTTTTTTTTCATTTATTCACTTGTATTCTGTCCTGCTTTAACTGTGTTCATTCCAGTCAACAGTGAAGAAAATTCCAACTGAACCCCTAAAATCAACCACAGATTATATGACTGTAAATTCACTGGGAGGTAAAGGTGTGTGTGTGTGTGTGTGTGTGTGTGTGTGTGTGTGTGTGTGTGTGTGTGTGTGCACATGGAACCTAAACAGTTAGGTTAAGACGTCAGATAGGAACTGAGTCGCTTGAGCAAAGTGCATTCAAAGATGTGTTCTCCATCCATGCAGAGCAAACAATGGAAGGGGAGGATGGGCGTGTATGTGTGAGGCTCTCACCTGCTCGTCATGGGAACAGGAACAGGTGAAATGAGAGGGAGGGGCAGGTGTGTGTCCGGGCAGGTAGGGAGCACCTTTAGCCATGATCACAGCATGGCTCGTCTGATGACCACACATGCATGCGGGTGTATCCAACGGAGGGAGGGAGAGAGGGAGGGAGGGATGGAGGGATGTCCCCACACACAGACAGGCGAATGAGATGAAATGACTTCATTCTGACGTCGCAAATGGAAACGACCCCGCCCCGTGGTTACCTTGGCAGCGATGGCAGCCGCGGTGATGTGCGAGGAGCCATGCTGGTGATGGTGGTGGTGGTGGTTGTGCGCATGTCGGCCTCTCCTCCTGTCGTCCTCTTCGTCCTCCTCTTCCTCGCACTGGGTGCCGCGCTCCATGGTGTGCGTGTTGGAGTGCGTGTTGGCGTGCGCGTTGCTCAGCGGAGGGGAGGAGGAGGGCAGCTGTTGCAGGGCGGCGTGCGTGGCTTTCACCCCAACTGTTGCTTCGCGCAGCAGGTCGATGGCGTGCGGCAGAGCGGGCAGAATGAACTGGAAACACTCCTGCGAGACGACAGATTGAGAACCCTGTCAAACTGGAAGATCAGACAGCACGCCATCAAAGGGAGACGTGGCGGCGCTTCTAAATGATGCTGTCCCACTTGTCTTCGCTTCAGTTGATTTCAACTCTTATGGTGTCATTGAAACCTTCCAGGCTCTTTGTGAGTGAATGTTTGATATCCTGTTTAAAGGTGTTTTGAAGGTCCTCCGCTGTTCTGCGTCACTGCCAAACCACACTAGGGTAGTCGCCATTATTACAAGATTCGTCAATGGTGATTATTTTTCACGTCATTTATTATTTTCAATTATTTATTCTATCCACAAAGTTGCATATAATAACTACGAATCTGAGTCTGATGTCATCATATTACAACAGCAGCACACAGCGTCACCGTCGCAGCCACATGTTTACCTCTCGTCTTGATCAGATTGGCAGCGAGCTATGGCAAAGATAATACGCTATGGCTAGGATAATACGCTATGGCTAGGATAATACGCTATGGCTAGGATAATAACAACATGGAGGAAGGGGAGGTTCTGGTTCCAAAGCCACGTACCACGGCACCACTGCGGGTGCATTTTGGTTTTAGACCTAACGATAAGGAAGAGCCCAGTAACGAGAAGGGAGCGCTCTGTAAAATTTGCTGTTAAAAAAGTGCCAGTCAAACGCGCTAATGCAACAAATCTGAAACGTCTACAGATGCACCATCCACAGCAATACGCCCAACTGTTTCTGGATGTTCCACACCATTAAAGTCATTAAATTGCTCTTATTCATTAAGGTGTACAGGACAGGGCAGACTGTGTATTAAAGGTCATTATGCTATAATAGTAGAAAATAAAAAAGGAAAAAAGAAACAACATATTCATCAATCGCAATTATTTTTCGGACAATTAATCGTCTCCAGAAATTCCTAATCGTGACAGCCCTAAACCACGCTAAACATATGGCTTTTGTTTTGAATGTATACACATAAAAATGTCTTAGCACATATTAGGTTTTAAAACCATCACTGTAAATGGACTTCTGAATCAGTCCACTTCTAGATAAAAACAAATCTACCCTAATGTGTATGAAGCCGTTTTTATCGCTAACTTCACCTCAACGACCCGTTTAAATGTACCCGGGTGATCTACTGTTTCACAGTTTGGTTAAGACCTGTGAGACGAAAGCCAAAAGAATTGTACCTGAGAGCCCTTCTTGCTCCCTGGCAGGTTGATGATCAGCGTTTTACCGCGGATTCCACACACGGGCCTGAAAACAAGATTGGAACAGGAGAGCATCTCACTCGGACTCATCAGGGAGAAGAAAACAGATGTGACCTCTGCTGTTGAAGGCACGTCTGAATAACTATTAAAGGGGTAGAGAGAAGATGGTTACCTGGACAGCATGCCTAGAGGAGTGACGTTCAGCGATCCCATCAGCATGGCCAGAGCCATGCCCGGAGCCTCTCGCTCGATCACCTCTTTGGTCGCCTGGAACACAATCAGTCGCTCTTTAAACGCTCCTAGACTCTCCAACACTTGTTTTAAATGACAGGGATTCATTTTCTATTGATTGTTTTTAATTCATTTTAGTTATTTGATATTGTTTATTATGTAGAAATGGACAGATTTCTGCGGGTTTGCACTCATACCTCAGGGGTGACGTCTCGTGGCGCAAATCCAGTTCCTCCAGTCGTAAGAATAAGATTCAACTCAAGGTCATCACACCATTCTAAAAGGGTATCCTGTAGCCATGTCAAACACACACACACACACACATGCTCTAATACATTGATAAACAAGTGGCACAGTCCAAATGTGTCTCCATTACCTTGATTTCATCAATCTCATCTGGAACAATCTTGTAGGCTACTATGACTCCACCTAATCTGCAGGAGTAACAAAAAGTACACTTCAATGTCATATTGGAGCAGATTCACAGGCTCTTCAAAGAGATGGCTTTATCCCAAGGGCTTTCAGGATATTCAGAGATAATGACGTAAAAGAAATGATTTAATTAAACTCTTAGCAACATAGAGCAGGAATAGTCTCCTAGTTTATTTCATGTATGCTACTACAGTTTTGCTGGTTTCAGATCATGCTTTGCAGAGAATCAGTCTCTTTTGGTTTTTTAACACTGGGTCATTTTAAAATGATCTTGAATCAGAGGCACAGACGAAAAGATGCAGAGCAACTCACAGTGAGGGATCGTGGACCAGGTCCTTTAAGTTGACTCCACTCCTGTCCTCCGCCAGGTTTCTGAAGCAACTGTCACTGACTGGAAGAAAACACAGTGCAAAACTTTTGAAGACGCCAAGTCCAGACAGAGATTCGAGGCAGATGGAATTTGTTCGACGCTCGCAAATGTGCGTGCTCAACCTGAAAGCTTGAAACACTCTGACACTCACACTGATTTGTCTGTTTGTCCAGAGTCAGATTAATGTCCACATGATAAGGTGACAGTGAGCTTAGCTCAGAGGGACTGGAAATAAACCCAGGGAATACACATCTGCTAACGGAGCCCAAACACAAAAGTGGACAGCAAATACAGCAGAATCAAAGGCGAAAGTACAGCCAACTCGCAGAGCACATACGAATACACAAACATCCAATCAGCTGAGATAAAAAGGTCAGCGTGGCAGAGCGGACACTTTATGGCTCTATGAGGAAAAATACGGTGTGAAGCAGTACAAAAACCTGTCCCTAAACTTCAAATCCAGGGCCTTCAAGGTTCCTTAATTGTCCTTGAAGAACTGATTCTACACTACAATGTTGACAATTTTACTGCATGTTCATAAAAATAATAGCTGTGAGTTAATCCGCTACAGTATGGATCTCTGCAAGAAAAAAAAAATACATGACATTACATTTATACAGTAGCAGCAATAATTTACAATGTCTGACGAGATCAGGACAAAAAATGGTGCACAAGTGGGAAAAGAACCACAAACCTGAGGTGCTGAGCCTAAAACTAACACTACAAAATATGCAAAGCACACACGTGTGCATACACATTGTCTGCACCTCAGTGTGGCTCCAACGCGATCAGGTCTAAGGCGGCATGTGTGTTTATTGTGGGGTGAAAAGGGCAGTCTTAGATGAGACTGATCTGGATCAGCATCAGCAAATCCTGCTCTAAGCGAATTGCAAGTTAGTCCAATTTGGGCTTCACAGTCACATGGTTTCCCCTGGCAACAATTGCCATGAAACATCCAAAGGCAACATGCTGGTGGTCAGTGCTCAGAAGGCATGGCTTTCCAGTCACACATGACAAGCCAATCACCTTCATTTTGCAGCGTGGAGGTTCTTCTGACCCGCATTTGGCGTGGAGACTAGATATGCCAACATTTAAGGCTGAAACCTAATAAATGTGAATTTGTGTGTGTGATAATATGAGTGCATTCCACTCTCTGGCACACACTTGAGTGTTTGTCAGCTGAATGGAAGGTTAGCTGCTGTTAGCCCAGATGCTAGCTCCTCCAGCCACGGCACTGCTGGCTTCGGTCCTTTTGACATTACTCTCACGTCCACGTCCACTGGTGTTCGGGAAGTAGGTAGCAGCGAAACGAATGGTGGCTGCAGGACTGACGGTGCGGCTGCTCCCATTTCTCCTCAGACACGACATTCGCCGAGGTTATTAGTAAAGACGTCGAGGCGACCTGCAAAGCCCAATTCATGTCGATTTGACGCTCTTAACATCTAACGCCGGACCATCAAAACCACGACTCATTAGGAAATAAATTAATACGGTGTCCAATGAGGAAAGGTTAGGCCCAAACTAAAGAACGAGCAAGGATCCGATAAGAAATAGAAAGAAAAACGCATCCTCGCTAGAGGCCAACGTATCGGATCTGCAAAGGGACATGAATAATGCAGATGATGTAGGCTCTGTAATGCCACACTGGGAGAAAATATATATTCAGTTGTGTCAAGGTAGCGACAAAGCCGCACGGCAAGGGGAGAAAAAAAGGGGGTGAAAACTGCATTAACCTCAAAACTGAAATGCCACGGCGGCATAATGAAACAAGTCCTTCATTTTGAAAATCTTTCCTTGTCTTTGCTGCCGTCCACTTGACGCTGATTTAAATACCCTGATGAACACTCAGACCTAAAGGACGGCGGCCTTGGACAAAACGACCACCGTCTGTGACTGCAGAACCTTTGGAACATTACAAGCCAGGCGAGAGCGTTTGGAGACGGGCTGCACATCTGCCGGAGCTGTCAAAATGCAGCTGGCGTTAGCGCAGCGACAACCGGTTAGCTTAGCATGAAGGGGCGCCAGTAGCTAGCTTCGGCAGCCAAGACGCGCCTCGCATCGTGACGGCGACGTTAACGCGACACGAGTGCACGACTGACGGACCGATCGCTTTGGGTTTTTTTTTTTTTTTTTAATCAAAAGATCACCTTACCTGTGAGAATCCCCACCCGTGTCTGATGGTCGTGGTTTGTGAGCACCATTCCGTCCGCCGCCATGTTTACAACCTCTGCTTGCGCTCAGCCGGCACATACATAGAAACAAGAGCAGCGCTGCTGCTGCGCCTCTGGAGGGGGAATGTGCGTGTGTGCGCGCCTGTCCTCTGCTGGAATAAATGTCAGAAAGCGTCAAACGGAGCTAAAAGACAGAACCAACAAAAGCGTGAACGCAGAGTTTGACACATCAGATATTGACTGATAAACCCGAAAACGCGAACGCATCATTTACTTATAATGACGGAGCGAAGGCTAATAAGAAAAAAAAAAACCATCTCAAACCACCAAAAACTAATCAGAATATAGAACCAATCCGCGGAATGGTTCAGGGAAGGCAAATATAACAGCCAACAACCCAGAATAGGCAGGTTTTTGTTAAAACAGCCTATACAGTCAGGAAAAAGGGAGTCTGGCGTGAAGAGAGCGTCTTAACCATATTTAATGTCTGGATTCCCCTGATGCTCCACTGCCAGTGTTATTTGCGTCACATCACAAATCACCATGACCACCATTAAAAAAATAAATAAATAAATAAATAACGGGGAATTTAAAGGAACTACAGTGAAGAAAACAGAAAAAACCGTAACCATTTAGATTAAATATGAGACCACGCTGGATGTTAAAAAAAGGGAGGTTGAAAATGTTGAAACGGCTTCAGACTTTGAAAATCTTACCGATTTGCTCAAAAAATTGTGCTTCCTGTGTTCCTCTGAAACCAGAAAGCTGGTGATGGTGAATTATCTCAAAAAGGACTACTCAAAAGCACGGCGGTGGAATACATGGTTGATGTTTCGTTGGGCTATTGTTAATGTTTACACACGCACACGTCAGTTTCAATAGAAAGAACGTGAACAAAACTTCTCAATTTTACCAACACAGGAGCTAGTTTTTTACGTAATTCATGAACGTGTAGAATTTTATGGAAATGATAATAATAATGAAAAAAATCCCCCAAAAGTCTTACATTTTGCTTTCTAAATCCCTTGTTTCATTTAAAAATGTTCACTCCTCCATCCATCAAAATAGAACTATTCAACGTAGAAAAGCACTCAAATATCAAAAACTGAATAAAAGATCTTTCCCCAAATTACAAATATAGTAACATTAAACAGTTATGTAACCCCTCAAATCTTCTGATTCGCGTACTGCACTGCCCTCTGCTGGACAGAATTCAAGCAGCACCTCTCGGAGAGGCCCTTCTAAACAATTCAGCTGTGTATTTAAAATATATCATTTTTCCCATTTATTTTTTTTGCTATATGAATGTACAAAGCCATAAACTCACACATGAATTCTTTTGAAGACCTTTACATTAGACTAAGCTATTATGTCGGTATAGCTCGGAAATAATTTAAAATGACTGTGCGTTGATAAGACCAAGTGTTGTGGCCACCGAGGTGAGAGCTCCAGCAGATCATCCATCCATCAATCTGGATCCGTCCGCATCTGTGCGGACTCACGTCAGGGCCCAACATTAGCAAAATTTCAAGAATAACAATACTGAAATGATTCAATGTAATCTATTATATTGATAGAAAATGATGGGTTGTGTTTTAACACTTCCCATTTACTTTGAGTGACTTTGATTCTGTTTCTGGTCAATATCTAAACTTCATGAAGCTTTAAATAAGAGATTTATAAAATGCGAAAGTCAGTTTAATATTTCTTAATTATGGCTGTTGATTTAATAATTGCCCTGCCAGCAGTTAAAATGGAATAAGGATAGATTTAACGCATATCCTTTATTGTCATTTAGGTTCAACAGTATCTGGCTTATGTGAGTCCAGGGGTCAAATGCAGGGTCCACTGTGAAGCAATTTTGTTCTATCCACAACTACCTGCTTTCAGATGATGGTGAAATATTCCAATGCACTGTTATTAATGCCATCATTATGATAACAATAATAATAAAAAAACACGTTTTTCTGAAAGATTAAGTTAAGATATATGACTGACGTGCTGTGCTGCTATATTGAAAAAAAAACTGAAAGAAAAATAAATGTCAAAGAGTAAAAAAGATACTATTGCTTCTACTAGTGTTGTAAAGCACATTAGCCTATTTTATCATCTTTAGTTGTAGCTGTGACTGAGACAATTTAAGAATAACTAAGAGAACCCAGGTGTACTCAGGAAGAACATGCAAAATTTATACTAAAAAGTCCCTGGCCACAGGAGGAGATTTGAACCCTCTTTCTGTGAGGCCAAGGTGTTCACCACTGTAAATTTATACAATGATATTTGTTCTATATAAACGTCTGCACTCAGTGCAGTGACCACAGCAATCAGGCTCACTCTCCACTGTATATTATCTTTATGGTTGCGACGTCATGCTCCTGTGCATGTGCTGGTTCTGTTAGCTCCTTTTCCCTCTTTGAGAAAAGGCAGGAGTTGACTTTCAGGATCCATTCACTGATCCTTTGGTCATTGTAGTACTCATCATCGCCGGCCTCCTTCGGCGTCTGCAGTCCATCTTTGTCTGCAGGGCTCTCCGATTCTGTTTCAACGGCTGAATCACCGGAGCAGAAGTTCCTTTGTTGTTTATAATCTGAGAGACGGGCATCATGTTCACCCCCTCTGTGGTTAGATTTAGGGCCACTAATGCTGTTCTTGGGCCGTATTGGAGGATCTGAGGGAGACGCATCATATGAATCACTGGCTGACTGGATAGATGCCTTGTTTCCTGCTTCAGCCACCACATGGATTTTATTGAACGGTTCTGATTTCAGAATAACTGTCCTACCTTGACCTATAAACACACCAAACATGGACTTGCCGGTCAGCACACTTCCAGGAGAGGTTTGCGGCTTGACTGGCTCCAGTCTGTGTGCTGGATCAGCTTTACTTCTGGATCCATTGATCGGTGGTAGAGGGAGGCCGGTCGTCTGTCGAGGTTTATTAAAATATCCCGATCTGCTCAGGACGCACGCTGTGCTGGTGAATTTTGCAGCATTCACATGCACGGGTAGCCATGTGTTCATATCTCCAGCAAATTTGCTGTCCATCCAAGCTTGACTTTTCCTCTTGGTGACATTGAATCTCCGACGTCCGACTTTGTTTAAAAGGGATCCTTCCCCCTCGTTTTGCACAAAGGAACTTTTCATAGTTTTGTCCACTTCCCATGTCTGGACCCCATCACTGATTCACATGGAGCCACTTAACTGTCCTTTATGGTGTCTGTGTTCTTCAAGATCCCACCCACTCCACACACACACACACACACACACACACACACACACACACACACACACATACACCGAGACAATTGATCTGTAACATTACCTTGGAGGGTTCAGTTAATGGAAAGGCATGAATCACTGTCACTTCAGCCACTCAAAGTGAAACATCAGTTAGTCAGACCTGTTTGCCAAGAGAGAACATAGATCTTTGTCTGGGTGAGTTGAGTGCAAAGGTCCAGTATAATCATTTTCAATCTAAAAGCAAGCTGGTGCTAAATACTGTATAGGGGTGAAGAAACGAGGTTTTCTGGCACTCAGATTGACCCAAAACAGCTGCCTGCCAATGTTGTTGACATTGGTAGGATTGTACTTTTGTACAAAAAGACCAAACTAAAGATTTAAAAAAAAGGATTGCAGTAAAACTGGTAAACTACACTAGGTGCTTGTCTCCCCAGGTTTCTGTATTTCTGCTTTCTCACACCAGCTGTTTGCTGAATCAAGGGATTAAAGTTGCAGTGGTTGCTGGTCATCTTTTATTCACATTGTTAAATTGTTAAATGTTCCTTGTATGTCATTTGTTGTTCTGCTCTCTTGAGTCAGTTTATTTCCACTTACCCTGACCATATGAGCTCTGTAAAATATTCACCACTGAGGGTATCGGATACGTCAGGGTAGATCTACTGGACAACATCAGAACTGAGCAGACAGGAAAAGAGCTGTGAAGCTAAACCCAAGGTTTCAGTTTTCAATTCAAATCTTCTGCTGATGTGTGTGGTCATCTGTAAACCTGTCATTCAATAAAGGCTGACTTCAAAAGACCAATGGAAAGATGACTTTAGGTAATTATTATTATTATTATTATTATTATTATTATTATACACAATTCCACATTTATTTATTTCTGTATTTTTGTGTATTCTGTATTCCAATCCTGTGAGTTCAGCACTGCCCATCAAATTAATATATGACACAGAAATACATAAATAAATAAATGAAGAAATGTGAAAATACAAATTGCATAATTAATGTCTATATGCCTACCTCTATTTATTTGAACTTTTTGGCGACGACAGATGAAAAACTAAGGCACGCCCATTAAACCAGATCTGTGATTTGTCAATGAAGATGTCAATCACGGCTTCTCTTTACTTCCTTGACAACGACCTCCAACCCGGAAATTGTCGGGTGACAACAACGTTATTTATGGAAAAGAATTGTTTCCGAAGTCGAATATTGACTCTCATGTAGGTTTGTCTAGTGTGAAGGTAAAAACTTTGATCTCATGTTTTTCTGTTGTGGAGAAAATAATGAGGCAAGGAAAATCCGCCGTGAGTGTGGAAATGAAACAGGTTATCGGGACGCTGTGCAGACTCCTGAAAGTCGCTGGACTGGAAGCTGTTCCCCCACCGGAGACCTTCAGGCGGGCTAAATTTGGTGGTGGAGTTGATGTGGTATAGTCATTATTTTGCTTATATCACGCTTGTTAGAAATTGCTTTTTGAGACATTACAATAAACATTAATATCACTAATTACAGTGAACTTTTCGTCGTTGTGATCAACATTGACGTGATGCAAATAAAATGTTGTTTGTCTCCAGGAAGGTCAGCTGCTACAGCTCCTCATGGAAATCCTGCTAACAGCTGGGACTGTTTCCAGTGAGGACCACGTGGAAGGTGGTCAGTGACCTTTTAATGGAATACAGTCAAAATGTTTCTTGTTTTGTTTGCCATAGGACATGGATAAAATATATCACTACAGTAAAATACTATAATTTATTTTATTTCTTTTTACATGGAAGAACTCAAAAATCAAGTAGTTGCAGGCCTGTGGCAGACAGGATACTATGTGGATTGGATGTATAAAGGGATGGGGGGAGAAGGGCAAGGAGGAGAGAGTTCCACCAGCAGAGATCTGCTCCTGGCACTGGGTTGGCTGATTGCTGCAGGAACATTGGAGAAACTGCTCACAAAGCGAGTCCAGCAGTTGGACAAAACACTGCTCACACCTACACATGTATGTTCCAGTGGTATACCAACAAATTGAAAGAAATCAAATGCAATTGGGGGAAATGTTTGTGCTATGAAATTTGTTTGTTTATGCATGTGTGTGTGTGTGTATTAGGCAACACTTCAACTTTCCAGAGAGGTCCATTTAGACGCTGCATCACTGAGGAAACTTCAGTGGCTCACTGGCTGTTTGAGATACCAGGGGTGGAGTTTGCTGTCCATGCAGGAAGAAAGAGCTAGCTTGCTCCACGCAGTGAGAATACCCATTTTACTCCAAACAATATAGCTCTAACAGGATGTGAAGTTAAAGGTTCTGGGAAGATATTCACATTGGATATGTTCTTCACGTTGGAAATAGAGAATTTGCAATGTGAAGAACATAATTTAAAAATTAGTGCACATATTTTAAGAAATAACTTTAGTTTTAATCCATTATCAGTTTGTCTGTAATATCTGGGTTTTCTTTTAGGTTTTGTTTGCCCTGCTACCTTCCTCTACATCTTCTTCTGATCAAAACTCACCGCTGTTAAAGGAGGTAATGCAATTTTATGACAAGTTATCCATTTGAAATGCTTTCACATTTGTTGAGTCAGCTCCAGACATTTTGCCTGCATCATTTGTCTTGTAGTAAATGGGGCAACATGTCACCATGAAACTGACCAAGCAGATTAGATCCCCTGAAGTGGTTCTCTGCAGGAACATAAAATCACACATAATCACATCATAAATTAAGTTTTAATTATATGTCATAGTTTGCAATCCATCATGGTATGTAAAAAAAAAAAAAAAAAAGCATTGTTAACGAAAGTGTGTGTTACAGGATTGTGTGTGCATTCGGCAGCTCTGTGACCTCTTAGAAACATACCTGTCCTGGAAAGAGGCAGAGACTATTTTCTGGACCTGGATGGTAAGTTTGAAAAAGACAGAGTTTGACATTAGTTTGTTGTCATTTTGGTGTGTAACGCTTTCAACCAGAATGTCTTTCGGGGAAGTTCTAACTTGAATTCACAACACAACACTGGTCCTTTGACAGGAGTAGAGATCTGTGATTGGATTTTGACTTATATATTTATTGATAATTAAAGCATTTTCTTTTTCCTCGGACGTGGGAGTAGGACAGTGTGATCGACTCCCATTTGACAGATCCGCCGGTCAAGAAGGTTGCATGTGCAGCTGATGGAAGAAGCAAGTGTTATCATGGAAAGCAGGGGCTGGAGACACTGGAGGAAATGCTGTTAACACTGCCGAGAGTACAGGTGTGCAGCACACTTGCATGTTTTCATCTGTTATTCTGTCGAAAGTTTTAATTCATTTCTGTGTTGTGTTATTATGATTTTTGAGTTTGTGCTTTACAAACCCTTTTTTATAAGGCTGCAATATCTGTGACAAATAACCTACTTTTTTCTGAATGTTAACTGCTTTTTTAATGGATGTTTAAAGAAAGCTGTTTTCATTTATTTACGATATCTATTTGATATTAAAAGTCTATTTTTGACTGCTGTTGATTTCTTTTCAAGACCGACTAAATCATTTTCTTTTCATCTCAGACACAACAGAGGAGCAGCAGGGAGAAGCCAGAGGACGGAGAACAAGGGGTGAAGTTATCAGTGAGAGAGAAAGACACCACCTTTCTTCCCCCTTTGCTCTTCCCTCTTGCATCAGGACCTTCTGTCCTCCAGATCTACCAACCCAGACTCAAACCTGTGAAATGCAGCAAGTGTACAGGAGAGAATTTGACCAGAGGGTGCAGAGGTCCGGATGAGTTGCCAGTATCTGACGCTAAGCAGCTCCTTCAACAGACAAAGACTGTGCTGGGGAACAGAAAGCAGAGACATAGACTGGCCAATCGGATGCAGATACAGGACCTAATTGATAGGCTGGGTAGCCTGGTGGTGATACCGCCATAGATTTTTTTTCTTTTGGTCATTCATGTCTTCTGCATGGAATCT
Organism: Pao palembangensis; assembly: GCA_015343265.1. Lineage (NCBI taxonomy): Eukaryota > Metazoa > Chordata > Actinopteri > Tetraodontiformes > Tetraodontidae > Pao > Pao palembangensis. Next base: position 17,309,190 of record CM027083.1, on the reverse strand, counting down.
TAGAGTTTAAATTGATAGAGCTGATGTAGTTATTCAAGCATTCATGGATACAATTTATATAAAAACCAGAAACTAGACAGTTTGTCTACCAGGGAATTTAAAGACATAATTTCCACACCATGGATGCCCCTCGTGATGCCATCCTCACCACATGGATCAACATTCCCACCATCCTCCCAGACACTTTCATCAAGAATGGCTAATCAATGTTTTAAACTCATTTTTTAAAATACTTGAGGTTGATAGAGTCGCAACATTGTTTTAGTTGAAAATGAAGATGAAGAATAATACAATAAACATACATATATTTATACAATCATCTTAAAAGATTGCCTTTTATTGCAACAGTTGAAGGTAGTTTCTGCTGCATTTGTTTTTCTACGGGAATCCATATTGTTTTGCATATTGGTCCAGTATCTCATAGGTATCCGTGATGAATTCTTGGATTTTATCCAGCATGCTGTTCATGTCACTTGCATCGTTCCTGTTTGAGTGGGGTGCTACCATGTCATGGATGTTGACGATTGCTGTCTCAATCTGTGCTGGTCCAAAATACTTTTCTTTTCTATCGAAAACATCATCATACTCCATATATGTGGCATCTTCTTTAACTTGCAATCTAAGCTTTTCTTCCTGAAGCTCGGACATCTTCATGGACATCTGTGATGCTTCCAATTGGTGTTTGCTCTCCACCGTCTTTAGGTACTCTCTCAGCTGGTGAGCCTTCTCCAGTGCCTCAGACAGCCTCTCTTTGTACTTTGCTTTCATCTGGTCAAGAACCTGAACATGCCCCATGAGGTCCTGACCATCTTTAAACTTTGTGGACATTGTAGCCACCAGCTCCAACATGTCCCAATCGGTTTTGGATTTCTCCAACTCTCCGAGTAGCCGCTCTTTTCTCTTTACTTCTTTTTCATGATCCGCTATTCTTCTTGGAATCAACTCTTCTATCTCCTGGCAGATTGTCTTGTTCTCCTCTGCTTCTTCATTGATTCTTTCAGTCTTTCGCTCCAAACGAAAGGTCTCGTAACTTAGACAGGGCACTATTGCGGTTTTGATCTTTTTTTGGAGAACGGATATGCGATGTTTCAATTTGTCCCTGTCTTCTTTGTACACCTCATACTCTGCATTAAGTCTTGTGTTCTCATCTTGTTTGCGTTCAATAACGGCTTGCTCCTCATGAATACGCTGCTTCAGCTCATTCATCGACAGTCCTTCTAAAACGTTTGGATCTGTCATTTTATGTCTTCTTGTAGGCCTTTTCAATTGTGCTAGTATTTACTAATCCCTCTCTCCTAGTCCCCTTATTAAAGGACAACATAATATGTTACTCTGATGATCGAATACATCTAAGCCATGGCTTTGATCTGAACGCACTTTGTGATTATAATAGCTTTACTTAAATCTTTATAAAACCTTATTGGGGAACTCCTGGGGATGGGTTCATGTGTCTAAATTAAGTGAGGTTTATATGTATCCCCCCCATCTGTTTCCATTAGCTAGACACTATTTCTTCTGTTTAATTATTATTTGTTGTAATTTATTTGTAATGTCTTTTTTTTTTTTTTTTTTTTTTTACCTTTGGTTGTTTTTTTTTTTTAATATCACAATAGCAGATATATGTTTATCTTCATTTCTATACCAAAATTGAAGAGTTTTTTTTTTATTTGTATTTTTATATAAATTGAATCAGGTGGTTACATAACACATTACCTATTAATTAAACAAAAAACTCGAGGACATTTTGTTGAGTGGTTGTGGTGGTGGGGGGTTAATGAATATACAAATTCGTAATAATTATCAATATTAATGGTAAAAAGTGGAACACCTCTAAACAACTTAGTATCGACATTTTGAGACAAAAGTCAGAAAGGAATTTCAAATATTGTTTCAGTACTTAAGAGAAAAGCTCTGAGCAGGATATAGACACCTTTTTTTTAAATTACAAATTACATTAAGTAAATATCAGATCCACACTCCACATCAGTTGATGGCGGTAATGCACCAATCTGTTGCTTGCCAACTGCCCAGAAAACCCACAATAAAGAAGAAGAGGAACACATCTAAACAGGCACATCCACGGGAGACTTCTTTCGTTGTGGGGTCCAATTTCGAGCATGCGCAGAAGGCAGACGACCTGGAACCGCTTTGGATTTGGATTCGTACGAGAGTAAAATATTTCAACAATTTTCTTCACAGTGAGTCCCGAAGGCCGTAATTTACCACTTAGTTTGAAATAATATCAACTTCTTTTAATATATCAATGATTTCTAAAAAAGAGTACAACTGCGATAAACCTCTAATAAGAAATACTTAAAATATGCTTGCGCTAATAGATATTTTTAAATTCACTTCAAACATTAAGATACGTTCTAGTTATCGTTGTAATGTTAAATATATAATTATTACTATCAGGTGATTGAATTAGAACCAAATGTTAATGTTTTAAAGCTGTGTAGTTCTGTAATATATCTTTTAACTTGTTGAAAGTGGTGTGGCAAGATTCATCTCAATGTCACCCTTCCAAATCTCCAGTTTTTCAGACTAGATTCACTTATGATGATGCGCTACTGGGGTGAGATTCCCGGGCCTGCGGGGGTTCCCTCCAGTCGTAGCTCCTTTGAATTGCTCCAGCGAGAGTTCCGTTCGGTAGAGATGCAGGACCCTCCACTGCACCAGCCCTCAGCCCAGCGCCCACGGCCCACCACAATGCTGGACATCCCCTCGGAGCCCTGCAGTCTGACCATTCACACCGTGCAGCTGTGCCAACATGCACACCGTCTACGGGGGCTCCTGACAGCAGCGCAGGCCCAGGCTCAGGGTCACAGCTCAGTGCCTTCTGAGGGTGGCAGCAGGTTGGACGATGGCGATATCAACCTCCCTCTGCATCCTCCAACACCTCCTGTTCTGCCAGATGATCTGCTTCCTGTGGACTGCAAAGGCCCCTGGCAGCCCTTCCAACTTCGCCACAGTGACCCTGAAAGTGACTTTTATAAGTAAGTTAATCTACCAGCATTTTATTGGCTACTGGTAGTGCTTGAGTATTGTCTCACAAATGCTCTTCTGTCAAAGGCTGTATTTCACCAGTTCATGAAACGCCATTCTCCTGATCTGCAGTGGCATATTTCATCATTATTATGCCGATATCAGTTTAACAGCCAGCCAGCATTGACCTCCTCCTCTGTTTTATTTTTTTCAATCATTAGAGGTAAAGGTGAGCCTGTCCTAGAACTGAGTTGGCCCTCCTGCAGGCAGCTCCTGTATCAATCAGTGGCTACAGTCCTGGCACACGCAGGCTTTGAGTTGGCCCAGGAGAGCGTGCTGGAAACCCTGACTGATGTGGTCCATGAACATTACCTGCACATCACCCGCCTGTTGCGTGTGGCGGTGGACCGCGAGGCTCGCTTGGGAGCCAGTCCCTTCCCAGATGTGTTGGAGCAAGTTTTCCACGAGGTGGGAATCGGCAGTGTGCTGGCCCTGCAGCGGTTCTGGCAAGTCCGGATCAAAGACTACCACAGCTATATGCTCCAGGTAAGTTTGGAGTAATAAATTGCATCGGTGCAGCATTTATTCCATGTTTCTCTCTCTGTTTGTCTCAAGGTTACATTTTTTTGTATATCCTCATTTGATTTGAAACTAAGAATTTAAAGGTAGTAGGTATTTTGCTCTTTGTGTTGTGAAATCACAGACAAAATTAGAGAAAGGAATAGTTTTATACATTTTAACAGCATATCAAGCATGGCTACCTGTAGTTTTCCTTTTGTAGGTGTGCAAGGATCTGTCTGAGGAGTATGAGCGGTTGGTGAACCCTGAGAAGGCTCAGGAAGATTCCAAACCCATTAGAATCAAGGAGGAGCCAATGAGCGATATTTCTTTTCCTGTAAGCGAGGAGCCTGAGGCTGATTTGGCCTCTGGGGACCAAGCCTTACCCATGGGGGTCCTTGGTACCCACAATGAGAGGCTGACGACAGGCCTGGACGGCGACAGTTCTCCTCATACCTCAGGTGAGATTGCAAAGAAGAACGGGCAAATAACGACGTGTCATGCTAATCGGCTCCTACCCAGACGGACCGCAAGCTGTCCCGCCCGTCCTCGTGAGCTGCAATCCAGCCCGGATGTCTTAGTCCTATCTGTGGTGTCAAATTTGTCATACATTATCCTTTCTTACAAGGAGGAGGGGGAGCCAACAATTCACCTCTGTGGCCACATGTCAAAATGGAACCACAGGAGGGGGAGGAGGGCCAGGGTGCTGGCCACCATCATCACCACCACCACCACCACCACCATCACAGTGTCTTGGGTGGAGACGTGTTCGAGGAAGGCGGCCCCATGTCCACCATGAGCGATTCAGGAGGAGCCATGGCACACTCTCCCGGGGGTGCAGCATCGGACGGCAGCTACGCATCCCATTCTCCAGACTCCCTGATGGGGTCCTCGCCGGTCTTCAACCAAAGACCCCGAAAACGCATGAAGAAGAACTGAGGCTGCATTTGTGGACTCGACCTATTTATTCTGGAAAGAAAAACTAAGGGAAAGTTTTTTACATTCTAATGTAGTTTCCACACTTTTGTCAGTTATGTTTAATGAGTTGTATTAAAGATCTGAAGTATCTGCTTACTTTATATTCATTGAATAAGTAATGTAATGAATAACTACTGTAATAGATTAAGATCAACATCTTTGTAAGTACAGCAGTTGGCAGTGACTTGATTACATTCATCATCTGCCTTTGGGTAACATTCATTATTAACAGATTTTCATTATTTATCCCATCCATTTATCCATTATTAAGACAGTTTTTTTTTCCCCCATTTTTAAACATTTACATTACGTTTTTCTTTCTTTCTGTTACTTCTGAACAGTGAGACCATTTCCTTTTAAATTAAATGCCACTTTTATTTCATGAGAAAAAAAAACCTGAAAGAATCCATTTACTAGTATAAAAAAAGTTAAGTATAAGATGAATTATTTACTGACATTTCTTACACACTAATTGCTGTGTATTTTAAAAACGCTGCTGCAAATAGAACATATACTTTGCTGCTCATTAACCTTCATATTTTGGCAGTTGAGATGCTCATTTTGCATCTGTTCTGTGAGTAAGCAAGCAGGCCAACGATCCACACAGAGACACTCACCTTCTGAAGTCAACATCTGCTCCAGTAATGAGGCAAAGCCGTGGAAACGCAGCACCGGCGGCAATTATGACTTTGTTTTCAGCCTCGTAAAGACATCAATCCAGGCTTAATGCTAAATTAATTATGGCGTGCGTAACTATATGATGAAACGAACCTGAAAGCTTGGTTCATTTAAGCATACCGTTCATGCCAACACACTGTTCATTATTGAAAGTGCTGATTAATAATATTTAAATAGCAGTTTCAATCAGAGCAGCAAGAAAAATACATTTTAATTTTTGTCCTGCATGAGCGCATTTTAAATCCTATATTTAAACTGATCCCATGACACTAATATGGATGCTGTGCTGCGAACTGATCCACGTTTCCCACACATATCCAAAGGAATCCACTTTGTTATATTTAGCTTATTTCATCAATTCAAGTCGTTGTGAATTCAGCAACCTATACTCAGTGGAGCTTGGTACCATAGTTCTCTCTTGGAAAAAAAAACAAAAATAACGAGCCACTTTAAAGCACTTCATTCAACTGCAAACATAAACAAACAAACAAAAAAAAAGCTAAATGTTTCATTCATCTTAATCTTGATTCCATGGCAGCATTTTTTTTTTGCGGCTGCAGTTCATCAAATGTCCACCTGAGGTCAGGATTATGCCATAGACGACATGGATGGCCTCAAATTCAGGATTTCTGGCTCTTAAACGGACCTGGACACCCCAACCCTTCAAGGTGAGCAACAGCCAGGTGAAGACATGGTAGTGATGCATTAAAATAAACAAATAAATAAATACTACTACTACTGATAATAACTGCAGTGGCATACCACAACATATTCTTATTAAGGAAGCAGCAAACTCAGAAAAAAAAGAAAAAAGAAACCACAATCATTAATTGCTTGTCAGTCACTTGTCAAGTCGGGTTTCTTACCTCTGCTTTAGATACTCCAGGGAAGCCAATTAAGAAGCGTGTGGGTTGTGGTTGCAGAGTCATGTTCTAGTTCCATCCCACTGTGATTGTGGCTGCTGTTATCATGTTTAAATCAGAGAGTGACAGCACTTCAGATGATGGTGCTGATAAAATAACTAATCATCTGTTGAGGATGAGCTCATGCTGTTCCCATTCAATAAAATGGGTCAGCTTTCAGGGTTTATGAATTTGCCTTTACGCAGATGAAAGACTAAAAGCCTTAACCCTTTTCAGGCTCTCTAGGCTGCGGTTTTCTACTTGACTTTGATCGTGCTGTGACTTTGAGCAGGGGTGCCCGTTTTGATGCAAATGGCAGCAATCAAACACTAATGGCCTTAAAGTGCTACAACCGCAGTGTGTTCTATACTCTGCTGTCAGTGCTGCTGTGTTGTTAAGCAGACTGGATAAGCCCACCTGCGCGTGCCTTTGCCACAAATTAGCTTTCCTTTCTTTATGTTAACCCTCATTTTATCATTTTGAAAAGCAGCAAAGAACAAGCCAGAGGGGATGTATCCAGTAAAATCAACACTGGTACTAAAATGGCAAATATGAACTGCTTCCACTTTAAAATGTCCTCAATTAATAGCTTATTTTGGTTCCTGGAATGTGACGCTGTGGTGGATGCGCTGGTTTATCACGCTGCAACTGTGAAGCTGTGACACTTCTTGTGAATACTCAGTGTCAATGTGTTGATCCAGAGAGTTTGACACTGTCCCACCTTTATCTAAAAGTTGTTGGCATGTCAAAACACTCAGGAGGTTGCCCTCAGAAGCGTGTGATCGAGCAGCAGCAGCAGCTCACCGAAGGGATCCTGTTGCTGGTATTCCGCCCAAACATGGATGGGATTCAAACTCTAACAGAGGAATGCTTTGCTGACCAAAGGGGAGTTGAATTTGGAGATCCATTTCCAATGTCTGTGTAGATTCTCACTCATCCAGGTCATAGTTATCCAAAGTTTAGATCTCTTCTTCAGTTCTGAAGAAGCCTTCTGGAGAGAGGGCCAAACGTCTTCAAGGAAACTACAGTCCTGGTGCACACAGAGATCTAACTTTGGATCAAATCCAAATCAAACATACTCTTAAAGAGGACATGAAACTCTAGAACAAACGCTAACCAGAAGATACATGTACATATTGTAAAGCATAACGCTGAAATAAAACATCTGATTAATCAACCGTTTTAAAGAAAATCCACTTTTTATATGTAATTACGGGACGTTACGGAAGCGTATTGCTGCCACTCCATGTAAATAAAAACTGATCAGTAAGGCGTTATTCCCTGTTGTGTTTATTGTTAGAACAATATATTTTCACGTTATAACGTGATAGTTTGTTATATTGTAAAAACGTGCTAAGTTTATTGTAAAAACGTGAAAAACTTCAGGTAATGTGATGAGGAAGCGATGAAACTGTGCCGGACTTGGTTAAGTTGAAGTTCATGCCTGGAATGACACATGGCGAGATTCTGCTGTTACTGAGCACGGTCATTGTGATAAGTATGCGCACGCTACGAAAGATCCCAAGACGCACGGGACTGTACGGAAGGAAGAATCAGTTTGACCCTCTGGAAGCAGCATCATTTCTCGTTGATCAGTTGGAAGGATGTGGCAGTCACCATGGATACAAGCTACCATCTCAGCTGCATCCAACATATCACGTTTTTACTATATAAATTATCACATTTTACAATACAATTGTCATGTTTGTGTTTCATGTCCTCTTTAAATGTGCCGTTAAACTCTGGTTTATTTGGAATCTGATTTTTTTCATACTGGACCACCTGTATCTCTGTTTACTTCTTTATTTACTTTTTATGTTCTACAGACGTTATTACTCAACCTTAACCAAAAAAAGGAACCAGTCCTTGAATGATTAATATCAGCAGCTGTAAGTAAACAGGACAAATTGGAGCTAGAAGGGAAAGTGGCCATGCTTATGTACCTATTGCTCTTCTTCTTCTGTCTCTGTTTCAAGTACGTCTGATAGACGTTCCAGACCTTAAAGGTTACAACATCTAACATTGGCATTGATGTGGCTAATCTGTGTGTCCAGACACCCTGTGAGAGACCAAGGAGGCGGAAATGTTCGCGTTAGCATCAGGTAGCAGTCACCACTGCCAGTGAGGTGCTCATCCATGTGCTCCAAACAGAACAGGCTATTTTCTCCGTTTTGAGACGTCCACTCTTAGCAAGGTCACAGGAGAGGTTTGCATTGTTTTCCTTTGCCTTCTTGCCTGTGCTTCACGTGCCTTTCCCTTGTTAAGCTAAACCACCTCTTTTCTCCTCCAAATCTTTGTCTTTCCAGCAGCCTTTTTCTCTTTGTTTGCTCAGCTCTCGCCTCGGATCTCACAGATTGCTGCTGGACTGTTTCTGAAGGCTGTAAATTGAAAACTCTCTACTTTGTCTGCTTAACCTTGCTGTCTTTTCATTCTCCTCTTCAGATGAATCCCAGTTCAGCAGTTTCACTGGTTTCACTGTTACTCTCATTCTGATGACACGCAGAACAAAGTTCCTCGTCTGTGACAGACCTTTTCAACAAACATGCAGCTACTGAGTTTTCTGGAACACATTTCCTCGCCTAAAAATCCAGAAGTTTCTGCAGATCTAGATAGAAGAAATAAATGTAGCCAATGTAGTTGGTGGGCAAATATAGGTTGGAAAAATTACTTGCAAAAATACTCAAACATTTTTAACAGGATGATAAAGGCCAAGGTTTTAATAGAAACAAAAATAGAATGGTTAGCCTAACCATAACAGTTTTTACATGCACTATCAAATAAATGGCATTTATTATTTATTATTATCTACTGCTGGTTGTGATGGATGACATCGTCGCAGTTCCTCGGCTTTAATTTCATGACAATGTTTGAAATGTCAACTAAAACGGTGTGATCTTGAGTCCAGGCCAGTTCTTCTGTGACACGATGACCGAACCATCAGTTATGATTAGGCCAGTATGAGATATTCTACATCAAAGAATGACGAGCGTGCATCTTCTGCTCTGTTTCTCTGTTAACACATTTCCTCACAGTTCGGTTAAATGTGAAACAATTGTCTCGTAAAGCTCAGTTAATTATCGCATCGATTCTATCCCTTTAAATGCTGACTAATTATCCTGAATATCCTTTATATAAAAGCGCTAATCATCACTCCGAGCTCTATTAACTCCTCTTCTCCTTTAAAGTGCAGTTCATTGGAGGCTTGTGTTACTGAGAAGTTCCCTTTGATGCTCCTTGGTTTTAAATCAGGCAGCCTTCCAATGCCGTTGCCATAAAAAATGATTCAATTATGGCTCCTTTTAAATGTACCAGTGGAGATAATGTTCTGCCAGCAGAGAGAGAGAAGAAAATGAAATTAACCTCAGCTAAATCTTTGCCCTCAACGGCTTTATTAAGCTTTTCCATTAAAACGCCATCTTTTATGTAATGAATGTAGCATGTCTGAGGGAAGCACAAACTCATTTCTTGTTTGTGTTTAGGTGAATTAGGTTTCTGGAAACATTTGCTGCAAAATCCAATTCAAAGTTTATGAGAAACACAGTTTTTCCACCAAATATTTGAAGGCTCTAAAATTGTTTCTTAAATTTACTATGTGACTACAGCTCAGACGCAGAGCACAAGCATGGTCCACCCACACAGCACGTTTAACACTGGAAGCTTTGTGCCGTATTTCCACTGTTACATCCTACAATTATATTCAAATGTGTATTTTCCAACCGTGAGTACGCCAAGGGCATTTACAGAACACAAGGTGGAATCACTGAGCCAGAAAATTGAAAATATAAAGAAAAGGTATTTGGTGTGAAGAATATATCGACATTTTCTATACTGGGTGTATGTGGGTGCAGTATAAACGTAAAGTGAAGGTGTGTTTGGCCTTTCAACAGAACAAAGCAGCAGATTTATCAAATACACTTGAGTAAAAGGAAGACTGTCAGAGAAGCTGAACGTGCACACTCCCAAATCCAATGTGTGGCCAGGTTAGCATTGTGGCTAATGCTCTTTTAAAGAGGTCTGAGTTTAACATATATATTCACCTACTTTTAGGCAGTTCTAATACTGGAGAAAGATTTATTATAACAGTGAAATGATCATTAAACTTATAAATTTAAAAACACAGCCTATCATTTGTCTAGAATTATTGGATTAGTAGAAGGAAAGATAAGACAAAGTTTCAAATGCTGACAGAATTGAGGAGATCATGTGATCATGTGGTGGTGGGGGGTGATAAAGAACGGCTGATTGTCTTTCATGAGGCTCATGAAACAACCCCCAGGCAGCGATGGGGAGGATGGGTGTGCACCACAGAGGCAACTTTATTTTAATCAGGACAGCAGGGGGGCAGGCTAACAAAGGCAGATGTCCCAATTTGCAAGTGGGAGATGAGGACAGGTGAGACGAGTTCCAAACCCCCAGAAAATGATCTGAAAAGCTCCAGGAAATAAAGAAAAGCCAAGGTATGCATGGGAAAATAATCCTCTCGACTCTTTTACGTTGGAGTGAGATTGAAAAAAAAAAATGATGAAAAATTCAGATTCTTCAGCTCCCCAGTGTGTTTGTGTGTGTGTGTGTGTGTGAGTGTGTGTATGTGTGTATTCTTGTACTTGCTCCAGAATGAGGACCACAATATGTATTTTACTGACAATGTGACATTTCAACGGGTCTTTATAACATTAAAAGATTGTTTGAGGGTTTAAATTAAGATTAGCGTAAGGGATTAGCATTTCGCTGTGATGGTAAAGGTTAGAGTACAAAATATGCGTCTGAGAGAAAAATGTCAAGTCTAAATAAAAAAATATGTTGCCAGATTGATTATTATTTGTCACAAATGCGAAAAAACTGAGCTGAGTGTCTTTTTCTAGCCTTTTCAATATTTGAGTCTTCGTGAACACTATAATTCCTTCTAAAAGTGACAGCATGACATTTAGCCTCATCTAATGTCCTCCTCAATTAGCCGGGTAAACGTGCAGTCTGTCTGTCCATCTGTCTTCCTCCAGCTTTCAGAAGGAGCAAATTCAGGAGGGAGGTTTAGGTAATCCCCATCTACCCTATCTACCACAGCGCTCCAGAGCTACAGGCAAAGGCACTGCTCCCCCTGTGGGAAACTCTTTAAATCTCACCTGATCTTATGCTCGTTATAATTACCAGCTTCAATAATAGTTGGTTTACTTAAAACCTGCTGTACTGTCATCCAGACTGCCATCTGGATGCTTTTCAGGCAGAAATGTGGTGTTCAGGGTGTCTCCATCAATGTTCAGTGTACCCGTAAGCAGTTAACCATCTGCGCTGAACTGATGGCGGGAGCTGAGGTGAAATCCAGAGAGTTTAATCTGTGAATAATGTGTGTTGAGCTTATTCTAACACTTCTCTGCTGCTTCAGCTATTTCTGCCTTCCTTTATTAGTTTGGTTTTCGTTTCACGACAGGCTCTCTCTCTGTATTCGATGTTTCCGCAGTTTTCCGCCTTATTTCACCGCTCAGGCTGATCCGGGAGGCGCAGCAGGCGCATCCTGTCAGGTGGCTGAACGCGGAATGATGGCAGAAACACACAGATGTGCTTCAGCCACGGCGAAATTGCCTCGTGGCTCCACGACGGGTTCGGGCCGACCTACCAGCTAAACAGCCCACAAACTCTCTGGCTGGTTCTCGGGGAGAACTTCAGGAGTTGCACGGTCCTTTCATCTGCGACCAGGTTCTTCTCCAAACACATGGGCCGTTGTCACGCAGCTATTACTCTGACAAAGACAGACAGACTGTGTGTGGACAGGTACTTATGTACCTGAGTGCTGAGTGGTTGCTACGGCAACCCTCCGCCGGATTCCACCGGTGCGGAAGAGTATGGGAAGTGCCAGACTGACAGGACACTAATGGCTGTGGGTAATGCAGAGAGGGAGTCATGTGACCTGCTGTCATCTGTAACCACAGTCTTATTGATGAACCTTTTCAGTTTCAGCAAAACTTAAGCCCCAGGTATCTCGACAATGACGTATCCTTGCTGGAATCTCGCTGTCAAACTGATTATTTGCCCCGCCGTGATGTGTTTTCTGCTTTTAATGAGCTCCGTGCACCATTCCAGCGTCTGTTGTCGGTTTTCCCCCCCTCACTGCCAACGCCCTTCATACCCCTCCTTCTGCTCTGTGACGAACCTATTAAAGCCACGCTACAAAAGAAGGCTGTTCTGCTGTTCTACCGCAGCAGGAGACGCAAACGCCCCAAAGAGACAACAGGACGTCTCATCTCATCCTCTAATGCCAGATGGAATGCTTGAAGTTGCGGGAAGATTGTTTTGTTCCAACAAAACATGAATTGTGCAAAACGTATGGATGGCTCTGCGGGCCACGTCATGGTGCACATGATGAGAATGTGAAAATGAACATTTTACAGCATTCAAAGAACTAAATGAGGCTGTGAAGTGGGTACTGTAGCCTCCGTGTTGCGTTGTGGGTAGTGCTGGTTTTAAGCAAACTGTCTGTGTCACAGCAGAGTTGTGGGAAATGCAAATCAATTCAATCAGCAAGTGGGGCTGACGGGAAACATATATCAGGCCCGCTGTCGACATCTGTCATTCGGATTCTGCTGAAAGCCGACATACGCAAAGTGAAATCCGGCCGCGCTCGCTCGCCATAGTTTAGACTGAATGGCTGCGAGGCTGAGGCCATTTATACACCGACAACCGACTGTAGCAGGGATGGATCATCAGTCAACCCTCTTCCTCCTTCTCCTCCTCCTCCTCCTCCTACAGGGCGTCATCGCTCTCTTTCACAGTCTCCTCTGCTGACTCTCTGCTGTTTAAAAGAACAGGATGTGCAAAGAGTTAAAAAACCAAAACAACCACTGATAATTCAAAATAAAAGTTGATCACGGTGGCACAAATTTGCTGGACGACAGTCCTGTACGGGAATGAGACACTTTCTGAATTAACGTAGACTTTTAAATGCAAATAAGAGAATAATTATTCAGCTCCTCAACAGTCATTCCACTGCATTAACGGCTGTAGATTCATAACACATAAATCCAGTCAGCTTGTTTGTGATGATGTAACCAGGGACTGAGGCTGATGTCACATTAGCATTTCTGGTATTTTGCTGAATTGATTGCGGATTGTTGTTGCACAGCACAATGGAATTTCTACTGTATACAAAATAAAAGTCGTTTTACATGAAAGAAAAGTTACTGCAATTAGATGAATAAAAGAGAAAAGAAAAAGAAATGTCTAACGTACTAAGGTCACGTGCTTTTTGACTGCGGTAATAACAACAGCAACTGCAGCCTGGCATTTTGAATCAAATGTCAGCTGTTCACGCCTCAGACTTCCTGTTTCCTGCAGGCTGCATTCAGCGTCCAGCACTCTCTCGAAGTTTTCACTTTATTTCTTTTTAATCGTTAATTATTAAGGGCAGTTTCCAAGTATCATGAAAATAAATAGAAACAAAAAAGAGACAGTTATTCAGTGAGGCAATGCCCTTATGAGGAGCTGCTGACATTTAGGGAAACAAAAAGCATTTATATCGCTTCCTTTATTACATAAAATGTCCTTGAAAGGTCCTTGTTCATACCAGCTTTGCACGTCTTACTTCAGTTCAGTCGTTTGTCTTGAAGAATGGACTACACAACAAGAGCATCATCTATAACTGACGCAAACCGATTATTAACTTCTACGTGGCATAAAGCTGATCCTGGATGTCATTAGTGGAGTGAAAGTGTGCTCCGCAGCGACGGAGAGCCGCCCTGCAGCCATCGTTACGGTGCTGCGTTTTATAGATGGAGAGATTCTGGAGATGAATGCATCCTTGCACAAGAGGCCGGCTGCAGCAATGCCTTGGTTTCTTTTCCAGGACACAACAAGCGCTTAAAAACTCCGTTTAGGCACTTGACTGAGTCCACGCTGTCCTCAAACTTCTCCAAGCAACTCCTGTTTTTCCTTTTCTTTCCACTTGAGCGGGGGTGCTGTGCTGCCAGAGAAGCATACTTGACATGAAGGTCAGTCTGAGAGGTGTTGTTTTTTAACAGGGAGAACAGTGTTAGCTCTCTTCACCAGCTGCTTCCCATGATGAGACACAAAGAGTCTGGTTTTGCTATTTTAAAGCACTCGTTTGAATTGCAGACAGCATCTATGGCGTCTACCGCCCAAACTTTCATTAAACTGCCACTATGAAACGTTTCGACAGACAAGAAAATCCTGGAGCCCCAGATTTCCCAGCCCAGCTGGGCATTCATGAATTTACCAGTGAACCACAGCTACAGAGGCCACAGAAACTCCACCACGCCGACATGTTCAGCAGAAGGTCCTCAGCGATGCCTTGACCCAATGAGTCAGCCACGCACGCAGTCATCAGCGAGTCAGCTGCACATCTCCGGATTTCTTTGTCGAACAGGGAAACAGCTGGAATTCTCTCATTTCGGAAGGACTGCAGCCCCTTCTGTCTTTCTTCTCTCACCTCTGTGATCACATTTGTCCTCACAGTTTCCACATGTTTTCCTTCACGAGCCCCATGCATCTCTGAAAATATTCAGGCTTCCTGTTGTGGGTGTCAGGCGGGAGCGCAGCATCTATCACTTCTTTCTGCTCCTTGTTAACTATGACTCGTTTGCCTCATTAGACAGTAGTTTCACATTAGTCTGAAGCTTGAAGTCTCACAGGCCCTTTGCTCTGTTCTCATTTAATATTCCATAATCTCCCCCTCCTCACCCCACCTTCTTGATTACGCCTCTCTGTGTTGCTCGGTATTCTCCAAAATGACCCTTTACTTCTGAAAAATTGATTTTTACTGTCAGTTGTAGCGCAGAAATTCCACAAAACGTGCTAGTAAAACCGCGCAACTAAAATGTCACGGTGGAAGTTGTGTAAGCGCGCAAGTGGCGGAGCTCTGTCGCTGTTCACACACCACTGATTATCCACTTGGGGCCATTGCGCTCCGCTTCTCTACCTCCCTGTCGGCAGTCCGTCATGGTCGTAGCTGGTCACACACGGGAGAGTCAAGGCTGTGCGGCCCTGATAAGCGTGCTGTAGTTGTGTCCCTTAACAATAAAGAACATGAATAGTATGCATGACGATGTCACACACGTCGCTAGTGCATGCACATAAACGCATGACTTGCATTACTAGCTTAGCCTTACTCATTACTGCCATAAAAGGAGATGAATTACATTTACAAGTCATTAGAACTTTGCTTTTCGTGGCAACTTGTTAGATTTGAATCTTGTGTGATAGCTGGAAGGATCTTGTCCCAGTTTTTTGTCATTTCACTGCTTCCAGGCCTAAGACAGCTCGACGCCGTAAGATTAAGCGATGGAGCGATTTGGAGAGTTGACACAACATTTTAATACATAAACACGGCTCTCTTATCTTTCCATCCACAGATCGTGACTCCTCGTGCAGCTAATTAACTCTGAGGGAACGATTTTGGCGGTGTGTGGCGGCGGCCACCTGCTCCTTCCGGCTTAATTGCTGAATTGATTTCATTACTGGCAGAATTAGATGGCCTCTGTGCCTCTCAAAGGAATTTTAAATTCCCTTAAGGCCTGCTTGAGCTAGCTAACAGGCTGTCCTTCCACAACTTGTTGAGGGATTAGTTTTCATTACAGCTGAATCACTCATTAACCAAACTAAATCAGGCTAACTTGATTTGTGTGTGTTATGTAAAGAAATAAATGTATATGCTTTAACCTGTAAAATATATTGTATTTCCAATTAGGACGTGCCAGTGGCTATTTTCAACACACTTTGATATCATTACTACAATAAATGAGAAATTGGTAGAGGTGTTTTAAATAGTGTTTTAGCTTTGAAGCTACATGTGAGGATTAAGGATTCAGCAATCAGTTTGGGGACAAAGCTGCACATAGGAGCAATTCTTCATGTCTGGATAGCCAATAAACAGTCTGTACGAGTTTTAAGCTTATTAGGCAGTCATGTGAAAACCCCCTAAGTGTTCACTCAGCACCAGCACACTGACTGTGCTCATGACCAACCCAGGTCTGGGGTCCAGATCACAACCAACCCCTCCCCTTTAGATCTTAACCAAATCACATGTTTAGCTGCGTTAGTAAGAGCCATTCTGAGCATCTTCCCATCAACAGAAATGAGCCGTAAACGGTCCACATTAGCAAGTCTCAACAGTGCTCGAGGAAGTAATTTTTTATTATAGACCCCGGGGAGGGAATCAGCGCGGAGCGAGCTGTTGGGATAATGTAAAGTAGAAAAACTGCCTGTCAACATTTTAAGTGAAAGTAATAAATGTGCAAGCAGGGGAGCTGTTTGACAAAACAGCATTAACAGTAAACATCAGCTTCTTTCAGTCTGGCAGCTTTATTACAAGCCCCAAAATGTACTTCTCAATAATGTAGTTCTAATGCAGTTTGCTGTGTGGGGAAAAGCGGACAGCCTCTTTAAAAACGGTGATGCTGTGCTCATTGATTTAAGGGCGATATGTCCTCTGCTCGTGCTTCCTTTACCATTAAAACGACAAAGCAGCTGAGCGCAGCCATGTCAGCTGCTCTGCAGAGCACTGTAAGGCTTGTCCCTTTATTAATATTTACCATGATACTGTACGCACTTGGGTCTTAGTACAATGGCCGTTTGCAAGGTGAGAACAATACTCTGCCTATGAGAAAAGGGACAGGGAGACAAAACTGATGAGATAATTGGTAATGAATTATTCAACGTGTATAGCAGGCTGTCCTCGGGGCCTTCATCCCTGGTCGTGCAGGGGCTTCACTGAAACGATAGGCATCTGTTTAAACATCATGTAAAATTAAAGACGTGGATCCACTGAGAGAACTCAACATGTAATAGGTGTTGTGAGAAAAGGCTTATTACTACTCTGGTCTGAACAGAAATGGATCTCATAGCATGACTGAAAAGCCTTTATCAGTGTGTCTCAAGTACACACCAATTTTTGAAAAATGAAAGCAGTGATTGAGAGGTTTGGCACCACACTTGCTGGTGCTGCTGCTGAATTACTGGTGACGATCACAGTAAAATCATCAAAGCCCCCGACTTTGTTCTTCCTGTACCGCAGACCTACCGACCCGATGGTCAGTTCTTCACTCGCCTTGGAACTAAAGGACACAACGACGTCATAAAGATGGAGAGTTTGAGGATTTCCTCAACGTTTCCTGGAGCTGGTTAACTTTTCCACATTTTTGTAAAAACGGGATGAACCCTCAAAGCAAAAGAAAACAAAACGATGATTTATTATTACTTTTCTACTCATTAAGTAGTTCCACACATGAGGTACCAGCGGTTTGATCTATCAACATCACACAAATTAGGAATAATTCACCAGAAGGCGCAGATATTCCCGTGGGAAACCCCACAAATAAGCTTTTCCTTTAGTTAAAAAGCAAATGCGCCTCCATTAGCAACAAATTGACGCAGATGGTTGCTAACTAGAAAATGACTTGATCTCCTACGTGAGATTTGTTTAGTGCGGTGAGTTTTATTATAGGAGGTCTTATCGTAGCGCGCACGTGTTACTGTGCCTCTATCCTAATGTGTGAAGTCAGAGGGCCTCTCCGCTGCAGCTGCTGTGTGGAGGACACGAGCCACGACTCCAAAGCTGCTGAGGAGTTCAGCGCCATGGTTGTACTAATGAGAAACAGCTTGAAATGAGGTGCCAAGTGTTTTCTTCTCTGTTGAAATGTGCAAGCATATGCAGGGATCGATGCAGTACAACGATGCCTCCACAGCAGGTTTGCGGCCACATACCTACCCAAGTCCACAGGCAGCGCTTCCATGTGCGCATAAATCGTTTGTTTAAAAAGCCTGTATGTAATGATCAAACATTTTGTATTGGAAATGAAATAAGTTATGTGAATTTTGAAATCTTCTGTCACATTTATTGTCACATAAGCCAACCGCACTCCGTCATTAACCGTTTTTATTGCTGTCTTGTTTGCGGCGGTTTGTTTATTTGCTGGTGACCCTTTGTTTTCATGTTGGCTTCTTGTGCTCCAATCGTGCAATTTTTGCCACTTTCAAAATGTCAGCGTTGACAACAAATTGCTGACTTGCTGCCCAACACCTCCCATTGGTTGAAGGCTAATCCAAAGTTAGATCTGTGTGTGTGTGTGAGGTTTCCTTGAAAACGTTTCACCCTCTCTCCAGAGAGCTTCTTCAGGTCTAAGCTTGCTGGGGGCAGAGCATGAAATTATAGCCCTTGTGGACCATTGGCATGTTAATAACCCGGGTGGTCACCTGAGAGTCGTTGGCAGGGTTGTTCACCTAGTTCACTTTAGATTTAACACACAGTAATGACCCTTTGTGCTCCACAAATTGTGTTACATTTTATAAAAGTTGTTCAGAAAATGTCTTCTGGAGCAAGAAAAAAAAACCTGTCTCAAAACAAGAGTTGACCTCTGTAATTGTCTGGATATCATGCATCATCTCCTAAATCGTACACAGCTCATGCGGTTATAAATCCACGCTCCTGGTGTGTGATCCTTTCACTGTAACTGTGAAAAAGAAAAAAACATTTCAGCTATCTGTCCGGTCTACACCACAAATTTAAAACAGTTTTCAAATAATCAATAAGCCCGAACAGATTCAATAAGAAAAAAAAGGAACGCTTTGCTGTGTTCCCCAATTTCCAAGAAGAAAGAACAGAAACATCCCAAATAAGATGATGATGCGTTTAGTGGAAACTGCTGACGGTGGTGGAAGCAGACGGGAGGTTCAGGGGCAAGGAAATAAGAGTCAGGTGCGCACAGGGGATGATTAGTTACTGCACAATCTGGATCATATGGCTCCTGGGAATCATCCTTTGTGGATATTGTATTTATATTATAAGACATATTCCAAAACCACAAAAAAAAGCACTTGCTGCAAGTTTCCCCTGACCAGTTTACATAACCTGGAGCCTGATTTATTGCTCCTTCTGGACTGTTATGCTCCTTGCAAAATAAATTTGTTGTTTGAAGTTGTTTGGTTATCTAATTATCTTTTTTTCCTCCTACAAAAGCTGTGTGGGGACATTTTATATAAGAATTTGGCTCACTGGCACTGATTTATTGGCAATACAAAAGAAAAGCAAAGAAGTCTCCCGGGAAAAGATGAGTTTTCATTTTTATCCCATGACTGTATTTGTAGGATCAGTTCCCCAGCATTATTGCGACACTTGGTGAGGTCATCGCTCACGTAGTGTCGCGGGAAAAGTCCCGTGCACATCAATACCCCAAAGACGCAGGATTGGCCCACCTGACCCATACCTCCGTTAGAATGAAAGGGGTACGTTGGCCCTGCCAGGAACTGCTGACATGTCCATGCTTTCACTAGCTCAGCATCACTAAACAGCTTCTTCTTCTTCATGTGGGAGGAATGTGAGTGGAAGAGAGAGAGTTTTCGCTTCTTTTTCCATTTTCTGTCCTTTTTCTATCACGTTTTCTTGGTGGTGGCTTGTGTACGGTTTTGTGTTTGTTTTGGTGTAATTTGGGTTTAGTTTGTGGTTGTTTTTGTGTGGTTTTGTCAGCTGGGTTTTGGCTGGCTGGGGCACTGTTCAGGAGCTGTCATGGCTGTCACGGAAGCACGGCGTCAAAGTGGGCACCGGCTCTCTGTGCAGCGTGGAGGAGGTAGCGCTGGCTGTGGGCGAGATAATCGGCTACAGCTCCATTAAATCCGCCGCTCGGATGAACAAGGCAGTGGTCTTGTTTTTGGAAAAGGTGGAACAGGTGAACAAACTGGTGGAGACGGGGATTACCGTCAACGGTTTGTTTGAGCCGGTGCTGCCGTTGACGCAGCCGGCTACTAAAATCACGCTGTCGAACGTACCACCATTCATGATTTTCTGATCAAGGAGCTCTCTCGTCATGGGAAGGTAGTCTTTCCGATGAAGAAAGTTCTGTCTGGGTGTAAATCACCGCTACTGAAACACGTTTTTTTCTCATCGTAGGCAAGTTTTATAACCCTGAACAATAGAACTGAGGAGTTTGACTACCGTTTCATGGTGCGGGTGGATGGCTTTGACTACTTGCTGTTTGCCACGTCCTCCGTACTAAAATGTTTTGCCTGTGGAGAGGAAGGGCACCTCGTCAGAGCTTGTCCGACCATGAGGCGGGGCCCGTCACGGCGGGTTCGCCGCTGGCGGATTCGGGGGAGGCAGCGTCTGCGGCCGTTGCTGGGGGGCCTGTACCTGCAGCACGCCGGCGGACACCCGTTACTGCACAGCGGGAGAGAGCAGAGAGCGAACGTCGGGGGAGCACGGTGAGCACAGTGATCACACTAAGGTGAGTGATGGTGGGGTTAGTAGTAGGGATATAGAAGAGATGGTAGTGGAGGGAGTAGGGCAGGTAAGTGAGTCAGGTGAGGTAGTGGGTGAAAAAGGTGAGGTGGTGGGTAACATGAGTGAGACGGGTGAGGTGGTGGGTGAAACAGGTGAGGTGTTGGGTAACACAGGTAAAACAGGTGAGGTGGCGCGCAAGCTAGGCGGTTTGGTGGATGAGACTGAGAACATAGGTGACACGGGTGAGGTGATGAATGAAACAGGTGAGAAGGTGGAGATGTTAGGTGAGAGGGTGGGTAGCAGGAGTGAGATAGGTAAGACAGGTGAGCCAGGAGGTTTGGTGGATGAGATTAGCGAGATAGGTGAGGTGGTGGAGATGGCAGGTGAGGTAGGTGAGATAGTGGGTGGCAGGAGTGAGGTAGGGCTGGGTGAGGCAGCAGGCAGGCAGGATGAGGGCGTTGCTGCTGTTCACGCCGGTGTCGTGGACCCCAGGGTGCCCAAGAGTGTGCTTGAGAGTGTGTCTGTGTGTGTGCCTGCGTCTGCTCCTGCAAAGCGGCGCAGTAAGCGTAAGAATGTGCTGACTGCGGTGGTGGAGGGTTGTAAAGCCGGGCGGCTGGAGGCCCCAGCAGCCACCACTGCAGACAGCGACAGTGATGCAGAAGCATACATGTCTGACTGCAGTGACGTGTCTAACGTCACCACTGCTAGGCAAGAGAGCAAATACTACCCAGAAAAAATGCTCAAGCTGTTCCTCCAGCAAACTAAAGGCATTAAAGGCTTAAACATTGAGAAATATTTTCCAGACAAGCTGTTATTTCTCAATTCGGCAAGACATGTTGTTAAAAATAAAGCCACGTCCGAGTTAACAAATCAAGAGATTTTTAGACTAAAAAAACAAATGATAAAGGTTAGAAAAGAGCTTGATTTTTAATGATCATGATGCCTTGATTTAATTTTTTTCTTTTATTACCAGTGCTTTTAACTTCTCACTCAACATGGAGTCTTTTAGAGTGGGGACGTTGAATGTTAATGGGGCCAGGGTGGCAGAAAAAAGGGCTTTGGTGTTTGACACAGCACGGAGGAAAAATCTGGATGTATTTTTTTTACAAGAAACACACAGCGATGAACAAGATGAACCTGACTGGGACAACGAGTGGGAGGAACAGGTGGTCCAGAGCCACTTTAGCACTGCTAGTGGGGGGTGGGACTCCTGTTCTCCAGGTCACCTACATCAGTGGAGGTGGAGCATGTAGTAAAGGGGAGATGTATTTTAGTAAAGGCACATTTTGATGAGCGTACTCTGGTTTTTATTAATATTTATGCTCCAATCAACAGTGCAGAGAGGAAGAGCTTTTTAGAGAAGGTCAGCACCAAGCTGAACTGCTGTAGCTCGGAGGATTTTTTTTAATTTAACTGTACTCAATGTGAGCTTTTAGACCGCAACCATGCAGAGCCTCATCCAGGATCCCAACACGCTCTGAGGCAGCTGGTCCACTCCCACGGCCTCGTGGATGTGTGGAGGAGGATGCACGCAGACTGCCATCAGTATACATGGTCCCGTCTGGGTGAGGACAGGATTTCTATGGCCAGGCTTGACCGATTTTATTGTTTCAAGCACCATTTTAATGCGCTTAAAAGCTGCAGCATCACGCCAGCCGGTTTTACTGATCATTCTTTGGTTTTATGTCATATTTACATCAAGAATGTTTTACCGAAGAGCGCTTACTGGCATTTTAATTCTGTTTTAACTTTTGATAAAGGTTTTAGGGAGGTTCTAATTTATTTTTGGACTTGTTTTAGACCCAGGAAAACTGATTTTACATGTCTTAGGCAGTGGTGGGACCATGGAAAGACAGAAATCAAGCTGCTGTGTCAGCAGTATACGCTCAATGTCACACGCGACACCTGCAGATCTATTGGAGAGTTGGAGAGCGACATCGTGGACTTGGAGACACTGAGTGCGTCCACAGAAAATCGAGTCCAAAAAAATGGCCTTAAAGGACCTGCTGGGTACCAAAGTGCAAGGTGCACTGGTTCGGTTACGGGTGCAGAACATCGTGGAGATGGATGGCCCTTCTGGCTTCTTCTTCGGCCTGGAGAAGCGACACGGTCAGAGGAAACTTCTCTCTCTGCTTTCTGACATGGGGCAAGAACTGACTGAACCTGGCCAGCTCCGGCGGCGTGCTACTGGCTTTTATTCTTCCCTGTACTCAAGTGAGTACGAGAAGAGGGAGGAGCTGTTTGAGGAGTTCTGTGGTGGGCTTCCTCAGGTCTCGGAGGCAACAAACAACCAACTGGACAGGCTGCTCTCAAAGTCGGAGCTGCACACCGCTCTGCAGAAAATGCAGGGACGGCGGGCTCCGGGCATCGACGGCCTTACAGTTGAGTTTTATAAAGCCTTCTGGAACATTTTAGCACCTGACATTTTAGTTGTTTTTAATGAAAGTCTGGTTTCAGGTTCCCTGCCAGTGTCCTGCTGCAGGGCCGTCGTAGCCCTCCTGCCAAAGAAAAGCAACCTGCAGGACATAAGGAACTGGCGCCCCGTGTCTCTCCTCTGTACCGACTATAAGATCTTGTCCAAGCTGTTGGATACCAGGCTGAGGGAGGCAACGGAGAAGGTCATCCACCGTGACCAGACCTACTGCGTACCTGGCAGGTCCAACATTCACCTAATTCGGGATGTTTTAAAAAACCTCCAGCCTTTTGAGGCTTAACACTGGTCTGATTTCACTGGACCAGGAAAAGGCATTTGACCGTGTTGAGCACCGCTTCCTGTGGAAAACCATCGAGAAGTTTGGGTTCCTCATGAGTTTTATTGTCAAGATCCAGGCGTTGTACGGAGGCACTGAGTCTATACTGAAGTTTAATGGCAGCCCATGTGCTTCCCTTCAGGACGTGGAGAGGTGTCTGTCCGGGATGCTCTATGCGCTTTCCTTCGAACCCCATCTGTGTAAGATACACTCAAGCATTACTGGTTTGGTTTTTCCTGGTTTTAATAAGAACATTGTTTTATCCGCCTACGCTGACGACGTCATTGTGATAATTCAGAATCAAAGAGATGTGGACATTTTATCGAATTTAACAGATTCTTTTAATGTTCTGTCTTCTGTGAGGGTGAACTGGAGAAAGAGCGAGGCCCTCGCTGTCGGTCAGTGGTGTGACGGTCTCCCGGTCCTACCCCAGAATCTGTGCTGGAAAAAAGATGGTTTTAAATACCTGGGATTCTTCCTAGGGGATGAAGGCACAATAAAAAGAAATTGGGAGGACATCCCAGCCAAAATAGAGGGAAAAATGAAGAAATGGAGATGGTTGCTCCCCCAGATGTCCTACAGAGGTCGCGTCCTGATGGTAAACAATCTCGTGGCCTCATTGTTGTGGCATCGGCTAGCGTGCCTGGAGCAAACAAGTCAGAAGAAATGGCAGCTCCTCAACTTTGTTATGGCACAGCAAAGCTGGCCATCTATGTGTCACGGAGAAACAAAGTCGAGGAGCTTTTATTGATACCTGGTGTTTTAATAATGTTTTGTGCTCTGTTGCCAACAACAATTTAAAAATTTCTAATGTTTTAAATAACTAACTTATTTATTTATTGTAAATTGTAAATAAAGTGTTTTGTAAAAATCAAAAAATCAAATCTGTGAGCTACAGCAGTAACTGATTCATTCATGACTTATTTGTTTTCTTTAAGGTGGAGTGCTAGCTGCTGCAGCTGCTTCTTTGTCAACGTGCTGCACTCATCACAGGGCCCATCTCCTTACTGCAGGGTGCTGCACACTGTTGAGCATTTCAACAGAGCTCTGTGTATTAATACAAAGTTATTTATGATGCCGAAGCTTTGTCATTGTCATCATCATCATCGCTGTCACCATCATCATCATCAGCATCAGCCCAAAGAACAGAGCGTTTGCTCTGGGTTAAACCTCAACCTGAATCCTTCAGTTTTATATTTTCAGCTCAACCTGAACTTTACAAAATTTGTACCCAGATTTTGGAGAGGATTTTGAAATACGAATATTGTCTCATAACCTTCAGAAGAATTTTCTGGTTTGGGAGAAAACAAAGGCCCAGCTGATAGTCCAACCATGGTAACACCTGAACTTAAGTTGTTATTTGACTAAACTGCTGCTGTGTGATGTAACTTTTTGTGCTAAACTACTGTTCAACATTAGCCGTAAGTATGGTTCTTTCTAAGTGATACAAAGCATTCTACTCGCAAAGAGGTCGGTAAAAAATTATCTCCAGGAAACATATGAACACTGCAGGCATGAATCAACCTCAGGGGTGCGTCGTTCCATTGAAAACTTTAATATGAAGGAGCCCACACTGTTTCTCAGAAGCCTCTGTCATGTCTAATCTCCAATGTATTGTGCTCACAGGAAGAATATTTGAGGTATTTTATGCATAGTCGCTTCGAATAATCATCCTCCCTATTGTTGTTGCAGTGACAGCATCGTTATTGTGTCTTTGAGCGTCGTGGAAACGTGGCTCTCCCTTGCTCCCTCTGGCCAGATGAAGTACGAGTTGAAAGAAAAGACAATGGTAATCTCTCTCTCTCTCTCTCTCTCTCTCTCTCTCTCTCTCTCTCTCTCTCTCTCTCTCTTCTCTTCTCTCTCTCTCTCTCTCTCTCTCTCTCTCTCTCTCTCTCTCTCTCTCTCACACTCACACACCAGAGTGACCATTCATTTCTAGTGGCCACAGTAAGGGATGATGGTATTTGGAGAGGAAAAGTAAAGAGGAAAAAGTAACTCAGAATGTGTGATGGAAATCTGAGCTTGAAGGTGAACGAACATCCTGTGAGATACGTGTAAATGCATTCATGTTACATAGGCTATTAGCACAGAGTGAGTGCACGCATGACTGGACTTTGTACTCAGTGGGTGCATGAAGGCTACAGTCCCTGCACCGTGATACTTGCTCTGCATCTTAATAATACCGTTAGAATTCAAACTCGGTGGACAATACCAGTAATATAGGATCTGATTTGGATTTAGTAATTACTTCTACACTGACTTATATGTGTGTATATGTTGATTTATAACAGAGGTATAGACACTCACTGGTGTAACAGTGCATCAATTGCAATGTAACGCAGTGGGGTGCAGTGAATTTATTAAGCACTAGATGGCAGTGTTAGAAAAGGGGCCGTGTCATGTAGTCTTTCACATATTCACAAGTGAAAATTTTGTTTATAATTTACTTTAATACTGCAGTTAGAAGCGCAGCTACCAATAGCAGTTAACCAATGATATGACATATAACATTAATATGGGATATTGTGTCATTAAGAATTCACTTTTTACAAACTGAAAACAAGTCCATCCACTTATCAGTTTTCCTCTTTGTCAAATTGAAATGTTCTTGGCAATCAGCAGGTATTAAGTAAAGAAAAAAAAAAATCCTGATTATGTACCTCATTCCACTTGTACCCAAAGCCTGAAATGAGTTCTTGGAAGAGGTTCACAAATCCATCACAGGATAGCAGTGAGCTTCTTCAGACACGGAGTCGCAGAAGCTTTGGTGAAAGGTCAGAAAAGCAGCTGTTAGGCTGTGCCTCTCACCAAATGTCATAATGTCCCAGGGGTCGTTGTGACTGACAGTGGACCTTATCTGGTGGGATATCGCCACCTCACCGTGGCTGCTCTTGATTGAGGTAGAGGCATTTTGTTGCTGGAGTCCGCTAATGATGTCCACTCCAACACTGTCATGCGAGTGACCTTTGGACATTGTCTTTAGGGGTTGAAGGCTGAAAATTATGTCATCTTTCAAAAACTAAAAGCTATGGATTAAAAGATAAGTATTCGCAAATCGAAGTTATATTTTGGGAAGACATCTAGTCTACATACAGTATGTCCATTTATAGCTATAAACCCTTGAGGATTGAAAAATCACTCTTCAAAAAAGTCAGAATTTCAGATTAAAGCTGCTCCTGATAAATGAATCGCCTTTCTCTTGTGCATGTGACAGCATGACTATATACAGTACAACAGCACAAATGACTGTATCTGTATCAGGCTGTAGCCCATCACTGCAGTCACTTATACTTCTGGAACAAACAAGAGTGCAGCAAAACAATAGCACAACTGTCATCTTTAACAGCTTTAATAGGATAATTCCTAATGTTGAAGCATTTACATAATCTGCTCTCATTGCGGCTTAGTGTCATCTTTTCTTTAAAACGTTTTTCGAATCCCAGAGCTGTCTAATTGATAAATGAAGGAAAACAAAAGAATCTGTTTATTCTACATGTCTCTGTGGAAGTACAATCAATCCAAGTTCCAGATTGATTGGAAGGATAACAACCGGCGTTTTGAATCTCTTTTAACGGAGGGCTGTAGACGTGACAGCCGCGTATAAACAACAATATAAACAGAATGGATCATAATGTACCAACTTGTTGTTGACTGCAGAGGAGGCGAGGAGATAAACTGAATCAGAGGCAGTTCATTAGAGCAGTAGACACATGCCGACTTGAGAGAGATAAAAAGGAAGTGGCCCTCTATAACCTGAATTCAGTATTTGTTATGATTCAGGAGCGCTCCGACAGTTTCTGAAGTCTCCCGCGTGTTTAATCTCGGTTGCAGGAACATATGGAAAACGCTGCGATGTCACTGAGAACCACAGCTATTCGTTTTCTCCAGCCTATTAAAGTGGCTGTGGGGGTGGATGCTTTAATTGGCCAACAGCTGACCCTGGCTGATCTGAAGGCAGAGTTCTGCATTAAGTTTTAACATGGAGCTGTGGACTCCATTTAAACCTGCACTTTCAATCATCTCAGTTTTGCCAGTCAACAGCTCTTATGGTCTTATGGTAATTGATACACTGATCCAAATTATATTAGATCTTCCTTCCAGATTTAGCCAATGGGGCACCAATAATGGATTTTTTAAATTCACTTTAGGCTTGTAGACATCTTGCGAAAATGGTTCATTCAAGCTTCAGTGCTGCAAACTCACTAATGCGTTCACCAGGTAGAGAATGCAGAAAGGCACCAAATGCAACTTCCAATCCACAGGGCCACCGAAAACATGAGAAAATAGTTTGGTTTTTATCATGTTCTCAGAAGCAGGCACACAGCAGGCACACAAACAAGGAAAACAGACGATGGCGTACCCTTCCCCGCGGCAATTATGTGCGCATCGCGCATAAACAAAGGCATGTCTGGACTCTTAGCTCTGTCAGAAATGTGCTTTGCAAATAAATTGACACCCACTGATCCACCATTTTTTCGAGTTCATGCCTGGAAGATATGATTGTTCTCTGAGAGAAAAAAAAAGCCCCTTGTAATACTGCAGCTGACTTTGCGAGAACGGAGCCTGTCAGCGAGGAGCAGTTTCTTAAATCTGCTGTGAAAGCAGTCATGGATTTAGGAGTAAATATTTTAAGTTATTTTACATTTGTTCAAAGGAAATGGGTACAGATGTGATTAATATAGCAATTAAATCAATCAAAAGAAAGAGGATATTGTGCACACACCGCGGCTCAAGCTGCAGGGGTCTTGTGCTGCCAGAAATAGTGTTGTGCAATAACCTAGAGATTAAAATATCAAGCAACTGCTCTTGTCACTGCGGAACAGTGGTCATGTAGTTCAGATATATGAGTAGCGTTTCAAACAGACAGCCCAGCCTGAGATGCCAGATAATCCCACTGCAGACGTGGGCCGTATGAGATGCTAAGCTTTATTTCTCTGATTGGCACCATGCTAACCGCTGCGCTACAAACTGGCAAGCTCAATTTGCACGGGCTGCCAAAAGAACTCCCTGCCTGGGCTTATTATAAGACAGACATCGGCTTCCGAAGCTGAATGCGGGGCTCTCTGGTGCAGGTACATGCTAATGAGTTGTATTATTTTACATTTACAATAGCACAAGGTTTAACAAAAGTCCACATCACAAAAAACATTTCACAAAATACCAGGGATGGTGACAAACTGCAATGCTGCACTCCTAACCTGCTGTAAAGGACATATGTACAGCATAACAAACAAAAATTAATACAATGCAATCTGTACTTTAGTAGGACAGTATTTTAGAGACTATCTGGTGTTCCACTGGGGTTTATGCTCGGTACACATCTGTTTCTCATTCAGTCTGATGGGCTGTTTAAACACAGATTTGCTACTGTACACTCTCTAGGGTTTAATATATTTCTGGACCATTTTTGTTATTGTCTGCAATTCTTCAGGATTTCTACACCAGCCACATCTTGGCTCAGCCTCCTGCCAGATGGCAACCATCACCTGAGCTCATCCCAGCCTCGCTGGTCAGATATTCACGGCAACGTTTACAGCCTGACAGTCAATCCTCCACGTAAGCTGCGGCACCAGTGGATCTGGGCCACAGTCCTTTAAAATTGAAGTGAGTTAAGAAACATTCACAGTGCACTTTTGTCCTGCCTGCGAAGCTCCTTCTGAACAGCAAACTTTCTGCCACACAACCCAAACTCTAGATTCAAAGTAGCATCTACTTGTCTGGTTAGGGGTTTTTTGATCACCATCCGTTTTGGTGATAAGCTCTCTAATTTAATTAATAGTTAAGGCTTGGGCTGTGTGATCCTTATGGTAATAGCTGTCAGACACTGCTTGTTCTTATCTCTGAGCAAAGATATAATTATCAAATATGTGCAGCCGGGCATGGCAAACCCTAACCCTAAAGTAAGGGTTGCTTTCCGTTTGTTGTTTTTAAAGGAGCGCCACACAATGACCGCTGGTGTGTGGTTGCTCCACTTGAATAAATGCTGGATGTTGTTAATCTGCTCTGCTGCACTCGGCTAAATTAGTAAACGAGCCAATGAGCTGCTGGGAGCCATTGCACCACAACCACACAGTTGAAAGGCGTGCGCCTTGCAGGAGCATCTATGTGACGCCCAAATAGAAAAGTGGTGTTGATCGTGCTTGGATATTGTTTCTTTAATTCCCTCATTCACACAAGCTCATTTTAAATTCATTTTAGGCAGAACCCATGTGTTGTGGATTTGTATGTGTTTTATGCTTCTCCCACACTTTTCTGGCAAGACTTTAAACAATTCCACTTTTTGTTGTAAAAATGACCACATGCATCTTCATGTGGTCCTGCTGCACGGCTGAGCGCCGAGCTTATCTTAGCTTATGGTGGACTCCGTTCAGACAGGCTGCACAAACACCACGGTGATGTTGTTGCAGGAACCAAAGCACTGTCCATGTATTTAAGTCAAAGTTACAAACAAAACAACAACTCACTTCAGCAGTAAAACCCATGTACACTATATACCGTATATCCTGTATAGTGACAATTTGAATGTGGATGGGTGGCCTCTGGTCAATGTATCAATTGTAGAATTAGATGGTATAGAGTGAACCCTCCTGTTGGCAAATTCAAATGACTGACTGAAACCACACTTTACACAAAACAAAACAGATGACCCATTTCAACTGGACTGACAAGGAATTCATAAAAAGAAGAAAATGCAAATGAAAACAAGAACACAGAAATGCATCTCTTCCCATATAAACAGGAGAACTTGTGAATATGTTATGAAAACGGTAGATCACAAGATTCCAAGTGGAATAAAATTATGAACGAGAGTCTCGGTGCATGCTGAAATACCTTAGGTCTTAGAATTTTAAAGTTTGAGCGTGGTCTATGGAGAGGTTGGCAGCGATTACGCTGAATACATTTTTTCTGTTGTCACCTCCAGGAGGTGGAATGTCATGATGATTGATGCTGCTTTGTCGCCTGTGGGGTTTAAAATAAGCATAAAGCTTACAGCGAGTGCAGTCTGCGTCATAGATCACATCTATGTTCACATTTGCTTTTCGATGTGTAATTCCATGTTTGTCTTCTCCATATTTTTCCTAGGTATACATGGGTATTTAACATATTGAGCCATCACTGGGAGGCTGATTTAATTTTAGTATATCATTCTTGTTGTCAGGGAAACAGGATTCTAACAGGAAAACTGTGAGCTTTAGTGAACACTTAGATATTAAACATCTGTATATTTCCTCATCTTGCAACATTTGTTCACATGTATTTACAGAGCCGAAATGGACCACTGTGGCTGAATGGTTTAATATTTAATAAAAACTTTAAGCAAAACCTTAGCTAGCACTGTTTCAGCCAGCTGGTAAGACATGTATAATAAAGGCAAAAGATATTATTTTAATCCAGTCTCTTCCCTTTCATTCTAGGTTTTGTCTTTTTTTTTTAACAAATAATGCCAGCTCATGGTATTAATATTTTAAGTTTACACAAAAAAAAAAAAAGATTCTTCTCCCAAATTTCAGGAATCCATAAGCAAGTACGAAGACCTGCTTAGAAACACTTTTGCAGCGTTTTTAAAAACAGCAGTTTTTGTCTTTCACCGCCGGCTCAGATTCTGACGCCAAATCTACATGCAATGGCAAGCTCAAACCCATTTTTTTTCTCCAGCTTCCCTACTGGTTTCAGAGAACCATTTTACATTTCAGTGAGGTATTTCAGGAACGTATGTCTGACTTTCCTACCTGTGGCAACACGGCTCTCTCCCCACTTCTTTGCCCTGCGGACAGGCTCTTGGTAGGCAGTTCTGATGTGGGTCAAAAAAGTGGAAAACCGTTGTTTTATCCAAAACTGCTTTGAGTGCTGTGACACTCAATGCTCTTTTCCTCCTTCCCATGTCTGTCTGCTGTAATGTGGGAGGGCTGAACTCCCATATCATAGATGTCAAACCACAGGGTTCTTTTGCTTTTTGTCATTAATGCTCCATATCTCTATATCCATATCTCACAGACAAATGCATCCATTAAAGCTTCTGGAACCGTAGGTGGCCTGTTGTGCAGACATCCATTTTGTTCCATTTTTGATGGTATAGCGTGATTGATGACATATAATGATGCAATACCATGGTAGACACGTGGCCATGGCGCTGTCTAACTACTCTATTGTCTAGCAACCTTCAAAATTCTATTATTTTTCTCCTGGAATATACACAAAGTTCTTTGTAGAGATTCTTTCTTCTTTTGTAAGTGTCAGTGCTCCACCATGTGCCCAATATCAGTTTGCTGGTACTCTACGATAGCAGTCAGAATTTATTTTAAAAATTTCAGGGTATTAAAGTAATGCCCAACTTACCACACACAACAAACCTAAACCCTGACAGTAGGTTTTTTGGCACTTTGTTAGTTTCTTCTAATTTTCTGCCTCTCTCTGTCGTTTTTTTTTTTTTTTTTTTTTTTAACGGGGTGCACTCTGGCTTGTGGAAATGTTCTTTGACTCAGGCAGCACGTAATAAAGCGTAACCTAAAAGTAACCTCCTGACCTCTGAGCTAAGTCGCTCCAGGTGCCCAAATTGCCCCTCCCAACCTTCACAGCTTAGCGAGTCACAACCTCACCCTTTTAGATCTCCTGACCTGAGTGACAGCTCAGATATCTAGTTTTTTATTTGATGACTTAAAGACTGCTGTTGCTCATGACTGCCCTGTGTGCTGCAGATCATCAGTTTGTCTTTTGGACTTTGCAAAAACGTCTTTCAATAGTGCATGCCAAGGTCTTGCACAGCCCTTGACAGGGGTTGCAGGTGAATGTGATGCTGCAGAATCAGACCAAACAGTCCCTGCAAGAGTAAATATACTTCATTTATGAGTGCACTAAATTACTGCACACTTTGACAAATATTTTTTTATAGAAATCAACACATAAATATGGGTTTTTATCTGTATAAAACAAGGATTTTTTTTTCTTGCTGAGTTACTAAGGAAGTGAAGGAGTATTAAAAATAAAGCGATAACATATTCTTCCACATTACTATTCCACAAAGCCAGTGTTTGTACCTGCATGCTTTAAACTCATAGTACTCATGATTTTGTGGAGCGTGAACTGGAGTGCATGATGAGATAAAAACAAGACCAAAAAGTAGACTCTCAAAGGACACGAGTGTTCTGAGGAGGAAAGGACAAAGCGGCATAGGGGGGCCTACATTGTAGCAGTGGAGAGAAAAAACTAATGACAGTGGTTAGACAGGGGACATGGGTCAAGTTGAACATGTCCAGGATTTGGACAAATGTAGTTTGGGAATTATAAATTGTGTGCAAAGTAGATTTCCCCCTCTTCCTATAAAGAGGAATTTTTTTTTTCCCAGGTATTTTTAAGCAAAATGTTTTTCGGAAAAAAAAAAATGTTTAAAGCTGTAACACAACAGGTCCGAATAGTTGTGACTGAAGGCAGAAGGCTGGGAGTTTCTCTGAGGGAGAAGGGCAGGGGCACCAAAAAGAGACGAGAACCAGTCGAGGAAGCAGCACAAAAGTCCACAATCAGAAAACTTCCAAAACACAGAGTCAAAAACCAGAGGGCAGGAAAGCACACAGAAAGTCTTTCAAGAGCCAAGTACAAGAGGTTTGCCAACAAACTGGCAAAGAATGAAGAGGAGAGCCAGGCTTTTATGCTGCTGTTGATTAGAGCTGATGTGGACCAGGTGGACTGATGACAGAGGCAGAGCAGGTTTGTGATCAGAAGAGAGAGCCATGCCCGGCCAGGGGATAAACCAAATAAGGGGGAGCTGAAGGTGGCAGCAAAGAAAACAAGAACACAAAAAGGCAGATTTCGAAAAGATATCTCTCTTTTTATTCCTATGTATATGTAACCACATTTGACCATACTGATCAATAAAATTTGGAGCAGATGTACACTTTATTGATCAAAAATCAATCTTATTATTGCTTTTCCATATTAGTGCTTGTCAGGCTTTTGCACCAGAGACACCACTGCAAAAACATAGTTTTTAAGATAAGTGTTAACACTGACATAAAACCAATAGGAATCGGTTTATGTGTTGAGAACTCCATGTTAAAAAATTAAAACTATAGCTCAACGTAATTTAAAGTTTATAGGACTAAATATTTAGAGGTGCATTCACTTCTGAAAAGGTTTGAGTATTAACAGTTGAAAGGAAACATACATGAAATACATCAAAGCTTAGATCATTTAAAAAAAAAACCAGTTGTGATAGAAGATGCTTCAACCACACTTTGACACAAACTGTCTTTCAGTCTCTGTGATAAAAAGCAGAGAGTTGAGCCACTGGAGCCACTGGTGGGGTTAGCTCTGCTCTCAGCTGGGCTAGCCGGTGGCTACAGTGAAACAGGTACTTATCCGAACAGGAGCGATGCCAAAAGTCGGTGTTGAGCCGCTGGTGGATAGATGAGAGACTAGAGAGAGATAAGCTAATCTGTAGCGGAAGAAGATTGCCGTCATACGTCTGAGTGTTGGGTCACTGTTTGAAGAGGCGGCTTCACTGAAGATGACTGCAGCTTAGATTAAATACGTGATCCAATCTGCACTGTCTATTGTAATAATAAGTCGTGCATGGGAAAATAAAGGAAAGAAATGCAAGGCAATCTGAAAAAAAACTGGGGTTGACACTAGATGTGGATTAAAAATGTGGCTGTCGGGTTCAGACAGAAAGGTTTATTCTCAAAGGGGAGCATTTGATGCATTTTTCTACTCTAGACTTTGCTGCGAAACTCATGTAAATGCAGAATGGTTGTGGTGTAAGCATGTATATCACACGGGAGCTTTCAGATATGTTTTATTGAATCGGACCCCTGGCTCTCTTCTTGTGGCTCAGCCGTGGTTTCTGGCATGACAGATAGACGCTGATAGCCCAGGATAAAAAAACCGTGACTCAGACAGCGGCTGATGCACAGACTGTGGCAATGCTGACATCTTATTTCTGCAGAAGAAGGATGATTTCACGGAGTACAGTTGATAAAACGGTGCTGTGAAGGACCTGTGGACACTAAAAAAATTTGATTTTTACAGTGACTTTCCCATGGTTAAATGCTAACAAGCAATTATATTTATATACAGCATATTTATGTAGCAGTGTTAGCACTCATTTGGAATCATGTTTATGGCCATCTGGTGACTGCATGTAACACCTTTCAGACTCATATTTTATTTTTGAAAGATTACAAAGTGATGGAGCCTGAAATAATAGTTTTGTGAATCCTCTACTGTCATTTCAAGATTTTCATCCTTTGTATGCTGATGATTAATGATTCCTTTGTTGTAATCCCAGTAGTATAACCCACCTAGTGTGTAACACAGCTCACAAGTCCATAAAAACGCTATCATTTACAGATGATTACATCCATACAACACAAAGCAGATTCATAAGCACTGGTTTTGGATTGACAGAAGGACCCAGAGGGAATGTATTTTACAAGGGTGGTAAATCAGGTTTATTATTTTTGACATAAAAACTTCTTCTAGAATTTCCTGGATCCAACCCAGAAAGGTTCAAATGTTAACTGCAGTGTCACATTTGACCGAAACCTGCAGCATAAAAGCCGCATCAACCTCACTGTAAGATCTGCCAGAGAGAAGGTAAAAAATGTACCAAAGATCTGGGCAAATGTGTAAAAAAATAGCAATAAAATCACATTAACAAAATAATAAACACTAGTATAATACAGTGGAAATGCATACCTCAACTGCAAATCCAATGAAAAGAAGTGAGAATGTAAAGGTCAGTGGGTGATCTGAAAGGGATCGATTAAATGTTCTTTAACCTGGGAGGCAGCAACACAAAAGGCTCGATCTCCTTCAGGTCTGAGCCGAGTTTCCTGAACCTGGAGGAGCTGAGTATGGTATGAAGGTGTAACTTTATTTAAAACCAGGGGAAAAAAAAAAGTATAAATAAGTAAACAAACTCGATGCTGAAATTGACTGGAAGCAGTGCTGGAAGGCCAGAATGGTGCAATGAGGTCACGTTTCTGGGTGCCTGTCAGCAGGCGGGCAGCAGAGTTCTGCACGAGCTGGTCTAAAACCATATCCAGAGAGCTACAATCATCAAGCCTGGATGACTTTCCCCAGGTCTTCAGCCAGCAGCTGAAACAGGCACCATGAGACAAAGACAGAGGAGAGGTGGTAGACGGAAAGGATGGAGTGACAACACACTGATAACAGGAGGCTGACACCATCACAGGCAGAGAGGTCAGCTGGCAGGCCCGGGCGTCTCTTTTCAACCTTCGGAGGTCAGCAAAACATCAGACACCCAGCGCAGGAGGAGACAGATGGGGAGAACCAGGGTTGATGGCCTCATAGCCGAAACCCATAAAATCTCGTTAGTGGTGGGATTAATTCAGACCCAGATTCAGGAAAAAATAATTTCTCCCCAGGGACCACAATGAACAGATATAATAACATACGACTGAGTGGAAAAACTCAGTTTTCTACTGCAATCTGGTGACTGGGATGGGGATGTATGCTGGGACGGGTAGGATGTTGCGATCAGCAGAGCCCAGATGAGGGGGAGGGCAGCAGACCTGGATGCATCTGGAACTGACCCAAAGCATTTATCCATCCTCTTCCCCATGCATGTGGCGCATGTGCTACACTGCTGACAACCTTTTAGAGCTTTCCCAGGGGAGCAGCGGTTGATATCCCCCCAGGATCCAGTCAGGAGAGACACGGTCCGGATTGTTCAGTCAGTTCCTGATGTGTTCCATGGCAGTGGCAGCACGCTCAGGCTGAAGCCTGAACCCCTAACCTGATTTAAACTTTTGTATCAGAACACTTTCATTCTTTTGGCTATTTCTAGCTTGTAATGACACAGGCCTCACTTATTATATACGTTTGATTGCTCACTTGTCAGTGCTGGAGTTTTCATCTCAACATCAAACAGCCTCTTTGCAAGTTTCCTCTTTATTGTTTGGGAATTGCTTATTTTTCCCCCTTTGTATGCGGAAATTTGATTTGATCAGACTCAACTGTTCACTTTTCTTTGTGACAGTGCAACCCTGGTTCAGGCCTGAAACGTAAGCGCAGAGCTGGGATTTTGATCAAGTTTCCTAAACTCAACTTTTCTGACTGTTGGCAAGGAGAAATATCCAGAAATGACTGTGATGATATATTGAGTTTTCTGGCAAAAATATTGAAATGTGATCAAATGTAATGACACTAAGAGTTTTAAATGATGATGCAGAGGCGCTCAAATATCAGTGCTGTGCTGCTGTATATTAAGCTGTCAGTGAATGGCTGCAAGGGACGACATAAAGTGCTATCCTTTCAGAAATCCTCTGCAAACACCTCCATGCTGTGAAACTATGTAACCGATAATCACTTGAAAATACTTTCTGAATTAATAATTTCACAAATGCACTAGAAAATGAAAAATTGGACTCAAAGACTCTTAATAGATGTGCAAACATGTGTGTGCACATGTAGCTGATCTGGATTCAGCATTCAGAAAATCAACACTTCCTTATATCATCAGTGTGGTACCAGGAAGCCAAATCTGGTATGAAATCATCATGAAGAGGCTCCCTTTATTCCAGCTTCAGCGCTTCCGCATGTTGGGACTAGGAGCTTTGATGTAAATACGGGAATATTCCGAGGCTTTAGGCCTTGAAACACTACCACAGTGACAAGATAAAGAAATTCCACTGCGAAAATATTGACTCATGTACGGCAGTGTGCTCTGAAAGGGCACGCGTCATAACTCCTGAGCAAGACTGACCCGCCCCCCCCCCCCTTGACTGACAGATTTCGCACCCACGCCCCAGGTGAAGCAGATTAAAGTGCAAAACGGGATAAACTTGGATGAAATAGAATCTTGAGGGCAGCAGGGCCATGTGGCCATTTTCCACTTACTATTAGCTTGGAAACAGATTGGCGAGTGGGGACCATGGTGGGGGGGCATTATCGAGTGATGGGTGAGGGAATGACAAGCGGTATGGTTCTTTGGCTCACACGGGATCTGTCCTCTTTCCAGCATGCTGGCTGAGCAGGAGGAAGTAGGCCTAATAGATCATCGTGTTGCTTTTGGTTCTGCAGGCAGTAGAGGCTCTTAAAATACTGGCTCATGGCCGGAAACGGATTGTGCAGATGTGCATTAATGTGTGAGGCGTTTGGTATGTCTGTAGGATCATCAAGGAACTCAATTGGCAGCTATCATTTTGGCATGCAGATTACTTTTTTATTTCCTGCCTCTCTCTCTATCTCTCTCTTTCTCTCGCGCCACTGCTGACCTGCCTCTGAACCACCCGACTGCTTCTTTCTACACGCAGGTGTTAACATGTCTTCCTTCCTTGGAGACCTGAAAATAGCAGAACAGCGAGAGATCCCCAATTTTCTCTGAAACTTCCTCCTTCGCACAGCTGCACAGTTTGCCCGTACAAGACCAGGGAAGGATGTGGAGGAAGGGATGTGTGAAACATAAATCTCACAGCCTCGCTCTCTTCTTTTCTCACAGCCGCACATCTGTGCAGGCACAGAATTCGGGCTCTATAGCCTATGAGCTGCTATCACCTTTAATCTCTCGGAGTCCTTGAATGTGTTTGACAGGAAAGACTGTTATCGTCACCACAAAGGCAGAATACAGTAAATAGCTGAGGTTCTTTTGGGCTGTCTGTGCAGCGGTGGCAGGTGGGAGCCACGGCAGGGATCGATAGAGACACAGGTGCCAGACGGACATCCGTGTGCTTTCAGTGGTAATGAATCCACACTCTCATTAGCCACATAATCACTAACCTACAATTTCACTTGAATTCTCTAATCATTCAAAATACATTTCTGCTAAAATATTGTATGTTGATGGATAAAGGGCTCTTTTTTTCCAATCATATCTTGTTAAATACAATGCAAAGTTTCCCCAGGATAATTGTATTTTTTGACCAAACCTGTGATGTCTGATAATCATCTCAGCCCTGCAGATTAGATAAGATGGCTGTAATTAATTCAATTACAACTAAAAACACAGAGAGGGGACACATTTTCAAATGCTGTACTTGATTACACCTCGTGGTGC
Organism: Pao palembangensis; assembly: GCA_015343265.1. Taxonomy (NCBI): domain Eukaryota; kingdom Metazoa; phylum Chordata; class Actinopteri; order Tetraodontiformes; family Tetraodontidae; genus Pao; species Pao palembangensis. The sequence goes on along the minus strand of CM027083.1, from coordinate 17,271,108 downwards.
AAAGCTGGACACACGTGAGAGATGTACCCAGGGTCACAGGGTGTTTCAGGTCTTAACATCAGACGCCCTGATCCGGTCTATGCTTCCCCTTCTCAACAGGAACCACCATGAAGTGTTTTCAGTTGCTTCCAACATGTTCTTAATGGCTCTTCGCCTGTGCAGTTCACAAATCCCTAGTAGCCCCAGGACCCAATGCAAAGGCTTGCCTGCAAAGCTCCTGAAGCCCACCTCAATGGGCTCGCAGCGGCCTTCCACCCGTTCCTCCGGCCCCCAGCTACAACATCCTCATACTTGGCCCTCTTCCTTACCTACGCTTACTCCATTCAGTCATCCCAGCAGACAGTTAACTCAAGAAGCACCACCTGAAGTAGCCAAGGAATATCATTATTATTATTATTATTTGTATCTAGGAGAGTGTGGGTAATTTAACAGTGTAATCACATGATGACACTTCAAGACAAAACCAAGACATACGTATGTTCATGATAACACCGAGTCCTAGCTACTCTTCTGCTAATTAATTCTAGCAGTTCTGTCACCTGTGAAATCTAGCATTTTCCTTTCAAATGTAACTGTTAAAATAATTGTCTCCATCATTGACCATCAGAGAGGGTACACACAAGGATCCTCTTTCAGTTTGCAATTAGGTGTTGAATGTGCCTGAGAACCCACTTCAGAGCTGTGGGGATTCATGTAGGGGATGTTTATTTTCCACTTCCTCGCTGACCTTGCTTCCTGCAGTATATCTGCTTTGAAATTTCGAAATCTTTAAAAATAAATGCAGTACATCGACTGCCATGACAACGGCAGCAAAGCTTGGCGATGCTGAAAGATTCCATGTGCTTCAAGAGAGCGCCTGAAGTATCGTCTGGAGGTTGTTGCTATAGTGATAAGAGAGTCACTTGTTTTCATGCTCTACAACAGTAGTTATCTGGACAATTGGAAGGTGCAGATGAGGATTTATCTAACCAGTCAAATGCTTATGTTTATGCAAAGTTTATGTGTTATATATATATCTGCAGGCACAGGTGGAGTTTGTATATCTGCGTCTCTTCTTTTGACGTGCACAGAGGAGAGTAAGCGCCGGTGGCCTTGGGACTTTCTTTGAGTCATCTCAGACAAAATGAACTCAACAAATGTCAAACTTGATTCACAAGATAATTCTTTTTTTTATTTAATGCCAAATAATAGTTTATGTTATATATGTTACAGTTTATTTTAACTATATGGACTCGAAGGCAGCAGGCAGTGGCGGTGGCAGTGGCCATAGAGGGCGGAGCCACAGCGCATTAGTTTCCCGAGTCAGTCTGTATATAACATCCTGCTCAGCCCGTCTATCCTAGAAACTGCTGACATGTTCGTGACATGAGAATAGTTTTGTTCATCCAAACAGCAATTTACATAGTGGTACACACCGAGTCTGCTCAGATGTAGATGGTTTTACTGTATGTTTTTAGTCTCCTTGTGATTGGACATGTGAGATGTGATCTGGCAGAGGACTGGAGGACAGACAGACAGATAGCATTATTGAGTTTAATAAAAAACAAAACAAAACAAAACATTTTATGTAATGTCAGAATTCGTAAAAAATGAAAAAATAAGTCTGACATTTAAGACATTATTGCACGCAAATCAACAGTGACAGCATGACTCACCTATTCCTCCTTGAATTTAACAGCTCCTCTTTTACATGAAGCAACATTTTAAAAATGAAAGGAGGCTCTGGCTTTTTTTGAGAATGCCTGTAAACCCAGTAAAACGGGATTCTAGCAGTTCTAACAGAAATAAAAAGCAAATCAGTGAAATGTTAGGGAGCTCTTTGTTGATGCCATGTTATCTGCGGTTCCCAGACTGACTTCAGCAGGGATTTGGCTTCACATCTGACCTTGGCTCATTTATTTTAATAGTCAAAAACAAAAATAAAACACATTAAAATGCAGCAGTGGGCACCAAGAATTTGAGCTTTTCAAAATCCACTATCAAGGATGGCCGTAAAGATTACCCCAGGCTGAAAAATAAGAAAAAGAGTTGTTAAGGGCCACAGCAGAGCCACCGTGTCCCTGCAGCTCAGATCGGTTTGTTTGAGGGGTCAACCTGCCAAGAATAAAATTCAGTGGCCCATACAGTGGTAGTCCATAACAACCCTGAACCAAATGACTCCCCTTGCTCTTTAATGGGGGCCTTTGCCAAATGGTGTATGAATCAGGAAGCCAACATGTAAGTCTGGGGGAGCGGTGCGGACAGGGACATCACCAACCCAGCTCAGACAGCAGCAATAATGCAATCCTCCAAATCCTATTATCATTGTAATGGAACGAATGGTGTGAGAGGAGGAGAGATGGCTGTGTGGGAGGGGGAGACACAAGGCGGTTGGGTGCACTCTTCTCTACACACACACACACACACACACACACACACACACACACACACACACACACACACACACACATCTTTGGACTTGTATATTTGTGAGGACTTTCATAGTATAGTCTTTGCATTTTTTTTTTATCTCTATAAGACTGTATTTTTAAAATCCCACCTCATTATAGTTTCTTCACATTATAGTTACAGTCTTAGCACACTGTAGTTTTAGTATTTTAGTTTTTATATTTAGTATTTTCCAAAGACTTGCATGCCCTTGTGTGTTTCTACTTTCGAGCTGCTGGAAATCAATCAATCAATCTATCTATCAATCTATCTATCTATCTATCTATCTATCTATCTATCTATCTATCTATCTATCTATCTATCTATCTATCTATCTATTGGCATAATGTATTACCCAGTCCCTTACCCTAACCATCCTAACTAACAACCTGAACCTAACCTCATCTAAACCCAATTCTAACCCCAAGCTTAAAACTATGTATTCACGCTCAAACAGGCCTTCAAAGTTGTGTGGGACCAGCCTACTTTGCTAGTAGAATGCTGATTTTGGTATTCAGTAGCATGTACAACACACACACACACACACACACACACACACACACACAAACACGTACACAAATTGAGGTGACATCACTGTAAAACACCAGAAAATTGCCAGGGCAAGTGATCATTTGTCTTTCAAAACTCATTTTGAATGATGCAAGTCAGCAAAAGACATCACACTGAAAGCAAAGCACTACTGCTGCAAAGGAAGTATTGTTTCATAAATATAGACTGTGACACATTTAGGGCTGCAAATACTGTATAATTGCACATAAGACATAGAAGCGGTCAAATTCATCAGTGGTGAACAAAATGGAATAGAACATGGTGAGAAAAAAAAAATCAGGCTCAGAGCAGTAACAAACACTTACCTTTGCCTTTTTTATGTTCTTAGATTTGTTTCATCAAGCATTTTTAAACTGCTTTATCTCACCAGGTAGTTATTCAGCTAAGTAGTAAAACACATTACTTTTGTTTGCCCATCTTTCTATGCATAAATGTGTTTTTTGTTGTTTATCTCTTAAATATGAAAAGATTTTTATTTGAAGGGTTTAATCTCATCTTTTTTGGAAAATGATACCAGACCAGATAATAAAACAGACAGGATAATAAACATATTCACACTTTTACAAACCTTGTTTTTTTTAAATATTAATTTTCAAGTTCATACCATCAAGCTAAGAATAATAGAGATTAATCTATAAGTTATATACCGTAATTGTAACTAATTTGCAAAGTTCAACAGTTCTATCTTTTCAGAATATAGGTACAGGAATGGAACTAATTTGTAGATCATATTTAATATCTGATTTGTTAAGGTTGTAACATCAAAATCACGCTCAAAGTTTATTTGCAATGCCAAATCTTTCATTTTTCGTTTTTCTTAAATATAGCAGTTAAATATTAAAAAAAGAAGATTTAAGAGTGAATATTCTCCTCCTCTTTACTCTTTCCTTTAACCATCCTTTCTCATTGTCAGCCTACCATCTACTAGCGCCTCCCATACAGGCTATATCTGTGCATTACAATATTTGCATAATTTAACTTTCACTGCTTTCAATACGCTGTCATTAGATGCTCACTAAACCTTTGCCCGACCTCACCCGACTCTGACAGGACGTGCACAGCTACTGTGCAGCTGCCTGAGGATCAAACCTAGATCTCATGTCAATGCCAGGATCAAGGTGACTCACCAGTGAAACCTGAACTCAGATTAAACCCCCAAGCTAAAAAAAAAAGAACCCATTTGTGTGTCTGCTGTAATGGTGTAACATACATACCTGACAACACAAATGAAGGTACGTTCCCTGTGGTGAATAGGTGTAAAATTAGCTATGGAATTTCAAATTAGCATAATTGGGAAGGCAGAGACGTCGGTGCCTCACCCTGCGGTCCATTTTCAATCACTCCAAAAAGTGTGGACAGCTATACACAGTTGCCCCTCTTTTATTAATGCATGAGGGAATATTGATGTTATATATTCATTGGTGCAGCTGTCCAGTTGCACAGAAAAGAAGATATATTGTGATATGTTGTGAGTGGTAATGTTCCACGTCAAAATACACAAAGAAATGATGTGACAAGACAACGCTATTTTCTGTGTGATAATGGTGAAGCTCCGCATACTTTCAAACACATGAAATGCTCTTCTCCCCTTCAGAGAACCAGATGTCAAAATCTCGGGAACGTACGGGTATTTTATACATCCATAACAATGTGTTACTGGAGAAGAGGCCATATTTTTCCCCCAAGATGATATGTAAGCTGTAGTATATCTTCAGAACCTTTGCAGCAGATCACAAATCCAGCAGAAGAACCTTTCCGTGCAGACAAATAGGGATACAAAAGGGATGGATAAGGCGTAAGACCCAAGGGTGGGCTGAGAATGCAAAAGTGTTCGCCTTTCGGTGAGGGTATAAATAAAAGACAACCGGGGGACACAAGAAATGGGCAAGATGCTTCTTTTTAATGGTGAAACAAACAAACCTGGAGAGAAAACAATTGGAAAGATTAAGTAAAGTCACTGCATGGGATATTACAAATGTAGAGAAATATTGTCACTGTCAGTGTCAAAACGGCATACTAAGGAGTCGATGTTCTGCATGATGGAATGGACCACTATCTGGGTTTTGTCATTTTATTTCACAGGAGAACATTTCAGGCCATATAATAAAAGAGCATAGTTTGCCAAAGAAGATCCTGCTGGAAGCGCCAGATGTGTTTTGCGAAAACCTCGGATGCTGGCAGATACTTGGATGTGATTACAGGAGTGGGATGGTGCTGTTTTTGTTTTTACCTTTGAAGATTGGCTCACGGTGGCCTTCGGCTGTATTTGATCTGCCTGCAACTGTGTTTACACAGGTCCTGGAGCGTGCTTGGCGGTCTTACACCTATATTTGCATAGATGTGAGTACATAACTAGAAAAAAACAAAAAAAAACAAAAACAAAAAAACTGTTCTCCAATTTGAGCTTCACACTGCTGAATTTTAAGTTATTTATCTATTCAAAACTATGCTTTTGGTACATCTATGTGAAGCTACACAAAACAGTTAAAAATGCTAAATAAATATGTATGTTTTTGAAAAGCTGTTTATTATGCAAAAGTGCATGTTGACAATGCTCTTAAAGAGCTGCTTTTCAGACACTAAATTAATTAGACTCTTTGAATTTGTACACATTTTATTTGAGAAGGGTAATTAACTGCACTTTTTTTAATGCTAATAAATCAGATGTACAAAAAGTGTGATGAGGCCATGTTTGTGTTTCAATTCCAGCGAGTAATGCAGAGAGCTGATTATGTCATTTAAACCAAACCTCCACTCCCCTCACACCCCCCAACTCTCTTGGCAAAAGGTATTTGAAAGACAAACAAGCAAAAAGCTAAAGCAGCACAGGAGGGAATAGCTATCCGTCATTATGAAGAGTGGGCTAAAGAGGCACAAACATGCAGGAAAATGTGGGAAACGTGCAATTAAAATGAGACTGAACATAGCTTGAGTGTTGTTAAATCAGCCACTCAAACATGTTTTTAATATATGATTATAACCGACCTACATGTTCAGGAGCATTTAAAGAAACTGACATGTGCATCAATGAAGCATTTAATAATCTATTGAGGCTTGTGGACTGTGTGGAGCATCCTAAAACTGCACCACACAGGCACCTCTCATCCTCATTCCCAACTCAAAGGTAGTTAAAAACATTTTGATCATTTTCCTTCACTTTGACTTCGGGCAATCTTAAGCCTGTCTGCTTTTACTGGACGTCTATTGATTAGTGCCTCCTTCGTTGGGCATGGAGCTGTGCTGTCAGTGCAATCACTTCAGATATAATGGCCCCGCACATTTAATTGGGCTACACTCAGAGTATGTGAATAAAATCTCTAAACCTCAAATCAAACTCCGTCTGCCACGATAACAGATTAAAACCTGATTTTGTTGAGAGCACCGTTGATGTGTATCTGCTTAAACTGATGAGAGGTGAACAAAATCATACTGGGTAGTGCCACTACCCAGTATGTTCTGGCCTGGATATACTGCCTATATGCCGAGGTACACACACTATGTATATGCATTACCTTAAAGATGAGCATGTTTGCTGCAGTTTTTCCTTAATTTTTCAAACTCCTCGGTACATTATTAGACTTCAAAAATCTACACTTTGGTATTTCTTTAGCAGTCGCACATTTGTTGCGTGCACGTTCATGCAGGAAGATCGTGTCAGATAAGACCTGCTGAGTGTGAACTGATGCAGGAGCCATCAAAAAGGCACGTGTTTCTTCATGCAGTTTATAGAAACTGAAAGAGTGACTCTAGTGGCTGTGGTTCACACCCATGTAAATCCACCATTACACCTGCACCCCGAGTCCTCCGAGTTAATCTCACTTTATCTGACAGTCCCTGATGTTTTTATCTACACGTATATTTATCCACTACAAGTGTACTGGCTTACATGTTCTTATACGTTAATCAAATACAGTCGTATTAGACTGTTGAATGCTGGGCCATATACACACCACCAGACAAATGGAAAAAGTTTATCCAGCTGTATCTGCTGCAGTTGTGAGTGCGTGACCTGCAGCTGAGTTAGAATTAGAAGTTGGAATTGGCCTTCTGAATGCTGATGAGCCTTGTGTACGGCGACGCCACTGCAGTCGGCTGCACACACAGGCTCGGATTAATGAAGCAAAGGCAGTTTTATGCTGCCTGTCTCGTACACAAGCAGTGTACGTAACTTTTATATATGACTATTGATCTACCCTCTTCTAAGACAGAAACAGCCTTGGTGCTGGCCTCTCCAAAGTCTGTGTCTTTGTTGTTTTTAAAATGAAATTTTCGAGCAAGCCTATTCTCCAGGGCTGCGTTGCTGTTAGGGATGGAAGGACCACAAGACCGTACATGTGAAAGAACATAACTGTTGTGCAGAAGCCAAAGTGCACTTTAAGAAAGGACTGTGTAGTTTGCTGAGCGTGGGAATTAACAGCAGCAACGTTCGCCATGCGGCTGCCATCAGGGAATGCGCTTTACTGTATATACAGCAAAAGTGGACATATTGTTCATTAAGGGTTAGCTTTCACTAGTTTATACGGTTATTACTGCTGTTGGTTTAAAGCGCGCTAATAAAATGTTATGTCTTGCTAACTCAACATCAAGTTCCCCTAAACACACCATTTGTCTGGTTTCGCGTTTCCAGAGAGTACGGTTCTGACTAATGAGAATAAAAGCATCCCAGAACAAAACAAGACACCATACAGCATATTACTCCAGAGTGTGCGTTATTTAGCCAAATAACAAACAGCTATAAATATAACTTCGTTTTACTTGGGACACGCAGCATTGTTGGTTCCATCAATTATTTAGTCCATAAAAATAAATAATCCTGTATGACGAGTCTTTGATGAAGCTCCAAATGCATCTTTGTGTGTGTTCAGAAGTGGATCAGAACTAGACATAATATTGTTATACGATTAACTGTATGGAGCAGATAAACAATGTTGGTGTTGTCAAAACATTGTTTTACACACACATAAATACATATATTCATACACACATAACGATACCTGAGCTGCAAATTACACCAGCATTAAAAATTGATTTATTCTAATTATGATAAGCTGTATTTCTGATAAGCCCCCAGCTGTGAGCTGTGTTGTTTTGGGATTAATACATTTTTCATTTTTGGCATGAATACAAATTTATGTAAGACAGTGTTGTTGTCCAAAGTAGATCTCTCTGTGTCAACTGGACTGAAAGGTTTCCTTGAAAACGTTTCGCCCTCTCTCCAGAGAGCTTCTTCAGTTCTAACAGTTACAGCCTGGGTCACATACTGAAACAACAACAGAATAAATAGTTGACGAGAGTGGAGAATCGCGTAAGTGGGTGCAAAATTGACCACTCTTTGCTTGAGCAGCTTTCCGTTCCTTACGTGGATGGCTTCTGACACCAGCGAGCCAACACGACCAGCCACCGCTTTAGTGTAGTGTGGCAGCTTGAAGAGGCACGTTTGAACAGGAGGCCGTTTGGTTTCAATGTACAGTTCCTGCATTCTCCTTACTGTATAGCATAGATATCACAGCTTTGAAACAGGCACCTTGGTGTCTGTCTTTGGGTGACCCGTTTGTCTGAGTGTGTTGGAGGGTTTGAACTGTACTGGAATGTCATGTTTTTGAAAAAGATTCTCCTGAATTTTTCTGAACCCAGACAGTAGGGGATAGAAATGTTATGACGTTTATTTTCTTTTCCCTTCTTTGTTGGGGTCTCGTTTTCTGGAGTGTCTTAGAAATGACCTACAAAGAAGAGAAAGAAGAATGTCTGTGCACACTATCAACTAGAAAGGTTTCTGAAATTAGTAATTTCTGAGTAAACACATATCATGCTCAAACTTCAAACACCAGATGTGAAAACTATCATCCTAGGGATAAATAGATTATAACACAAATAGGCAGGCTGCATGGAACCAAACAGCCCCTCCATAAACGAATGGGCTCCAACACAGACGTGCTTTCAATTTCTTCAGACAGGACTCAGCAGCACACTCCACACCTAAAAGAAAGCGGACACTCCTTTGAGGACAGTCATACGTGTGCTGGCCAGGAGAAGACGCTGGTTTGAGAGGGGTGTCAAGGAAGCCATCCACGTAAAGTTGGGAAACCATCTTTAAACAGAGGTAGGACTAAGGCACTTTCTGTCACCCACGACAATGCAAAGTTCTCCACTCAGCATTCCAAACATTCACGCTGTTTGACCAGACCTGAGACTCATTAACATGTGACCTAACAGACAAAGGGGAAGCACCTCAACTGAACTGAATGAACGACCCTGCCAACCACCCTGCCAAGACTCTGCGTGACCACCGCCATTAATATGTAATGGTCCACAGGTCATATTTTCAAGCTCTGCCTCATAAACTTAGAATAAGCTCTCTGGAGAGAGGGCGAAACGTTTTCAAGGAAACCTTTCAGTCCAGTTGACACAGAGAGATCTACTTTGGATAACCATGACCTGGATGACTGAGAATCTACACAGACGACAGTGTTGTTGGTTTCATATTCATTTTAAGTAGATGTCAAGCTATCAGAGCTAAAAACAATTAATAATATCAATACTGACATGACGTTCCAGGTTAGGACACTTGTCTGCTTGTTTGGATGAATCAGGGTTGCGACATCCATGCTTGAGTTCGGTTCCATCCATCGGTCCCTCAACAGGAAGTGAGGTTAGTTGCCAATGATTGTTGTGTTGTTCTCTGTCTGCACTTGAAACAGTAGCCCCGTGGACCGACCCGAGACCATGAATGTCATCATGGCAGCTTTTAACTGATCTTTAAAAATCATGGCGGTGGTTTCAATCCACAAGTGTGTCTTCATTGATTGAATAAAGCTAAGCAACTAATTACCATCACCTCTCTCACCCAGATGGTAAATCAATGGGGGAAAAACACTGTTAATGGTGGACACTAACTATGGGATCGACTTCCTTTTATTTTATTACTTTTTACTTTTATTACTACTTTTTTTTATTACTTTATTACTTTCTGGTAGCTATCAGACCTGAAGCTTTACCTCCTCTAACGTTTTAATGGTGATGTGGTGCAAGATGAAAATAATACCCTGCAAACTTCCACTTGACATATTGACACACCAACGATGATCCAGTAATTAAATAGTGGCGTCAAAGTCTACATTTTTCCTATTACAGTTTATCTACCATATATTACAAAGACTCCCTTTCAAATTTAAATAACCAAGCAATTATTCAGTAAATCAATGTTGAAATGCACCTGAGACAGTCTGACTGTGGATGGACAAACCATAGCCGAGCTCAGCATACTTTATAAATACTTTAGATTGCCGGAATATTGTTTACTTCCATTAATCATATCAAGGGAAACTGATTCAGGAAACTCATAGTTGGAGGATTCTGAGTGAGGATTTGACTCGAGGATAAGAACCAGCACTTTTGAACCAGAGTTGTCGGAGCCACAACAGGCACCAAGCTGGGAAAGCAGGCGAGTGCTAAGAGCAGCAGGACACCATATTCCACAACATACACAAGAACCCCCCAACAGAACAATCTGTCAACACACGCCAGCAATCAGCTTAATCAGTGGCACAACAGGAAGCACACCAATCAGCTGTGGCCACCACAGGAGGCCGAGCAGAAAGAGGCTCACAAAACCCGTATATACAGTAAATGTACAGACCTGCCACATCAAGCTCACCCTTCCTCAGTACTCATGTGCACTAACAGCTGTAGCCCCGCATACAGTGTTAAAGCTGCTGCAGTAGAAGAATTTAAATTGGTCTAGTAGATACTAGTGTTACAGGCTTTGCTCACATCTTACATGATGAACATTGTGTTTCTGTAATTCTCATCACGCCCCAGCCGTTTTTCTTCATAATCATTGTCTCAAAGCCAATCTCACACTCACTCGTAGCTGCACTTCATCAGGATCGACAAGGTTAGAGATAGCGGTCTGTGCTTACAGTAATAGCTCCACATATATGAGAATCTACTATAAAAGCTACATTTTCATGCCTCTTAGGGTCATACAGTTTGATAATAATCTCCAGTTTGGAGCTGTTTGAACCTTTGTCCTGGATGGTTTGAGGAATATGTTGTAATCTAATTGCTTCAAAGGATGTCAAACGCAATCATTAAAACAGGTAAAAGGAGGTCATTGTTTGTTCTATTTTCATCTTATGTAGGAGGCGAATTCATTAAGTTAAAGCAAATGCTGGAAACCACGTTGTTTTTTTTCTTTCATCTGCAGGCTGTTGTCTAGGAAATTGAATTTGATCTCTTCCCGGACTATTACTAATTTCAGTTGACCACAACCATTGGTCAGCATAATGCAAAAGTCATTTCTTCTTAAGAAGAATGCAGTTGTGAGCTATTTAGAGCTATTTAAACAGCGATTTAGAGCTATTTCAACAGCCATGCAGTTTAAATAGCAAATGTACTTGCGTCCATCATTAAAGCCGTACATTTTCAGTCCTTTGAAAGTGACTGAAAAAATGTAACAAAGGTAGAACCAGTTAAACAACACTCCTACATTTTCTTTCCTTAAATAAGCCAGAAATATGATTCCCAAAAGTTAACATTTCCAGACACTAAGGGTCATATTATTATAAGTCGATGGATTTTGGTGTCAACATCACAGAACTCTGGTGAGGAACACATTAAGATGAAGCGGCTATTTTAAGTGTAATAAAGCGTAAATGTATTTAGATTGCATCTTTCTCCATTTTTCACAAAACCACCATGCAATGGGCTTATTAATATTCCCTGTATTATTTATGTGTGTTTTCTTGCAGCATTAATCAAACCACTCTCGATGTTATGTGCAGTTCTCTTTAAAACAATTTGCTTTTCAAGAATTCCTTTTGTTTTGGGCTGCTGGAGACAGTCAGTCACCTGGGCTGCTAAACACCGAGTGACTGACTGCACACGAAAGTGACACAGATCTTTAAATAATTTAGAGAAAAGCTGTTGTGTTTGTGTGTCACTAAATATCTTAGAAAAGATGTTGAAAATGACTGTGATGAAAAATGCAGGCAGCTGGATGACACATTTCATAATTAATATGGAAAATATAACCATGTATATTATTAATGAGAAAAAAACATGTTTTTTATTGGTCACTGAGGCAAGAGACATCATTTGAACACACTCCGTGGTGCTAAATGTGATCTAATCTCGCGTCCCTCTGCTGAGGATCCTTAGCAGTTTTTGCTTCTTTTTCATCAGTCTTTCTGCGTCAGTCTTTTTCATTTTATCTGTTCACCTTTTTATTCATCGAAACTCAAATAATCATTGTGGGTGGGAATTTGTCGGAGGTTTAATGTAAATTTGCTGCCTGACTGCATTATACACTAGATCAGTGCTGTCTTTGTGTCAGCACAAAATTGCGCAAAGCTTAACCCTCTATACCCTAAGATATAAATTCTGCTGATCTGATAGACGTGTTTTTGGAAGACTAACCTAAGCCACCCATATCGTCTTTCTGTAGTATATGCTGGACATTTACATGTGTGACTTACACCAAAGTATCGTTTTCAAAGACATCTGCTGTATAAGTAGACATGCTGTGATCCATCATGAGCCAAGTTAGAACATAGTATGACATGAGGGTCAAACCACAAGACCATTATTATTCCATTTTCCAGGGAATCTTCGCTGGGGTCATCCATTAAATCATGGAGTGTACAGGTGAAAGTGCTGCTGTGGCGGTGATGGAGGGTCTTGCGGCTGCAGCGAGGTAGGAACAAACAGCGGTCTCCCTGGTGGCCTCGATGTCTACAATCATTACCTGAATGTAGAAGCAGATCCAGCTCACTGCAGTCCACATTAAAGGTGACTTTGCAGCTAGGTTCGTTTGTGTGTAAGAACCATTTAATGTGCAGTTCATCGCTATGACAGATACACACTTGCGTTTATATTTTATTTGTTTATGTTTTCATGTATTCTTTTTTTGTGCTCATTAGTTTATAACACTACCCATTACGATGTATTGTAAAAGAAAGGGGAATTGGGGAAAAATCAGTAAAAACAACAGGTATCAGACACACACACACATACACACACACAGTGAGGTGACACACAAGCAACAAAGACATCAGATGGACTTCAGCAATAAGATTATGTAATTTGAGCGCTTTTGTGATATTTTCAGTTCATGCTTTTGTTACCGTATAGGCAAAGTCTGGTGGCATAGCAACAGTATCTAAGGTGGACAGAACATAAATGCATCTGTTATTTGTGAGCTGTGAAATAAAGTAGGTGGCAGTGCTGTTGTATAAATCGTCTAAAGAGTAGCGAGTTCATGCATTAATGGATTTTGTGTGCTTTGGATATTTTCTTCTTTCCCAAGAGAAAAACAGGGTCAGAGAACTCCGAGGCGAAAGGTTTAGGGGAGGAGTTAAATCCTGACCACTGTAGGAGTGCATTATGCAAATGTTACCATTTTCAAAAAGGTGATGAAAGTAAGACGTAAACAGCCTGGATTTCCTTCATCGCCTTTGACTCTTTGACGCTTTTAGAATGGAACAAATGAGTCTGTGTCTTCATTAGCAGTACAAAGCCTGGTTGAGCAGAAAAGACCAGCAGAAGCCCAGTTTAAATAGTTAAAAAGACTGAAAAAGCAACCCCTAAATACCCAGTGCTCAGATCCCCTGTGAAGACTTAATAACACACGCTCTCCCAATAATGCCCTGTGATATTTGTACACGTTTAATTCATCAAACTAAATTTTTATTGTGATCATAATGTTGGCATCCAGCAGTCCAACGTGATGCAACAAAACCCTTCAGAATAAATGTGACACCATAAATCAGTATAATATACGTAACAGCTGCATGACTTACAAGTTAGCAGCTGACGTATAGAAAAGTTATTCCAGCACACATGAAACAGATTGTCTATAAATGTTTTCCTCCGCTTTGTTTTGCTTCATGCGGTGCAGAGACCAGGTTTCATTTACTGCATCAGATTCTCTGCACTTTTTAAATTAAAATAAATAAATAAATAAATAAATAAATGTAATGCACCCTTTTTCAATTGTTAAGGGTCCACATTATGCGTTGTTGTCTTCTCTTATATGGTGTGTTCTGTACTGTAAACCTGACAGTGAGGGAGCTTCTAAACAGATCACTCCTCTGAAACCGTTGAGGTTGTTCTACTGTCTGCAGGAATCTCCCTCCCCCATTCACTCGACGTGCACATCGCAAATATGCATAAAAAAACAGAAAAAAAAACAGGCTGATTAGAACACATTTCCTTTTCTTACAGTATGACTGTTTTTGATTTTCTGTCTTTGCACAGTTTTCTCTCCTGTCTTCCTCTCCTAGTTCAGCTTGCGGCCCTGAGACCTCAGGAGGCAATTAGATATGGTAAAACCTCACCTTATTGCTTTAATGAGATCCCCAGAGTCTGCTCCTTTTTAAATGAACCGAGAACTGATAAAGACTTCCTTCTGCCTGGCTCCTGCCTCCAGTGGTGACTTTCATTTGGCTGTACAGGCCTGGGTCGCAGATTGGCAACATTTGTGACGTCTCATTACAGCTGCATAAATCTAAGTGGTAAATTTCACCCTTCATTTTTTTTCGAAACAAACTCATGAGTGTTGAACAATAAATGGCTGCTGCCAATAACACACACGTATGTAAATTTTTCATCTCTCAGCTGAGTTTAAAAGTGGCTCTCGCTTGCAAGGATTGAGCCGAAAATGGTGCGAAGAAGTGCAGCCTGCGGTTAAAAGGCAACAGTCTGAAAAATGATAGATGATGTTTCTCTTTCATGCTAGGAAGGAGCGCACAGTTCTGGTATTGCTAATGAAGGGTGGGGAAGAGTGAGGCTACTTGTACCTGTTATTGTGTCATGTTCATCGCCCTACTGGCTGTAATTTGACTTCTGTTCTGCTGAAATGTTTCAATTTTAGTTTTGTAAAACTATGAATCAGCTCATCAGCTAAAAGTGTTAAAGGATGAAGGAAAGAAGGACTCCTCAGGAGCAGTACTGACAGAATCATAATACTGACAATACAAATGAAAGTCTAATTGTTTCTTATTGCATCACTCCCTTTGCTACAGACATTTCCTTTAGTTTTTAATCAGCTTAATTCTTGGTTAATGGTATCGTTTAAACGTGCCACCTTTGGATATTAAAAGCCTGTTAATTTATTGTAATTCTTCTTGTTTCTGGTGCTGCTCTGGTTACAACCCTGTGCTGAGAACAGCACTGAGGAATCCGGAGGCCTTAATGGAAGAGCCATGTAGTGACCCCTGGGATATATGGTAGACCATGAAAAACAATTAATCTCTGACCACAGAAAGTGATATGTTAAGAATGACTGGCACCCATCATTCCCAGATGCCCCTAAGTTCCATGCCTGCTTTGAAGCCTTCCACTGGTCCCCCAGCTCCAGGCTCAGAGTTCCTCCAGGAGTGATGTCCCCCTTTGTGCCTGCTGCTCAGGACTCTGAGGCACATCAACACCTCTAAAGTACTGTTACTTTAGAGGTGTTGATGACCCCAGACCATGCAGAGCTACATCCTGAAGAAGCATTCTGCATCAGCAGCAGTGCTATCACTTATTCACACAGCTACAACCCAGCACAGCTACAACACTACTTACAAACACATAGGCAGCCAGACTGGGAAATTACAGAAAAAGTGGCAGCAGTGGGAAAATAACCTCTAACTCAATGTGGGGGGAAATGAAGGCTGGATTTTTAGGAGAACATTAGAAGATGACAGGATGCTGCATGTGTCTCAACATGTGAACAATTTTGACCCACTGGTGCAAGATGAAAATATCCATAACAGGAAATGTGTCAGTGTAAACAAATTCATTTTTGAAGCAAAGAAGAAAAGTAAATGTGTGTCCAGCATAAAAAGCCCAATAGTCCCCCCACTTAAACAAAAAAAAAAAAGGAAAAGAAGCATCCCAAATCCCTAGAATGTCTGTTTCACAGCGCTGAACGGTGGAGTAATAAAGAATCACAGTTAACATGCTCCAGATTATGTCATCCCATCAGCTTCCTGTCGCTTCCAATTAGTTCCCATCAATTTGCTGGATACCCTGTCTGCTCCGTCTTTTGTTATTTTTTTTTACCCCCATTCGAGAGTGGACGGACTGTAACAAGAACAGCTGGTGCTTCTGCATGTCTGCACTGAAAAACAATTAAAGAAAGAAAATGCTTAGGTGATAGGATGTGGGAGCACATGTGCCTTGTAAACGGGAACCTACTACAATATTCATCTAAGAAAGTTCCAGGTGAAATTCACACACACACACACACGCACACACACACACACTCACACACACACGTATGCACACACACACACTCTCTCTCTCTCACACACACACACACAGACACACACACACACACACACACACACACACACACACACACACACACACACACACACACACACACACACACACACAGACACACATACAGTTTAAGAACTGAAGAAGTCAGAAATGTTTGGGGTTATTTTCCCACATGTACTCTAATAGAGAAGGCATTAGTACATGGTTCACGTGGATGGCATGGGGCTGGATTATATCTTTATGTTAAAACGTGCTTTTGACAGGCATCTGAAACAAGACTAAAGCTCCAAAAGAGAAATAAAAGGCTAAATCAACTGCAATCTTCCCGTGTTATTGTTTGCTTTAACCTTGAGGTGCTCTATCTGCAGGTCTTCAGAAAGCTTGATAATTACCTTTACATCTTTAATGTCAATCACTTCAGCCTTTTCACTAAGCCTTTGTGACACAATGGATGTTATTTTAAACCAAAATGGTTCGGTCTAACCTCACATTGACTCATAATTCATCACTTTTTTTTTTTTTATTTAAAATTTTTTTAAGACAAATCCCTTGTATAAACATTTGCCAGAGGGTCACAGTTAGGGGTCTGGGTTAACCCTTTTCTGGAAGAACTTTTCTTCCCCCACTTATATGAGAATTTAAATTGTTTTAGAATGGCAATGCTAATCTGGAGCTGCACTGCCATATACGCCAAAGCCTGTTTTTGATGGTGAAAATGCACCAAATAATATTGTCATCTTCTTTGCACAATGTTATGACCTTAGCATATTCAATTAAAATGACAACAGCAGAATTTCTATTAAAATAGGTTGTTTTGCTATATTTAATCATTTATAGCACTGGTAAATTAAATGAGGTTTGAAGCCAGTAGACCAAACAACATGTTTATGAGATTCTACACAACCTTTTAACTCTGCTTTCACATGACTACATTTGTTAATATGGCTCCTGTCTTTTTATATTTGTTTGATCGTAGCTATGTGGCAGTGGATGATAGCTTTAAGTTGCTCATCAGGCTCCACGAATGGAATTATTTTCTTCCTGCACACAATCCGAAAACTCTGTTTTACGTCAGCTGCGCTTGTTTTCAAATCAAATTTTTCATTATTAAAAGTCATGATGCCACTAGAATGGATGTCATTCTGACTACAGAATTGAAAAATGTCATCACAACCGGAAAGTCATTTGTTTAATTGTGAGCTGCGCTGTAACCCAGGACGGTACGGATGTGAAAACTAACCAGTGTTGCAAACACAGGATGAGATTGGACTTCTGCTACGACCTGCTAAAAAGCAACTGCAGGATGAAAACAAGCTAAATGAATTGCCCCTGGCAACAATGTGAGAATTTTGATAGAAT
The DNA here is from genome assembly GCA_015343265.1 of Pao palembangensis. Taxonomy (NCBI): domain Eukaryota; kingdom Metazoa; phylum Chordata; class Actinopteri; order Tetraodontiformes; family Tetraodontidae; genus Pao; species Pao palembangensis. Next base: position 17,253,483 of record CM027083.1, on the reverse strand, counting down.
GGAAGAACATTGAAAGAAAAGTAATGGCACCTAACCGCACAAAGATCCATGGTAATCTAATTAAAAAGCTGTATGATAAGGTGGCAGGCTCATTGTCTGCCTGTGGGATGCTAGTTATTCCACAGTGTTGGGCCTATTTTCAGGCAGCAAGTAAGGAACATATATTCATTTATTTATTTTTGTTGAATCCTTTGACAACCCAACAGCCGATCTACGTCATTGCTGCCTGAAGGAACATGCTTATTTTGAGAAAATAGAAATATATTTTTCAAACAGCCATGTTACAAGGCCTATGTGTCAGATGTTGCTGTATTCCAGAAGGTAAAATTAATAAGTGAAGTCCCTCATTTACACAGCGCAGTAACTTTATTTTTAAATCTGCGAGACATCAGAAATGTGCTCCGGCTAAGGAAATTCAGCCATCTGAGATCAGATTATCGGTAAGTATAGAAAATCTGAATTTTCAAGTTTAAGTGGATCATCCCTTTAATACTCAATGACTTAACTACAGCTTCTGTGGTATCATATCTGTTTTCTATCTATCTAGATGTAATGAGAGACTAATTGGACGAATAAGGTGGACAAGGACACACGGACTGTGACACTGAAAAATGGACTAAAAGAAGACACAGCACACACAAAGTGCCAAATGCATATCAAACACAAAAAACTGGAAATAAACACGAGGTTAAAAGTAAGAGATCAGAAACTTGATCTTGACCTACAGAGGACAATTCTATTTTTTTTTTCAGAATAATGTCTAATGTTGGTATTTTGGGGCACAGTGGTGCAGACCCCTGCAATGGGATACAGAGTAGAATATGGATGGATGGGTTTTTTATCACCAACTATCTAAAAATCTTGGATGAGAGGACAAAGACAGACAAAACAATGTGAGTATTTTAAGACTAACATTGAAATAATTTAATACTGACAACTTTTCAACAGCTGAACAAAGGCGGTTCCGTCCTTGTCAAGTTTAATTCTTTCAAGGACAGGACATGTAGTTGAGGCGCAAGGTCATGCTATGCATTTCGAGAGTTGTGCCGTTTCCTTCGCTGCTTCATCAGACCTTGCAGGCGCCCAGATTATCCATCTCCTTTGAGAGAGCGAAAGGTTCACGACACACGAGTTGCGGCAGATTTTTAAAAAGCGGGTTGATGTGGCCGCTCTGCTCTGCCTCTGCTCAGGTTGCATGAAATGCTCCAGCTGTCTTCAAAATTCAACCTTGTGCTGGGTCCTGTTTGTGGCCCATGGGAGCTCAGACCTGGGCCCTGAGACTGAACAACTCCTCCACTGAGAGCACTCCCCCAACTCTTCAGTACATGAACTTTATTTACAGAAATACCTCTATTCCATTGGAATAAGCCCTGGATAAATCGAAAGGATAAAAGAAAACAGTCCTTTTAACTTTGTGTAACATTGGTGTGACATTTGTTTTATTTACTGGTGTTAACAGACTGGTTTTGATAGCCTGGAGTTTATTCCAATCCCAGTTAACAGAATGTAAATGAAATGGGCAATGAATTGGAATGCGTTTTGACCCTGCCAACTCTATTTCTCCAGAGCCGCAATGATTAACTACTGATTCTTTCCTCTGCGACTGAGCTATTGATAGAAGCCGATCCATTTTGGCCTGACAGACAGCTCTCGTGTTGAGAAAAACGTGAGACAGAACTTGTTAAAAGTTCACCTGAACTTCTCATATTGAGCTGATCTTGTTTTTCACTCAGCGTGACAAGCTTTTACATCAGTGGGATTCTGCTCGAGACGTTAATAAAAGATGGATATTACAGTATGGATTACTGTCCTGGTATGCATCTCTGGGGCCTGCATACCCAAATAAGTAATGATTTTTCATATAGCCCATGATATTACTGCCGAGATATTTCTTCCCATGTACACTCTGCATAGAATATTGCTATATGCTGTGTATTAAGTGTCAATATTTTTCGACATGAACAATAGAAATATTCAAAGAGGAACATGAACCATATCACATTGTATAGAAGCTTATAGCTACCCCAGAGAGTTTCAGACAATATTAAGTTTATTTTAATCAGCTGCAATGAAAAAATGAATTCTCTCCAGCATTTCCGTGAGGTCATGCTGAAGAACCTTTTAATTTTAATAACAAGTTCACTCATGAGTCTCAGATGAGAAAAAGGGATTGGCAGCAAAACAAAAGTCGCCTGGTAATTTAACATGAAAGCTTTCTTTTGCTGTTGGTGTCACACATATGACAATGTTTTGTCATATGTGTCTATACGGCATCACGTTTTCTCAAAGGGAAAATCCCCCTTGTGCATGTAAATGTCACGTGTGATCGTTCACGGTCTAACGAAGAGGCGGCGAATGCCTGGATAAGGTGCGTCTGATCACGAATAGACGAAGTCACGTCTTATCTCCTGAGGTACTCATCATTGTGAAGGCTTCCCCACAGCTGTTCAGCAAGCCCCTTCATTAGCACCGGTGGTAAGCACATCACACGCCGCTCGCATCACCCATATGCACCGTTCCAGCAGGCTTGTGCCCACACGACTAACGAAGCATGTTCTCTCTTTTAAGCAAGTATCCTTCAAAGCCTTCTGCAGAGACACAGCATCGTGTGCTAAAGCAAATTAAGATGATCCCTTCTCATCCTCAAAGCTTTGTCACCTGGTCTATTCGCCGTCATTGTGACAGCTCAGAGCTGTGGCCTCCTCTTAATGGGATTATCCCACATGTTCACTCTTGGGGCTGTGTAGGCTGCCTGCGTATTATCGTGCCCCCGTTCTCTGTGACCACATCTGTCCACGTCATCATCGCTCAGGCTTCCTCTGCACATCCTGGCGAAGCAGGAGGAGATGTTCCTGCGCAGCATATCCTCAGAAAGCCCTGACACCGCTTAGCACAACAGGTTTTACCATGTTAGCACGATGAACCAGGTAAACGTTTGGTTTTCTGTGGTACTGAAGAAGTTACATGATTTACCAGATAATTTTCTTTTGTTTTAATGCTATTAACTAATGCTATTAACCAAACGTTGATTATTTAGTTTAAACTGAATGTTGCATGTTTGGCTTTTGACAAATTGACTCACCAAAAGTGAAAAGTACAGGAGAAGAATATTGACCTGAGTATCACTTATTAATCAGATAAAGAAAATGTCATTTTTATTTTTTTGGTAAGTTGCGATTCATATAAATCCCCCCATCAGCTGATGCCGAGGCAGCGTGTGAAACCATTCACTCCACCGTGTCAAAACCGCAAACCCTGCACCCCAAAGCTTTCATAACCATCACTGGGGACTTTAACCATGTCACACTGGATAAAACTCTGCCAACATTCTACCAGTTTGTAAACTGCCCCACGAGAGACAATAGAACAATAGACCTCCTGTATGCAAACACAAAGGATGCATACAGTGCCAACACCTTTCCCCCACTGGGAAGATCAGATCACAACCTGGTGGTTCTGACACCAAGGTACGTTCCTCTTGTCCAGTGGCAGCCTGCATCCACAAGGACAGTTAGGAGGTGGAATCAGGAGGCCCAGGAGGCACTGCAGGACTGTTTTGAGTCTACTGACTGGGACATGCTCTGTGATCCACAATGGGGAGGACATCAACAGCATGACTGACTGCATCACAGAATACATCAAATTCTGTGAACACACCACCCTGCCAGCCAGGACTGTACGCTGCTTCCCCAACAACAAGCCCTGGATCACCAGTGACCTGAAAGCTCTTCTCAACAAGAAGAAGAAGGCCTTCAGATCGGGGGACAAGGAGGAGATGAGAAGGATACAGCACGACCTGAAGGCAGAGCTAAGGAGGGCTAAGGACTCCTACAGGAGGAAGCTGGAGGCCCAGCTCCAGCAGAATAACACGAGAGACGTGTGGCTGGCTTCAATGTCAAAGACAGGCAGCCAGTTAGCAGTTCGGACAGAGCAAATGAGCTGAACTGTTTCTTAACAGATTTAGTTCACAGCCCTCCGCTGTGTCCCCCTCCAAACACCCAGCCACTCTCCCCCGCTACTCTCCCCCCACTCCACCGTGAGCCCCCTGGACCCACTCCCCCTGCTGACTGTGACTACTGGCCAGGTGAAGAGACAGCTGGAGAGACTCCACCAAGGCAAAGCTGCAGGTCCCGACGATATCAACCCTAAGAACGGGAGGAGGAGTACAGAACACTGGTGAGTGACTTTGTGGAGTGGTCTGGGAGGAACCACCTGCTGCTGAACGTGGCCAAGACCAGGGAGATGGTGATCGACTTCAGGAAGAAAGACGGTCACACAGCCCCTGAGCATCCTGGGAGAGGACATCGAGGTGGTGGAGGACTACAAGTACCTAGGCGTGCACATAGACAGCAAACTGAACTGGAAGACCAACATCGAGGCTGTGTACAAGAAGGGGATGAGCAGACTCTACTTCCTGAGGAAGCTGAGATCCTTTGGTGTGTGCAGCAGGATGTTGGATATCTTCTACCAGTCTGTTGTCGCCAGTGCACTGTTCTACGCTGTGGTCTGCTGGAGAGGCAGCATCGCAGCCGGCAACACCAAAAGACTGAACAAACTGATCAGAAAGGCTGGCTCCGTGATTGGCTGCAAACTACACACCATGGAAGCTGTGGTGGAGAGGAGGATGCTGAACACACTGTTATCTATTCTGGATAACCCGGACCAGCCTCTCCATCCGCTCCTGGACAGGCAGCAGAGCTCCTTCTCAAACAGACTGATTTGGCTCCGCTGCCACAAAGACAGATACAGGAAATCTTTCCTGCCCAGTGCAATAACACTATTCAACAAGTCCGTCTGACTGAGACTCACAGCCCGTGCTGTGATGGGCTCCATCAGTACTTTCATGTGGCACATTGTCATAATTATTTAGTGCATATTGCATAGTCATATCACTCATATTGCACACTATTGTACTGTAAATATGTTGTAAATATGTTAATCCTGACGATGCTGCTGGGACAAGTCAATTTCCCATAACTGGGATAAATAAAGTACTTCTATTCTATTCTATTCTATTCTATTCTATTCTATTCTATTCTATTCTATTCTATTCTATTCTATATATTTAAAATTTTAATGTTTGATTTGGAGTGGAAGATAGAGGGTACTTTGAAAAATAAACCAATTTTGGAATTTTTGACCTTGTTCGAGGTACCAGATTCTGTTTTATTCATTCCTAGTTTTTCAGAAATTAAATCAAAATACGCCTTGTTATTGATTTATTTGAAACGCAGACTTCTGAGTCGGTATCTTGCGGTTTGTATTTCTAAAAGGTGAGAGCTGCTAAATTTGTATCGTTTGGCCTTGCTGTTCGTTTGGCTTTTGTGTAGCTTGACAGCCTACCTCCGGTCCTGCACCTGTTTCATCTGTCAAACTGCGCAGACACTTGTGCACACTTCAGGGTCAACTTACTATCAAAGGGTCTGTTATATGCCAGAAGGGATTTCAATAACACTCAAATACATGTTGGTATTGATCCCCATCATCCCCTGAGAATATGTTATGGTAATTTTCTAGTCCTGGTTTTGTGTGAAAATCACTAACTGTGCTGCGCAATTCCCGTGGCTGCACATCCCAGAACCCCCTGGAGATTTTCCCCACTTTTGTCCAGGAGGTGCTTTTTTTGTATTCTCCTCACACAGCATTGAACCTTGTCTCTTCCGCCAGTCTAAAGTAGCATTGTTGTCTTCATTTGCGGTTGTTTGGTATTCCAGTGGACACGTAGAACCCCTCCACAGCTTCGCGTCTCTGGTGACAGCAAAGGTAGTTTCAATGTCAGGGGATAGAAAAGTCAACGCCAAATCTCCCCACTGAGTCTTTATGAACTCTTCCTGAAAAACCAAGTCAATAAAACTCGGGATGCTGAGCCACGGATATTGATTAGCTGTCTCAGGCTGTGAGGCAGGAGAGGTGATGTGGCAAGGGTGAGGAAGGAATGGGCAGAATTGGAAGTGAGAATGGGGACTAGCTGGATGCATCTGGGCGTGTGATGGCACTGCTTGGAGAGGCAGCAAACTGTTGCTTCCAGCTGAGATAAGGGGGAAAGCTCGAGTCAGATGATCTTTTTAAAATCTTAAAATACTATTATAATGTAGCTAAAGTGCAAGTGGAAAAATGAATAATAAAATGTGCAGTATTATATTCATTATGATTGATATTATTATTTTTTTGTTGCAGGCCTTACCTCCTGGGGTAGGTTATTCCAGAGTTGAGGTACCCTGACTGAAAAATCCTGCACTTTGAAAAAAGCTAAAGGACCATTCAATGACATGACTCACATATAACCAGCAACTCACTTACTGTAAGCAGCCGCCGCTCAGTTATCATGACACCCAATGGTGTTTGTCCAGATCTACAGTGTTGCTTATGCAGATTATTTTGGCCTCTTCAGGGCTTCTGTTTAGATTTGTATGTGAATTACAGTTTAAAGTTCAAGGATTTTGCATTTATTTTCTTTTCCTTGAGTGGACATAGTGTCAGCAGTGTTTAGCAAGACATTTATTCCTTAATAGCTTTCTTCCCTGTTCCAGTGGAATGCTTCAGCGTGATTACAGTCGAAGTGGATGGCTGCTTTTGCAGATCTGCTGTTATAAAAAAAAAATAAATAAAAAGTAACTGTAATAGTTTGGCAGATGAAAACTTTTTAAATCTTGAGGTCGTACAATTCTACTGATGATGGAGGTCATGGCAATATTGGCAGGAATGACAGTTCAGCTGTTCATCCAGGACAAAACCCGCCCACAGAAGTTGTGGCTGTATAATTCACACCCGCGTGATGGGGCCTGCAAAGCCATCAAATCAGTATAACACTGACTTGGTTTCATCAGCTACATGCAGTCAACTCGAAATTGGATTACATTAATTTGAAGGCAACGAAGGTGAGTCATGTTCACAGCTTTTAATGTCTTACTTTAATAAAATAAACTTCCTCTTTTTTACCCTATTAGCATCTGAAAGATGTGTTTTTTTTATGTATAATTACAGGCAACAAAACAGCAGAATACTATTTTTATGTGAATATTATGGATTTCATTAAATGTTTACCCATGCGTGATGGATTTTGCTTTTCAGTTTTATGCTCTGTTTTTGTAGCTTGTGGCCATGTTGTACAAATTGGTGGCATTAAGGGATTTATTTTATTAATATTTTATTACTCTTTCTTTTTTTGTTGGGTTTTGATCCATAGCCTTATCCAGACACTGCAGTAGTTTGGTATTCATTGCAACGCCCTGTTGAGCTGACGTGAACTCACAAAGCCGCTGCGTGTTGATGTTCCACAGCAGGACTCAGGAACACAGTTGAACCCATATCAGCACCTCTCCCCGCTGAGCTGGAGTCCTGGAATCCCCTTTGTATAAATGAATGTCCTATAGCTAGGATCAGAGTGTTATGGTGTAATGGCTTATGCATACATTTACATAGCTGGAAGGTATTCAAGCGAATTTTTATGTGTTTTGGTCAAAGAGCCGTCGCAGGCTAATCGCCTTCATGTGCAAATATAGCTGTTTCTCTGCCTCTTTTAAGAGAACTGCAGGATGACATTGAATTTACTTGGATGGACCGTGCGTGATTTGATGATTCATTTGAAATTATTTACCAGAAGCCAGCTCTCCATTTGCTGTTTCAGCTGAAACCGTGAAACTGCCCACAACAAAGTCTGTAGATTATCTGAAGTATTTAGGTCTTGAGGACTGAAAAAGAATCATTGCTGTTGAGTCACTAAGATGGGTTTTGTCCCAACCTTCAGCACTAAAAAAAGAAGAGCAGTCAAGTTCTACTATATTTCAGCAAACACTGATATACACACAGCTCAAAACTCATAAAACTGAGCTGCTTCAGTTCCAGTTCTGGAGGAGGATTTGTCTCACACAATTAGCTCTTTTCTGAAACACGTCTATATGAATTATCCTGGAGTTGTCAAGGTGCAAATAATTTTTTTTTTTTTAATGTCATCTTGGCATTTGTATTTTGTGGGACTGAATCAACGGGACCCTGGCTACGGTGGCGGGACAACGCTTTTGTCACTTGGCTCCACAGAAAAGCATAAAAGATCCATTTTATTGCAGGATAACAGCCCATTTACTCATCAGTTTTTAATTTTTAAATATCAAATGTATGTTATTGAACCTATCCTATAGATTTTTTTTTCAACTGACATAACTTGGAAGGTTTTGAGAGAGAAAGGTGATAAAATGACTAAATTTTGAGTGTGACACATAATAATCTGCAATAACCACAACAGAGGCGCAGAGTAGATCTAGGCTTAGATTCAGATTTGGGTTTGGTTTCAAATGCAGGAGATGCTGTTCAGGAGTAATCTTATTTCAGACGATCAGCTGAACCATTAGGCTTTTTGCTGCGACAGGACAGCATTTCGCAGTCAGAGTTGTGGTAGTGGACTTCCATGTATCAGGGAGAATGACAGTCACTGAGTGTGAAGTTGACGTGTCCTCATCTATCAGTGTCAAACATCTGACTATAGAAGCATGAACATGGATGAAGAGCAGTGGACACTCAGGGAACGTACACACCCCTACTGTATGTGCTCGCCTGCTCTCTTAGCAGCTGACCAGCTGCTGCTGAGTGTTGATAAAACTGCCCAGAGATCAGAGGACATCGTGCTTTTGCTGTTGCCGCTCCAAAATCCGATCTACCACAGCAGGCATCTTCTCTGTCTGTGCTGAAATCTATTCTTAAAACCCATTTCTCCTTCTTAGTCTTTGTGAGCTGTTGATTTGATTTTTTATTTTTGCAGCTACCTAACCCTAACTCATCATGTTAACAAACTCCTGTGTTAACAGGAGGTAACCAGAAGTCCCACTCCCACAGATGCAGTGGGAGTGGGACTTCTGCCTGTGTGCTCTTGCTTATTCCCATGACAGCAATATCACATTACTTTGACTGATGGCTTATTTCATTCTCTTACACGTTATCACTCTGCCATTTATCACTGCTGTGTACCTTTGTTTATGTGCTTTATTTATTTGCCTGTTTTTTCATGGCTAGATTTTAAAGAAAAATAATAAATAAAGAATAATACTAAAACCATTCACAAGCTTGGTTCTTGGTCACCCAAAGCTGTGATTCCCATACCAGGAGTCAAACCTGGGTCAGAACCAGGAATCCTGACCGATAGACCATATGGGAGATAGATAGATAGATAGATAGATAGATAGATAGATAGATAGATAGATAGATAGATAGATAGATAGATAGATAGATATGATTTGCATTTACCCTAGTATGCATTTTTGCACTGAAGGGCTACTAAAAAACCTTTATTCTCAGCTTTCTTCGGATCTGCGCTCCAGGGAGACATGACCTTTCCTTAACAAGTTAAGTAATACACCCAGGTATTCTGGTATACTGAAAAAAGCAATAGCTCTACCCCGCCAGCACCTGCTTTTTCAAGCTCACTTTGGGGGAAGAAAAAGCACTTACTACTGGATCTGGGGGTTCAGCTCAATGGGAGAACATTAAAATAGAAGCCATGATACTTGGCAGGGAAGATTTCCCTTCTGTTCTTGTTTGATGCCTTCGCTCTGCAGCAAGACACAGTTAAATTCTGTAAACATAGAGCCAAGACCATCCCGTGCTTTGTCAAGAAACATTCTTCTCAAAATCACAATGAAAAAAATAAAATATTTGTGTTTTTTTCTGTTTAAACACAATGCACAAAGAAAAATAAATATTTGATAATAATAATAATAATAATAATAATAATAATAATAATAATAATAATATGACAGTGTTGTCTTGATACTGGATCCTCTGTTTTTGTAAATAATACCTTAAAATAATATATTAACATTTAATGTTCAATTATTTAATCTTTATCTTTGACTTTCACAGAAGATTGTTCACAGAAATGTCTGCATTGACATTTTCACAACTGATTTAGCAGGAGGAGGTAATTAGCACTTTTTATGGCATGAATTTTATGACCCTTTTTTTGGGTTTGAGAAAGTGTAAGCCCCCTAAAAAGAGCTTCTTGAAGGCCCTACCGTGGACCTGAATAAACCGTCCTCTGGATTTGTCCCAGTTCTGTCAGGAAACGCTCGCATTGTAGAGTTTACTGCTTGTACAAGACTAACTTGTTGTGACTTGTTTTTTTTTACTTTTGAAAAAAGTTAACTCATTTCTAACAAACTATGGTCCATTCTGTTACACGTAACTGAAAGCTGGTGTGAGGAAATTCTGCTTCATAGCACCTAAAGACACAAGAAATAGGTTCAAAGCTGCAAGCAGCTATTCTACTGTGGGAAAACAATTTATTAATAAAAAAAAAAAAAAAAGCCATTCAATATCTTAGAGACCCCCATGGTTTACATTTTATCAGCATAAACCATTAATGCTCAGCTGCCAGAGACCAGGGTCTGCTGCTCCCCAGACAGGAGAATAACGTCAGATATACAGTGAATAAGATAACGTGGACAATAAATGCTGGCTATCAACAATTTAATATTAAATATTCAGACAGAAACCCTTTTGGAAAATGCTGAAACTGGAGATTCTTTGTACACCATACGCCAGTGAAAGATGTTTAAACTCAACATTTTCAGCAAATTAAAAAAAAAAAAAAAAAGTCAGTGATACTGGCTGCAAGTCAGAAAGCCAAATACATTCATAATCCCTCTCCACTGCTACTGGACAGGCAGCGGAATTCCATCTCAAACAGACTGATTCAGCTCTGCTGCCACAAAGACAGATACAGGAAATCTTTCCTGCCCAGTGCAATAACCCTGTTCAACATCTCCGTCTGACTGAGACCCACAGCCCGTGCTGTGAAAGGCTCTATTTAGTACTTTCATGTGGCACATTGTCATGTACTTCCTTGTTGCACATTTGTAACATTGCACATTCTCATGTTGTACATTATTGTAAATATATCATGATAATGCTGACGATGCTGCTGGAACAAGTTAATTTCCCATGTCTGGGATGAATGATGTACTTCTATTCTATTCTATTCTATTCTATTCTATTCTATTCTATTCTATTCTATTCTATAAAAGAGCACTACTAAAACTTGATATGGGTGATTGGAAAAAGGTGATACATCTGCTTTTAAAAGTCATTCATCTGATACACGTTTGCATGCTTGTTGGCTATATATAGCGGGTTTTGACAATGGGGGTGCACCTTCACACTGTAGACTGGCAGTTGTAATGAGGATGGTATGTGTGTGTGTGTGTGTGTGTGTGTGTGTGTGAGTGTGTGTGTGTGTGTGTGTGTGTGTGTGTGTGTGCGTGTGTGTGTGTGTGTGTGAGTGTGTGTGTGCACCCTGTCCGGGGGTCCTGATCCTGCTGGGGTTAGTTCCAGTAGACTGTTATTCTGCATCTGTTCTCTCCTTCTTGCCTCTCCCCTCTGCCTCCCTGAGTGAAGAGCTGAGGGCCGTGTGGGCGGTGTCATCGGTTTTAGCTGAGAGTTTCCACTCACCTGCAAGTCCTTCTGCCGCTCACTAGTCATTCATTAGCCAGTGGAGCCTGCCACCTCAGAACACTGGTCCTTCACTCCACTCACCACCAAATTATGAGTTGTTGCCAAGTTGTGTAGATGTGGGGTTGGTTAGTAAAGTCCAGTCAATTCCAAAGATGTTTTTCCAGACAGGTTAGTAACCATTTCAGAACGACATTTCTATACTTTACTGCGTCAGCCACAGTGCACTCACATATTACCAGAAGACGAAACCACTTACACTTACACTTACACCACCTTCACACACATCGCTTGTGCAGGAACGTTTGGATAATGTACCGACCTCATGGAACAACTGCCCTGCCATCTGGACCACAGATGCTCAGGTTAATGGATGCTGTTATTGTCTTACAGCTATAAACATAATGTTGTAACACTTTATAATGCTCCTCATTCACCAGTTATCTATAAGGCTCTGATTAATGAGATTCTGTAATCATTTGCAAAATATTAATATGCATTAATTAATTATTAATAGCTACCATGTTGGCATTTTGGCAAATTATTTATGGAGCTCATGAAATCCGAACAATCAGTAGTAAATCATTAGTAAGTAATTGCCATGTTGTGAATGAATCCTTTATATCAACAATGATTAATCACTGATTAAGCAAATCACTCGTGTAGAATATTCATGTTATTGACTACTTGTAAGTTAGCCTGTGAAGGCACAAAACTGCTATAATAGAACTTGTTTTTTTAAGTTGAGAAAAGTTTATTTTTGAATGGCGACATCTAGCATTTGTGCATCTGTGTGGGATCAGGTCCAGATGTTTTCGGTTCTGTTTCTCAGTTGGGCATAGCTCTGGACGCTTCGTTTGCAGCCAGGCAGATGAGGGCGCTTACAACTCTCTACCTGGCCCACCTCCTCTCTGCTGATCACCAGCCAGACATCTGTTAGGTCCCATATGGTCTCATAGCCTCTGTCCCTCCCTGACCTGTTGAATATGTCAGGGAATGCCATCACAAATACTGCACATGCCTTTAGAGACCCCACCTGCACCAGTTTCCGATGTTGACGATAAGCAGGGCCAGCTAAACCTGGTGCTGGTGCAATGATATTGTTTGCCTCTCCTCTAGATGGGAGTTAGTGGCGTGTGTGTGTGTGTGTGGAGGGGGGGAGGTGGATTTGATTGTGGGTGAGAGGAGCTTTAGCTGGCACCCTTGCATTGTTGGTGTTGCTGTCAATCTGAGAGATGCAAATGTTCTGCTGATCAGGGAGGAAGGTGTTTTCAACTCTGGATCTCCTGTAGGCCTCCAGCTCACCTGACTGCAGTGCGGGGGAGACAGTGAACAGTGCTGCTGAACCAGGACTTTGGGTTTTTCAGGCACTCTAATGTGTGTGTGTGGTTTTGGTGGTGCTCTCAATACAGAACCTGGTGTAGTCCAGGACTACGGTTAGGGTGAACTTGGTCCATTGCCATCCCGTGTCTTCTGTCCCCTGCCACTGTTGTTTGCTGCTTGCCTCATGCAGCCTGCTCATGGCTAACTCTCAAGACACAGATAAGTGTACACAGCAAAAAAAAAACAAAAAACATCTATGTTCACATTTAGGAGGGAATGGCCTGCATTTTAGCACCAGAACAACAACCCACAACCCTCCTCCTTTTTTCTTCTTTAAATGTGCAGTCGGCCCTGAAGCCCCTTTGCTTTCGTGCAGTCGTGGCTTAGAAATTATTGTTATACAGCTTGTCCATCTATAATTCAGAACTGGGAGTCTCAAATCATCTATTTTCTTGGAGAGGGAGTGCGCAGTGACACTGAGCAAGCTGGGAACGGCCAGTCTAAGTGGAGCCTGACGCAGTCACTCTGTAATGCCAGTGAAGGTACACCCTCAGATCTTGAGAATTTATCTACCCTGTTATATAACATCATATATGAAGCAGCCTCAAATCTGGTTCGTTTTTCTTTTTCCTTGCTGTACTATGAAAGAAGACACTTATTTTTCTTTTAATTATTTAAGAAAAGGCATGATGCCTCGTGTTTGATGACATACCAACATCACCATTCATCTCTAAGATACTTGGCTGGTTGTGAGTCAGCTAAATGATCACCTAAACAGGAGTAGTCTATTTGAAGTGTTTCAATCTGGTTTTAGAGCTCATCATAGCACAGAAACAGCACTGGTTAAAGTCACTAATGACCTCCTCATGGCATCAGACCGTGGACTTGTCTCCGTACTATTTTTACTGCACCTCAGTGCTGCCTCTGATACTGTAGATCACAGAATTTTATTACAAAGACTACAACATGAGGTTAGAATTACAGGGACAGCTCTAGACTGGTTTAAATCTTATGTATCAGATAGATTTCATTTTGTTGATGTTAAGGATGTTTTCTCTGGGTGTACAAAGGTTCATCATGGTGTTCAACAGGGTTCAGTGGTTGGGCCAATCCTGTTCACTCTTTACATGCTTCCTCTAGGAAATATTATTCAGAGACACAGCATAAATTTTCATTGCTATGCCGATGATACGCAGCTGTATTTATCCATGAAACCTGATGAAACAGAGCCGTTAGCCAGACTCTAGGCATGTCTCAAAGACATAAAAGACTGGATGACCTCCAATTTCTTACTTTTAAACTCAGACAAAACTGAAGTCATTGTTCTTGGACCTAAACATCTGAGGACTAGATTATCGGATAGCATTCTCTCTTTGAATGGCATTACTTTGTCCTCCAGTATGACTACAAGGAACCTGGGAGTTTTCTTCCACGAGGACATGTAATTTCTCCCTCATATTAAACAGGTTTCTAGCACCGCTTTCTTTCACCTCCATAACATTGCCAAGATCAGGAGCATCCTGTCTCATAGTGATGCTGAAAAACTCGTCCATGCCTTTGTTACTTTTAGACTGGACTACTGCAACTCATTACTGTCAGGATGTCCAAATTATTTCATTAATAATCTGCAGCTGATCCAGAACGCTGCAGCCAGAGTTCTGACAGGAATCAGTAAAAAGGATCATATTTCTCTGGTTTTAGCTTCTCTTCACTGGCTTCCAGTGAAATCTAGAATAGACTTTAAGATTCTCCTTTTAACATATAAAGCCCTCAGTGGACTATCTCCATCATACCTTCAGGATCTCATAGTTCCGTATATTCCTAAAAGAACACTCAGATCACAGAGTGCTGGTTTACTTTCAGCTATCAGGCAGCTTTACTGTGGAACCAGTTACCAACCTGGGTCCGAGAGGCAGAGACCACGTCTGCCTTTAAGATCAAACTTAAAACCTTTCTGTTCAGTAAAGCGTACAGTTAGCCGCAAACAAGGTGTGTAGGGCTGATAGATCTAGTTACAGTCAGTTCTCACAGCTACAGGTAGAATAGGGCCATCAAACTTTTACTCTTCAATTTTTAGCACAGCTATGCTGCTATAGGCCTACGCTGCTGGGGACACAAACATGATCCACTGAGGAGTTCCCCACTTCCTCAACACCAACCAATCCCTCACCTCCTGTCCTCCTTTTCTTTTCTTCTCACCGGGATTATCAGTGTGTCCAGTCTTCCTCGCTGTTTTGTGTCTCTCTCCCTCTCTTCTCTCTCTCTCTCTGTATCTTTTTGCAGGTCTTCCATCTCCAGGCCTTCATGCTGCACAGATCCCGGCCTCTGACAAACCCAGGGTCCACTGTCAGCACCTGCCTATGCTGTTCTCTTTTTTATTAAAACATGCCTATTCCGTTCCTCTTTTTATAACAACCTGCTATGCGGTATTATGTATATATGTATTATGTATATTATGTCTGGTATTTTTGTATTTCTATGATTGTATTTTGTTTGTATTTCTATGAGTCAATGATTGTATCTGTTTCTCCCTCTCTCTCTCACTATTTATTCTCTCTGTCTTGTCTCCCTGTTCTTTTCCTACTTTACCCAGCCATCCTTCAGCAGGATGGTTCCTCCTTGTAAGCCGGGTCCTGCTCAAGGTTTCTTTCTGTTAAAAGGGAGTTTTTCCTTGCCACTGTGCTTAACTGGGGGTTCAGACTCTGGATTTCTGCCTCTGTAAAGCACCTAGAGACAACTGTTATTGTGAAAGGTGCTATATAAATAAAATTGAATTGAATTGAATGATGCCTCGTTTTTGACGACATACCAACATGACCATGACCATCTTTCTCATTCAATAATTAATATGAACTTTGTGGAAATTATTGTATCATCATTAACTAAATGCTGAGAATCGGCATGTGACACAAAAGAACAAAAAAACATTTTTCTGTCATTTTAGTTAGGAAACACAACAGCATTCAGTGTGGGGTGACGTCAGACTTAAATGTGTTGAGAATGTGTAAGAATAAATCAAGATTAATAATTCACACCTTTAATGTTATGTTATATTTCCCATTACATCTTCTAGAAGGCAGCCCGGAACTAATGTAGATTTCTTTTTTATTATTGATTCATCTATTTTAAGGAATTGCGATGTAAAATTTACCACTATTATTCATGTTTGCACATTTTGGACCGTAGGTGACCAGGATTCAGGTCATGAAATCACAAAGAACTGATTGCAAAGACTGAAGTGAGCAGTTTGTTATAAATGCAGTTCTGTGAAGAAAGCTTGAACAGGCAGCCAACCTACACATCTGGGTCGGTGCAGATTAACCATCTTTTGTAATTCAGTTTTACGTTGTGTCCCCAAAGTCACGAGCTGCTAGCCAGCATTGTACCGCAAATGATTGAAACCGGCATAAAGAAAAAGCAAGAGCGTCGTGGCCCAGGCTGTGAAACTATTTTTAACTGGTTCATTCTGGTGGCTGGATTTTGCAAACTTCTGAATGTTATTTTGCAGCTTGACGGAGGGGAACAATACAAAAAAATTAGTGTTGGTCTCATCTCGCACAGAACAGCAGGCTCCAAAACATCTAGAGAAATTAAATCTACAGAGGTGGTGTGTTCCAGGGGAGCAGACACAGTGGGTAGAAAAGATCATTGACTTAAAACTCACAACGTGCCCTGAAAAGCACGCCGATTGGAGGAATTCTGCGACCCAGCATAGCAACATTGTCTCCGACAGTTTCAGAAACCATATTCAGAATTCAGACAATTTCCTTTCTGATGTTTTCCCCACCCCTCCTTGGCTATCACCTTATCATGGCAGAGGGGTTTGCGTGTCCCAATGATCCTAGGAGCTCAATTGTCTAGGGCTTTATGCCCCTGGTAGGGCCACCCATGGCAAACAAGTCCTAGGTGATGGACCAGATAAAGCGTTGCCACGACCCCATATGATGACTAACAGAAATGATCCTGAGTTTCCCTCGACTGGACGTGGGTCACTGGGGCCCCCTCCTGCAGCCAGGCCTGGGGGCGGGGCACGACAGCGAGCGTCTGGTGGCCGGGCCTTTGCCCATGGGGTCTGGCCGGGCAAAGGCACAGGATCCCCTTCCCGTGGGTTCACCATGTGCAGGAGGGGCCAAAGGGGTCGGGTACAGTGTGTGTTGGGCAGCAGTCAGGTTGGGGACCTTGGCAGTCTGATCCCCGGCTGCAGAAGCTAGCTCTAGGGACATGGAACGTCACCTCTTTGATGGGGAAGGAGCCTGAACTGGTTGAAAAGTTCCAACTAGATATTGTCGGCCTCACCTTGACGCACAGCAAGGGCTCCAGAACCAGCCTTCTCAAGAGGGCTTGGACTCTCTTCAACTCTGGAGTTGCCGATAGTGAGAGGCAACAGGCAGGGGTGGCGTTTCTCGTTGCCCCTCGGCTCAGTGCCTGTACATTGGAGTTTACCCTGGTGAGCGAGAGGGTAGCCTCCCTCCACCTTCGGGTGGGGGAGACGGATCCTGACTGTTGTTTGTGCCTATGGCCCACGACTCCACAACTCCATGTGGACGTCGGGGGCAGTGCCCCTGGATTGGCAGACCGGGGTGGTGGTCCTTCTTTTTAAGAAGGGGTACCGGAGGATGTGTTCCAACTATAGGGGGATCACACTCCTCAGCCTCCCTGGTAAGGTCAATTCAGGGGTACTGGAGAGGAGGGTCCACCGGACAGTCGAACCTCAGATTCAGGAGGAGCAATGCGGTTTTCGTCCTGGCGTTGGAGTTGGAGTTTGCCCAACCAGTCAACATGTGTTTTGTGGACTTGGAAACGGCATTCGACCGTGTCCCTCGAAGAGTCCTGTGGGGGGTTCTCCGGGAGTATGGGGTGTTGGGCCCCCTGATACGGGCCGTTCGATCCCTGTATGACTGCTGTCAGAGCATAGTCCGCATTGCTGGCAGTAAGTCGGACTCATTTCCAGTGAGGGTTGGACTCCACCAGGGCTGCCCTTTGTCACTGGTTCTGTTCATAACCTTTATGGACAGAATTTCTAGGCACAGCCATGGTGTTGAGGGGGTCCAGTTTGGTGACCTCAGTATCAGGTCTCTGATTTTTGCAGATGATGTGGTCCTGTTGGCCTCATCAGCCCGTGACCTCCAACTCTCACTGGATCAGTTCGCAGCCGAATGTGAAGCGGCCGGGATGAGAATCAGCACCTCCATATCTGAGGCCATGGTTCTCAGCCAGAAAAAGGTGGAGTGCCTTCTTTGGGTCGGGGAGGAGGTTCAAGTACCTCGGGGTCTTGTTCACGAGTGGGGGAAGAATGCAGTGGGAGGTCGACAGGCATATCGGTGCGGCGTCTGCAGTAATGTGGACTCTGCACCGATCCGTTGTGGTGAAGAGAGATCTTCGGATCTTCGATCTTCGTTCCTACCCACACCTATGGTCATAAGCTTTGGTTAGTGACTGAAAGAACGAGATCGCGGGTGCAAGCGGCCGAAATGAGTGTTCTTTGTAGGGTGGCTGGGCTCTCCCTTAGAGACAGGGTGAGAAGCTCTGCCATCTGGGAGGAGCTCGGAGTAGAGCCAGTGCTCCTCTGCGTTGAGAAGAGCCAGATGAGGTGGCTCGGGCATCTAATTAGGATGCCTCATGGATGCCTCCCTGGTAAGATGTTCAGGGCATGGCCCTCGCCCCCACGACGACCCACGACACGCTGGAGGGACTATGTCTCTCAGCTGGCCTGGGAACTCCTCGGGATCCCCCCGGAAGAGCTGGATGAAGTAGCTGGGGAGAGGGAAGTCTGGGCCTCCCTCCTTAGGCTGCTGCCCCCGCGACCCGACCCCAGATAAGCGGCGGAAGATGGATGGATGTTTTTTCCAAGAAACCCAATGTTCAGTGCCTCCAATCTCCTCCTATGTATTTTAATACTTTGTAATTCAAAGCGTCAGGATAGCGTGCACATGTCAGGGTTGTCTGCATCAGTGCTTCGGAGCCAGCTTTACTTGATTTGAGTCATCATCGGTGACCTTGAGCTGAAGATGGTTGTCAAAGAAAATGAACAGTCAATCTCAGGGGCCTATTTTGGGTGTAATTATGTGCCCTTTATGCCAAAGATGACGCAAGTGAAAGTGACTTTGATAATGGTTCGGTATTCACGTTAATTCTATTTATCATGTCCATATGCCATACATATTGTGTCCGTGGACTCCCTCATCCTTTGTCACAAAGGTTGTCAGCACAGGACAGGTCCACGCTGCCTTTCTCTGACTGCTCTTGTTGCATCTACCTTGGAAATTGGAAGGCAGTGTGTCATTTTGATATATGATAGAGGGTCATCTAGTGCAGCTTGTCACCTCCGTATTCACAGAGCTCCACTTTTCCCACATTTTGTTATGTTACAGCTTTTTTTCCCAAAATGGATTAAATACAAAGTAAGTCTTTGTAGTTTGACCATTTTTTATGATTTGGTTCCAAGCCTGTTGGATTCAGTGGTGATCGGAGCTAAGTTTTTTTTTTCTTTTTTCTTTAACCCAAGTGACATTTGCATGATGTTTTACACAGAGGATAGCTGAGCTGACCTGCTGAGATGATTCCTACCATGTTTCAGGTATCACACTGAGCTGTCCTCACTGTTGATGTAGGCAAGAATCAATAACTAACATTACCTGCTTTTCTTCTATAAAGCCTTTAGCTAATATTTAGGTTTCTAATTGAATGTGGCAACTGTGTCTCTGACTTTTGCTAATTTTTATGGGTTTGATTGTCCAAATATGACAATGATAAATGTAACATTCTCAGCAGATCATGGAAAAAGGGAACTTCTTTTGCTTTCCAATGAATTTGTAATGAAAACTTTTATTTTATAGTAGGCTAAAACAGTATATATCCAAATGCAGCTATGCAGCTAAGATTTCATGCTAAAAATACATGTTGAATTGTCATGTGCAACAGAATGCATCCATGCAGTGCCTTTTTAATCCACAGTAAACATACAACACACATTAAAACAGACAGGCACAAGCAAAATCCATTTCCCGTGCCGCGTTTGAAGGCTAGTCCACGTTTACGTCCCTGATCTGTCATGTCTTGTTAAAATTAAAAAGCCTTTGTGAGCTTTTAGTGAAAATGAGAAAGGCTGGTTGTACAAAACACTTATTCACAAAAATGTGTGTTTGGTCAATAAAGTCTTCAGCCAGTCACTGACAAAACAATTTCTAAACATATCTTCTCTGGCAACAAACACGTGTGGCTCCAGAACACGTTAGTCGAGACTCAAGGCTGATGACAATGAGATTCAGCCTTGAGCTTATCAAGACTCGCCTTTTCTTACTGTGCTGAGGTTTTCTTAGCCCAACTGAGGACTGAATCCACTTCATTAAACTGTCGCTGATGTTTAGCTGCATGCACAAGGTGATATGATTATGGATACGCTGGGTTTGCTTTTAGCCTTTTGTTCCAATTTCTTCAGTAATATGGATCATTTCTTCATCTTTGTGCAAATCAAGAACATCTATAGTTGTCAGTTCCCCTCTCTTCAGACAGACCCACATTTACCCACCTCTGTTTAGATGCCATTTAATCATGCCCGAGGGTATTTTCAGTTTGAGATCTTGGTTAATCAACGCTAAACCATAAAAATGCAGTGTTCAAAACATTGCCCTCAAATGTTCTTCATTCTGTTTGAGAGGCCGATTTCATGTTTAAACTTCCTAAAAATAAGACCTTGGCGAATCGGTAAATCAAAGTTAATTTTGATGTGTTCAGCAGACAGAGCTATCGGCTGCAGGCAGCCGCGATTTCCCCGCCGAATTTATCGAAAAAAATACGAGGGCGCCAAAAAGTCAATATTATTCCAGTAGTCCCGTGGTTTAGACATGCTTTGATAAAACGAGATGAGATGTTCGAGGCTAAGAAAATTTATTCCAGGTGGACAGGTGTTGATGCAATATAGTGGAAATGAACATGAGTGGATTTTCGGTCAGGAATAACGAAGGCGCTTGTGACCCACGTGAGCTTCAAATCTTCTGTGAAAGTTTAATCAGCCTACCAGTCTTAGCTGGCTTGAATTTAGCCATTATCACGCACAGCGTGTTATTTTTAATACTGCATGTCAGACATTCAAACATAGAATTAAAATTAAGGAAGCACATGATTGTGTTTTATACTTCCCAAACATAACTGTGCTCACCTTTTTATGTTTAACTACAGACCACATAAAGGAAAAACTCATTCATTAACCATCAAAGAAATGTGCACTGATGCATTGTGGGTTTGTGCTGATAAACATAAACACAAGCCTAAAAAAGCTGCTTTATTATTTGCACATCAGATGCGAATCTAAGTGGATCTGACTTATATTATAAGTTTAAAATATGGCACCATTATAAAAAAAAAACAACAACAAAAAAAAAAACTAAAAAACACCCAGTGACAGATAATGTAATAATGTGTTGATGTAATTGCTTTTTCTGGCCATCCTGAGAAATGTTTTACTACGTTGTGGCATATTATTAAACTATCCAGTCGCTTTTGCTTAATTGCCGCTGATAGTGTGAAGCAGTGACAGTGGATGAGATATTTATTAAGACTGATAGTAAGGATTCCAGTTCCGATGCCAGCTGAAATTAAATCTAGATGTAGAATTTTTCACAAGCCAGACAGCATTTTGAAGTAAAAACAGTCTCTATCCAATTCATATGTCCAATGAATTATCATAAAAAGTAAGAATTAATTACAATAAGTTTGGTTACTGTAGTATAGAAATGTAAGAATGAAAGGAAACAGAAACATTTTAGAAATGTTGGTGTTACACAGGTCAGGTTCTTCTGACAGTTGTTAAACTACACGTGCCACCCAGAGACAGAGGATGATTTTGATTCGACTTCCGGCACATTCACTAGTAGCTTATTTAACAGCTGAGAGGTGATCAAGACCCATGTCAGGTCAACCATAAAGTGGGCTCCCAATAAGCTGATATGCACATGATCCACGTTCTCCAGTGATGAAATAAAGAAGCTTGTTCTGTCCCTCAGGTGTTTAAGCGGACAGTAAAAGAAAAATATAACTGAGATGAAATGTTTCTGTTTTTGTTAGTCATATTTCTTTTCTTTTAAAGCGTGTCCATCGTAACGTATTTCACATACAGAGTGGCATCCTTGTTGGAACATGCCGAACCTCTGGCAAATGTTGGACTGCTGTGCATACATGTTGACGCTTGTAAAGTGGCCATGTGCAGCCATAGCACATAGCTAGTTTGTAGCTCAGTCACACTGTAAATCTGCTCCCGCGTGACTGTGCTGACTGTGTGTGTGTAGCTCCCTTCAGTGACCTGGAAAGTAGAACTTTGGCAATTTAGGGCACTAAGATATTTTGTTCACTTGTTTCGTTTGTTGTAAAGGCCATGGCACTTTACCTGAGGGATCGTTCCCCGCACAACTTTTCATTCTGGCAAGACACAGCACATTATTGGAAAAACGTCAGTCAAATTTCATCTTAGATTTCGATTCACATCAAACTCTCAAAACATTTTACACTTGTCAGTAAAATGTCAACTCTCCCAAAACTGTTTTTGTTGTTATTAGATAAATTAGATATGAGATCAGAAAACAGATGACTTAGCTGCAATGTAAATACCATCTTCAGGCTCTTACCTGCCAAATAAAGCAGCAGACATTTGGCAACACCATTATGTCCCAGGCAGACATGTCCCAGAGTGTGAGAAAACTGTTTTCTTTTTAAATCAGATGCTCTCCTCCACCAGTGTATTAGTCTCCCCTGCTGTTCATCGTGTGTTGCACAGGTGCCGGCAACAGGCATATAATTAACTGTTCATTCAAATCTTAACTGGATGTTTGATATTTTGTTTTTTTCTTCTGTGATCTGTCATGTATCCATGGAATTGTTTTTGTGTCTTGATCTGCTGGCTGCAAATCACTTTCTCGTGGGGACAAACGATACTATTAACATTTGCATATTCTGTCATTTTTAAAATGTCAGGAAACCAAAAGCATTTTTAATGCACACAACATAATAATCAGTTTGCACAGGTTCATAATGAACCACCATGTGTGATTGTAGCTTCTGAAAAACTTATTCATATTGCCACTTTGTGTTCAGCTGCTGTGGCGTTCTTACCTTTCTTGCCTGACTTATAGCCAACATTACGACCCACAGGAACCATTAATTAAAACTGAGAGACTAATCTGTGTTCCTAAAATGGTTTAGGTGAACTCCCCGTGGCATAAATGTAATTCTGCACCTGACAAAGTATCTTATTACAATATTTTCTCATCCACACTGTGTGATTAGTTCCTGTCAGGCTGCATCTGCGCTCCTCTCTGCTGGATTATGTGTTTGCTGCATACTGTTTACCACCTCTGTACCTGTCTAATGCTCTCCTCCCCTCCACCGTGGCGCTCTGCTGCCAGCACATTTCTCTTGTTTGCAACTGGTCCTCTGTCACTGGGCGTGCAACATGTCCATTCCAAGGCATGGAGTCGTTCTCCACCCCGCACAATATTGTCTCCATCGAAACATATTTGTAAGCAAGAATTAGATGGCATATAATCACACACACACACACTCTAGAGCGTGTCACTTCGGTGGACAAAGGATGCCACAGTCGGCGCTGTCAACAGGTTGCTGACATGGAAAGGGAAAGTGTTTTTTTGAGTTCATTTGTACAACCTGTACAAATGAACTCAAATTCATTCTGTGTGCAAAATACACTATTACCATGGTAACCCAGTGTGACACCTTGCACTTTGTTCTGTTCTGCCTGCTGACAACTGCTGAATACATGTGATAGCAGCACTTGAAATTGTTACCAGAAAAAAAAAAAATAAATAAAAATTTGAAACATGTCGTATGCCATTGTTTGAATAGTTTTTGTGTGTGACACAAAGGATTTGTGTGTAACTTGCACGCAATCGTTATTAATCACATATTTATTGCTTAAAGCAGAAATCTTGCTAGTGTTTCCACAGAAGGCGGAGATATGAAGCGATTTAATACATTTTCACAACTTCAATCTTCTTGAGCTAAAGTTAAAAAGTTTTCCCACAAGACGACAAATATATTGAACAGCCTCCCTGCAGGTATTATATTAAACTGAAAGGCCATTTTGAATGGCTTTGTCTGGACAAGTCTGATACCAATCGCCATGCGTTCAACGCCCAGCCGCCATGTTTCTCCTGAGCTTTAAGCAGGTGAATATCTCCATCTTATCATGCAACACTCGGTCCATGTGGAGATTATATTTACTCTGTGCTGCCATAAGCACCTTTCCCGACAGATTATATGAATTAAAGTCTTATCGTGGGCCCTCGCCTGGAGCAGCGTGTACTCATGATGTGTAATCAGGGTAATGTTGAGGTGAGTCAGCAACAACTGGCCTGATTACAGCAGCTGGAGCTCAGGAGGACAACCTCCGGCTCATCCACAGCAAGCAAGGAGACAAAGGACACTCCTTTAGCTCCTTTGTACTTAGTTAGGATCGAATACAAGCCCGTAAAGTTATTCTGTAGACCAAGACAAAGAAAAATAAACACACCAACACAGTTTGGTTCATTGGAATTGAACAATATTTTATATATTTTTTTGTAGCAAAATGTCTTTACACAGAAACATTTTTTTAATATATATATTTAATTTGTGTTTTTGTCCTCTCCTCAGGTGAGAATCATGACAATGTCAGATCAAGTACACACATAAGTTGTTTTCTTAATTGGCAGTGAAGAAAAAGGGAAGTTACATGAAGCGACAGGCAGAGAGAAGATCAGCGTTAGGTCACCCAAATAACAAATCGCACGATGAAGAAATTTAGAACAGCTTGCTAATTAATCTGATCCTGAGTTTAATGACACACACCCCCATTGAAATAAGTCTTTGAGTTAATGGTTTCAATCAGTGAAGAAATAAGAGCTGATTTCTCAGTTTGAGCTACTTTGTATTGAGAACCACCTTTAGATTATCTCACGAACTTTTGGGTCTCCTGTCTAACCACAAATTAATTCTCTTTCTAGAATGAGCCAACAATAACACTGTCTATAAAGAACTGAAGACATACATTGGAGTTATTAGTTTTTTGTTGTGGATGATCCGATCTTTAACATTCATGTCTCGTGTCATGTAAAAACCCATTTTATCAAGCCAACTGGTGGTGGCCAAGTCTGCACACAACAGTAAAGCACCTTTTCACCTTTTGTTTGCTTCACAAGAAAATATAAGTACTACTGCACGACCCACACCCTCTCCCCCATATCCTCACCAGAACATTGTACAAAAAAATGCAAATATACAGAATAATACACCTAGGGCTTTTTTGTTCTTTTGTTCTTTTGTTTTTTTTTTGTTTGTTTGGTTTTTTTTTTACAAAAGAAAATACCAACCCATGTCATGAAATGCAGTATAACCCGCCAAAAAATACTGATAAAGGCATCAACATGTGTTGGGAAATTTGGGGGTAATGATCTGAGCAGCCACGAGTTGATGTTACTGCAATATACAAACAAATATTGACTGGAATGAGATAATATGAAGGTTCCTTAGATGAGTCAGTTCAGTTCATGCAATGTGGGCATTGAAATCTACTTTCAGAGTGTTCAGCAGGTCAGTCCATTAAGTGTGATCCGTCGCCAACACGGTCAAGCCAAAAAGACTTTTTCCTCATTTGGTTTGTTCGTGTTTCCTAAACAGAAATACAGCTGAATTAAACATCCAGCCGTGGTTTACAGCCAGCACGGTGGATTGATATCAAAGTTTACTCATATCTGTCGGCTGGAATATGCGCTGATAGCATCTGAAAATGTAGCCCAGGGCAAACACTTTGTTAAACTTAATGGGCATTTAACCTACAGGGACCAGTGTGCTAATGGGGAGCGAATCAGAGTTTGCAATAAAAACACCTACAGCAGGAATTTGACCTGAAGTGAAATTAATTGGCTGAAAGCTAAATGACTGTTTCAATCATTTGCAACACAGCGTCTCGAGATCTATCTGGTGCAAGTCAGCTTATGTGTGTGTGTGTGTGTGTGTGTGTGTGTGTGTTTGTGTGTGTGTGTGTGTGTGTTTGTATCCCCTTCCTTTTGATTTCCTATGTGCCTTAAGAAATCCCATACGATACTCAGACTGAGGTAGAACTTTGGACATGTTGGTGCTGTGTCATCCTTTAGAGCATAGGACATAATCATATATAAAAACATTAATTTGTATTTATTATGAATTGATTTGGTATATGTAAACGGGCTGCATGTGTGCTTTCTTTTAGCTTTTGGACAATTAGATTGTAATTTAAAAAAAAAGCTATGTCTTTGCCTGCTAATGAATCACCTCAAATAATAAATAGCAAAAATGTTTTTTTTCCCTCTTCTTTTTAAAGGTGAACATAAAAATGGTATTGTGTCAGTGTTCTTTTAATGTCTCTGGCCATTTGTGCTTTCAGAGTAGTCCCATCTCATCCTGGCAAAGACACTTCGACGCATGTGTAGTTGGCTCCAGTCATGGAAAATTCTCTTGACAGTTCTCAGAAAGTCAAGAACTTTGAGTAAATTAACTTTTCTCTCCTTCTCATTTTCGTTGGTTTTCTCAAAGATACTTCCATGGGCGACGTGGTTAGGAAAATATTCCATCTGTACAATCCAATGCTTCATGGTAGCACACCTCCAGTATGCTGTCAGATATTTGAGATCCGGGCTGGGGGAGTATTGATTTGGCTGTCCAGTCACTGTTCAGATAATACTCATGATACACACAGGTGAGCTCCTGCTCGAGACCCCCTGTCCCTTCAATTATTGTTCAGGCCTGAGTCAGACTGTGCTTTCCATCACCCACTCAGAGGTCTCGCAAGTAGGCTTCTCATCCTCGCTTTCATCATATTGCAGCAACATACCATTTACAGACAAACTGCGCTTAGTCCAGATGTTACTAATTCTTCGTGGGTAGTTGCTGCGACATTGCGCAGCCCCCACATGACCCATGTCGAAGGAATGGCTCCTCTTGGGCTTACCCTCCTGGGGCAGCCCAAGGAGACGTCCAAGCATGGTGGTTGACTCAGCCCTCCCGAGCAAAGGTTCTTTATCTGATGGTGGAACCATGGCCACTGTCATCATGGTATTAGAAGTTGTGGAGGGGACTGAAGCCCCATAGTGGTCCTTTGCCACTGCTCTCATCTCCAGTGACGTGAAGGCCCCTAAAAGGTGATCTAGGTTTGTTTTAGCGCCATGCCTCCTGAACTTGCTGCTTGGCAGGGTGTTGCATTTGCTGCTCTGCATGCTGTAGCGGTCGCTGGGCCCCATTCCTGTCTGACTGTCCAATGAGTTAGAAGAAGACGAGGATGAAGACAGACTGCTCTGGAGGGATCCACACTTGAACTCCACCATTTCTTCACGCATGACCACCACAGTAGATTTGACTTGCGGCGGTGCACCGTTAAACCTGTTCAACCCTCCATTGGTCTGTGAGTAAGTGTTGCTCACATTGGGCATCTTATTGATCTGGATTCCACTGGTCACCTTGTACCTCACCATAAGGATGATGATGAACACAAGGAGTATAGCCACAATGATGCCACCAATTACCAAGATCATGGTACCACCCAGGAAGCCACTGTGGAGAGACTGACACTGCGGATAGTCCTGACTGGTGACAAACTGGGCGCAACCAACAATATTGGTGGCAGTGAGTGTGGTGGCGGTGTCCTCCCAGATGGCTAACACACACAGGTCATACTGCATCCCGGGAACCAGATTTGTGACCACGAAGGCCCTGTTAGTCATTGGAATCATTCTGAAAAAAGACCAAGAGACAGAGGAAAAATCAGTCTTAAAGATGCAGAAAGCAGTCTGAGGGCAGACAATGTAATATTAAAGCAGTACCATGTGAGTCTGTCATGCCAAAGAAAATCTAAAATGAAGCATGCTAAATGGCTATTTGAGAAAGATGACTTGGTCCAGCATAGCCCATTTGCTGTGAATGAAGTGAGAGTAATGAAATAAATATTCATTGAGTAGCTTTTTTTAAGTTTTTTTTAATTATTATTATTTTGGCCTGACTTCTTGCTCATTCCATTTATTATGCATCATTTCACTCAATTAGTATTCTAGATGTTTACACATGGCTGATCAGCTCTCTTTGCAATACCTTGAACGACAAACACGAGTTCCTTTATTGTGGCTGCCAATAAGCGAAAGGCTTGTACTTCATGATAAGTAGTCCATCGAAAATGTTTGATTTCAATTTTCACACCAGTAAAATCCTTCTTTTAGAGAATTCCTTGCTGCCACTATGGTTATGTGATTTTTTTTTTTGATCAAATTTTCAATGGTTGGATAAAAATCCTTCTGGCTGAGATCGAGTGAAGACCTCTTCATCCAATATTCTGTTGTTTTGATTCAGTTTTGAGAGTATTAATATAAACAGATACAAATCTCTCATTTTCATTTTCATTCTGCACAGTAGCTGTGCTTTCATAGAAAGTGGGACTCTTGTCCAAAGGTTCATGTACTGTTCTGCAACTACAATTCTGGAACATAATCTGCTATACGTATGTAAATACCAATTATAATCATGTCTTGTAGGTGGAAATTAATGAGCAGTTATTAATATATGTGTCATTTCTTCAGTCTTTCATTGAATTAATGCAGCACTGCTTTCATCCGTGTGAAACTCAAAAGACCCAGACACCATGGGACTGGACTCCATTATTCATCTTTTAATTGGCTTTTTGGTGAACTAAGAAGAAGCTGCCCTGACGCACACGCATTGGAGAGAAGTCATGCAATTTGTCTCCTCCCCCATGTGCCTCTGATTGATTTTTAATCATGCAGTGGCTTGAGTGCAGGCAGTGCCTTGGGAAACTGTGTCAGCCAACTAAAGAAGCACAGCAGGTGTGCATGTGTGAGCAATGAAGTCGTATCAATATTAATTTAGACGCAGCAGTTGTGCATGACAATCCCTCCACTCCAGATCCAGGCTAATAACAGACTTATTATTTTATCACTAATTATGTAGGATCACAGTGTAGACTGAGACATGGAGACAAGGTTTTTAAACAGCACTTCCAGTTATATTCTGGTTTATAGGAAGCATGGTGGTGACAAAGCTGCTTTTACTGCAATCCTAATGCTGGTAATGCTATTTGCCGGGCTGCATTGTGTAGGTGTGCTGCATTAATCTGGGGATCATTGCGTGGGCCAAGGCATGTGATCAGTGTGGACAGTGAATTCTATGGGTCTAGCTTTGTATATCTCCAGTTGTGCCACAACGAGTAAGAGGAATTTCAGATCATCAGAAGAGGAGCAGAAACTTCAGTCTGACATGCGGCTCGAATCAACTGGGCCTGGTGTGAGTGAACCCTGACTCTGGCACAATGATGTGAATGCCCATGTTGGCCATATAATATGTAAATACGTGTGTCTGTACCTGAAAACACGTTATACCTTGCCAGTGTTTGTGAAAGGTCAGGTAGCATGTATAACCGTGTATATCCTCTTGAGACCCAGACAAAAAGTGTTGCGTTTCCTATTTTTCCCCTTGAATTAAACAAGTGTCTTGGGTAAAAAGAACAGGCTCATTTTTGTGTTGCTGTCTAGAGAGGACAAAAATGCTTGTCTGGGTCTCAAGAGACTATTACCATGGACAGATTACTTTGAAGGCCCAAGCAGATGTTGGGGTCATGTTGGGATGGCTGTGCATGTAGCTATTCTTTAGCCGTATTGTGACGTCTAATAATAGTCTTGACTGTATTGACATATTAGTCGTTGCTGCTGTTGATCAAATTGATTTCCGTTTTAAACCGCAAAGCTGCTCATGGTGATCACAGCTCATTATCTTGGATGAATGCCATTATTTTCAATGTCTCACTTGAAATAGGAAATCAATTTCATAGAGCACAGAGATCTCCAGCTGCACATTGTGGAGTTGAGCAGCTTATGGAAAACTATAAGCCTTTTCTTCCTTGGTTGGTAATGAATGGTTCAGGGCAAGGATTTCACTTTGGGTTCCCTGAATGTGCCCTGACTGTTTATTCTTTTGGTGGATCTCCAAGTAAAAAAGAAAAATTAATTCATGCACAACTGTTCAAAATACAGACAAAACTGAAGTAGCTTAACAGCTTGCTGTTTGAAGCAAAAGGTCATTATTCGGTTTTACCAAGACAAAAACCTTTCCTGCACAGCTAGGGTCAAGTTTCTCGTTCTTACCTGTAAATCAGGACCTCGTCCTCAGAACAGTTGTACTGCAGCTGATACATTTTGACCTTTGGAGCTGATTTGCTAGCCGTCCACTTAACCAGAGCAGAGACAGCTGTTATTTCTGATACAGACACAACCTTTTCTGGCACAGGCTTGGACTCTCCTTTACTGATCTTTGTAGAGCTAGTTATGTCTGACAGTCCCGACTTGGACTGTGTTGTGCGGTTTGTGTTATTACTCAGATGCGGGAGTTGAATGATTGAAAGTTCAATGGAGGCTGTAGATTCCCCTGCAGCATTGGCAGCTATACAAGTAAAGATCCCGTAATCCTTAGAAGTTGTTATTGTAATATCCAGTGTGCCATTCTCATACACCATTGCTCTAGAGGAGTTGCTGATCAAACGGTCATCGGGAGCAACCCAATGGACAGTTGGCATCGGATCACCTACTGCTTTACAGCGAAGGCTGGCTGTTTGTCCTTCCAGCACCAGCAGCTTATGTGTATGCTGAGTAATAAGAGGGGGCTCACAAACAAACTCATCCTCACGGACAGACCAAAAGTAGCGGCCCTTCAGACTTGCCGGAGAGGCACACGTTTCCATGTCATCCTCACGATCCAGCCGCCGAAGCCAAAGCACTTCACAGTTGCAATGTAATGGGTTTCCACCAAAGCTGAGAGAGAGTAGAGGAGCATAAGGAGTGCTCATCACTGTGCTACTCTGGGAGCGTGCAAAGATTGGGTCTGGAGGAAGCTTCTGAAGTCGGTTTGAAGTCAGATCCAAACGGGCCAGTTTTTCCAAATCCGTAAAGGTCCCTTCAGGAATGAAGGAGATGAGATTGTGATCCAGACTCATCTGATGAAGGTTGACCATCTTGCGAATGGCTTCCCAAGGCACACTGCGTAAGTTGTTATATGACAAATCCAGATCCTCCAGCGTCAGCATTAAGTCATCAAATGTCGATTTAGAAATCTGATTCAACTGGTTGTTATTGAGAATCAGGTGTTGCAAGTTGACAAGTCCTCGGAGATCATCTGATCCCAACTCGGTCAGTCGGTTACTGTCCAGATGCAGGGATCTCAGGGTCTCCAGGTCAATGAAAGAGAAAGGCTGGATGGTGCTGATGGTGTTACGAGACAATGTGAGATCGACCAGACTTGTCATGTTGGCAAAGTCCTGAGTGGTGATCTTGAGAATAAAGTTGCCTCCTAGGCGGAGCTCCACAGTTCGCCGATCTATGTCCGGCGGTACGAACAGCAGGCCTTTGGATGGGCAAAGAGTCCCCAGAGACTCTGACAGGTTCTGGCAGACACAGTATTTGGGACAGGCGTGTACCATTGTGACTGCGGTTCCCAAAAGCAGGAGACTGATGACCACTTTGTCCATGTTCGATCATACAAAGGGCCCCTGTAAACACATATAATGCAAATCAGGTTAAAAGGTAATTTTAGCGTTCCCTGTTCCCTTCCCAATCTGTCACTGTTTAAGTTGCTTTCATTATTACAGTTTATCATTCCATATATAGATTAAATAAAGACAACAGAAAGACAGCAGGATCGACTAGCAGATAGCTTATTCTTCATAATGTAAAATGCGCATGATTAATCATCCATCCTGTAGTCCTTAGTTTAGTTGTATATCTCCACTGTTTCAGGGGGGATGTGGTGGAAATAATAGTCCACAAGCCGCAGGTGCCAGAACGGACTGAAATCAGCATTCATCTGTGAATATGTTCACACCTGGCTGGCTTCTCTGAATGGATGACCACACTCACTTCCATCCACTGAGCTTTGGCTCTTATTCCTCTAGACATCTGTGACGTCAATTCTTAATCAAACAGAAACCAAAAAGCACTTATTCTTTCTTTCTCTCTCTCTGTTACCGATGCAACACATTGTCTTTTAGTCTCAACAACTTTGCTGGGGATATGCGCAGTGTTTATGGGAAGATTCGTCTTCATTGTCAAGTGTCTGAGACCCCGTCCCAGCATGAGGACTCGTTATCATCAACTACACCATAAGCGGGCTTCATTTGTAGACATTTCTCAATAGCTCATAATTAGAAAAGGGAATATCATAAATAACCACTCTCATTTTTGAGGCAAGTTTGCAATTAAATCATGAAGTGCCACTTCCTCCCCACATGAAATGAGAACGAAACGGCAAGCAGAGAACAGAAAAAAGATTCACCGAGGCTTTGCTGCGATCATTAGCCCATAACAAACACTGTTTAAAAAACATTATCTATTCACACTCTTGTGAAAACAGTCAGAATGTTATTTACGCATTGGTTCTTTAAAAGGCCCCATGATAATGTAGCACGGGAGTGCTTTAGGTGCAGGGCTTTCCCCTGGGAACATCTCACTCTCACAGGGACACATTTGCTTATTATACTTTTTGTTGTATCTTCCCCCCAATTATCAGTAGCAGTTAGGCTTTTTTTGGGCACGACAACAGAACGTGTGTTGTTATCTTGTATTTTACACACTGGGTTTTAAACGTGTTCTTGTTTATGAAAGAAAAAATGGTTTTACAGTATTAATTAAAAAATAAATAAAAAAATATATAAACAGAAATATAATATATCAAAAGAGCAAAATTGATAATTAAGTGGGCAGACTGCCTCTATGACGCCACATACAGTGTTGATTTCCTGTATGATGCTACACAATATATTAATATCCATGGCACAGATGGTCAATTTTTAAAATAAGCCATCGGAAGCTTCAGAGCTGATAATACAACTCCACGTGCACAGCCAAAAACTGGAGGAAGATGTTTGTTTTAGCCAAATAATTGCCGGCTTGATGCACACCGTTCTGTTCCTGTGAGCACACTTCATCTCCACAAGGCTTCAAGGGAAGAGCTATCAACCTTGACAGACAATATCTCAGGGCTTCATTTTAATGGGCTGCATTGACAACACAAAGCCCAGAATGTATTATTTTTCTAAATATTTCGATCTTTCTTTTACCTCGAAAATAGGTAGTAGTCAGCCGTAGTCAGTGGGCATCGCTAAAAATGAAGAAAGTGGGATATTTTTGAGAGGTGAAAGTAAGGGGATTAGTGGATGCAGCTGAAAAGTTCAGTGAACATCCAATCTTTCGTTAAAGCGTGCATTATTTGCGGGTGGGACAGGAGAGCCAAAGAAAAGTAGAGAGGGGGAGACGTGACCTTTTTGGGAATGGAAGAGTTTTGGTCACAAAGAAACGGGATCCTCTGCTGAAGCACGACATCCATGTCCATATACTCCTGGCCTGTTTACTGAGAGTCAAAGGTCACATGATTAGTGCACATTACAGTCCGGTGAGTGGCTGTTCTTGTGACTCCATCAGCATTTTCTGCTGAAAAATGAGAAACACTAGAAGCTGAAAAAACATTTTTTGAAAGAAGTTTAAAGGAAAATCTCTGATTAATAAGTCTAATATGAAAAAAACGATAACAACAAATAATGTTGCTTCTTTGCATACAGCTTGTTTGCTTTCTTTTGCTTGTAGCAGCTTTCCCTCAACGAACGGTGGACTTTCTGTGCAGCCAGCAAATTATTTCATTGCTTCCACTTTAGTGCACTCATAAAAATGTGCTGTTGTTGGCTTTTGTGAATGTAAAAGTTCAGCACTTCTTCAATGGTACTGGGACTCTCCAGAAATCATATTTAAATAACATCTAGCCACCTTGCTCTTCTAACCAAGTGAGCTAAGTGGGTTTCATACAGTGTCTGATCATCAGCAATCACTCTGAACTTCTTTTATTTAGTTCGTCTGGAGCTAACCCGACTGAGACAAGTCAAATTAGCTGTGGGGAAATGTGAGGAAAAATAAAAATAATAATAACTGCCAACACAGTTTCTTACAAGATAAGGTAGGTTCAACTTTCCCCTGTGGGGAAACTGCACAAATGCATGGTTGCAGCATAAAAGCACAACTGCACAGAGTAAAGCAATACACTTAATATATTAGGTGGAAATCTCCTGTATCCTACAATTTTACATAACTACATTACCCAAAGGCTTGTGTATTAAATCCATTCTTAATTAAAATGAGAGATATTACCTGCTGCTCACTGGAATAATGAATAATACATTAATTTACAATAAAATGCTTCTTAACAGTAATTTAATTCCCAGGTTGAAAAAAAATATTTTATTTTCTTTTCTCTCTTAATCTCTTGTCATCTAATTAGTTCTGTTTGGCTTACATTCTGGGACATAACCTACATTAACAAAATATCTTTTATATTGTTAGTCGAATCAATATAGATGGCCTGTCACAAGAAAATGCTAAAAAAAAAAAGAAAAAAATTACAAGAAAAAAAGAGTTTGCTTAATTAGACAAAGAAGAAAAAGCTGTCTCTCACACAACAGAGAACAGAGCTAAAGGTCAATCTCCAGCAAGGGAGAAGTGGGGAATAAAACGGATGAAGAGCTGAAAAACGAAACAGTCATGATGAGAGGCTTGCTTTATGAATGTACAAGACTTCAAGCCAAAAAGAAGGGAGACTAAAAGAGATCAACCTGTTTAAAAATGCTCCTGGCTGAGATGGATGAGTAGATCAGCAGGACTCGTGGACAGAACAGGCATGCTAATGTTGAAGCACTGCAGTTGGAAGAAACACTCTGAGCAGCCAAAAAGATATTAATAGCAGAGAAACAGGAGGAAATGGC
The DNA here is from genome assembly GCA_015343265.1 of Pao palembangensis. Lineage (NCBI taxonomy): Eukaryota > Metazoa > Chordata > Actinopteri > Tetraodontiformes > Tetraodontidae > Pao > Pao palembangensis. The sequence goes on along the minus strand of CM027083.1, from coordinate 17,218,901 downwards.
CAGTGAAGGTAGAATTGATGAGCCCTTTAAGCTGGGACACAGCTAAATCTCAGTGATTTTGTCTGTTCCTGCACCTCACCATTGTGTAATTAAGGGATCTGATTGACTGGTAGCCATTGTAATGAGCATATGCTGTCTTACATCTTTGGCAGTTTTGCCAGTGTGGTTGAGCAATGAAAGAAAATCATTCTCTTCACCTCAGCAGGTTCTTTCTTCTTGTCTGGAAGTTTTATTTACCACAAGTGGGCAATTAAAATACAAACATATTACTTGGCATTCGTATATACTGTTACAGTACAGCTTCTTTGCCCTAGTGCACAACATCCGAGAGAGGTGAGATTGGCCTAAACTCTGGATCCTCGGAGATGGGAGTTAGACTAAAGGCTCGGAAAGAGAAGGGGGACCTAGCAAAACCTGGACCTGCAGGGAGAAAGGAAATACCATACCCAGCTTCATGTACAGCTACTACCAACAGACTTTTGAATATGAAATCACTACCGTAATTGTTGTGCAGCTGATTATTAAAGGTTGTGCAATTTGACACTGTTCTTTGTTTTTTTACAAAAGCGTGAAGCTGAAGTGGATCTCTTTCTAAATCATTCTATGATTTAACATCATGAGAGTCTTTTAGGAGATCTGACAAGTGTCAAAGCTGCAGGGCTAAAGCTGCAATTCCTCAAATGACTGCGAGTGTGCCAGCATAAATTTCCAAACTTTACAGAGGTAAACATGTTTACAAGAGTTTGGCCCCCATATCTAATTTTTCTGCTCATGACAACAAAGCAGGCGCTAATTTCTTTGCAACTTAGCTTCTTCAATTATATTAAGACTTATACATAATTAATGGTGTGGCTGATCTGAGCAACAAGAAGCTGTGTCGCTTCAGCTAATTTAAGTCATTAAACTTCACAGCTTTATTGTTTTTCCGAGGTGTTTTGTGAGTCATGTAAATATCAAACGACTTGCTGTATCAAAAGGCTTGTAGATTAACCACTGACCCAAGAGGGTTCCCGAAGCTTCATGTGGATCAAAGTTGATCAGAACTGCAACTCTTCAAACCGCAGTGTTAAAATTATTGACCTAATAATGTTAATTTCATTTTGTGAGGCAGCTTTTTAGATGTTAGTTGTAGTAAATGATTGTTTTTTGTGATCAATTACACCTCAGCACAATATTGACTAAAATGCTACAGTGTCTTCCTCCAGAAAAACCTTGGGATTTTTAGCAGAAAATGTCGCAATAAAGAAAGACACAGACACAGTCTGTAGCTCCTATAGAAATAATAGAATTCTGGACATTGGTTTTAACGTTGAACCATGGAAATGTCTCTTGGAACAGAAAACATCACTTGTTCTTGACACCCTGTGAAGATTTCGCTTTATACTTGAGTATATATGGACCGAGACTATTGACTCATGCAGTGGTGACTGGAAGACAACACTATCATGTTTCTACAAGCCGTATATCTGAAAAATAATTCATCCGTTTCCCTCTGGGAACATGACGGTAATCTTGCTTCTCTAGCCTAAATCAGACACCCGGCTCCTCCTGCACTCTCAGCTACACACAGACACAGCAAACCACAAAGACCCTGGTACTGTATCGCTTTGTTACATTGGTTTTGTCGTACCCGGGAGTGACCCGAAAAAAAAACAAAACAAAACAAAAAAAAAAACATCCAACAACAGTAACCTTGACTTCAGAATGCTTTCACAGCTCTGCCTTCTGCTGAGGCCTGTCTCACCTGGATCTCTGCCTGTTCTAGAGCTAGTGGCGTTTCAACACGTTATCCGTGGTTGAGTGTCAGCTGTTCTTGATCCTTTCAGAACTTGCTCTGAATGTGTCAGCAGCAACCCCCGAACCCCAGCACCATGTCTGCACGGTTATGCTTCTGCTGCTTCTGCTGCTGTCCAGGGGCTCTTCTTTTGTCAAAATGACTTTTGGATCTGCTCCATCGTGATATATATGTGGTGCGTTTCAGTGCTGTCACACATCAGGCTAAAACTGCCACCTTAGCCTCGGTTTTCTCACTGAAGACATTTGTGTCAGAGAGACAAAAATGCAGACATAAAAACTACACCGTGAATTCACAGGGATCATTTGAATTAACACAGGGCGTGTAGTTGTGACAGCCGAGTAAATGGCTCTCAGTGACAGCCCCCGTCTCTACCTGAGACCCTCCAAGCTCCGTCATGCTGTCAGCTGCACTAATTTTACAGCACAGATGACAGAAAGAGACCAGTGTGGTCTCCTGAACAACCTGGACAGGAATCTAGACTTCTTTCTAGTATTCTCCCTTCCTTGCTTCTGTCATACTTTGATGAGACGCGTCACGGGGTGACAGCTCGCTAAACACAAATGTTCCCTACACGATCCGCTGATGTCATGTTGCATCTTCGGTGGCTGTTGACGCTCCAAAGCACGATGGCAGCTATCTTTATATTTGGAGAGCCACTTTGGTTTCAACCACCCCCCCGCCCTTCCACCGACAGACTAGCGGCTCTTTTCTTTTGAAGCGACAAATCTGCAATCTGGTTTAGTTGGAACATTACCTGGAAATAATTCCACTTACAAAGATTCTCACAAATGGGATCCTGCCAGTGTAGAGCACCTTGGCAGAGGATGGAGATTATCAGAGTGGAAAATGGAAACACGCCCTTCTGGAAGATAACCAAAGCAATTTTTCTGCTCAATCATGTACACACTGTACAGAGAGCTGCGTATATAAAAAGCACCACCTAAATGATGTCATCACAGCTGAAACGAACTGCAGATTTTTTTTTTTTCTTAATCAATCCAGCCATCCAGCAGCCGGCCGGTCTTTTCACTTTAGCAATGGAAGCACATTTCAATTTATAAAGAAGTGGATAGCAGGTGCAAAGATGGTGCCGACTGACTCCTCGGAGAATTGAGAAAGTTATCAGGCTCTCCGATTTATTCATGGCTTTGTGGGTCATCCGATATGCACATTTGTGGTTCTCCGGCTGAGCGGCAGCTTCCCCCGAGACCACGGAGGTCACATGGTTAGTGATGTGTGGGGGAATTTATGAATTTTCAACCTGTCAAGAGGCTGAACTCCAACTTTACAGTGGCTACTCCAGGATAGCAATGACCCAGACATACGATTAACGACTCCTGTGGAAACAGGAAGTGCAATGTGGATCCAGGTTTTATAGGAAGTTCTATCTATGCATCTATTTTACCTTTTTATTCTGTAGAACTACTGTTCCAAAAGCCAACTATGTCAGAAAGACAACGCGGCATTTTCCACTAAAAAAAGACAATATAAGGAATTATATTGCGGTTTATAACTCAGTGTAGCCTGATTCAGCCCGGTTGTAGTTTCAGGTGCGTTTGTGACTGGAATCGCTCTTCTCAGGGAGTTAATTTTCCTTTGTCTTCTTCTCCATCTTTTATTATTCTTTATTCTCGCGTATGATGTAACCGAACTGAAAGAGCCAAAATCATTTCGCCAAAGAAAGTTTAGAGATCTCGGAAATCGGTGTGGGGTTTGCTCGAGAATCTACGGGGGATTTTGTCTAATCGTCTGCGGCAGCTCTGTTGTCAGGCCCTCCGCGCCAAATTCGTAATTGGGTTTACACGTTTAACAAGAGAAATTGATGAAAGTGAGACATCAGGTTTATTCACATTAACCTGATGTCGCTCAAGCTGCCGCCATGAATACGGGTGTAATTCACATAACACTGAGCGAGCACAAAGCACAACTAACACCAGTATACCGGAAAGTAGAGAGCAAACCATAAAGATGACTCTTGAAACACAGATTTAACGTGTCCGTACATAAAAAAATAGTCTCAACATGGTGCTATTCTACATAGGATGAACAACTATGGTAGATGATGGTCCCAAAGATAAATACAGGATCAAATAACAACGTCTTTACAATAATGGATAAATCACACGACCAAATAAAAGAGTGCACTTTCTCTGATATTCTTTTAGGAGAAAAAAACAAATTTGTTTTGACAGCTTTCATGAAGAGAAACTAGGTTTCTCCTGGTGAATAATAATGCTGAGCACGACGTACAAGTAAACAAACTTTTTACTTTCCTGACTTTCTATTCTGATCTTTCGTCTGCAAGGGTATTGTGTGATCTTTTGTCAGACAAGAAAAAAATTACTTGTCTCAAATTTTCATTTTACCTCTATATTTACACATCTGCACAGACTGCCGTGTCAACATCTTTTTAATATTATAATATTTGCCAAGACTGTGTGCGTGTGCGTGTGCGTGTGTGTGTGTGTGTGTGTGTGTGTGTGTGTGTGTGTGTGTGAGAGAGTCTGAAAAAATGAAGCCAGAGAATTTACGGTCTGTTTTGTGGCTCATCTTTGACATTTCTGCTCATCATTAAAGACAGCTACGTCTCCAACAGGCCGTCACGGCCGGAAAAGGTCAGTCGTACTGGGACCGGGCATCCTCGTCTCGCTCTAATTGAATACACGGCTCTGATATCTGAGCATAAACACACGGTCACATTCGGCTGGTTGACCGAATCCCATGACAACGTGGTGTTCGGTAAATATCCCCATGCACAACAATGAGCATCAGCTCTGAAAGGGCTCACCACGGTGATTTTTTAAGGTGCTTTTTTCCCTGTTGTTTGCTCACAGTATTTAGCTCGTACATGTGTGTTAACCTTTCGTGAGCTTTTCATCCATTTAAGCTGGGCTGATGAATGACAAAGCGTGAGCACACAAGTGAATCATTTCTAGAGCAAAATTAAAAAACAATAAATCCAAGATTAATGGCTGCATCACGACGATATTGCAAACTGCACCGGCTGTCTGGTCTCACAGATACCAGCTTCATTTACATTCATTCCTTTCAGCTGGAGGTAAATTGAATCATTTCAGTAGAGTTTGAAGTTCCATGAAGACGTGCACGGTGCAGATGGTGAATCAGGCTTTTACAAAAGCTGCGTTTTTATATCAACCAGGATGTCAGCTGATGAAGCCATCTGGTGTTAGTCATGCAGTCTGGGAATATTTGACTAGATACCCTGCTGTATCTCAATTAATAGGATGTGTGTTTAAAATCGGCTGTACTCATTGGTGATTCTGACATCCTTTCATGGAATTCTTCACTGAACTTTCTGCAGCAACTGCAAAGGTCAATGGAGCTAATCTACCTTTCTTTGGATAAAACAGTTTCAAATCCTTAGAACTGTAAAGTCGATGTTGGAAAGAGCGTCGATGTAGAATCTATGTATGAAAACATGATTCATTTAGCTACACACATAGTAATGGATCCATCACCAGGACTAGGTCAGGCATGTTTGTTTCTATTTTATATTTAATTGATTTCACATCAATTTCACAACGTTTTAAGTCTAAATCCTTCAGCAAAGTGTACGATAGGTTTTACATCTGTGTGGATGCGTGTAAGTGTTTCATAATTAATGCCAAGCTTTAATTTCTGGTGCACAGCAATTAAGAACTGGCAGGGAAATTTGATTGGCCGAGTCAAACGGGAGAACAATTCACAACTGGCAGCTTAATATAAGAGCTTCATAGCAAGATGGACAAAAGCTTGAATCGAGCAGCTGCAAATCAATAAGAAACAGACAAACAAATACAACCAAATAACGAAAACTCTGAGCCAAACGACAGCTAGATGATAATAATCACCCCATGTATTTAGAAATGCACAATTCCCAAAGAGCTGGATGACAACGAATAAGTGACCATTAAAGCTAATAGCTCTCAAACGAGACACTGGAAGTGGGAGCATGACGTGAAAAACAAATAAAAGGGTACCAGCTCTCTTGGCAAAGTACAGTAAGGCAGGTTTGACTTGTTTGCAGTTAATTGTGGGTTGAAGAAAATGTTATTGTGCTTAAGCGACACCCACGACCTGAGGTGAAAGACTGTCAATCTGGGGAAAAACAAAGCAGATATTTTCATCAAGCAGGGCTGTGCTATTGAACAACAACTGGGAGATGAAAACCTAGATGTTGATTAGATTCATCCACAGAGGGGAGTAAAGAATTCCGTGAATTTCACAGATGCTGAGGAAAACTGCAGATCGTGATTTAGATGATCTACCGGCACTCAGAATGTGAACCATGCGTTTCCAGGCTTTGCTGTGGGATTAACTGTGTGGAGGAGACGTAGGCTCTCCAGGTATATTAAAAACACTCATTTCAGATGAGATCTTTGCAATGGCATCCCTTCATGTCTGAAAGCCAGTATGAGATACCACCATCCATTAGCAACTCTAAGTTCTGATCAAAAAGGTGGATTATACTGACTAACAACCTGCTGTCCTCGACAAATTATCTTCATTACCTTTTGTGACATTTCATTATGTAAAATTTGAAGAATTAGCAAGTGTTTTTAGCACTGAGCTTTCAATTAAACGAACAACAATAAGAGAAGATGGATGGGTTTATACACTGACAATAAACTTTCACTGAAGTTTATCCATATGAGCTTTATATGTACTTAGTGAGACCTCAGTTATTCACTGAATGCAGGGGACCAACATGACCTCACATGTGGCTTCCAGGGAAAATATCTTTTTAGGGTGTAAGGCTATTCTATAGGACTACTTTGTGCAAGAAAACTTGCCAGTGTGTGCACAGGACGATGGGGGGGAAAAAATGAAATCAGCTCAGAAGGAATAGCACAGCTCATTCGCTCTCTTATCAGACGCTGCCAGATGCCAGCCCACAACACTATCCCACACACAGCCCGAAGGTGCATCGCAACATGAAGACATCACATTGGGAGGGAGATGCATTGGTGGGAAGAGGGAGGGAAAAAAGAGACATATAGCGAGGGAACACAAGAGGAAAAGTGGATCACAGTGCGGGGGAGAGTTGATTGGAGAACAGGGAGGCTGGGAGAACCGATCTGTAGACTCAGTTCTTTTCCTTTACCCTGCAAAGCTTGAGAGGCTAAATGCTGTACAAACATTTGTGATCACACAGAGACTTATTGCATCTGATACTGAGAAAAGAGAAAACCTGGATGTTTCCGTGACAACTTTGTGAAGATGATGCAAATCACTGGAGTAACAGGCTCCATCCGTCACTTATGTTAAAGCGACGCAGTACAGTACGACCACAGCAGCAACAGCTGCTGCGCACAAAACCGCATACAGAAGCCTACAGGCAGCCGTGTACCGTAGGTGGAAGCGCTCTGCATTTGCAATGCAGAAAGCCCATGCTGATCAAGCCATCTGTGGTTGGATGTTGACAGGCTGCTGAGAATGTGCTGGTAGACAGACTAAAAATTAATTTTTGTCTCACTTGTTGTTCTGGTGCTCTGCTTAAAGACAATTTGCGGCAGCATTAAGACGCGCGCACACTTGACGGATTCACCGGCGCACACATGACGGCCAGCAGCTGCTCGCCGCTCCAACTTATTCTGCCGGCTGCCAGTAAAAGCTGATTACTAGCTGCAGCCATCCACAACAACAACCACAGGGAGCTAGCTAATGGTTCTGAATAGAAAATTTGAGTTATACAGAAATGGGCATGCAACTGTGCCATGAAATATAATCAGCAGTGTGAAACAAAGCGCTTAATGTGGAAGGTTAAAGGTATATTGTTTTATACAACATCCTCCCTGTGATAAATTGTAATTGTTGCCGGGGTGAAGGGGAGACTAAAATGATTCTGTGCTGTTTCAAAACAGGGACCTTTACAGCTAACAAAATGAGCCCGAGCATGAGTAAGTAATGACGCATCAGACACAATATAACTAAGGTTTTGTGTGTGTGTGTGTGTGTGTGTGTGTGTGTGTGTGTGTGTGAGATGAAGGTGAAGGTGTGTTCAGCTTTTGTTTTTTTAATTCATGACACGACCACATTTCCAAGTCAATGGAAAACTGTGAGCAAAAGTGAGATAACACAAGTTTGCGGCAGGGCGTGAAATGTGTTGAGAGGAAGATGCCCTGGTGCAAGTTAGAAATGTACAAAAAGTTTAAAACTAAAAGAATTATCTTGAGATGAGGAACTTCATAGGAACTTTAATAGATATGAATGGTTCATCTAACGGCATTTGAACGTTTGTGATGTGTAAAGTTTCACTGAAGGTGCACCACCAGTTTACTAAAGAACAAGTACTTTAAAAACCGAAATAACTGAAGAACAATAGGAGTCTGGAGTGCCAAACCAGTCAAGAAAACCATCTGTCGTTTAAACTTTAAGGATAATTAAAAACTCTGGTGCTAAAGCCTACACATCTGTCACTCCAAAATGCATGAAAATAAATGTACTTGTAAATAATTGTACCCTGCACGTGATTAGACTCTACTAATATGCTTTGCGGGACAGAAGGGAGCATGTATGTGGTGATGCAGGTGTTGGGGATGTTAATGCTTTCTGGGGAAAAAAAGACAAACATTAAAATGCAATAACGCACTGAAGCAGGGTCCGTCACAATGGCTGACAGACAAAAATAAAAAGGCATTAAGGAATATATGTTTGCCAGACGGCAGCACTGCTGCACAGTGGAAAGAGGAAAATGGCTTTACCAGCCCAAAAACCAGCCAGAGGGATGTCAGCCGCATGTCTGCAGCAGCACTCGCCCAGAATGCAGAGTGCTTTATCTTTGTCTTTTAAGATCAGTCGTGAGAGCAGATTTTGAGTCAAATCACAGAAATCTGCACGGGATTATGTCAGCTAATATCCTGGTTACAATAATAGGCTTAGCTTTTGTTTCCTGCTCAATGCGGGGTTCTCTTGCGTAGCCTGATAAGAGGCCTTTTTTAATTAGTTGGAGTTCTGATAAAAGAGAAACTCAAACTGAAGTGTGATTGAAGTCGGCGGTGATTTGGAGATACTGGGTACAGCCTTTGATGTGAACTACAGTAGGTGCATCCCTGTTGCACTACAGATGCAGCGAGCCTAAAGACAAAACAGCAAAAAAAAGATCTCCCACGCAGCCGCGGGCTTAAGCAACGAAGGCAGCTGATCATTTATTGCTTAGTGATTTTGAGCACACGGAGACCTCTACAGCTACAGCTGCCACACCTGCTGCTTCAGACCTCTGTGGACAGAGTAAACATTTACATTTCTCACCTTGTTTCACCAGAACATTCTTTGTATGACAGTTTAATTTTGACGCGAACACACCATGACACAATCGATACTTAAAGGGCTTGTTTCACTTGTAAAACAGGAAATATCCTCTGTGTTTTGATGTCTTGACCTTGTTTGAGTGGAAACTCCTTTCTGCTCTCTAAAACACATCCAGCACAGTTTGAAATTGCTCTTCAAGTTCATCACAAATACAGTGCAGGTTTTAAAAAGGAAATGTCGCACTGCCTGGCAATGGTAAAATTACAGAGAGCGCTTATTTTCTGGGTTGAATTGGTTCTTCAAAATGTCAGGAGACTTTTAGCAGCACTCTAAGATTTAAGTCCCATGTGAAGGACAACCAAAGACAACAGTGTTCCTCAAAGCGAAGGACCACAGCTGATAAAACTGTTTATCCAGGGAGGGAAGTAACAAAAAATAGCAACCATGTCAACCGCAGTGTCACAAAGCTTAAGGTTAGCGCGACCATAGCGCAGCATTTACATCCTCCATTTTATGGAACACTAAAAGAGAACCACAGTACACTACAGAGAGCTTGAGCTGAGGTTTGGATGAGCAAGTCTGCAGTATGAAACATCCACCCAGCACCAGCTTCTGTTTCCCCAAAAAAAAAGAGCACAAACTGAGTTTGAAATATTGTCATTCGTGCACGCAATTTTACATTCATTACGATACAATATGATTTACTAGGGTTTCATTCACAAGTTATAGTTTCTTTTTAAAGTTTATTACTGTAATGTAGTTTTTGTTTGCACTATTATTGACCCTACATTCAGCATTTGGGCGGAATAAAATGAGTCTCCGAAGACTCCCAGTCACCGAAGTTCAGAGATTAAACTCCAACTGATGAAGAATGTGTGTGTACTGTCGGGCTGTAACTGTTTTTTAGGTCATTGAAATTAAATATTTATTTATGTTTTTCCCAGTTGGAGCAATCGATGGACACTTTTACAACTTTGTGTAGCTCAGCGATGCGTTGTGTAAATTTTCCTTCCGATCTGCTGGCAGTGAGTTGGCACTTGGCATCTTCATCAAGACAGACAATCTTAAAGATGCAGTAGTAAAGGACATGCAAGGGTGGTGGGCGGCGGCGGGGGGGGGGGGGGGTCGGCTTTTAAGCTGTCAGTCTCAGTTCCTTCCAGCCTTGATATTTGGGAAGCAAACGAGCGGTGAAAGACAGTCCTGAAAGAGTCAGCTGACATTGAAATAGTTTGTACTGCTGCAAATTGCAGTTTTGTGTCCGGCTGTGCTACAATCAGAGAGCGATACTCCAGAGGGCTTTGCTTGTATTTAGAGACAAAACCATTATAAGCCACAAGAATAAAAAAGACAAATACATGAATGCGTGCTGAAACAGATGTGTGCTTTTTTTTGTGTGTGCAAGTACGATCCAACAACATTTGTGGGATTGGACTCTGAGCAATGACTGAGCAACTCCCACTTCAGCAATGAAAATAGACCAGCATTCATTATTACGCTCTGAGCTAATTTTATGTGTTTGTAACTGTTACTGTTACTGTTACACTATGCAAGATAATACAGCAGGTTGCGTTTTGGTAAACCAGTCAAACTATTTGCAAGGAATGAGAATAATGCTGCTATGATGCAACGCCAGGCAATCTGAAGCACTTTGCTGAAAGATTCCCATCCTTAAAGCTTCTTCTGGAACCCTTGATGTGACAGGGGAAAGGTGACTCAGATAATCATGGCAGGAAGGGAGGAAAGGTCAAAAAAATAAATAAAGAAGGCTGTATAAAACAGATTGGAAGTTTCAAATTTCAAAACGTAACAAAAACAGTGCGTTCTTGGCTCTGACTCGCTCACAGCATGCCTTCCACGGCTGCAGTGAGAAAACACATCAGACAAAAACACATGGCGAATGGTGCAGCTTTTTAACAGCATTAGTTCGGCTCCAGTAGGTTTGTCACACTGCACTGGGAGAGGATAGAAATTCACGCAGATTTAGCATAGATCAGTGCTGGCCTGTCTCGGGAGTTTTGCATTGTGCAGAGTGTCACATGTGGCCTAGTTTGCGATGCTTTACAATAAAAGTGCTTAGCTGCTGAGATTTTTGAGAGGCTGAGCATTGATGAACTCGGCTGGTGAACCATCACATGAAAACATGAAACAACAACATTTATTGACTTATTAAGCCATTAAGACTGAAAGAAAAAGTACTATGGATTAATTTACTGTTCTAGTTGAATAGATTTACATTTCAATTCATGGAAAAAGTCACCGATCCAACCCTCCACTAAACCAAGCTGGGGGTTCCTGCTGTGCAAGATTACACACACTTACACCACTCGTGAATATGCCACAGTATATTATGTCTACCGACCACACAAAAGTGTCATGGCAGGCTTAACAGACACTATACTTACATCGTGATTTTCCACCCAGCTGATTTGATGTGGTCCAAACAAGATTCCTAGGAAGGTTTTTATTTAATCACTTATTTCCTTTTTTTTTAAATAGGATTCAGACATTATTCAACATGTGGGACTAGGCACTGGTTTTAGATACCCAGAACAACCACTAAAAGGCTGGGAATCATACCTTGCATGAATGGGGGCTTATGATTTAAGCCAATGGTTCCCAAACCTCTTTTGCACCGCCCCCTTTTGGAGATGAAATTGGTGGCGGATCATAGAGAAATTAGCGCCATCTGCTGGACGTAAATTGACGGTATTAACAGTGGTCACTGTTGCTTTGAAAACAGCTGGAAAACCCTTAATTATTATCAGAATTCTATTGGCAGAAATGAGAAACCCCACATCTGATGGGCCCAATAAGTACTCACCAGACAATACTCACCAAACTTAGTATTGGCTGTGTGGGTGTAGGTGCTGAGGGGGCAGAGTTACCAAGAAAATACACAGACAAAAAATGCAAGCATACCCGCTGCCTTCTTTGTTTGACACGTTAGGAATACATTACAGTATTTCACTTATTCATCAAAGCCTTGACTAGGAACTCAGCAGGACAACTGAGCATTTACTCTGCTTCACCAAAGTAGTAATTTAGTCATCAGGTCTATAATGAAATCTTATTGTTGAAAGTATATATTTGCTATAGAACACACTGTTGTATTAAATTATTTTCTTAGATGAAATGGTGCCTTCTAAATTGACAATTAATATAAAATTCATGCACATGATCCTGTTTTTCCACGGTTCACTGCTACCTCTTTGATCCATAACAGGGTTCCCCTGTAAGAGCTGGGATCTCTAGGTTTCTTCCTATTAAACTGGAGCTTTTGCTGACAGTAATTACTCTAAGGGGTCAGGGTTATGCTAAGCCTTTTGAGACATGTAATGGTTGTTGACACCACTTAAAAAAAAGGTTATTTTAATAATAGATCTGTATTATTCAACATTAAATTACTGATTATGAGCTGCAATTCTACTGACGAATACAACAATATATGCTTGTTCACTCTTACTAAGATGATTTTAAACACTAACTTGTTTGAAGACAATGCCATACAAGAAGTATTACGCTCTTTAGAAATAAAAGGAAATATTCCAACATTTATACATTTGAGCACAAGCGTGATATGAGAACAGAAAAGAATACAGATCCATTCATTTTCCATCCGGCCAGTGAAGTAGAAAAGGCTTTTAGGCCTGCAATAAAATCTGTAATTGGTTGGTCTTCGGTGTGTGAAAATCTCTCTCACCACTCTAAAGTTTTAACTTGAGTTTCAACCACCTGCAATACAATAGGCTGTGCACTTTCAAACACACGGAATGAATAACTTTAAAGTAAATAAATTAAAACTTATATTCATGCACATTATTTAATTTATTTATGTTAAGTTCAGCCAACTGGAAACAAACAAATAAATAAACCCCTGAGAGGTCAATAAAATACAAGATCATGTGTGCTGAAAGGTGAAGGTATCAATCTGCAATATTTTCATATAGCCACAGTTTGTGCTCTCTCTCTACATCCCACTAGAACAGTGTGCTGCTTTTTTCTGGAAAGCGAGTGTCTTTAACTGAGATACGGCATCATATGCTAATCATGCTGCCACTGAACATAGACATTTACATTTTTAAACATTTAAACTCTATTCTTACAAGAAAAAAACCTGTTTTCTCCTGTTCATGTCTGACTGGTATATTCATGTTTTTTATTTTTCTCAGCTAAAGGCTCCAATTTTTATTTATTTGTTTATTTTTTTCCACATAATTAAATCCTCTTACAGTAGATTTAGCCATTCTCATCAGCAGCTTATGGTTGCATTACACACCACCTCTGAGCTCCTTCGGTCAAAAACAAACAAATCAATCAATCAATCAATCAAAAAATCAAACAAACACTGTTGAGTCACCACCAGCATTTCACCTGTGGGTTGACCAAATTACTGTTAATGGTTTTTAATTTTGTTTAGGCAACTTTCTTGCACTCATCTTTCTTAATATTTTATTCTTAATGTTTAACCCATCACTTGCATTTCTCCTGTTCATACCGATGTGGCTTTCACAGTCACAAACCTCTTTCCTAGAAGGGTTATTTTGATGATGACTCCTGGGCCATTCAAGCCCTGAGTGCTGCTCTTCTGCTTACATTAAGTTGAATAGCATGGATATTTTAGGCGCTTCCTCTGCAATTTATAGAGAAGCATCCTAAAAATAATGCTTTCTAACAGTGTGGAAAAGAGAAAATCATCCAATAATTCTCAAGGTGGAGATATTGCAATGAGGCACACTGTTGCTGCCAATACTTGACAAGCTGTTTGAATGAAGAAATATACCAAACAGTAATTAAAAGAGAATGTTCTGGCTCCACTTTTGTATTCTAATAAATATACTGGCTGCCTCTCTCTGTTTGAGACAGTACTAAACACCTAAAATGGCAGTAATAAGGATGGATGGGATCCATTTATGGTTTTATTAAAGCTTGAAATGGGCAAAAAAGAAAGCAGAGCTCAAGCATGAAGCACCAGCGAGACATAACAGTTGTAACGTTGCTCTCTATTAACATTCAAAACCAACCCGACATCATATTTACCAAAAATAAATAAATAAATAAATACATTTTTAAAAAATCAGGCAGTTATGTCCATCCATCCATCCATTTTCTTCCGCTTATCCGGGGTCGGGTCGCGGGGGCAGCAGCCTAAGCAGGGAAGCCCAGACTTCCCTCTCCCCAGCTACTTCGTCCAGCTCTTCCGGGGGGATCCCGAGGCGTTCCCAGGCCAGCCGAGAGACATAGTCCCTCCAGCGTGTCCTGGGTCTTCCCGGGGGCCTCCTACCGGAGGGACGTGCCCTGAACACCTCACCAGGGAGGCGTCCGGGAGGCATCCTTACTAGGTGCCCGAGCCACCTCATCTGACTCCTCTCAATGCGGAGGAGCAGCGGCTCTACTCCGAGCTCCTCCCGGATGGCAGAGCTTCTCCCCCTATCTCTAAGGGAGAGCCCAGCCACCCTGCGGAGGAAACTCATTTCGGCCGCTTGTACCCGCGATCTTGTTCTTTCGGTCACTACCCAGAGCTCATGACCATAGGTGAGGGTAGGAACAAAGATCGACCGGTAAATCGAGAGCTTCGCCTTTCGGCTCAGCTCTCTCTTCACCACAACGGACCGGTGCAGAGTCCGCATTACTGCGGACGCCGCACCGATCCGCCTGTCGATCTCCCGCTCCATTCTTCCCCCACTCGTGAACAAGACCCCGAGGTACTTGAACTCCTCCACTTGGGGGAGGATCTCCTCCCCGACCCGGAGAAGGCACTCCACCTTTTTCCGGCTGAGAACCATGGCCTCAGACTTGGAGGAGCTGATTTTCATCCCGGCCGCTTCGCACTCGGTTGCGAACCGGTCCAGCGAGAGCTGGAGGTCACGGACTGATGAAGCCAACAGGACCACATCATCTGCAAAAAGCAGAGACCCGATCCTGAGGCCACCAAACCGGACCCCCTCAACACCACGGCTGCACCTAGAAATTCTGTCCATAAAAGTTATGAACAGAATCGGTGACAAAGGGCAGCCCTGGCGGAGTCCAACCCTCACCGGAAACGAGTTCGACTTACTACCGGCGATGCGGACCAAACTCTGACACCGGTCATACAGGGAGCGGACAGCCTGTATCAGGGGGCCCGACACCCCATACTCCCGGAGAACCCCCCACAGGATTCCCCGAGGCACGCGGTCGAATGCCTTCTCCAGATCCACAAAACACATGTAGACTGGTTGGGCAAACTCCCACGCACCCTCAAGGACCCTGCTGAGGGTGTAGAGCTGGTCCACAGTTCCACGTCCAGGACGAAAACCGCACTGCTCCTCCTGAATCCGAGGTTCGACTATCCGACGGACCCTCCTCTCCAGTACCCCTGAGTAGACCTTGCCAGGTAGGCTGAGGAGTGTGATCCCCCTATAGTTGGAACACACCCTCCAGTCCCCCTTTTTAAAAAGAGGGACCACCACCCCGGTCTGCCAATCCAGTGGTACCTCCCCCGATGTCCACGCGACGTTGCAGAGTCGTGTCAACCACGACAGCCCTACAACGTCCAGAGCCCGAAGGAACTCCGGACGGATCTCATCCACCCCCGGGGCCCTGCCACCGAGGAGTTTCTCAACAACCTCGGCTACCTCGACCCCGGAGATAAGAGAACCCGCCTCCGATTCCCCAGGCCCTGCTTCTTCACTGGAAGGCGTGTTGGTGGGATTGAGAAGGTCTTCGAAGTATTCCTTCCACCGATCCACAACGTCCCGAGTTGAGGTCAACAGCACACCATCCCCACCGTACACAGTGTTGACAATGCACTGCTTCCCCCTCCTCAGGCGCCAGATGGTGGTCCAGAACCTTTTCGAAGCCGTCCGGAAGTCGCTCTCCATGGCCTCCCCGAACTCCTCCCACGCCCGGATCTTTGCCTCGGCGACCGCCGCAGCTGCACCCCGCTTGGCTCGCCGGTACCTGTCAGCTGCCTCGGGAGTCCCACAGGCCAAAAAGGCCCAGTATGACTCCTTCTTCAGCTTGACGGCATCCCTCACCGCCGGTGTCCACCAGCGGGTTCGGGTGTTGCCGCCACGACAGGCACCGACCACCTTGCGGCCACAGCACCGGACGGCCACCTCAACAATGGAGGCACGGAACATGGTCCACTCGGACTCAATGTCCCCCACCTCCTCCGGGACATGGGTGAAGCTCTCCCGGAGGTGGGAATTGAAGCTCCGCCTGACAGGAGATTCTGCCAGGCGTTCCCAGCAGACCCTCACAATACGCTTGGGCCTGCCGGGCCTGTCCGGCATCCTCCCCCACCAACGAAGCCAACTCACCACCAGGTGGTGATCAGTTGACAGCTCCGCCCCTCTCTTCACCCGAGTGTCCAGAACATACGGCCGCAAGTCCGAGGACACGACTACAAAGTCGATCATCGAACTGCGGCCCAGGGTGTCCTGGTGCCAAGTGCACATATGGACACCCTTATGTCTGAACATGGTGTTCGTTATGGACAATCTGTGCCGAGCACAGAAGTCCAACAACAGAACACCACTCGGGTTCAGATCAGGGGGGCCATTCCTCCCAATCACGCCCCTCCAGGTCTCACTGTCACTGCCGACGTGAGCATTGAAGTCACCCAGGAGGACGAGGGAACCCCCAGAAGGAGCACTCTCTAGTACTCCCTCTAGGGACTCCAAAAAGGGTGGATACACTGAACTGCTGTTGGGGCCATAGGCACAAACAACAGTCAGGATCCGTCCCCCCACCCGAAGGCGGAGGGAGGCTACCCTCTCGCCCACCGGGGTAAACTCCAATATACAGGCACTAAGCCGGGGGGCGACTAGAATCGCCACCCCTGCCCGCCGCCTCTCCCCGTCGGCAACTCCAGAGTAGAAGAGAGTCCAACCCCTCTCGAGAAGGCTGGTTCCAGAGCCCTTGCTATGCGTCGAGGTGAGGCCGACTATATCTAGTCGGAACTTCTCGACCTCACGCACCAGCTCAGGCTCCTTCCCCATCAGAGAGGTGACGTTCCACGTCCCTAGAGTTAGCTTCTGCAGCCGGGGATCGGACCGCCAAGGTCCCCGCCTTCGGCTGCCACCCAACTCACACAGCACCCGACCCCTTTGGCCCCTCCTGCAGGTGGTGAGCCCACTGGAAGAGGGTCCCATGTCATTCCTTCGGGCTATGCCTGGCCGGGCCCCATGGGCAAAGGCCCGGCCACCAGGCGCTCGCCAGCGTGCCCCACCCCCAGGCCTGGCTCCAGGAGGGGGCCCCGGTGACCCGCGTCCGGGCAAGGGAGACTTGACACCAAATTTCTCACTCATCATAAGGGGTTTTGTGGGGTTATGTACGAAACATAACAGGAGCAACATCACACTTTATCTAAGAGCTGGGCTAGTGTGAGCTGGATGTGTGTATATGAAAGAGAGCTGAGGAACAGAAATGACAAAACTGTCGCTGTTCTGACAGTTGTGGTTCGACCGTTTCGCTGATCCACATGTGTAAGTACAGTAACTGGTTATTCTACATCCAACAGGTAAAATAATAGTTTCTATCCAGCCTCTTTTCTACAAATTGTATCCTTTTATCATTGAGAGGAATGTGAAGCTGCAGAAATTTGTGTTTGTTTGAGCTGCTAATTCTTTGTGTGTATGTCATGTGGTTTATGGAACTAATTAGTGTAATTTTTAATTTACATTTTTTTTAACCTAAACACATTCTCCTAAACCACAACTCTCTGTACTCAAAGGATACCTTAAACTGCATCTGCGGATTATTTATCGTCCAACTGCTCTGTCATATGAGGCAAACTTGATGTTCGGGATCATAAAATCTGATAGATATCCATCCTCATACACTGATGTAAGCATGCATTTGTAGAGTAGAAGCAAATCAACACAACTTTGCACGGATGAGAGCCCATAGAGCCAACAAAACTTTACCCTTGTGAGCAGACACTGACTGCATTTTAAGCACCTAGTCTTTGTATGGAACCAGGCTTTTTATTCTATTTTCCAATATTCTTCATAATGGCTGTTCATTTTGTGCATCTCTGTGTTTTAAATCTGCCAAGTTCAAAGTGACAAACTTATGTACTGATTATTAATATGAAAAAGTGCTGGAAAATTATCGATTTGGCTGCATAATACATTGTTTTCTTACAGAGGGGTCATGTAGGTTTCTTTTAGCTGAACCATTTGGTTGTTTGGTCTTGACTTTAATACAATCTTCTGTAACTCTGATCCCAGTTAGAACCAGAACAAACACCTTACTCAGATCTTCTCATGTTCTCATAGTACTGCCACATACTAGAGCTGACAGAGCTCAGAAAGAAACTCAGCATGTGCCAGCTGCATAAATTAATTAGGGATGGTGATAAATAACCAGGCCCCTGTGCCACGACACAAATAAGAGTTTGATGTGTTTGTATAAGCATCCGGTAATCTGGGGCCTGATGCACTTAATCACCTCTCTCCTTTAGACCATCATAGATTGCAGTGAGTGATTACACAAGATCACGTTTCAATCCACGCATCTTAAACAGGCAGGTTTTATAATCTAATTCTGAATATGAAATGAAGATGTGCAGTGGCCCTGGCACACGTCCCTGTGAAGATATTGTGCAGAGATGTGCATGCTTAAGCTCTACCTGCATGTGTACAGGCCAGTCACATGTCAAACTCTAGAAAAGATTCCAAAACAGCATAGAGCTTCATTGTTGTGGCTACTCTAAGTCCATTTGGACAACAGTAGAACCATTTAAAATGGCCATCAAGCAACCTCATGCAGATTTCAGCACCAGTCCAGGTTTATCCCACTCTTTATGAGGCTTCTTGACGTGGCCACCAGCCCGTGTGCACATGAGAGCACTAGCAGGCTGTGTCAAATACTTGACTTCAGTTTTTCCCCATGCTGAAAACTAACAGCGACAGTGCAGAATAACTATTTCATCTGACTATATACTGTCATTAGTGGAAGTATATCCCATAGAATTTCCAGCTGATGATTTTCCCCTATGTATCTTTGATCACTCCTCTTTCATTTTTTGTGAAGATGGCGTGGGCCAATTGCGGCATAGTGTGATATATGACATTTCATCTCAGTGGCGTATGAAAAATAAATTAGATTTTTCCCGTCATTTCCTGATCAGCCCTCAACCATCAGCAGCACCACCCCCCACCCCCACCCCCCTTTACCACACCTGCCTGTGTGTGAGGGAGGGGGTGTTCACTTCAAAATGTTATAGCAATTTTATATTAACTTTTAATTACATTTTTTTACCTGCTTAATATAGAACAATTTGAAGGAAGACAGAGCTAGGTGCAAAAGCCACAGCACAAATGTATATTTGCATGACACTGAAAAATCCTCAATAAGGAAGCTAGCTAGTAGCTATTGTTGTGGTCTGTGAAGTCTCAGGTCAACTAGAAATGGCCCAGCACTTACAAGATGAAAGGGTGCACATGGCAACTGTGGCAGCAGAGGCAACATGAGTTCAAAGGTAAATCAATGACACTTCCCTGCATGTCTCCTGTGCATGCACACGGCGGCAAATACAATAGTCCAATTAAACAGCTTAGTCCAGCTACAATCGTAGCACGACTAAACTGTGCATGTAAACAGACTGACTTAAACCCTTTTCCAGTGTCCTCAGAGCTGCTGTGTCACAACAAGATGAACTGTGATCAGGTGTTCACACCCGAGGTGAACTGATTACAAAGCCAAAGTTAACTTGGAAGGACGTTGTTACCTGACATGCATCTGTCGTACCACCTACTAACACCTACTGAAAATTAACCATACATGTAAAAAGATTTTTAACATTTTTTGTTAGTTTGAAGGGCAGATTTTGATTTAAGGGTCTCAAATTGATAAAAAAAAATAAAATAAAAAAGCTAAAAAGTTCCTTTAAGACATTCTACACATTTATTTAACTTTCATCAGAAAGAAAAAAAAAGAAAAAAAAAAGCCCAATTTGACTGGTAAAATGTGGATACTATATACCTAAGACAGAAAATGCAATAAAACTTCTAGTGTAGATTTAATTGACCATAAAGATTGTTCCTGTCACATGGAGCATGCCCAGTAATTTAAAAGTTAATGTGTATAGCGTTAGTGCCAGATTTTCATTAAGACATCAACCTTGCGGAATCACCAGATGAAGAGGGGAACTAATTAAAACAGCACATGATGGATTTACACTGTTATTCCCCAGGAACAGCCGCTCCTTTACTGAGTCTTGGCATGGTAAGCCTCCTCATTGTACAGCAGCTCACATGTGATTTATAAGATTTTACTTATTGTTTTCTAAAAAGAAGTGTCGTCATCAAACCTTTACATGTTATCAGTCTCACATTTTCCATTTTACCAACAACAGAATCTAATGAAAATATTTGGCAATTGCTAGCTTTATGAAATCATCCAGGAGAAAAATCCCATATAGAGCGCAGTCCTGGACCAAATCCATCAAATCCAAGCTTTTACTGGTTCAGGAAAATGTATCTCAGATTTACAGAGAGCAACTTATCTTCATTCATTTCACACATTGTTCATATAGTCTGTACCAACAACAGCCAGGGAGCACTTGGCTCTTTCCAGCCGCACACTTGAAATGTTATGATCAATACAAATTGTTTTTTTTTTTTTTTTTTTTTTTATTGCTTCCGTCGAGGGTTTTACACATATAACTGAGGCTAAACCAAACTACGGCGAATGTTCCTTCAGGTTTCCACAATTTATCAAGGTTCACCAGACAGTTATTCCTACATGTGTGAATTATAAGTATGTTTTAATTTATACATTTATCTTCTACAGTAATGTTGTTGGCAGGTGAATAATGTCACAACCTTTTCTTGCTAAGTATGTTCAGCAATTTAAAAAGGAACAGCGTCAGGTCAGACTCACTAGCTGACTGCAAGTTTTGCTTTCTGCCTTTTGTTGTCCATGATTAGCATTGTCCTTCTATAAGATTTATAGATTGAGTTTGACCTCTAGATGAATGTGCCCATTGTGCTCTTGCTGAGAGAGAAATACAGTATTACAGAGAATATATGTGCAAATACACAGCAGGAGACATGAGAAGCGACTGTGCATGAGATCATGCGAAGACAAGCCAACGGTCACGTCCTTGTTTCACAAGTGCGAGAGATGTAACACTGTCACACCACTGCTTAACCTTGTCCTGTTAACATGGACAGGACGTGTTTAATATTCTCAGAGGGACAGAGGAGAAATGAGTCTCCCTTTAACAGGTCTGTGACAATGGAACCAGAAAATCTTACAAACCACAAAAGAATGCAGCTACATTTACAAGAAATCAAACATAAATAATTCTGTATTTTTATTAGAAGTATATCTATAAAAATCCCAAGATCAACTTTCCTCTACAGGAAATTGAGTGAGAACGTTAATGTAAAGGAGCGCTCTTACCTATAATGTGTGGTATTGTGCCATATGGTCCCTTGAAAAATTTCTCCAGGCCACACATTCACTCTGAGAACAAACAGAGAACCAAAGATGAAGAAGATCTTGTTAAAAAACTGTTTAAGTTTTACCTTGAGGAAAGTGGACACTGTTGTAGTCAAGATTTAGGAAACTCAAAGAGGATGTATTATATCAGTGTCAATGGATCTGTTGTACTGAACTGTATTACGCCCAGTGTAATAAAAGCACGGCAGCCTGCATGTAGACAATATAAAAAACATCTCAACCTTTGCGTTGTGTCAGATGAA
Source organism: Pao palembangensis (assembly GCA_015343265.1). NCBI lineage: Eukaryota > Metazoa > Chordata > Actinopteri > Tetraodontiformes > Tetraodontidae > Pao > Pao palembangensis. The sequence continues at coordinate 17,197,154 of CM027083.1, read as the reverse complement.
TTAAATTAATTGTTATCTGTATAGCGCTTCCTTCAATAAAAAATGTCTCTGGCGCTTCACAGAAACCCAGGCCCTAACTTCCAACAAGAAATAGAATAAACTCCCTTTTAACCGGAAGAAACCTTGAGCAGGACCAGGCTCATGCGAGGGCACCCTCCTGCCGTTGGCCGGCTGGGTATAGAAGGATGGGAAGGACAGAAAGAGGAGAGAACGGACACATACATCATACATGCAAACACGCCATCTAACGATAAAACAATGCTTGACTGTAAGCCAACTGGGCCGGCGAGGTGTAAAACCGTTCACTGTTCAAGCAATGATATTGCGATTTATACGGAATTATCAGCTGCTCAATGAAAAGCCCTCCAATAACCACCGTGTAGGAGGTGAGGGAGATTATATTGGTTTATGGAAATGCAGCACAGCGGGTTACGCAGACATCCCCAGAGACATTAGAATCTCAGCACTGACTGAAGGCACATTCTTTCTTCTCCTGTCTCTTCTTTTTTTTATGACCGCTTGCCCCTGCATGAATGCACTGTTTGTTGTGTTTATACAAGCACCAAATGTATAAACACGCATTAACATGGGCCAGAAAAGGCTCGTGCGCGTGTTACACGTGAAAAAATCTGTTTCATTTACAGGGTTGAAAACTTGCAAATGGTTGTTGTGATACATTGAGCGAGGTGAAAATGCTCTTCAAAAGAGTGTTTTTCAGTAATACAGAAAAATACATAAATATGGGAGACAGAAATCTGCTTTTGCATTTCTTCAGACATGATTTTTATTTCTTTTTATCTCACTCAGTTGCAATAGCAATTAATTTCAAACAGAACTCAAAGTTGCATCTCTTTTTAATTAAAACATTAACACTTGCAATTATCCTAATCATCTCTAAAACCTACTACATCCAAAAGACTTGAATCATAACATAAATAATGCTTCACTAACCTTATCTGTAACCATGCGCACGACTACACACAAACAGCCCCTCGCTTTTGCAAAAACAATTTTTCACTCTGTATTTCAGTTCACTGGAAGAGGCTGGAACACATGGTGTCATCCACACGACGCATCACTGAGTCATTATCGGATCACACCAGCCCTCAGAAACAGAAATACCTCCTCCACAGCTGCTCTTGGGCAGTCCACGCCGATCAACACTTCCAGTGGGAAGGAGACAACAAACAAACCGCGGCCTCAAAGATGAGCCAGGATCCCTCCCCCATCACATCATTCTACATCACACCTCCTGTGGTGAGCTGTAATCACATTTTCTGCAAAGGTAGCTTCAGCGCCCATGAGGAAAAGGCTTTATCAAATTGACACATGCTGTCATTACCCAGCCCAGGTGGTCTCCGCTCACTATCTGTGGCCACTTAAATTCAGCCAGTGTGTTTTAAAGACTAAGAAGCGCACACAGGTTGAAGCCAGAGTTCTTCACACAGGTTGAAGCCAGATAATGAGGAAATTGCATAGCAGCTTCAGCGATGTGTGTTGAATTTTTCAGCCACTTCAATCAGCTACAGGTGAGCTGATTGATTGGAAATGATGTTTTCATATTTGCCATAGTAAAACTACCTCATATGTAATTTTATATTTCCCGGCCTGCTGGGTTGAAACGCAGAAAAGATCCATAATAAAGAGAAGTTCCACTCAGAATATCACCTTAAGTGCTTGAAAGCATTCTTTAGCTCTCACATTGACAACTTTTTATATTGCCACATTATTCCTCGCACGGGAGTCGCTTTGACTAGTTTGTGCAGAGCTAAATTTAGCCAAGTCCTGGGAAGATCTGTTGTCAGATGTATCACATTGTCAGGTATGCGATGTCTGTCGCTGTGAAAGCAAATTCACTTTGCAGACCTGACACCATTGTCGCCATGGATACAGTATTGTGTTGAAGTTATCAGATTTTATTAGACGCTGTTTTTTTCCCTGCTTTTACTATTGCCCATACAGGATAAAGTTATAACCTGGCTACTATTGCACACGGAGACGGTGACAAACAAACCCAGATCCTCCCGCTGTTGGTTTACAGCATCGGGGGGGCTGCTGTTTGAATGGTCTCTGCCTTTCTCCAGGCACTCTGGTTCCTTCCCCCAGTCCAAAAACACGCACATTCGGCTGTTAATTTCCCCTCTTAATTGCCTCTGGGAAGGACTACGTGTGTGACCTGTGCTCCAGTGGGGATCTGTCCAGTCTGTGTTTCTGCCTCTCACCTGGCCACAGCTGGGACTCTAGCGCTCCCTGTGGCCCTGGTTAGGATTAAGCAGCCAAAGAGAAAATAGATAGAGGGATAGAATTAAAAGGGGCGATTTTAGGTTTAATGGCTTGTTCTGAATTAGAAAGCTATGTATTCTGCTTTGATTTCTCTGGCTGGAAAAGTGGTAGAAAGATTACCAATTTTTGGCTGAAACAAATTATAGCTACAGTATGTAGGCCTGTCCTGCTTGCGGCTTTGCCAACAAGTTAACTTTGGCATATATGCTTGAAAATGAGTGAGTATCCATCTCAATGAGGCATCGTGTGAGACCAGATCGCATAGCCAGGTTCTCAGTTGACAACAAATATATTGCCGAGCATTATAACAGACTTCTGATGTCTTTTGAAAGCAATCTGAGTGTGTGGTGGAAATAATATTCTAAATACTATCTACATACTGTATATTGGCAGGTAACTGTAGGAAAAGATATTGCATGTAATATGTAGCGCAAGTTAGCTTTCTAGTTCTGCAGTGTGGGGCCCAGTTTGGACACGTTTAACTGTAGTATCACACATCCTCCTCTCTCCCACTTACTAGAATTTGTGTAAAAATAGAACCCTCTGTTACTCAGAGATTATTTCCGGCACAAAGCCAGAGCTACTACGCTTTGTGATTCAATCTGGAAGAGGATGATTGAGATCCATTGAACTCACCTTAACGTTGCCCGTCACTGCATGGGGGCATGGATTCATGGATCACGTTCAGGCAACATGGTTTTTCCACAGGTTCAGGCAGCTTCAAAGTGAGGTTAATGTATATCCTCTTAGTATTAGTTTCTGAATGTGTCGAGGATTTATGAATATAGATCTCAGCAATCCATTGACAAATCCCTAAAAGTCCAACAACTCAGCAGGATTTGCTTGACCTTTTGTTGAACAGTTGTTTGAACTCATATCAAAACACTCACCTTGACTGGATCCACATCAAGGTGCACATTAAGCTGAGATGATTGGTAATTTGCTTCCTTCTTTACCGTACTCTACTCTTGAGCTGCTGGTATGTTGTTGGTTGTGGACTAAAGACTACATTAATGTAAGAAGTGTGAAAAGGCCACTAAGAAGGCACCCCTTACATTTTCCCCATCACTAAGACAAAGTGAGACCAATAGCCCTTCCACGTGTGTTTCTTCCTCCTGTGGCTAACTGAGACAAAATCCTGAAACACATGCTATATTGTGCATGGCAAATTCATGACATCTGCACGTGCAGCCAAAGACGAAAGTCTTGAGCCTTCTACAAGGCATGAGGGAATTGATGTACAGTAACAAGAGTCTTGGGACCCCGCCCCCCCCCCATTAATGAGCAAGATTAGTGAACCATGATAACATGATAAGGTTCTGTAGTGCAGCAGTGTGAGGAGTGGTGAGGCTGCAGCAACAAGCACTACATGGATGAGGGAGAAGGAGTTTGTCAGGTAGAGGACAGCCTACCCTCGGTCCTTAAGTGAGGCAGAGATACTGTCAAAGACAGTGGTTTCAAAGTGAGGGGCCATGCCATGACATAAAACCGCCAGCATGGACATATATTATTACCACGTACTATTGAGTTGTATGTACATATTGGTGCACTGATTAGGGGAGTTATGCTTGTTGTAGCGTATGATGAGTTTATAATAATATTACTTTATATTGATTTTTTTTTTCCACGCACAACTCATCTTCTTATGCTGACTTTCAACCACAAATATTTTAACTGCTTTAATAAATTTAAAGCATTTATATTTGCAAATGGACATCTTACCTGATGGATACCTGGTGCAACACTGTCTAACTCTGCAATTCATCAAATTATGAAGTTTGTTCAGGTGCTTCACACAACTTGTGTAAGAGGGACTGCCATCCCATACTCTATAAAGCGTGAGATGGTGCAGAATTATTATTACATTGCCATTCACATCGGTTGACAAGGAAATCACAATTATACCATCTTGGTTGGTTTCAACCTCTTGGTGAAAAAGAAGCGTTGCAATAGGCATAAAGTCTATTTCCAATACCGAAAGGTAAAGTCTTTTGTCACCCTCCAAATCCCTTATGTAGACTTTCAGACTTACAATTTCAAACAGAATTTCAGTAGAAGCAAGTGTAAGTGAATAAAAACTCTTTGAAGGGCTGAGACATTGTGGTTCGCTCAAGCTGAACCTGACAGAAATTGCAGCAGTAAAAATCAAACCCCATGGAGCATGGCAATTCCAATAAAACAAATTGATTTTTTTGCTGTCCTGAAAGCCCACTTTGGGGCTTCTCTGATTATTGCTTGTACGTCCTTCTAGATCTGGTGTAGTGCTGAGTTTCATTTTTATTAGGTAAGAGGACTAGCTAGAAAATGTTCGATTAGGTTAAAATACTTTCTGTACCAGACTTGGCTCAAGTTGTACAAGATTCAAGTTTTACAAGTGATCAGAGTTAAATTACTGGCAAAATAAGAGTTTTTAACCTTTTACCCATCTTTTCAGTATGTTCTTTTTAATTTTAATAAAGAGTAGGATAAATGCAAATAATTCCTCCAGCAAGTAATGTTTTATGCTTCAGCCAGGTTCCAGTCAGGGTTGTCCATTCTGCCTTAGGTACAATGTGTTCTCACCATCACTTACCTGAACTCCAAATCTGTTTTCTTCCCCTGAGAGCACAATTTGTACAAACATGGATTAACTGAATGTCAGGGCAGCTTTGTGTCCAGGATATTGGTTGACAATGAGCTCTGCAGTGACAGCAGTAAACAATGCCGATTTTTCCTCAAAAGAAAGAGGTAAGCGATGAAAAGTCCAGGCGCTCCAGCTAGCTGATCATATATCCTGTTATAGTAATAGCTATGATCCAAAAATGAATGGCTTGCTGACTGGTCTGGTCTGAATGCAACTATATTTGGTTTAACAAAAGGTGTTTTGTGTGTAAGGGCATTTAGTGTCATCTAGTGGTACGGTGGCAGATTCCAACCATAAAGATTATTGGGCTATCAGCTATACAAATGAATGACTGCACAGGGTGTAAAACAAAGAGGGAGCTTTAAATATTCAAGTTTTAGTTGGACTGCATCTCCAAGCATGTGGTTTCATTTCAGCCTCTGCGTCTTTGTATTGATTCTACACAGAATCAGGTCTGTAATTATTTGAACAGTCTGTCTATCTTTGTCTGTAGCACCAAAATAGAATGAATTACAGTCATTTATCCAGGATGTCTTTCGCCCCATTGTTCCCTCTTTATATCACAGAGTAACTGGCATATTAGAAAAGTAAAGCTGAATTCAATCACATGTAATGGGTTCTGTACCTCTGAGGTAATCTGATCTATGCTTTGATGTAGTCTGTATGATGCATATACTGTAAACTCACACTAACAGCTGCTGAGCCAAGTCACATGTTGATTTATACCAAGACAGTAGATCTGAATTATACAGGGGTTTTCTTGATAGCTGTCACATTTGTCTCTGACGTAAAAAAAAAAAAAAAAAAAAAAAAGGAGCCACAATGAGGGGGTAATTAGAAAGATCCAGTTATGCTCAACAAAGTAAATTATGCTGCAACTGCATCAATTACTGTGTTTGTGGTCCTAAAAAAAAAGTTCAAGAATGCTCCAGAGCCCAACACATAGTTTTGACCTTTAAACTCCCCAGAATCCAATTTAATTGAGCCTTGATGAAATACTAAGGAATTAGGGATGAAATAGAATTCCCAAAGTATACACTGCCCTTTTTTCTGTGGCCTGTACCACAGAACATCCACAGCAATCTCAAAGAAGCAAAGAAAATTGTAAGGAGTATGTCTGCGAAGGGGGTCTCATCTGTTGCCAGTCCATCATAGGACACTCCCTCCAATCACTCTCAGAGAGAGGCAATTTAGAGGCTGGGAAGACTTTTTTTTCCACTGTCTGTTCTTTGCACCAAAACACTCAAATGGTGGTGATTTGATTCATTTAAATGACCGCCACGAAAAGGGAGCAAGTTTAGCTCGGTTAAAAAAATGGGCATCTATTCGGATTCAGCAGGATTATAAATCAATCAATGAGCTGCAGTAGCAGTTGCCACAACTTGGAAATTTGCCTTTGTAGCTGCTGATGGGAGAGAGGTGTTCATTTGTCCTGTTATTTTTTCATCTGGAAAAGACACATTTTTGTACCAGAAAACAGAACTTTCTGGATCACATGCAAACTGATGTTGGCAGATTAATCAAGGGAACAGAGTTAAGATACCCAAGGGATAAGAGGGAAAAAAAGATTAAAACTGTTGCAAAAAGGATTGCTTGATAATTAATATATTAAATAGGTCTAAAAGACAATTTTCTTTAATTGGTAAACAATTTGAACAATTATATCACATGGTTTCAGTGTCTGTCACACTGACAAGCTGCTATTTCTGCCTTGCTGCAAAGATTTCCAGCCTCTTTTAGTTGTGGCAGCTACCTGCTGCCAAATACATCTCTGCTTTGATTGTGACAGTACAAGCTCCATAATGAGATTCCAAAGCCAAGCAGTGTTTTCCATCTATACCTTTACCCACCTACAGCAGCTCCCACACTGCCTCATGGTGAACTCAAATGTGCAAATGCACATCAGGCTGGTTAAGTTCAGCCAGAAATCAAACAGTTATAATTCTGTGATTCTTAATAATTGAAACACTGCCAGAGTAGGCAGCAGGTTAGTGTCAGCCGCTGAGTGAGATTATGGTTAGTTGGAATGATGTGGAAAGTGTTCCTCGCAAACCTTACATTTAATTAGAGTCTTTTACAATCACGATTGCCTCTATGTGCTTCTACAGAGGCACACAGCCTGATCAGCGAACAGGCAGTGGCAGGAAGGTTTTAAGTCATTTAATGTATGTATATAATATATACATATTGTTAATTGTTGTTTTTCTATTTAGTTTAGTTCAGCTTATTATATAAATATACTGTGTGTATATATATATATATATATATATATATATATAGTTAACTGCACTTTTTCTTTTAGTTTAGTTATAGTAGTCTTATTCTTGCTGCACCATGTAAATTTCAGTTATGCTGTATGTTGTGCATACAGTATATGCATCTATAGCATATCTGACAAATAAAGAAACTCTGACTTTGACTTTTTGGCTTAATAGTAGTGGGGGGGGTCAGCCTCATTTACCTGGATTCTGGGAATCACAAGTAAACCAGCACTTTGAGAGCGGAGCAGTCTATTGTGATGGTATGATGCTATTAGTGTCTCCAGGCTTGGTCTTTAAGCACCTTATGAGTCACGAGAAGTCGAGTCCAAAAATATGTGCATTAGTTCGACTGGGGACTGCCCCAAAGTGGGAATGAGTCAATGAATGTTTTTGGGTTTTACCCTGGTTTATGTCTATGTGCTTTTTCTAAAACTCAGAACCTGACCCCCGAGCTACCAGCTCTGACAGGAACAACTCCCTTTTACCAGGAAGAAATTTTCCTGGAAGGAGAAGAGGAAGATAGGCAGAGGGAAGGACAGAATACATACAAATACATTAGTCGCTGACATAAGACCAAGCGTAGCTGTCTCTCTCCCGTTGCTGTACGCCTCCACGTCCGTCACCAACAGAAGTGCGGGAGATTTTGAGCAACAGCTGACCAGGCTCAGCAGCGCCAACCATGGGTGACAGACTGTGATGCAAATCACTTGAACAGAGGCACTACTTATTCTCAAAGATTTGGGTTCAAAGGGCAACCTGCTGTCCTGAGCTGGCGTTCTTTTTCTCTGAGTGCTGGATGGTTTTTGTCTGGGCTGCCTTTTCGAATGCTCATCATTGATACGTCACAGCAGCAGTGTAAATCTGTGTGAAAAAAAAGGAAAAATACCTTTTGGAAGAAAAGCATTGCGCAGTTAGTCCCTATCAGAGCTCCACAAAGCACTCTGTCAGAGCCTCCTCTGGACAATCTCCAAACTCCCTCCCCTGACTAAATACACTTAGACTTACACTCATTCTTTCTCCCTCTTTTTTTAACACTTCTGTGATTTAGACATGAACACACAAGTTTAGAATATTCCATTTAAATGATAATCATTTTAATGACTGAATCTCTCCAAATTGTCTTTCCTGGGTAAGGACTGACACCCTTTGCAGCATGATGCACCCTTTACTTTCCTGTTATTTGGTGCAGCTTGTGTTGAGTCTCAGGGTTTTTTTTTGGTTTTGTTTTTTTGTTTTGTTTTTTTTTTTTAATCACCCTGACAGCTTAGTGCAGGGGAGGTGAACCTCACCCAATGGCTCTATCTTTAGCTCTGCAGCACAGTTCGGTAACTGCTTCAAGTAAAACTTCCCGACATATTAGATCGGTATTTGAACAAATATCTATTGAAATACTGATGTTACCCAGGCTTTAAATGCCAGACATTTCATTATTATACTGAAATGCTTATTTTAATGTGACTGCACAACATTATAAGCATTGAGGTTAGGTGATAAATTGAAATTGGTAAAATAAAAATATCTTTTTGACTTTATAACCCAGATGGGTTATTTAATATTATAATCTCTAATAAAAGGGTATTATTCAGAGTATGCTTATGAACATTTTTCAACTTCTTTGAAGATGAAACATACCGTACTTTGCTAATAAATGATGAAGATGTAAAGTCTTTCTTCCTTATATTTGTTTTTCTTCTGTAGTTGTGGCCTTTTGCAATTGGTACTGAGACAATGTGAATAGCTCTTACAAGAGCATGCCGGAGCAGGTGCTAACAGCGATGCATCTGAGAGATGAGCTGGTGTATTTATAGTCTTATTTGCATGGGTGATATATGATGATATATACAGGCAGTGACTGTGTAAATTGAGCCTTTCAGTGATGAGAAAACCGGAATATTTTGGCTCATGACAAGCAGACAAAACTACAACATGTTTTCAATTCCGAAACTCTGTGTCGATGTAAAATATATTCAAGGAGAATACGGGATGAGGCTTATGTGAAGAGGATTGGCCTGAAGCTAGAGTTTATCTCCTGTCATGCTGCAGCGCTCTTACGTATTTTTCTAAACAAGCTGGGAATAAGAATGCTTAATACGGCATCTTATTCTCTCCCATCAGACGGCCATCTAAGCCTATTCAGCCTTCAACACATCCAGTGGCTGTGATGGTTTCAAAGCATTTCTACTCACTAAACCACCACATGTGGAGAAGGTTTTTATAAAGCAATAGTATTCGTACCCTCTCTTTTCCCCTCTGATCAGACACTTCTTTGATATAATGCCAGTGTTTTCTAGGTGATGGTGATACTCCGGTATAAGTTCAGTCCTTCATGACAAACATGACATTTTAAAAGGTTATTCTATAGAGAATGAATAATAACAAAAAAAAAAAATGTTTTTCTAACCTCTCCTCCTCAATTTTTCTCCAGTCCTCTGGTAGACAACCATGTGTACTATGGTAATGATGTTCTACTAGTTAACACCTGAGTAGTGAAAAAAAAACAGTTAAGAGACACTTGACTCTCATTCAGACATGAATTGTCCATCTGTTTGCACGCACTGCGTCACTTGCCTGCTCTTTAAACTTGCAATAAGCCAATTAATTTGTCATTGAGACAGACTGTAATAAACACCAAGACAATGGAGTCGGTACATATAGCAGGTGTATGAACTTCAAGCCCACTGATAACAAAAATGTGCATGTAATTAAACTGGGTTCTGTCTCATTTCAGGTCTGGGCTGGATGATGAATGGTTCTGCCAGTTAGTTTGCAGTAATACTGCAATTTGTTAGCACAACTCATGATGCCTGTGACTGGATTTGCTTGCTGCTTACATCACCAGAAGTGGAAAGTTGAGGGTTATTCATTTGTTAATATGCATCTTATGACCGCTGTTGAACCCAGTTCCGGTTATTATCTATCAAGAAAGTCCCTTTTGAAAGCATATTTTGGAAAATTCCGCCCCTTTTCTTGGTGATGACACATGCACAGTCTTCTACTAACCCTTACATTTCCCAGTCAAACCATCTGAGTACATTTAACAGATAATCAATAGGTGCATCATGCACGTCACTGTTGCTTCCCTGCTTTTCTCCGTAGTATGATTCCATGCACTTTTGTCCATGACACCATCTGCAATGTGGCTACATGTATGCATCCTGTTACACGGCCTACTCTATCAAAAGCACCGGTAGAAAACAACAGTGAGCCTCCGTGTTTATGTTACAGAAAGAATCAATAGCTGGGAAAAATATATAAATAAAAGCAAAACACTCAATATTGATTCTGTCATTCAGTGTCTACGGCTCCAAGTCCTTAAACGAATATCATTTCCCAGGACACATTTTAAATAATTTTAATTAAAATTTAACCCTCACAACAATAATAGATGTGAACATGTAAAGGTTCTGCTCCTCCCTGCTGAGACTCATCACAGTTTGACAAAGAGAATTTCTGAGTTAATGAACATTCTGGAAATAACTCCAGATCAGACTGATGTATCAAAATCAGACACTTAACTCTGTAACAGACTAATGATTCAATGTCTTTGCAAAAAGTCCAAATGCGCATTTATAAAGCTGATTGTTATCCAATGTGTGTCTGATATTTTTAATTTTTTCAAATCCCTGCCCGGTAGTCTAATAAACGTCAAGGTGAGGCGTTCGTCCTCTGCTCCAAAGCTGTCCGTCAGTAGAAGGTGCCTGAATTGCTTTTGTTCCCATCTGATGAAACCTTGAGATTTATTGATAGCAGGCTGAAATGTGTTTGCTGTACACTGCAAATGGCAGGAAAAAAAAAAAATAAAATCCCCAAAACACCAGAAACACGGAGAGACGTGATTGAAGGAGGACAGTTCTATATGATGCTCCGTCATACACATAGCACCGCTGATGTGTCAGAATGAAAAGTTTCACCGCAGTTGACAATGTGGGGCTGTTGTTCTCTGGCAGGATAATTATTAATAATTAATTGGATTCTATCAATAGCTCTTTTCATCAATATAACATGAAAAGCTTTGCTGCTGCCACACTCTATAAAAAGAATTCCTTTTACATCTTGTTTTCTGGAAGTTGATAGAAATGTCTTGCAGAATCTCCAGGTAATAACTATGTTTTAAATCAGTGTTTCGGCCAGTTTGGGATGAATCTCACGTGTTTCAATTCGTCAGGATTTTACACTGCAGCAACATTAGTGCAACACCACTGTTGCTTGTCGGGGACCAGACCCTGGGTTTCTGTATAGCGCCTAGAGACAATTTTGATTGTAACAGATGTTAGATAAATAAAAGTTGCAGTTGAAGGTCCTAAGAACATAACATTCTAACAATGTTAGAATGTTATCGTTTTTCGAGTATCGTTCTGATGATTGTGTCGTCTCTGCAATTAAACCAACTAGGAATCTGAGAGAGGTGTGAAGGGAAAATTAACAAATGAAATTATTCTCTTTTGTGTTAATCATAACACAAAATCCCACCAAGCTGCTTTTGCGGAACAAGTTCACGTTGCAGAGGATCCACGTATGCCTGCAGTATGACGGTGCTCACAAAACGAGACAAAAAAGATGGTATATCTGATGTGCTGAATTGAAGATATCGCAATAATCTGGTCAAAAACAACTGACAACGTAAGATCATTAACATTAAAACCAAGTCTTAAAACTCAGTCATTTGAAGTTGTGAGGACCAGCCAAAATGTCCTCTTTTTGCTATAGAATGAGTCCATAATATTACCGTCAGCATACAGATGGATGCTTCACATGAAATATAGTTATAAAAGTTGAATTTCTCCTCGGGAGCCCCTTTTCAAACTGACCTAGTCTGACCTAAAAAGATGGTGGAGATGCATGTTTAAGCCTGCCACATCAAAAGTGAGGCAGGAAGATTAAGAACAATTGGGTTATTTTTGCTGCAATTTATAGAAAAACACTGTGTCTGTTTTCAGTTGGGGCTTTTTTTTCCAATTTCAGGTAGTTAAATGAGGACAGATTGTGTATATCAAAAGAGTTTAATGATCTGTCTTACCTTCATAATTCTTAATGACTACCAGTTTCGGACTGAAATAACATTTCTGAATCACTGATATTATTAGCTCTTTAATTATATAGCCACCTGTTTTGATTTAGTGCTATCTAAAAAAGGTCCTTTACGTGAGAAAAACCTCAGCATTCCAAAACATTAGCGTGGCTGCATTCCTGTCTGGCAAAGGTTGATGGCGGTACAAAAATAAACATCTGATGATTATGTTGCTCATAAACATGATGTGTAATTATGCCTTTTTGCCTCTCTGTTGTCTATCTCATCCCTGAACCAATGTACATTTTTTCTTTTTTTCCCATTTGCCTGAAAATAAATGGGTTTTCACATTGTTCAGAAGTCGATTATTGCAATTTGGCAGAGAGAGGTTGGCGTCTAAGCAATCGGTCCGAAAAAAACAGTTTTACAATTTTAAACTGGACATTTAGTAATATAGCTAAGTAAAAGTTGATTACAGCCTGTTCATATTTGTGCACGGCCTCCTAAGCTCAGTTTCCTTCAGCCAACCACATTCAGAGAGTTATTAATTGTCTGCCTCTGCTTGCACCGCTATGCTGGGCAAATATCTCTCGCTGGCGTCTCCACGGACGTCTGTCTGGCTTCAGTCAAGCCCTCAGAAGATGCATTAACTTCCTGCCATCCATTCTCATCACCAGCACTACTGCCAAGGCTCTGGCTGAAGCCAATTCACCTACAAATCAAACTCCTCAAGCTGTTCTCAGCAAAAATCCAACTTATTTGCATCTACAAGCCTTTTTATTATATATGCGTCTCTCCTCTGGTTAGATTTAAGGCTAAACTCTCCCTTGGTTTTCGTATAAACTTATTTCTGAATGAACAGCTTGGCTGATTTAATTCAAACACTCACATCTTTACTATAGATTACGTTATTTCACTGGTTCATAAACCAGCTTTTGTTTTTTTGTAATCCTTTAAATTAACTAAATCAAAAAATATGTAAAAAATAAAATAACAAAGGAATAAATAAATGCTTGAACCTACGCAAATTTCTTAAGGCTGCCTGGTTAGCTCGTCAGTAATGAAATGGAATTCCCTGGAGACATCTGCTGCATCTCGTTCTCTCTATCCACGCTCTCAAACAAAATCATACTGCCCCTACTGAAACACAAATTAAAGAATTTCTCCATAGCAGCATTTAATTAAACCCCAGAAATTTTCAAAGCACCCACAACCACATAGCTTTGAATGTAATGACGAAGCATGGAAAGCTGTCCTCACAACAGCAGACATCCTGGTGGTTCCAGCAAAATGAAGGAATGGCGAATAGGATGTAAAAATGATGCTGCTCCTGGGGATGAACTGCAAACACGCAGGAGCACTAGGACCACTGAACAGTTCCCAATATGATCCTTGCTCACACCTCCTTCGCTATTGTTTGTGCTCCTGTTCATCAGCCGGAGTGACAGTTTGGGGACGAGTTCATAAACAGCTGCTGTGGGAGCCGGAGTTATTCAGGGAACTCGCCATTGAGACATTTTCTGATCAAAGAACTGCTGCACAGAAGATGCTTGGCTACAGTTCCATTAATCTTTTTATGAAAACTCTAAATGAGTGAAGAGCTTTAGCAGTCGTCTTTTAAAGTGCGTTTGTTAGACAAATGTTTGAAACATTCATCCTGTATTTTGTCGTTTCACAACTGTGCACTGCTCGACGGTTACAGCCCATTCTTCCCGAAACAAAATGACTTCCTGATGTAAAACTTTTGTAAACAGAACCTGGCTTAGTCTTATCAACTAACTAAAACTAGCATTTTTGCTTATTCCTGACTCTATACCTTTTGAAGTGTACAGATGGAACAAGAATCTGGGACATTATGGCGTAGTTAGATAGTAAAATAATACACAGTTTTGACACATGAATCTTGGCTGGGGACAAATGACATTCTTGCATATGTAATTTTAACACACAAAAAACGTACAATTTTGCAAAACCACCCAACATGAGCAATTTTTCAAGTGGCAATCGGCACATACTGATGCAAAAGCTGAAAAGCTACTCCCGACGAAGCATCTTGACTGTGAAGGCACCGAAATTCTTCAAAGCAGCTGCAGACAGCTAACTTTAAAGCCTGTCAATATCCATCATACCAGACACTTGGCAGAGAGACTTTTCATTTGACTCCTATTAAAAGGTGGCCATGAAATGTGAAAGGACGAAGTTTGACTTCAGAATGGGGAAAATGGAAACAAACACACCGGCAGCTCTTTGAGCAATGAACCTTACCTCGTTACGACTTAGTTCAAACAATCCTCAGGGAGTTGTCTCACCTGTTGAGGAACTGGAAACTGCATCAGCATTTTTTAAAAAAAATACATTTACAGAGACTGTCAGAGTATGTGTGATGTTCACTGCAGGACGGCCATTATTGTGGAAAACCAATTAGTCTGTGTTTGGGCTCATTTGCATGAAGTAATCATGTCATAAATGAGTTTTATAAATATTTAGTCATTATTACAGGTGAATGTTTATTGATTATGAACCATTAATGTGGCGTTTAGGGCGTTGTTGATTGAATATTAAAGTCATTCATTCGTTGTATCCCCGTGGGCCTCTTTTCAACACCCATATTTGGAGACTGTGGTTTGCCTCAGTGCTAATTTTCTCTCCTGAAGTCAGTGTCGAACTCCTCATGTGACGGTGGCTTGAAATGCTTCATAGTCCTAATCAGGACATGAGAATGTTGTGGTGAAGACCATGAAAACACAGCAAACAAGGTTTTAATATTAACATTATAATTTAATCTACAACATTAAGCCTGTTCTGCTTTCTTGCATGTGATCAGGCAGTGTTTGTGGGCCACCACATATGTCAGAAAAGGTGGCAGTTAATTGTTGTGGCAAGCAGAGACAAGCTGTTTTGTTGAAGATCCAATGGTCAACACAGCCAATTCCAATTAAGAGAAGACCTTGGAGGTAGGAGCACAGGTGACACAGCCAGCCAGCCAGTCTTTTGTTGCTGTCCCAAAGCCCATTTAACTAAAGGTAACTATTTGTTCGTGTTGAGGTTTCTGAATAGACTTGAAGGCTGTAGATGACTCAGTACAGAGGTGAACGTCTTGCCTCGATGATTGCTTTTTGAATCTTGATAACCGCAGGTTTTTGACAGTCATGAATACTAAACAAAGAGACGGGCAAATGATCTGTATGACGCAGGGAGATCAGCTTGGAATGAGAAATCAAATCCTGCGTAAATCCACGTCAATTCATCCCACAATGGGATGTACACTGCTGCTATATGCTGGTGAATATAATCTGCAGTCTGTCTGAGTTCTGCTGCCCCTGCTTGTCCTTCACATCGCCATGAGATTCTACATCAAGTAGAAACCGGGTATTATTATCCACAGCCACATCCTCTGGTGGAAAACTACAAGGACTCTGCGCCAGGAATCAGTCTGGAGGGGAACGTCTGGGCGGCTGAGGATGAGGACAGGGCAAACTCATCCACAGCCAAAGATAGGTAATGAAGAAAACCACCCAGGGAAGATGGACTGACCGAAGAAAAACAAAGGAGGAAGCGTAAAAGGGAAAAAGGGAGGAACATAAGTGGCACAGATAGAAAGAGCCATACATGCAGGAAATATGTAGACAAAAGGACAAAAGTGAAGAAAATGACAGGAAGAAGAAAAGAATGATTAACGAAAGAGCAAGGAAGAAATAATAGCAGGGAAATGGGCGGGATGAATAGAGAGCAAAACAGCCAGAAATTCAGTCCCAACACCAATCAGCTGATGCAAAATCAGCCAGATCGCATCAATTCTGCATGGCCTTGTAATCCAGTCAGCACTTTAAGGCACAAACAACCAGTCGTTCAGGTTTTCACGGACTTGTGTCTTGTTCAGACTTGATGGAACCTGACTGGTCATGGTTTGATAAAGATAAGCTGTAATATTCTATTGTAGATTTCATAAAAGTTTGCATTTTTGAAACTATGCAAAATTGAATGCATACGCATATCTGAAATATTCTGCTAAACCTGAACAAATCCACTGTTTTTTTTTTTTTTTGTTATTTTTAAGAGGGAATCGTGCATACGGCAGTGACGGTAGTATCCAGGAATGAAGGTCATGCCTGGTTTTTTTCATTAAGGCAGCAATCTGTGGGGAAGCAATTAAAATCAGGATTCTGCTCAGTGAGTTTGGACCACTCATGGCCATGGAAAGGAAAAGAAATATCTTGGACATATCAGTCCTGCAGAAGCCTTGATTAGTGATTTGGTTTAGTTAAATCAACCAGGGGGATCTAGAAGAGAGACGGTGTAAATAGGGAACCGAAATATGAAGGAAGAACGATGATAGCACACGACATGTGAAAGACAGAGGGACTGCCTCATCTGCCCTGGTCTTCACCCTGAGCGTTCTCAGAACAGATGCATTGACTTTCTGTTCAACTCAGCTCATTTGACTTTTTTGTGACACAACCGCAGCCAGCAGGGAAAGACCGCTCCTTCTGTCTCTTTACGTTATTTATTTATTTATTTGTTTGTTTTAAAGGTGAGCGTGCCCGAGCGTCTTTGTGAGTGCGTGCTCAGTGTACTGACCCTGAATTCCTCCCTGCGGGTAACCAACGCTCCCGAGTGTTTTCCCCTCCTCCCACAGATGAAAGCCGCGAGGACGAAGCAGTTCACCACCTCACCGTTCACTCATTCACCTGTAGAGGAAGAAGGAAGACGGAAGTCTGAATGACAGAAATGAGGAGCCGTAAAACGATCAACCTTTTATTTTGCAGCAGGTTTAAAATCTCTGAATTCACTGAAAACACGAGACAGAAGCTATCACGTCTGCACAGTCTCGTTTTTGGTTTTTATAATATAGTTTATGTATTTTCCAGGAGAGCTTTAGCCGTCACAGACAGCTCTCCTGACCTTGACCCCAGCCTGGCTCCCCACCACGCCGCCCCACAGGTCAGGAAATGAGGTCGCCATATCATACAACCGCGAGTCGACACAATAATTGAGGGCAACGGTTTGTGCCGCACTGACTGTGCGAATCACGTCAACATGTTTTTTGAGGCAAGAGCCTGCAGCATACATCACTCAGCCACCAGCCAGCTTTAACTCCCAGCTAAAGTGTTGTGCCAATTATTGCATGACACTGCCATCCATATCTGTTCTCGGGAAAATTCATAATTTATGACACATCCTCCTCTCTGCCTCTGGGGGAAAAGAATGCCATTATCCCTCTAAAGTGAGATCTGATAGGGAAGCTGCTATCTCAATTGCTCCTTTGAAGTGATTTCTCCAAGTGTCCCCTATATAGCTGCTATAACGTACTATCAACTAGCAGAAGACACCCAGTGATCCTAAGCAGCACAAACTAGCCTTCCCTGGAAACATGACGGCCTCCGTATCGAGTTTTTGGAATTACAAACAAAGGCATGGATGTAACACCTAAATGTTCTATTTTTCTTTTCCCTTTGCTTTAGAATTGTTAAATGAACCTAAAGCTCTTTCTTAACTGAAATTCATCCATTCTGCTCAGTTTCTGGCATCCATACGGGCTACCTACAGCTTTGATGCTTGGCAAAAGATTAAAGTTTAACAAGGTGGTTCACAGCAGCAATATATTCACATGAGCTATCCACAATCTTTTCCTTCCACACAGCGTTTTGCATTTGGTGTGAATTATCTGCAGCCTTTTGGCTGAATTCAGAGCAATCACGTCATGATTGTTTGTGTGCAGAACAAATCCTGGATCTCGTTGTTGATGTACAAGCTGTTCTAAAGGGTTTTAAAGTGGTCCGCATTTTTTGGCACACTGACAAGCTGATCCAAGGCCAGCCTGTCGACATCTGTCACAGACTTTAACTTTGCGTCACCTGCATTGAGTCTCCAGGACAATCGGTTACAGTCTGCAACGCTTCAGGATCAGTTGTGAGTGAAGCGTGTGTGTTTGTCAGATTATTATGTGATTATTGCTTCTGCCTCTGCAGGGACTTGTCATCATCCACAACACAATGTAAAACATTATGTAACTTAATATTTATTAATTCCAGATCAGTTGCAACTATAACATGTGGTGTTGTAAATAAGATAAACACAAAATATATAATATACAAATGCCGATTCAGAAGACAGTCAGATGCTATAAACCTCAAAATGAGTGTGAGTAGTCATTACATGTTAATTTGAATTTAATGTGGTGGCAGAAGAAAGTAAACACATCAGATTGAGTCTTAATACACTGCTCTTGTTTTTAATCTATTTTAAGTTTCCTCTTCCAATGCCTCATTTCAGCCTCTTCTGTTTTCAAAGAAAGTCCCAAAGCTTTGTTACCGGATCATTTTTGGCTTGAAAAACCCGCAGAACCATGCCAAACCATTGCAAAGGCCCTCCAACAACTTCCCCCACCTCCAACCCCATTACATCCTTCAGAGACACACACTGTTTTATTCAACTGTTTTACCGGTCCAAACTGCCTTAGAAAAAATAAATAAATTCTGTCTGCATTAACAAAGATATCCTGCAAAATAAATATAGCTCTGTCAGATTCATTTCTTATCCACAGCCATTCAGTCAGAATGTCTTCAAATATGGCTTTAAACTCATGCATGAAGATGACAAGCGCCACCCCCCCCCCCCCATTCAATGACTTTCCTTTAAAAATGATGAGCACTATGCCACTTTCTGCATCCCAAATCCACCCTCACTACAAGTGTCCGTCCTCACTTTTTACGACCTAAAAAGGGAAGAACCCTGAAAGATTGCGCTCCGTGAAGTATTAGTCCTTAATAAATTTGTTGCACAGCATAATGTCTCATTCTTCACAGTGCCTTAGTGACAAATGTCCAACTAAAGCTAATGGAGCACTCTGCAGCGGTGACATACAGCAGCGGTGGCCATCTGGGTAAAGGATTATTTTCCATCTTCCTTCAATCCACTGTCGTCAAAATGCTCCGATAAAAGGTCTGAAGCGGGCACGGCCGTTCAGCCACAGCAACAACACTGGCGGACTCTATTTCCAGAAAATGCAACATAGGTGGTTTTTGACATTTTCATATAAATCATACATGGCTTCCACTTGAAGGTGCCACTTGTAGCTTTTTTCCCAAAAACACACTCTTTCAATCTGACGATTGAAAAAGACTCACTACGGGTTTCCTGAAGTTTCCCCTCAGATGTTTATCCACACCTGCTGCCGGGAGACAGCGGCAGCCTTATGGTGATACTGATGCGTGCAGGCGTTTGTGTGGCTTCCATGTTTGTTTCCTTAGTGCCACTGTGCAGCCCTGTAGATCAGACAGTAGGTGCCAGTGACCCCCAAGCAAGGAGGGGGTCTTTTGTTTTTGCAGGCCAGCACATTTCATTAATCCACAAGAAGCTATTTGCTCACAGAGTTCCTGCTGTGTCCCCAAACTCCACATTCTGCCCCTCAGAACCTTCACTCGCATCTGAGAATCAACGCTGAGCTCCTCTCACCATTTTTTGTTTGTTTTAATGTAATTAGAGGATTAAAAATCAGTCTCGACGGGCTTCCTCATGCAAGGTGAGGAATTAAAAACACAGCAAGGTTCTCAGCCTGTGATACAGCGCAGAGTTCAGGAACTTTGATCTTTCTGTCTGAGAGCCCTGAACAATAAGGAGAGGGCTTGAGCACCTCCTGTCGTAAATGATTTCTCTGGCATCATTGCTGCTACACGCTGGGATGTGAACACGGGATAAACACACTGACTCAGCAGCTTGCATTGGGGAAACCACAACTATGTAAAAAAAACAAAAACAAAAAACAGCTCTTATGTGTGACAACCCTCTGTAGTGGAGTCTTAAATTTAACCAACAGATGAGCACGCCTGGTAAAATATATGTCAACGCCAAACAGTCCGTTTGACAACTCACGCTAGTTCTGTGTCGTTTATTCATCTGACACTAAATAAGTCAGCTGCCATCAATTTATTTCAGCTTAATTGGATTTAAGTGCTGATATGATTACATGGGCTGTTTAATTGAGAGACACTTTGACTTTGGAACATAAATCTATCTCAATGCCTGGTTCAGCACTAACCCACCCTCTTCCCCGGAGCTCTTGTGCTCCATCTTTTTTACAGCACTTCCAGATCCTGTCGCTGGATCTCCTACCTCCACCCTCCTGAGGCCTGGTACTGCAGCTAGATCCTGAACCCTCTCCATGGCCCTGCCTGGATCCTGCAGCTTTTGCTCTGCGTTCTCTCTATCCTCCCTGTCTCTCTCCCCCCTCTCTATCCCCCCTCTCCTCTCTCTCACCATCTCCCCATCTCTCCTCTCCTCCTCTCCCTCCTAGGCGGTCGCGGCGGATGGCCGTCTACACTGAGTCTGGTTCTGCTCGAGGTTTCTACCTGTTAAAGGGAAGTTTTTCCTCACCACTGTTGGCAATACCAATTGGCCTACTCAGTGTGAAGCTTTGCCTGGGAGCTGTTTCTCTTTTTTTGAATGTGTAGTGTCTTGAGATAACTTTGTTGTGAATTGGCACCTTAAAATTGAACTGAATTCAATATTGGCCCTGCTGTGAGGAAAATAAATTCTGGATAGCCTAAAAGTGACAGCACTGTTATGTATTGAAAGTTAGCTATTGCATTTAATTGTGAGAAACATGCCTTCTTCCCAGTTATTTCAATGGTATTTTCGGGTTGCGTCGCCTGTTGAGGAGAAGGAGGAGAAGCAGGAGGAGGGGAGCTAATGGAGCCAACGGAGGCTAACACATGTGCAGACAATTAGATTTACAATGAATGTTTGGAGCACTGCCATGTGGCCCTGTTGAGACTTGAGTGCTCAGCGAGCGCGCGAGACATTTACTCCTCAAAGTGCTGCGTGCGTGAAAAGAAAGGCTGCTGGATTCCTTTCAGGAAACAACACATAGAATTCCAAGGTTAATCTATAATGGCTGCAGCCTAAGTTTTTTTTTTTTTTTTTTTTTTTTTGAAGTTTGAACGATTTTAGAATTTAATCAATCTGAAAATAAAACAGAGAGAATCAGCATGCCATTAGCATTTAAGCTAATAGCTAAAGATGATTTCACTGTTAGATAGTTCAGTTATTTCATTTATGTCTGGTGGGGACGGGGGCCGTTTGAATTGTGCTCTAAACTAACTCCGTCCACATCTGTCAATGCAGCAAACAGACACAATAATCTGATTGGCTGTGACTGCCTGCTTGTGACTTTCACTCCACGTGAGCTTTAAGTCATGTGCACGGCTCTTCCCATTAAGCTAATTCCAAGCTTTTCTCTTTGGCCACCTTTAAATCCATCTTAACACTATGTTGTACAAAGTAGGTAGCAAGGGTGGATGCCACAAAAGTACTCCCCTGGGTCGCTTCAAGACCTTGATAGGAGCTGCAACATTGACCAGTAAAAGGTGCCATTACCCAGCAGCCACCTGTGCCTAGAGACAGATCAGAGAATGGCTGTCAGTTTCTCTCTCTGTGCTCAAACTTTGTGGTTACATCTAATCTGCCCTATGTGTTTTTATGAGCTGTAGCCTTTGCGGAACGCTGCTGCTGCATTATAAACGCGACATTGCATTTCAATTTTCATGCTCTGCTGCAGGTGCATAATGTGATGTTTTTGTTAAAACCTATCTATAGCAACCCAAACTGCGCAGTTTTTTTTTGATAAAAAATATATATTTTTTTTTCTTTCAAAAGATTACGAAAGGCTCTTGTCTAATATTTCATTCAATTATCCCTATTCACCCACTTGGATAGAGGAAAGCCTCTTATGGCTGCTCTGGGAATTCTAGCCACGGGCCAAAGTCTGATGCAATCTGATATGGTTCTTGTGGATGGTTGTCATGGAGCTGCTTAAATGGAGGTCAAGAGTCAAGCCTTTGTTTCTCTCATTATATGATAGATAAATGTGTTTTCCAGTCAATCTCATCCAAATTTGCTCATGGCTAACATTCAGCTGTTCAAAGTTCCAGTGTGTGTGCTCATGTGTGCGTGTGTATTTTACACATTCTCAAAATAATGCAGGCACTTTTACTGTATCTGACTCATGAGCAATAGTCATACTAATGCTGCTAGCATCGCAAACTGCCCTGAACTGGATCCTTACATAAGAGTCTGCCCTTCAAAGATGACAGAATGTGTAATGTAGGTTAAAAACAAGAGTAGGTATAGGCGTCCTCTTGAATGGGTGTTCCCTCAGGGTGCAGATGTTAACCGTAAAGCCCGTAAAGCTGTTATTGCTAAAGTCGCCTCTGCGTTTCCTCCGGCAGTTGTTGGTGTATCAAACCGTTCACTTATCAAAGATAGAACAAATAAATATTTCCATAATATCCCAAGGCTAACTGTTTCGGCACAGCACAGTCAGTACTGTACCATAGAAATATGACTCCCGCCCTGTGTGTTAACCCTGCATTGCCCTCTACCTACAAGTTGTGTGATGCTCAGTGCAAATAATTCAAGTTTAATACAAAGCGGCTTTCATCTGTGAGGTTTTAGCTGATTAAGTCATTTCATCATCATATCTCACTGACCAAAGGATACATATGCTAAACACACCATCCTGTCTTGGCACACACACGCAACTAATCTAATTCACTACCTCACAAAAGCTTTTGCACATTTTCACTATCCTGACCTGCCGGGATTACAGTGGCACGACTTTGAGGGGTCTATACCATGTTATGTAGTCTTTCATTCAATTATTTTGTATGTTTTTGCGGTATTATTATTTTTATGTTTTTAATATGAATGTATACCCTGTAAACCTTCCTCTGACCTTTTGCTTTGTTGCCTGTCCGTTACGTTCATCCAGCTCGGATATTTCAGCTGTTACCGATGCTCAGAGGAACGGAACGAGTGACGGTATGGAAGCTACGGCCATAGAAATCGAAGCACATCTGGTGCAAACAGGCATCAATTTTTTTTTTGTTTCAACCACAATACAAACATCCATGGCTTTACAGAAAACTGTGATGAACACAATGTTTAGGCAGTCACCAAACAGCAGTGCGCTTGACATTTTATTTATTTATTTAAGGGCCGAAGAGATTGATGAATGCTGAAACTTAAACTTTAGAACTCATTTGACACCTTCTCTCTTTTCTGGCTGAAAGGTGTGAGGCTGTTGAATAAGCCGAATGCACACCACCCACAAGAACAGCATTCCCTGCTCTGCTTCACATTATTCTGACCAGTTCGTCTCACCTGAGTTCTGCAACTGTGGGGAATCTAATTTAATCAGTTCTGACATTCCTCATAATGTGGTTTGCTCATTGGCAGTGCAAATTACTCTGATAGCTATTAATACATCATTGAAAGCTTATATTTGCACTATAATTATATTAATGCCACAATTAACACATTTCAGCCCATTTACGAGCAACTATCGGAGTCATCTGCTGTCTTAATATCTGATGCGAGCCAGTATCTGTGCTTATGTAGCTGATAGCAACTGAGATTATGGGATTAAATATAAAAGCTTCTGAGTTTTTCACTGAATATTTTACTTAAATGGATTTAAATGATAGGTCAGACACTGTAACCAACCTGAGCTTTGAAATGGACAGAGGTTTCACCTTTTACAGAAATTATCCTTTACAGTAAATAATTGGGTTTTGAGATAATCAACAGTGCACAAAAGTATGGCCTGTTTTTATATTCAGACTGTACTGCTGGTTAAATCACATCGCATCCACTGACGCAATAGGCTTTGGTGCTTTCAAGGTGTCCTCTGTTGGAAGTAAAAAGATGGTTATAATAAGGACTGAAAAACAGCTCCAACGTGATATTAGCTTTGATTACGCGGTTAAATCTGTGCAACTGGCTGCTCAAAGTAGTTTTCGGAGCACCCTGACACAAATCAACCATGTGATCATTAAAAACGCCCTGAAAGTTGCATATATCAAGGTAACTGTGTAGTTCCTCTAAGAAAGTTCATCCAAGCAGCTCTGAAGCTGAAGTGCAGTCTCAAGACATTCGTAACAAGAAACTGCCTTTGAATTGGAACACTTTATATTATATATTCTACCACAAATGGCATCGTGCCTTTGTCTGAGTGAGTCAGAGGTCGTGACCCTGACATCCTGAAGAACAGTGGTTCTGTTCAGTTAGTAACTTCAAAAAACAAAAAAAAAAACAAAAAAAAACAAAAAAAAAACAAAACAAAAAAAAAAAAAAATATATATATATATCCAACAGCTCCTCTCTGAGCCCTTGGTATTTCTCAAGTTTCTCATGTTTCTTCTGCCTGAGACGGGCAAGATGCGAGAACAAGGAGCTGGAGAAGGCTTGGAAGGTAAAGGTGACAGTAGTGCCCGTGGTGATCGGAGCACTCGGTGCAGTGACACCCAAACTGGAGGAGTGGCTACAGCAGATCCCTGGAACAACGTCAGACATCTCAGTCCAGAAAAGTGCAGTACAAAGAACAGCAAAGATACTGCGCAGGACCCTCAAGCTCCCAGACCTCTGGTAGAGGACCCGAGCTTAGAATAGAGGAGGAACCACCCGCGGTGGGTTAGAAGGGAATTTTATCTTATATATATATACACACACACATACAACATTCCGGTGCTTCTCTTGTGCATTGGAAATGCCAGAATATTTTTCATTCAGGGCATTTTATGGCCTTGACATTTGTGGTGGCAGGATTAAGTTTGAGGAAAGGTGGCCTTTCCTCAAATGGCCTTATAAAACTTTAAGTGTGTTAAACCCAATGCGCTTAAAACTGGAACGCATTATGAGAAGCTGTGGCGCATATTGGCCCCATGTGGCTGCGATCTAAGCTGTTACCTGCAGCTTGCAGCTGCATATTAACCACGTGGCTTTGAGGGGAGAATGGGCTAATATGCAACGCGCATCATTCACAACAATCAAGAAAATCTTTTCTCCTGATGTGGTTCTTGACCCTTTTCAGGGTTGATTTAAGTCCTTGACCAGAAGGCTCCAGAACGACTATCACCCTCTATCGCTCACCTTTATGAGGTTAATTACGACCATGGGTCCTCAGGCACAGCACACTTAGCAAACGCAGCTTGACAATGAAGATTGATGGCTTCAGTATATCACAGAGCAATAGACACTCGCGGGGGGAATCTGGTCTGTTTTGGGTCTCACCTCTTTTAAATTGCTCCTGAAAACATCCATATATAATCACTGGCTGGCTGTCTCGTGTGGGTCTGCTGACGGGTTTGCTCGCAATCAAACAGCCAACACGTGTTTAAAAGCAGATGCTCATGCTCAAATGCAGGCGATCTGATTAAACTAATCTGCATATTCAATGAACAACGCAGACAAATGCACACACTATCTGATATTTTAACAAATTCATTCATTTTAATTCCTTTTGCCGACTGACTGATTCAATTCCGACATGTTTGGGAGACCTACGGTACGTGCAAGTGCAGCGTTCTGTGTTGACAGTGAATAAATGTTTGTTAGCACTTCTGAATGTTGTGATCTTCTCCATTAACGGGCGCGCTGATACCGCCTGTTTCTCCACTCTGTCACACTGGCAAATCAAACCAGTCAGCACCCTATCCTGCCGGTTTCAAAAGGCATTAGCTCACGTGTCACCGAAGCCTCTGGTGTTTTTTGTCTTGTCTGTCTGTGATTTAAATCTCATTTACTGGTTAAATGCTGTACCTGTAACCAGTGATATTAGTGGGGAACTGCTTAAGGATACCTCTTCACATTTTTGGGGGCAAATTTGTTGAGTCGATTTTATTTGAGTAATTCACAAAAGAAAACCTAATTATTCAGCCATAGAAGCTTTGAGGAGACTCTCTGTGGCCTGTTAATTCATCCATAATTTAAATAACATTTTGTATTTCATTAGTTGAGAATGAAATGTCCTGGGCGGCCCTTGTAGCTCTGTGACACAGAAGGAGCAGGAAGACCAGGTGCTTCTCCGAGGCTGTTAAATCTCTGTGTCTCTCAAATGTGAAGAAACAAGTAGGGCGGGGGTAAAAGTTGCATAAATACTATACCAATATCTGCAGAAGATGGTTTTGGCTCCAACTTAGCCTCACGTCGGATTTAACCATGTTTTTCTTTTTTTTTTCCAAAACCTGTGCTTCCGTTGCCATTTGTATTGCTCTTATTCTTAAACCTATGATGCCATTCATATCGTATTTGCTATTTCTATTTGTATATCGTATTTGTTTCTGAGACCTCTATCTCCTTAAAAACCTGTTGTACGGGATCTGATTCATGTATTCTGCCCCCTGGTGGACTATCTTTATGACTTTGATGTCTGTCAAGGTGCAGAAATTCCAGAGAGAGAAAAGTCTGAAGTTAGTATTACAGGAGAAGTTGTGCTGAAAATGACATCAACACTTCCTGCAGGAAAAAATCACAAGGTCTTTGCAGACAACTACTTTTCAGTGAAATAAAAAGGCCATAGAAAGTGTGGTGTGAAAAAGAAAAAGGAGGAAAAACTTCAAAACATGTTCTATAATTTCAAAACTTTTTTTTGGTCTAAAATTAACATTTTTGTGTGCCAAAAGCACCCACTGTATCAAATGCGATACAAAAAAATATCTATATAGCAAATTTTTTTTTCTTATAAGGCTTAATAAAAATCTGAATTTTCTGGCTATTGTTTGATGGGTCAGGTCTTACAGGGCTACATGGGGTTTGCAAAATCTGATGTTTGTCCCAGATATAAAGATGAATAATGCAGTACTTTGTCTATATCAGAATATCCGGGATACTGGTGCCCTCATCCTGTGCTGGTGTCTTTGGCCCCAGAGTCTGTGCAGCAGCAACTAGAAAGAGGAGCCGTGCTATCAGATCCCTGCACTTTTGGCTGCCTAAGCTAATTCAACTCAGACGTCAATAATGAGATTCCACCCAGTTTCACAATGTCATCCAAACTAATGACAAGTAAAAGGATCTTTATAAAGGAAAACCTCACACACATACAGCTTTTACACATAAGCAAAAGCCATATCTAAAAGTGATGTTTCCTGAAACAGAGCACACCCCCCATTAGTGCAACGCCCGTGGCTGCCTGCTTAGAATCGGCCAGGTCACAGGAAATAATTCTGACCAATAAGCACCACGATTACTGCAATGGAAGAATCGGCTCGAGAAAATGATTGAAGGACACCCCGACTTCGCCGCCACCTCTAGACAGTGACAGACAAGAGCATAAAAAAGGCCAACAACCTTGCATCCGCAAGTATGTGTGATCGCCGCTGAATTAAACATATACCCGTGAGCTCTTGCAGAAAGCCATGAGTACAGCAAACAGACGGACTCCAGCTCAGAGACGTGTGCACACGCGTGCCCGTGTGTTTCCCTCAAGGCTTGGTTTATTCATCCATAATTCCATTAACCTCAATTAGACATCTGCTGACAATAAAAACGCATATAAATGACTCTAAACGAGTCTGATTGTCTTCTGTAGTTGAACACATGATAATCTGTATCTGCCCTGCAGGTCTCCCATTCACTCAGTTAAAATTAGGAAGCTACGTGATGTCTGTGTCTGTAACTACCTGTTAACGCAGCGGCATGGAGCAATAACAGTCTGAGCGGATAACAGTACACGTCAGTGTACATGAGAGAAGCAGGTCCTCCTGCGTTTGGACTGTTTTGGAAGCATGACCTTCAGTTGAGTGCATAACACCACAACGTCCAGGGCACAGTCTGCGTTTACCAATAATACCAAACTTAAAGAAAATTAAACAAGAACACTATAAATCAACAAGAATCTAAAGCTTGAATCTTCCTGGTTGGAAAACAAAGATGTCATGATTCATGTGACGAGTGACACTGAATGACTTCATACAATTCTGTTGGTAGATGACTATTTAGACCTAGAATGTCATGGAAGCCGGCACTAAAAGGTCAAATAAGCATGAAATGTGTTTTTAAATAAACAGCAGATACTGGGGGTAAAAAAAAAATGAAAACTGTGAAAAGCACTCGAAGAGCACAGACCTCCACCAGGCAGCTCATTTCCCCACATATGGTGACCTACACCAGTAGTATGCAGTAGTGATACAAGGTTACGTCACATAGTAGGTTGCTTTATGATCAAAGCTCCAAGGCCAATGGGCTTTGATCACAAAACAATTCTGAAAATAGCCCTATTTTCTGTTAAACCTTTGAAATTCAAGGCGAAATATATCTGTAATGTGAGTTATATGTGATTTGCCCAGCTGTGTCTACAGACGAAGCCATGAGGGACCTGTTGGAATCAGAATTAACATCTGGTCGAAGTTGTGACGTGATGGTTGTGTATGAGTAAATGGCTGCTACAAAAGTGTTTAGAAAAAATTTACAAGTGTGTGTGTGGGTGTGTGTGTATGTTTGGGCTCCTATTGTCTGTGCTTCTTTTGCTTCCTTCCCTCATTTTCATTTCTGACTTTGTAAAACAGTGAAATACAATCGCTGTGAAAATCAACCTAGCTGTGATTACAGCCCAAATATTATTGTAAAAAACATCATTTGCGAGAGCC
The DNA here is from genome assembly GCA_015343265.1 of Pao palembangensis. NCBI lineage: Eukaryota > Metazoa > Chordata > Actinopteri > Tetraodontiformes > Tetraodontidae > Pao > Pao palembangensis. The sequence continues at coordinate 17,168,558 of CM027083.1, read as the reverse complement.
GCTGCTGAAAGAGGAAAAATATACCAATTCTGAGTCCTCCTGCTTTTTCTCTTCGAAATAAATAACGGAGATTATGTCCCAGAGCCCAAATGACCACGGCAGCAGTCCGAGGGAAATATGAAAGAGAAATAGAATAACCTGACTGTTTGTACGTGGCGATGAGCCCACAGCAAACACTTGAGGTTCACGTCTGCTGAAATGAAAACAGGAGTAATACCAGAGCTTTTTTTGTTTGTTTGTTTGTTTTATGAGCTGCAGACTTTTGGAGACATCAGTTATCTGTCTCTTCTTCAGTATAATAGAACTGTATGCTGTTTACCTCCCTGCACAAAAACTAGCAAGTACTGACTGGAGAAAAAGAAGTCCCATTCCATAAATCACACAGATTGTGCATCAGAAAGTCTACTGTTCCCCTCTTTTTTTTCCTTTATCGCTGCACACTAGGAAGCCTGCATCTACTCATGAACCTGTCTTTAGCGGTAAATTAAATGCTACATGTTCACTGTTCACAACTAGCTTTAGATACATTGGAAAAGTGATATGTCTTCACAGCCGTCAGCACTAAATGACATGTATTAAAAATGGGACCGTGAAGAATGACAGCATTTGTTTCAACTCACATGGCTTGAGATCTACTGGGCACCTAGCTTCCCCCCTTCCTCTTTGCAGCACCTCTAATGCTCCAGGCTGGATGGGAAGCGTTGTCAGTTCACATCCATTTTCAGATCCCTTCAGAGATGCTCAATTGGATACTGGACCTTCACAGAGTTGTCCTGAGACCACTACTGCGTTAGCTTGGCTCTGTGCTTCAGCTCGTTGTCCTACTCAAAGATGAACCATCACCCCAGTCTGACGTCAAGAGCACTGCTTCATCTGTCCATTGCTTCATCTGTCCCTCTATCCTGACTGGTCTCCCAGTTCCTGCCACTGAGAAACATCCCAACAGCTTGATGCTGCCACCACCATGCTTACATGGGGATGGTACTGGCCTGGTGATGAGCAGAATTGTGTTTCTTATGGTTTGTGTGTCCTTCAGTTGCCTTTTGGTAAACTCCAGACGGGCTGCCATGTGCCTTTTACAAAGGAGTGGCTTCCATCTGGCAGTTAGAGGCCTGATTGATGGACTGCTGCAGAGATGGAACCTTCTGGAAGGTTCTCTGGAGCTCTGAGAGTGCTCACCTCCCTGACTAAGACCCTTCTCCCCTGCTCGCTTAGCTTCCAAATCCTGTCCAATCAACTGAATTTACCACTGGTAGACTCCGACGAAGCTGCAGAAACATCTCAAGGATGCTGAGTGGAAACAGGATGGATTTGAGCTTCATGGCAAAGGCTGTGGATACTCACTGTAATCAGTTTTTCCTTTTCCACATGTAGAGAAAATGAGCTTGTTGTCCATCAGAGCCAGCAGCACTGAAACATGCCCACTGAGACTAAATGGTGGACAGTTAGCCTCGTAATGAGCGTTTAATGACGGGTCACAGAAGAGAAGGCTAATGGAAAAAAAAACTGCGCGTTCAATCATTTGCTTAGTAGTGCATCCTCCCACAAACGAAGACGACATTATGCGATGGAACAAGCATGCTGACGATTCTAAAAGCCACTAAATGTGTGAAATATACAGTCTGTTTAACTGCTCTGTGGCAGCAGATGATCAGGTGATTGATCTCCACTGTACTTTCGGAGCATCCGGGTTCTCTCTTCAGACCCCATTTTTGAATCCAGCAGCTTTGCCAGCGTCTGGTGCAGCCTGGCTCCACAGTCAAAATGACAGCTTTAATCAGATATGATATGAAATAGTTTTAATTGAATCCTCTGGCGCAAAAGCCATGATGGTAAATCAGTAAATTTAGCTGATAATATCGGATCATGAATTTAAAATGGGAGATTAAATCAGTTATTTTATTCACAGGCTCAACTTTTTTCTTTTTTATTTGAGCAGAGCTTGATCCACTTTTGTCAGAAATGGTGGGGCAGTTAAAAGGTCACATTCTGCGTCTGACCACGGAGTGCACTAAACTCTCTTTTTCTTTGAATCTGAGATTCCAGCCATAAATGTTGCATGGCTCTAAGTTGACCCTTTTCTTGTGATATCAAGATGCCTGCTGAAAAATTCAGCGCCTCGGCAAAATTTCCTCATGCAGCTAACACCAAAACAGCTGGCCGGCGCTCATAAAAAAAAAAAAAAAAAAAAAAAGCTGTTCTCCTGAAACAGGCAGTTATGACCCCCCGCTGGTTATTAATGCATAATGACACAGCATTAACATGACACAGGCAAAACAGCCTCTGTTGTTTCTGGTAGTCTACTCCCAATCCACAGCTCAATCTATTATTAACACGTCTACATCCAGGCTGGAGTAGCTTGTGCTAGTGGCTGTGAGTAGTGGGCATGCTGGGAGGAAACGTCGACAACACATGCCTGCTCTTCCCCTCTGTGGACACCCTTGATCAGAGAAACAGTAACGCAGCTTAACCGTTACCTTCAGGTACGGTGAACATCTGCTGGCCTTCCGTTTGTCTGAAATTCAGCCCTCGTTAGATTATTCCCTATTGAGCTCTCACATCTCTGAAATCTTTATAACGTGGTGTAAAATAACTGCACAGAAAAAAAACTGAACAAAAAACAGCAGAATGACTATACCCTCCTAGGAATTAACAGACAGACGTGCGGTTGTACACGTCTAGTTGCAGTTTAGGCGCTTTTGTGTGAGCAATGCAGTGCTTTGTCACTTACTGAAGCACCTTTCAAAGACCATAAAGACACCTTTCAACATCATTTCAGGTTACAAGAATCAATAACAAGGATAACAACATAGGAGACAATAAAATCACTAGTTTGAGTGAGTAGAGAATGGTTTTAAGACTCAGAAAACTGTAGGGTTAGAGATAGTGGCATATGGACTAATGTGGTGTGTTGACGCACTATAACGCAGAGTCTTCACTGAAGCGTTAAGTGATGTTTTGCACATTTGTGAGCAAACTGCAGCCTCATCGGTACCAAGTGGCTTAATTTAGTGGCTGGAAAGGGTTTTCGAGGGCTTTCGCCCAACAACAGCGCGTTCATTTGATTTGTCTAACTGACGTGTAGATGTTTGCTCTTCAGCTCAGTGCAGGATGAAATGTGATGTTTGTTTTCCACCCCTGCATCATTCCTCGGAACACACACCAGCGCAAATGCTGCAATGATTGCGAGGAGTTTGCCTTCAGGTGAAGTGATTAGTCTTGTTTACACAATTATTTCTACAGCTAATTAGTTTATTTTTTCCTCTTTTACGACCACAGTCATTGTTTTCCAGACTACAGTCAATATAATATAGAAGTGCTAGGACAAATTGACAACCTCATATCTGCATTCTTTTTTATTTTATTTTATTTTTTTTATTTGTCGAGGCAGATTAAATAGGTTTTACCTATCTTCAATTACATTGTTTTTGTGGGGTTTAAACCTGTAGAATAAAAACTTTACCCCTGTGACATAAAACAGCACTGGAATTTTTCTCATTCTGTTGTGGTAAAATAATACTTCTTAATGTGGAAATGTCACAAATTTCCCACAGCTTGTTTGGTTGTGATATTCCCTTCCATTATTTAAAGCTCCTGCTGATTGCAGATCATATTCTGTCTCCCTGATTCGACATCCGACACGATTGAAACATTTGCGTCTATTTGTGTTATTTTTAATCAGCCAGTTTGCAGACTTTCCTGAATGAAATCAGCAAAACTGAATAGAAATTTACTGTTCTTCCTCAAACCCTCTGTGGTTGTGTGAAGACATTTAGCAGCTTGATGTGTGTGCCAGTGATGTGCAGAGACAAACAGGAGTGAAGGGAAGCAATCGAACTAAGGCAAGCACCCAAGTCGGTCAAGCCTTTTTATCCAAAGGAAAGGAAAAATGAAAAAAAAAAAAAAAAAATCAATGTTCTCCTACTGAGTGGGCATGCTGCTCTGCAATACTACATACACACACACACACACACACTCACATATTACAAGCAGCAGTGGTCTGGCTGAATAACACGAGTCTCATCAACAGCTGTGTTTACACACACAGTGAACCTGTTCTTTTTTTCTTCTCATGTGATATCAGAAGTTCTTCTTTCTAGATGTAGAAGATCACATGACCTTCCTGAGCTGCTTCCGACTGGTAACAAGAGAGATGCCCTCTAACTTAAGGAAATGCAACCTTTTTGTCACCTGGTGAATCCATTTCAAAAGCATACTAGCATTTAAAGGCTAATATGTGGTCCCAGTTCATCTGTACTGAGCAAAATACACCAGTCTGACCTGCTGCAATATATTCCCATTGTGTCGGTATTCCATTGTGTTTTCCATGGCGTGCATTTGCACTCCCCCAAGGAATCAACGGGTTAAAACCTAAATATCCACCAACGTCAGAGAAGCCTTGATCCGTCCGAAGGACGCGGATGGACGTGTAAACCTCAGCATGTCCTCATTCTGCACATTGGCAGGAGTGGTGGTGAGCCTTGTATTTTCTCCTCCGTCCAGTGTATTGCTGCTCTCCACAAACACCTAATTGGATTGGGAGCGGAGGAGTGAAAACGCCAGGCCAAAACGTTGGTCTGATTGTGATGTTCTTGAAGCCATTAGCAGACTGTATCTGTAGTATGTGGGGATTATCCTGGTCGCTGGTTCCGTCTTTGGGGAGTGACACTGTCATGAGTATAGCCCACATTAGTTTTAAGCGGCAGACAACATTCACAGAAGGTCTGAAGTGTTCCCACCTCATTATAATGAGGCAATCTCTTTGCTGGTCAGTGAGAATAAAATTAATTGGTGCTTATGCCCAAACAAGGTGTTATTTTTAACCAAATTTAATGACCCTTTGGTCGATCGTCTGGGTCCAGAGGTCACCAGTCTGAGTCAATACCATAGCTGGACTCTTTTCCCCTCTTTCCCCCCCAACATTAAACCTAAATAGGTCTAAACTGTTTGCCTGGTCAGTACCTGGCTGCAGCCATCCCTCATTCATCATCAGTTTCAGGCCTTAGTTTTTAGACTCGGTTCCACTGTCTGCTGTGGAAAAGACCTACGACCCACCAGGACTTGACTTTATTCCTCCCTGCTTACTAAAACTGAAGCCAGGGATGAAAACGTGGTGATCAAACATGCAAATCTGATTAACCTCCTATACAACTCACCCTTCCCTCTTTTATCCAAACACAAAAAAATGATCCAAGAAATCTGACTCGCTTATCAAAGGCCTGGTTCATTTCGCCCATCATTACCGAGTCCTGCAACCAGAAGGAGCTGAGCTTATTCCGCCCCGTGAAAACTCTGCAGACTTCTAATCATGAGAGTCTTCATGTCCTCGCTTTGTCATGATGTAATATTAATAATATGGGCAAATGTGCTGACTTACATGTTAATTCGCAAAAGTCATGTTTTAACAGCCGAAATAAACCAATAAATAAAGTCCGTGAACTGAACTATACAGTCCGCTTTTAGATCAATTTTTAGATCTATTTCATTCCAACTAAAATACAAAAGCAAACAGATTCGGCGCTATTCCTTACTTTCCAAAAAGATCAAAAGGACTGTGTTCATTGAAATTGGGGACCTTTTCTGCATGAAACCGATCCCGACTCTTAGCCTTTACTGTGTTCAGTAGCAGTAATTGACAGTAATTGTGCAGAATGGCACGAGCTCAGCACGTAACTATAAAATGCTTGTATGCACTACAACACAGTATAGAGCCTGGAACTGGAAATCAAACTTAATGCAACCTGTTTCCATATGAAAAGCACAAGTATTATTAAAAATAAATAGTGTAGACAGAAGACAACACACTTGCTGCACCTGTTTTTATAGCATGGCCTGCAGGTAGGCAAATTTGTTTAAGTCCTAAGAAATATGCTTGGAATTATTCAGTGTAACTAAACTAATGTGAAAACCAGGTAGTATAATGTATGTAATAAGCTTTCTGATGGAGACCATGCTTCTTACTTATAACCCAGCACAAATGCGGACCGCTGCCGATACATCATCCTTTTTTTATGTCCTCTTTAACCTTTGAATTTGAATTCACTGTTTTTGTTCCCTCAATAAACGTTCTGAGCTACAGAATACACATAATGAAACAATTACTAGACCAGCTAAAGGGTCATTCTCACCGTTCATGAATGCTGAGGGTATTAAGCACATTAGCGTTTGTTATAGCAGCCTTTAGGGGAGATTCAGTGAAAGAAAGGATCCATTCAGACAGCTCAACATCACCCTTGTCTGCCCACCACAGCTATCAATTCAGGCGTGGGTATAAAAGATGCTGTGTTTTTGTGTCCCGCTCCGGCCAGAGCCAGCGCTACGTGATCTTTATTCGTCAGTAGTAGCTCTTTTCACAACCAACAGGCAGATGCGGCCGCAACATTATTTATCAAAAGTATCGCTGTCGTCCGTGATTCTGATACTTCTCACCAGTTTGAGCAACATTTTGGTCCATATGGCTCGGTTGCAGCTCGGGATAAGCACATGAAACGGCTACTGTCTAATGACTTTATCGCTCCAGCAAAACACCATAAGAAAATGATGCAGCCTACAGTTTTTCTCCTGGAGGGAAACTGCTGCGAAAACACTGACTCAGAGCGAGGTGGCACAAGACCAGTCGGGAGCATAGTCGTCCTGCCTACTTCGGCCTCCAGCTTTTTGATCACATTAGCTTCACTCTCTTTCCTTACATGTTTACTTCCAGTTTCCTGTATTGCATGGGTGTGAGCGGTGGAGGCTGCTCTGTCTTCTGTCGCCCAGGGAATGATTTCCAAATAAGTGACGACTCTCCCGGAGTCTCGACAGAAACCTGATTTGGGTCCAAATCAACGCCCGAGAATCGCTACCATCAATGAACATCTGTGTGTCCGACAGATGTTTGCATTCAGTAGAAAGCTTTTTTCCCCTCTCCAGTGTGACCTTGCAAGAAATTACTTTTACTTTTATTTTTCCTTAACATGAACAAGCAATCAGCAGCTATTTCCGCATCCTTACACAGACGTCGCTCACTTCTGATTGGTGCATCACTGAGGGAGAGTGGTTCCTATTCCAGTGGACTCCGCTCACATGTGGGCTGACCACAAAGGTGACCCTAAGATACTTTTTTTTTAACTGTTCTTCTAGCTTCAAAGCAAGCGCAGCTACACCTTAGTCACTCTTATCCTTCTGTTTTGATTTCTGTGATTCTGTGCATGTCTCTGCCAGTATGCTGACTCATTCAGCTCCACAGGAGTATTCAAAACCTGACTTAACAATAACGTGTATTCCCAGACACTTTCTTCAGAGGTCAGATTTGATGCCACTGAGCATTATTGGCACTTGCAAGAAGGATGTGGAATGGACTTTAAAAAAATGTAACCGACATTTGAGTTGAGCACAGGGTGAGACTTTGTCGGCTTTTCTTAATGCACCATTTTTGTCACCGCAGATATTGTTAAGTGAGATGGGAAGCAATTTACTCAAGCAAAAGAAAAGAGCAACGTTTTTCCTGGGCTGATTTGACTTGCAGTGAGACAAAATTAGATTGAAACATTCTCATCATGCAGGAACCTGGCTGGTTGATTATATGGCATTTTTAAAAAGCTTCTTTTACACCGATGAGTTTTATGCTTGAAACCATGCTAAGCTTTTTTCATGACATGAACTATGACAGATTCCGAAGGGTGGCGTAGAATGTAATATTATTAAATAACGTTTTTTTGTTTTTTTTCTTTAAACTTGCAGGAGTCACAAACATGCCAGACTATCCTGCTGTTACAACAATTTCTGCTCTGGGCACTGTGCAGAAAATGATAGAACTGCAGCACCATTTCATCCTGCTCTCTAATCAGTCCCTATTTCTTTTTTGTTTTTGTTTTATTATTGATGCCTCATTTTGAGGCAGAAAAAAGTGAGACTTCTTGTTCGGAAATGCTGTTGTAAGAACAAATTGGTGCTTTTTGGTCGCTGTCCTCGTGGGTTCTGCTGTTGAAAAGTTGTCATTAATTCCATCTGGGTCATGAATAGACTGTATGCATAGACATTTGTGATGGAGGTCAAACCATTAACCTGAGTACTGTAATGTAAACGTTAATGCTATACTAAAGTCAGTTAAACTTGTGATTATTAGCGAGTGTCATATGTGGGCATGTGTCTTGTACAGGGAGCTGAAGGCTGAAGACTTTACCAACCTGTTATTTGTAATTTTTCACAAGTTTATTGGCTGTAATGTTTGTCTACAAAACGGATCAGTTTGAGAGAGAGAGAGAGAGAGAGAGAGAGAGAGAGAGAGAGAGAGAGAGAGAGAGATGTAGAGAGGAATGTAGACCAAACGCAAGAATGTTCTACTGTACCAGTTCTGATCCTCAGTGTCAACCGTCTGTTCAAAACAAAAAGCAAAGAAGTTAAATTCTAAATCTGTCCGTGTCAGCTAGCTTAGAATTCTGAAAGAATTCAGCTCTCTTTTTCCTCTTCCGACTGTCAGTTCCAGTAAATAAAAAACACTGTCTTCTCGGTCTTTCAGAAATGCTGCAACAACACCCCAGGAAGTGTCTTGAAGGGCATATGTTGACAAATACTCCTGCGAACCCTTCAAGGGCTGCACTGAGAGGGATTTATTATTTTAAAATATTCATCAGTAAAAAACAACTTGTAAAAACAGTTGGTTTTGATCGTCATTGGCCTTAGTGATGATTTCATATCTGCTTTATTATCACTGCTGACATCTGTGAGGGACTGCCTGCTGGGGGTTAATATGGGCCCAAAGCCTCTGGCTGTCTGGCTTCAGCAGTACAAAAAAAAAAAAAAAAAAAAGATACCGTTCCAAAACAGTGTATAATGTTTTCACCTGCATCGTCTGCGGGTAACAACATTCAGCATTCCAATGCTCACTTTGCCTGAGGCGGCTGGACAGCAGACACAGATCATGGCAGCAGACAGGGTCACAAGCGGAGGGCACGACGGTTCATTCGCCATGACTCATTAGACTCTATTTTTTTTTTAGCTTTTTTTTCCAATAAATTTCTGAGACTTCCAGTAAGTAGCACAAAAACCACATTAAAAAAAAAAAAAAGCTGTTTTTCTGATGCTGATCTTTTTTCTAATTTGATTACATCTGTTGGCCCTAGGGTTAGGGTTAGGTGCTGGTAATACATTATGCTTATATGAAAGTCCTCACAAAGATAGAAGTACAAGTACACTGGCTCTGTGTGTGTGTGTGTGTGTGAGTGAGTATGTGTGCATTTATCCCAGTGCAGGCTTGTAAAGTCACAAGAGTTCACCTAATCATCGAAATTTCCCCCTCAAAAGATGTTTTAATAGACTAAAGGAAAGGGTTGCTGTTCAGAGGCATCACAGAGGCAAGGCTGTGTTTACGCCTCATGTTTATACCGACTAGACGCTGCACGCTCACCACTGTGAGACAAGGACAGTGATTTGCAAAGAAGCCATCAACTGAGCAATCATCAGGAAGGACCCCAAAGGAGCGCAGTGAGATTAAAGACCTGCTATCAATTTATCAAAGCTGCTGCTGGGAGGGCGCTTCAACTTTAAAGTTTTTCCAACCTAATGACTACAATTGGAGCATGTGTGACTCTGAAAACTGAAAATCTCGGGCATCGTTTTTAAACATGCATCGAATGTCTCACCCGTATGTGAACATCACTTATAGATAATACAGACACAGCACATTCACAATGGTGACGTGAGGGATGCACTAATATCAGTATGAGAAATCAGGTATGATAAAACATCATGTGCCGCTTGGACGACCTGAAACTCTGCTATCCCCCTCAGCCACAAAAAAAGGAAACATAAATTTATGTTATCGTTTGAATTGAGCTATCATTTAATGTATGGACACCACAGGCTACAGTTATAGTATGGGACAAAATGTATTTAAAGAATCATTATGCCTGACAGGAACTGTTTATACGTCTACTGTATTCTTACGTGTTACTTTTTCTTCTTTATCTCTGACAATTTATTGTGATGCATCCAAACATCATACAAGGTTGTTGTCATGTGGTTGGTTCTCCATCAAACAGGAAGATGGATATAACTAGAGTTGATTAATGTACGTACAGTATATCTTCAAAGACCATAATCCCGACATTAGTTTAATCTCTCATCAGACAGACGTGTCTAAAACTGTTTTAGCCGAAGATCTTTAGAGGAATGTGGAGGAATTCTGTCAACACCAGGCTGCTGTTTGTTGGGGGGTTAATCACACTGTACATGACGTAAACCACGGTGCATGTGGGCTGTAAATAAGTGGATTTTCAACGTCAAACATCCTGTGAGGAAAATGGCGCATGGAATATGTTACCAAGGCGACAAGTCACATTCCAAAGTAGATATGTGTTTGTGGAGAGCCTGACCATTGTGGAACTGCCCTGTATTTTCAGCAGTAAAGCCAAAAAGCCTCAACTCAGAGGTTTTCAAGAAATAATGTTTGTTTGAAATCATTAGCCCGGGTGGGTTGGAACTGCTGACTATGATGAATGAACACACCATTGAATAAGCTTCACAAGCGCAACGGTGAAGGCAGCAGGACCAAATTCGTGTGGGAGAGGAGAGAGGCAGCTCAGCACACGCACAGGTCGAGTAAATCTCCAAACAAAGACAAACAAGTGGTTGAATGGAAGGAATAAAGCGCGCTGCCTTGATCATTTTTCGTAATGTACTGTCGTGCCTCAGACACGCTGTCGCCCGTCCTTGCGCCACAACCTTTGCAGCAAAAAAACATGTCTCGCTTTGAAATGTCCGGGGCTGCCGCATCCATGCCCCCCCTCCCGCCACCGTGGATGTGGTGGTCCCTCGGCTACGGTTTTACAGAGGAAGTGAGCCGGCGTTGACCTGTGTGATCTCTCCACGGTTGTTGCAGGAGTCTCTGCTCTACTCTTTGCACCTTTTTTTTCTATAATCCTGGAACGATCACTTCTTGCCGAGATGACCAGGTAAAAAAAGACGGCTCAGGCTCAGAATTATATCTGGTTCTTGACATGTCATGCCATCCTGTCCTCTGCGCCAGCATCAGTCTGCTGAAGCCTGTTGTTCCTCAGATTGAAATGTGTTTGGGTTCGTTCCTGACGGCGAGAATTTGCTGATGAATAGGAAACGCGGTTTGTACGTATGGATTTACCATCATCATCACCAGCCTGACTTTTACTCCTTGTACAGCATCAATCCTTGTCTTAATCATCATCTACAGTTGAAGGTGATACCCTTTCATGTGGACAATCCAACAGCCAGCCACAAAACACCAACAACAGATGACACTGGGAATAATGACTTGTCTAATCAGTAATCCAACACTGCAAAGATTCATTCATATGATTCCAATGGCTTCTGCATACAAGGCACACTGTGCTCTCAGGTCGCCGCCATCACCTGAACTGTCATCAAGTCATAGCCTGACCATGCAGCTGCCATTAAAGTCATATCAGCTCTGGTCTTGTGAGCTCTGGAACCATGTTTTCAAAGCTGTTATTGCAAAGATCAAAATGTCTCTCCTCTTACTTCTCATCAAAACAAGAACGTGCTATTTGTGAAAATGATTGTAGTGTGTGCGTGTTGGGGGGGATGGCGCTATAATCTACAACCAGACTGTAACTCTCCATTGAACTAAAAAGTCATATCATCATATTTGGAATACACCAGAGCACCTGTTTCTCTACACAAACAGACTTGTTCTTCACGTATGTTTTACAACACCAGGTGGCCTCCTGTCAGCAAGCCAAAGGTCAGCTCAGCAGCGGTAGCCATGATGATTAAAACTGGTGAGTCTTGCCAGGAATTTGCTGAATCCTGTGTTTGCTTGCTTTGCAGCTCCATGTTTTCTCATTAAAGAATATACTTTTAGTGACTTTCTTGTTGATCTGAGAGGATTATTGAAAATAAATGACTTTCTGGCTGGGCGAAGACATTTTAAATATGATTTCCCTCCATATAATATACACATAAACACTTGGCTCATTTCTTTGTGTTTCTGCTTCCTAGAGCAGGTGGTACTAATTGCATCCTAAATGTCAGGTGCCACCCACCACTCAAAGTAAGAAATGAAAATAGCTGATGGTGTTAGAAATAACCGTTGTGTGTGGAGGACCAGAGTTCTGGTTCGATTCTTAGCAGCCATTTTCAGCAGTCAGTTAGTAGCTCAAGTAAAGGAAGCAGGAACAAAATTAGCAGCTAGATAAGGAAAGAGCAGTGAGTCTGAAGGACAAATCTTTGTCCGTTTGGAAAAACTTTTGTGTGTTTACAGTTTGACAGAGTTAAATGTTATTTTAAACACACAATTACCTGTCTGGTTTCTTTACCTTCTCCACTACCACATATTTGCAACAGAATATTGTGGTTTTGTTTTTACAAATGCTCCAACAAAGTCACCATTAGCCTTAGCTCCCAGATCAGTCTTGGCTTATGGAAAATTCTGACGTGCCCTGAGGTCTCTGCATTATACTCCAGATTAGACAGTTTCTGGCTTGATTTTATCATTGTGTTTTCTTTGCATCTGTCTGGTTTTGAATCAGGAAGATTTTTGCAAGAAGAGAACTGAGCTAGTATTTAATGAGTGGGGGGGGGGCGGGGGGGCTGAAGGCTAAATCCCAGGGTATTTCCTTTTGCATTCCTCAGCTTTAAGTGCTTTCCATTGAAGATACACCATGCAAAGTAGAACCAAGTTTGAAATTATCCCCTCTCTGTTAAACCATTCCTCTCGCCATGCGCTCGCAATTTACTTGCAAAACAACAACTTTCTAGTCTCCTCCGGTGAACATCCAAGAATGCTGAGCTTCTCCCCGAGGTAAACCCATCTTATTTCTGACTGCATCCTTAGCATCCATCTGTCATGCCAGCAAATTGCATTTTACTGCGATGCAGGTTATCTCATCTGCCAAAACGGGCCTATCAATTTCAGGGCGCCGTCTCCACAGAAGACATTAGCGCTCCAGCGTCGTTCCGGCATCAAGCATTGACAGACAATAACTCCTATGGATATCACCAACACATCACAGGAACACTGTCGGCAGTCTCACTCTGACTGGAGACTTGAATCCAAACAGGTGCAAAATGAAGAAACCTATTAACAGATGCTGCTCACGTGGTTCAAACATCTAATGAAAACACTATACGCCATATGGAGAAGATGCAACAGATTGGCTGATACTAATCCGTAATTAAATATACATACATATAAATAAGCGCGGGAAAATCACTACACCAACTCGGTCCCTTTGTCAAATTACATACCCAGTAGCATTTCTTTTAATGCTTTGAAGTTGATTTTGAGCTCATTATTTGGCTCCCTGAATCAGATTTACTTTTCTGCTGCAGAGTAAAAGCTGATAAAAGCTTTTATAAATCATTTGTAAACTACCTGCTTGGCAGCATTTGCGGTATAAAATGACTGGCTTGAGAATATTTAGCAGCTAAAGTTCCCAGAGGAAGTGGCAGAAACCACGACAGAGTCGGAAGAGAGTAAAGGGTGGTGTGTGGTATATGGGGAGCCTGTGTGTGTTAAATCAATTGTTTCTGTCCAACAACATGCTATTATTCATTCTTCTTTTCAAAAGTATTTTTATACATAACATCCATGTGTCATGGTTCACGGAAGGACCCAAGCGTAGCGCAACTGGATGATAAGAACTTGGCTTTATTGTTCGTTGCAACAAACAGAAGATGGAATTGTTGCGTAGCTTCACTAGGCTAATAGCTGTAGCAGACCACAGGCAGGCAGCATTCCAGACATGCCAATCTGATCGCTTGTAGACAGGAGCGGGCTGACGCAGAACGAAATCCATAGCGGGCAGAAACAGCAACAGAATCGAGCTTCACACAGTCTTGTAGCTGATGTTGGAAGGCAGGTAGGTTTTCCAGGAAACAGGCGGAAAGAGTTTGTCAAAAGCAGGCAGGTAATCCGGGGAAACAGGCTTCAAATGCAGGTCAGGAACAGGCAGGGTTGATCACGAGCCGGCAGGCAGGAAGATAACGCTGGATAGTCTCGCATTTCGCAGAGCACACTCTGGCAGAGAACGAGTCAAAGTCCGGAGCTTATATGCAGGTGCAGATTGGCTGATGAGCTGCAGATGCAGCTGATTAGTGGGTGTGGTGCAGGCAGAGTGGTGATTATGACACCATGACTACTGGGATTGATGGAATAACTATAAACTGTTTTCTTCTGCCATCATGAATCAGCCAAAAGTGTCATCTAGGGGAGGCGGGCATTGAGGTAGTAACGCTGCATCTGGCTGAATATATGCCACACGGAACACCACAGCATGTCTTGCAAATACCACAGTCTGTGAAATACCGTGCATGTGTTAACATCGCAGCATGACTAGATTTGTCCCACTCTGCAAAAGTTTTAGTGAAATCCAACCGTTTAATACCCACAGAACTATCCACGATTAGTTACCCGACTCTGAAGCACACCTTAATAGAGCTGCACTTTGGTGGGTGGTTAGATTCATTTAGGAGAATCATTTCTTTGTAACATAGATGTGGAACTATGATAAAGTAGATGATGACAACGATAATGATGATGGGAATTTGCCTAGAAGTCTCACAAGCTTTTGTAAAGAATGCATTTAGCAATATTTTAGAAAGTAAATCTTCCTCTACTAGACCTGAAACAAAACTTGTCTCTATTCTAGCAAAATCTGATGGTTGTGGGGTAAGCATTTCCTTTCCAAAAACCCTTATTTCTTAGAGTGTGTCGCTGAACAAGCTGAATAACTTAATTTATTTATTAATTAGTGTGACAGCACTTCGTGATTCACGTTGCATCAAAACAACCTCGTTTCCCATGAATAAAACACTGTTAAGTGAACTTCAAGGGTTGACTGGGGGTGCTGGGGGGACTTGCAGCAGCGTTCACATGTCAGCAGATGCGCTGCTGTGGCGGCGGAAACGCCTGTCTGCACTGTCCGCGGTGCTGAAGAGCCTCCGCTGACCGTCCCCCGCCCCCCCCCCCCCCCCCCCGCACATCCCGCGAGAGCCGGTGCACCACTTGTAATCCACAAGAGGGGGGTGATTACAGCAAGCGGCTGCCGTTATACTGCTGCTCCGTGACGGCCATCGATCATATCAGTAAGTCAGGTAAAACGTGACAAACGAAGTTTGGCTGCTTTAATCACCGGACAACCTTTTTTGAAAGTCTGATATCTTCTCCCTTCCACCGTTCCTCACACACACGCGCACACATATCCACGCATACGCAGCGATGGAGTATTATTATTATTATTATTATTATTATTATTATTATGCGTCCTACGCTGTCAAACTGCCTGCTCTGCGCAAAACGCGACAAAAAGAGAATTTCCTCACAACGGGAGACTTTTCAGGAGATATCAGATATCAGAATCACCCCAAACTCTGTGATATTACAGGCTCTAGAATCCACATCCAGCCAGGTGGTAACAAAGCAAACATATTACTCTTAAATCAGTCGTATTTCAGGCGACCATGCTAAAGGTACAGATAAAGAAAACACACAACGAAATTCAAGATGCTAAATTAAGTGTGAGCGGGAAAATAATCCGAACTAACGAACGAAGCTCTTTCTTACCTTCTAAGACGGACAAGTACCCATTGTGCAGCACCGCAGGCGCTGTGCGGGTTATTCTGTGGTTCGACGCTCCAGCCGCTCCCTTCTCATTCATCCACTAATTCCAGGAGACGAACTGCACCAGCAGCATCCACCGAACCACATACCGCTTCCTCCTCTCGCACTTCTCTCGCCTGGACTATTTTTTTCCTTCTTCTAGCAGCAGATGCTCCGAAAACATGCGCTTTACGCCCAGAGCGAAGTCGCGACGATCACTTCACAGCATATTTGTAGTTTCCCCCCTCAAGGAAAAATCAGCCTCTCATTGGCGTGTGCGGGTTCGGGATGTTTTTTGGAGTGTTAGAACACATCAGAAGCGTTCTTTCCCTCTATTTGTAACCGCAGCGCTGCAGAGTTCAACAGCAACCAAAAATATACCCTCCAAAAAGGTTTAGTTCCGCATCCAAAACAAAAGTTTTAAGTGGGTATCAAAACACCCCCAACGATATTTTCCCCTTAAGCGAGTTTGTTGTTTGTAAGTGAGCCGGTGGATGGAAAGGTGCGATCATCGGTGCCAAGTCACTACGCAGGAAAGACCGCAACGCCGCGGCGGATAGAGCCGAGCGGCAGAAAAAATTAACCGTCGCAGAGACCACCAGGGGGGAAGGAAGGGATGCGGGCAGGGGCGGACATGTCAGGTGCGATCACCGTGTCCGACCGCGCGTCGTGTGGATTGAGAAGGATCTTTTTTCCAAGCGGCTCCGCTCGAGTCCGCAGCGAGTGGCGCGTCTGCGGGAGATTAAGGAGCGACCGCGGATTACTGAGCGCTTAGTGGTGTTTAGCCTTCACACCAGCAAAGTAGCCTATCAGGACTGGCGCGGGACAGACCGGTACCGTATTATCGGTTATCGGCCTGTGCACAGTGGAATTTACGCACCCGTCTATATGATCGTTTTTGAACTGCTGCTCATCCTGGTTGACCTTCAGAGCCAGCCAGGAAGTCACGCCTCTCTCAGCACCTGAGTTCTGGAATATAGGTCATTAGAACATTCGTTTGGGCTCCAGTGCTGCGCGGATTTGATCGGTCTTGCATACATAATATTGAAGACAGCACAAACCAAATTTGAAAAATAAAAAAAGAAAAGGATGAATTATTAAACCAAGGCACAAATATCATTTTGCCACCAGTATCAGTAAAACACACAAGACAAGCAAAGACGCTGCTGAGTAATGAGATAAATATCATTAAACCACCACATCAAAGACAATCAGACTAATTGTTCTGCTGTTACTTAACTTGCTTTGTAACAGCAGAACAGCTCTTTGTGATTGTGTTGAGGGTTGCTATGGTGATCGCGCAGATCATGCATGATAAGTGCATTGTGGAATGAACTATATAATAAGTGCATTCATAACAAGTCTGTCCTACATACACAAATAACATCTCATGCACTTGTTTTTCATCCCTAGCTGCATATTAGCAGCTGCATAATTATCCCGATATTACTACTAACAGATCTTTCTTTTAGGTGTAAGATTACAGATACTGGTGTGATCTTCTCTGGCTCTGTGTGATTGTCTCCAAATATTAAAAAAAAATAATATCTCCAAGTAGTTTAGTGTACTTTCAGAGAAGTCTCAGGCGCATCCTGGGACAGGATAATACAGGTATGTGTTAAAACAGACCCCACACTCTCTGTCTCCTGTCAGCACCCACTCAGGCTGGTGATTTGCCCCAAAGAACTCAAATTCACAACACACAGCAGTCACCCAAAACAGACAATTTGCAGCAGCTTCTCCAGCACGCAGGGTAGACAAGGCTGTCAAAGTCAGCACGTTACCCTGATTTTGTGCTCTTATTCTGAAAGGACCTCGGTGCTGGGACGATAGCACACTGCACCCCAACAGGGGCCCTTCAGCTGCACTAATAGATAGAATACATTTCCTACCTGCGGTGCCTTTGAACAACCAATCTCCGATGCTGGGGGCCAAAGACCCTCACCCAGCTGGTCCGAAACAAATCACATCGGCGCCGCCAGTCATGTTGTGGAGAATTAAAGGGATCAGTTGGATGCCAACTTTATCGGCCTTGGGGAAATGTATTGAACAGCTCAGCTTCACAAATTGATCTTAAGATAGCTCTGTTTTAGTTCCAGTTCCAAAGATCTAATGACTCAGCAAACAGGACCAAAATCAACCACCACTGAGGACCACTGTCACTCTGTGTCTCACCCAACAAAAGGTCACACATCTCCTCCCCTTTTTAACCACCTTTGGCTGATGAGGGAAGTGGAGACAGCTGCTGATCGGGGGAAGGGACGATCACCTGGTGGAAACACTCAGATACAGACACACCCACAAAGGTTCACAGACACAAATCTACAGGCCCTCGGGCTGGCTGGCTGGCTGACTGTATGTATGTATGTATGTAAACAGTGTTTATTGTGATCTATTCACTGTGTTTTACAGTTTGTTATTCACTGTCCATTTGCACGTAGTGGTGCTACAGTGCTGTGGGTCCGTATCTGTTGTTGAACCAATTCTGAGAGGCTCTTCATCCTCCTCCTGGCCCGGATTTCCTCTCGGCGTGCTGTTATTGCTGTAAACTGTCAGAGACATGACTGCTGCGCCCCTCTCGACCACTGCTCCATTGATCTACGCTCAGAACTTGTGTTCGTAGCCATTCAAAGCAATATTCAGCGGGCTAAAAATCCCCCATTGTTTCATTTAGATAAAATGCTCCAAGGAAAATGGTTTTCCAAAGACAGAGGTAATACATCAATCATGCGTAAAGCTGCAGCTGTCAGCGCTGTTGCCCTACCACCTCTGACCAGCTTATCTTGCTGAGGTTTAAAGCTTCTGTCTGTACAAACAGCAACATAAAGAAGCAGATCCTTCCAGCGATTGGGTCCTAGACCAGTTTTTACCTTCACAATTAGATCAATGTGTCGATTTAGATATGTAGTAGGATTAGCTCAGAAGCCTCAATATGTTGAATCACATAATTATATAAATATTATATTTTAATTTGGTTAATATTTTTTCATCTCCAATGAGTGCTGCAAGTAAACTGTGAGATATTCTTGAATTAAAAAAAAAAATCAGCATTTAGATCATTTCATTACAAAAATGTAAGTTTATAAAATGTGAAAAGCGAGGACAAAGAACGGAGACAGTGAGACACATCAGTGGCCAACAGACAAGTGATTTATAGAGACCGAGGCATGGTTGATAAACTCCAAAGCACTCTTTGACCTTAAAACTCAAATATTTGTGTACGCATCAGCTCAAGTTACTGTCAAGGCTGCAGAATACACAGCTATGATAATAATTATATAATAATAATAATAATATATAATAATAATAATAATAATAATAATAATAATAATAATAATAATAATAATAATAATAATAATAATAATACTCAAAATAAATAATTAAATAATCATTTTTATGTTGTTAGCTTCTCAAACATCAACTTTTATTTTCTTTTTCTTGGCGGGTTGTTAACTCTCAGCTTTGAAAAGCAGTTCACTATAATGTCAAATTTTTCTAAGCATTTATGTTAAAGAGAATTTAGATAGATAGATAGATAGATAGATAGATAGATAGATAGATAGATAGATTGATAGATAGATGACAGTTTGGGTAAATGGCTTGCATGTGATCCTCTGATACTCGGCTAAAATCCATCAAAGGTGAAGTGGATAGAGTTCAGCCTGTCATCCCATTTCTATTGATCCTCTGGCTTCAGTGTGGAGTTGTTTGGCCACCTGGGTGTCTGTGACCAGCTGAAATACTGGCCCTTGTGTGTGTGTGTGTGTGTGTGTAAAGGTGATAGTTCTATTTACATATACAACAGAATGAGAAATGCAACATGATTAAAGGAACAAGACACACGCTCCCCACGGCTGATCCTATTGGCTGAAACAATCAGTCATTTGACCTTTCTGCCAGCGTGGCAACTCATGCTGGTGGCTGGAGACTGATGATCTACGTCACGTTAATATGCTGCTAAAACTGGGGGAAGTTGCCAGCAAAGGGTTCGACAAGAAGCTCTGTAGTGGAGAGGATGCGTCGAGGCTTCATCTCGATAGATGCCCGTCAGGCAACATGAGCTGTGGGACCTCAGATTTTAATGTGTGTACTCATTTTACATGAATCTCCCTGCAAAGATTTTAAATAACTCAATTAATGAGCTGGTTCTCCCTCTTTTATCTTGGCATAAAGTTAAAATGTCCGGAAAGGTCGCAGGACTTTTAGCAATAAGTAAA
Organism: Pao palembangensis; assembly: GCA_015343265.1. Lineage (NCBI taxonomy): Eukaryota > Metazoa > Chordata > Actinopteri > Tetraodontiformes > Tetraodontidae > Pao > Pao palembangensis. The sequence continues at coordinate 17,148,764 of CM027083.1, read as the reverse complement.
ACTTGAAGTTGAAGGTCAGTCCAAAGCTAAGAAAGTTTGTGTTAATCGTGATGAAAATGATTGAAAATTGGACACACCAAACCAGTCACAGAGTGGTTTGGTTTCATTGCAAAAAGCGACGAAACAAAGGCCCAGCGGCTGGATGAGACCGAGGCTGGGAATGTTCCGTGGTGGTTGAGGTCAGCAAGAAAATTAAAACTTAACAAGCTAGCAGAAATAAAAGCACTGCTGCAGCCCAGAGTTCACCACTGAGTGAGCGGTCACTCTCTGCCAACGCGTGATGGAGGAATCACTGGTCTTAAACTGGAGGAAGCTGAGCTGAATGGTGAATGGTGCCAGTTGTTATGATCGCTCAGGTGTCTTTGACTGCACACACACACACACACACACACACACACACACACACACGCAGTCTATTTTATTGACACAAAATGACAGATGACAGTAACCAGGTGACAGTCAGTACCAAAAATCAGAGACATCCATCTTCTCATCTTCACACGATACTTGATTTATTTACTGATCACTGACCACTTGATACCCCTGGGAGCATGTGTTCATTCAGAGTGATGGACAGATGATCGCTTTTGAATGCAGAAGTGAGCTGAAGGTCCCTCGACGTGATCCTGAAACTGAAACCTGAGCAAGATTCGTCAACTGATCATGGTCTCACACTCTCTGTCAACACTCTGCCATGTGATTGCTTAAGATTTAAGTGGCAGCTGCCTTTATGAAATTGCCTCCACCACACAATTGAATTAATTGTCATGCATACCGTATTTTTCAGACAATAAGTCACGCCGGAGTATACGTCGCATCAGTGAAAAAATGCATCATGAAGGAAAAAAAAAACAAACTGGTATATAAGTCGCATTGGACTATAAGTCGCATTATTTTGGGAAATTTATTTTATAAAATCTGAAACCAAGAACAGACATTTCATCTTGTAAAGCAAGTTATAATAATAATAGAACAGAAAACAAGAGGCGGAATAGCTAAAGGAACACATTGATAGTTATTCTGTTACATGAAGCATAGACAACGAACTGAATGCGTGTCTGATATGTTAAGTTAACACATTAACAGATAACTATAGCATGAAGAACCAAACTCTCGATCACACTTCAAATCACTAAAATCCATTAAATTCTTCATCCTCAGTGTCACTTCTGAACATCTCCGTCAACACCGGAGGTAGACGAAGCGCTACCGCTTCCTCTTTTTTCTGTTTTTGGTTGCATATTTCGCTACTTGCAGTTTGTAATCTGTAGAATATGATTTTCTTTTTGGAGGCATTTTTGTTCTTTCTCAGATGTCTTTATGTTACCAGTAATAAAGCACAGAGTGCCCTTGCGCGTTTGTCAGTGTGAAAATAACAAACCACGTGAAATTACCGGATATATTTTAATAATTTCACATTATAAGTCGCAATTCAGTAGAAGTCGCACGCCAGCCAAACTATGAAAAAAAGGACAACTTATAGTCCGGAAAATGCGATATATGTGAAAATTTGGAAGCAACTGAGGGCTAGACAAAGAGAAAGATGAAGACAAAGTGTGAAACAGAGTGAGGCAGGTTTTAGCTGCTGTGTTTTTGTCTATCACTGCCCTGCAGGTGGTCTGTCACCTCGCCCAACCAAGACACTTTAGTGTTTTAGTGACTTGTAAGTAGATTAAATCGGCTGTTCCGAAGATTGGCCATGCTACCACTACACTTCAAACCAGAAGGCCAATAGCGTCAGCCTACTGTACCATGTGTTGCTATGCTGACACAGCAAATCTTGTGTCGCATTTTCTTTGACAGCAAGCATCTGTTAGTCTATTTTTGGAAGAAGTACAAAATAAAAAGAAAATTCCATTAGAAAATAAAGCGACAGTGATTTATCATTGTCTCTCCTGGTGCATTAGCGGGTGTAGGAACATTGAAGAATGGATGTGGAGTGGAGAGGAAAAGTTGAAATGATTTTTCTCTTTCTTTAAAAGACGCTTTACAGTGGCTGAAACATTATCGCTCTGGCATTGACCCAAGCAAGCAGATTTTCACCAGCGCAGCAGCACAAGTGGGTGTTATTTTGAATATTTTGAACAATTTCCTGTTGCTTATTGCAGCTGGCAATTATCTACTCTGCTTAGAATGCTGACAAAGCATCATATAGTGGCAGCACTGTATATGAAGCTGAACACAGCGCAGATGCTCTCCCATACATTGCTGCTTGTGAAAGAGGTCCACAGAAAATACAGTGTTCAGCAAAGATAAAGCTCTTTATTTAAAGAGCCATCGCGGCAAACAGGTGGAACTACCCTTTACCCAATGTGTGTTCTTCAGATAAGGACAAAACAGGTCCTGGGAGTCTTTAAATGTCCTCGTACAAACCCCCAAATGTAGATGTGGTGTAAAACAAAAATAATAACCAGAATACCAAGACCCTTTGAATGAAGCAGCCGAGCTTCAGAGAGTCCAAAACGTCTTCAGGAAAACGTCCAGCTGACCTGTAACAGCTGTTGTGCCAATAAATACTATGATTTAAGGAGTCCACTGTGCTACATTATGTGATATATTATGAAATGTCTATCATGTCTATCATGTCATTTTAACACTTTTAAAAACCCTTTTTATCCCTGGTATTTTCTCCCAGTAAGCAAATACTCACACCCGTCACATAAGTGTCATTCATTTTATTTATATATGATGTTGGAGTGTTGATGAAGAGGGGGGCAGGAAATTTCATTCGGGGAAAAAAAAAATCATTAATTACATTTCTTTAAGGAAAAATATTCCAATTGTGGCATCACAGGGAGGAAAAGGAACATGTCTGGATGGAAGATTAGTTTTAAAGTGCCAAGTGTGTGTGTGTTTTACTGCCGGGTTACCGAAGGGGTTAACTTTGTTGTCCAGCTCATTATCATCACACTGGCATGGAGATCTAAAGGACTTCTGAGGTAAATAAAAATACCCAGTAAGAGCCTGCAGGTCAGTTCTGGATCATGGCCGGTCTAACTGAGCCAGCAGTACTCCAGCAGGGGCTTTGACAGAGTAGCAATACAGAAAATATTTAACAAAAGCATAATAATTCATGGCATTATTCTAAACTCTGTCCACGCACACACTCATCTCAGGACTGCACAATTCACTTCACCCTGCTGATTTGCTACTACTATTTATATTGATTTTGTTACTACTATTTATATCTTATACTGTACATACTGTTATTAATACTGTATAACTGTCTATTTTTTACTGTCCATATACCCCACAGCTATTTACAACTGTGTACATATATTGTTAACTGCAGTTTTCTGTATTTAGTTTAGTCTAGTTAGAGTATTTCAATTTAGTTAGAGTAGTTATTTTTAGCTGAAAAATAAAGATGACTTGATCAAGTCAAGTCATCATTACATTTAAACAACATTAATAAAATTTAGTTAAAACAGTAATTGGCTTGTAATTACTCAAGGCTGTCCCTTCTACAATGTCACGATCCGGTACTGAAAATCTAAAAAAAAAAAGGCCCAAATATTACCTGTTTGTGTCATGGCTGCCAGTCTGCTATGGCTGTCCCCTTCCCCTTTCCGTCTCATCCGCGCAAGGTCTCTGCACCTGCCGCGCCTCCAGCACCGACCAATCCGTTACTGTTGCTGACGCCGGCCTGCCTCCTGTGCTTTTCTGCTGCTCTTCACCTGTGGCTCGCCTCCTAATCAGCCACACCGGTGGCTCGTTATCCAATCAGCCCCAGAATATATAAACCCTGGACATTGTTGGCCTCCTTGCCGGATCGTAGTTGGTGTTCGCTGTCCTGTCTGTACCTGACCTGTCTCTGTTATTGCTCTCTGGTGAACCTACCTGCTTTCTGTTCCGGTTTCTGAGACTGCTTGCCTGTGTGGAATTAAAGACGTCTTTTACCTGCCATCGTGTCACTCTTGGATCCTTACTGAGAACCGTTACGTGTTTGAAATCATATTGGAGATGTCTTTCCTTCGACCTCGAGCGGCTGGTATAAATGACTGTCTGGCTCAGCAAATTGGTTTGTGATGGTGGTGATGATGGGGCAGCTCTGTGGGGAGGAAGGACAGGGCTTCAACAAGAGCATCAATTTTACCTGGTGCTGATTTTGCTTATTACACTTGATCCAATAACAAAAGCTGAGGAAGGCTTGGCAAGACCGCAAAAGGACTCAATATCCAGCATTTACGAATTGTTATGTTTTAAAGGGGAAAATGTCTCATAAACTTAACAAATTTAGAAACTGTGATAGCTTTCAGTACTGACAATGTAATTAAATATATTTGCTTTGTTTTTTTTAATCATATGAAACTGCTAAATGCTGTATAAAACCTACAAAATATCCCTTTAATCTTAAAATAAAATTACATTTTACTATTTTTGTAAATTTAGCAAATAGAAGGCATGACTGAAATGATGCCAAACACTTTTCTGCTGTCATGTCTGTCGTAGGGATGATGTAGGGATGATGAAGATCAATTTGACCAAAACAACGTAAGCTTCTGATACAAAGTCTTCTGAAATGGAAAAGCTGAGGAATGGGCAAGTTACCTTAAGCCCTGCTTCACTGCCAGATTCAAAACTGGAGCTGAAAAATACAAAAAGATCAATAGGTTTGAACAGCAAAAGGTACTGGGATGTTTCCTCTGAGGGACTTTTTCCCTCTCTTCCAGCCTTTTCCTCCTGCATTTCATTGCCACGCTTGTTAAAAACTGTGGGGGATCCATTCGAGCTTGCTGAACTGGATCAGTTTCTAATTTCAGTCTGTTCATGGCTGGAAGGAAATGCTTCAGGATTCCTGCTGTGCTCTCGGGGGAACGCGGACAGGTAGACTGGTCAAAAGCTCTTACAATCACCGCCATTGTGAGCGTGAAAGCTACAGGAGAAAGTCTATCACATCCTTTGGGCTCTTTATCTGCTTTTACCAAATGATGTATAAGAAAAAGTTTGTTGGGGGGGAGAAATCCAACTTTTCTTTCATTTAAGGTCTGATAAGTACAGATACACAAAGGTTCTTCCACTGCATCAGTTGTACAGTGACATGATCTAAAGGAATGTGGTTGATCACACTCTTGGAATCATGTTTTTTTTCTTTTTTTTAGTTTGTAGATTCAAATTAAAAAACAGTAATTTGTAGATTAAAAAAAAAAAAACCAAAAAAAAAACCAGCAAAACACCGAGAACTGAAGCTTTTTTTTTTTTTTTACTTGTAAATTGAGGCTGATTGGATCACCCACTTGGTTTGTTAGAAGGAGTTGTAGGCAGTGGTGTTAATGCTTTGTTTAACCTTTTCATTTGTCCATCTCCTTATTGTGTTCCAGTATTTTTGGTGTGTACACAATAGAGCACCACACAATGGAATAATGGCCCTCAGTGGTTCTGCTCACACAAGCTGGCTGAGAGAAGCATGGTGGAAAAAAAAATGCTCCAATGTGGCAGCCGGTTGATAATTAGCCTGTTGAAGGAACGAAAGTGGGTTTGTGTTGAATCTCTTTCAGCCTTGAACACACCGTCATCATCGGTCTACCTTAGCTGTAGTAGTAGGGAACACAGCGAAAGCAGCAGAAAGACACATAACTTAAAAATAACTGTAGAATAGAATAGAATAGAAGTACTTTATTGATCCCAGACATGGGAAATTGACTTGTCCCAGCAGCATCGTCAGTAGTAACATATTTACAACATATTTACACAAGTTACAAGTTAACCAGTACCTAATGTATATATGCAAGCTTACATAACATATTAGGCTGCCTCTGATGACCAAAGGTCAAGGTCCTTCTGGAATCTAAAACATTAGCAAATTGTAATCATCTCTTCCTTGGCCCATTTTTATCATTTGCTGAAAATTTCATTAAAATCCCTTCATAACTTTTCGAGTCACTTAGGAAACAAACAAACAGATGGACAAACGTCGGCTGGCACATAACCTCCTCTGTGGGAGAAATAAACGTGTAAATTGTGCTGATTCCTGATTCATAGTACCCCCCAGCCTGAATCTCTCCGAGAGCAAAGCCAGTGATTTGCATGTCGTGGCATGTAATGTTGGAAAAAATGAAAAATAACTGAGATAAAATACATGAGTGTACATACATATATTGTATTTTTTCTCTCTTCTATGTAAAAGGTTGATATTTGCATATAAATTGGCCACTGTATCCCTCCCCAAGTGCAGACCTTGCAACCTATATTTAATGAGGTCTGTAAAAACAGCAGAACGTGCGACTTTTTAAATACTGAAGTCTGTCTGACTAGGAAAACATGTAGAGTTCAACTTTTTTATTGTACGATTCTAATAAATCCTTGACTTTGAATGCATGTTATTAGTATTTCTTTTTTAATGTATTTGCCCAGGGACTTTAGTGTGTGTTCAGCTCCTGCTCCACATACAAATTTGACTTTCTAAATTATTAATTACACATTACTTGTGGTGATTCTTAGTTCAGATTTTTTTTTTTTTTTTTATGTTCCTCGTCAGATTTTTCCATTTTCAATCCTCCCCAGTCAGTCAGAACCTTAATCAGAGCAGTGGTTCTGTTTAGCCTTAGCTGACCAATGCTACTGCAGGTTCTGTCACACTTTTCCAGCTCCGTCCCTCACAGCGCAATGACTCATTCCATCCCTCCGCACTTGTTTTTGTTGTGCAAACTAGAGCGATCGCTGAAGAGGAGAACGAGAGTGTTTGTAATTAAAACCACAATGCCGTCGAATGTCAAGGCCGAGGATTCATGACAGCAGCAAACAAAGTGCGCTGATTTTTGGTTGCCGGTCCCCTGGTGAAGAGAAAAAGTAATGACCCGCATCTAAAATTATTACTGTAAACCTTTGATCTTGGTCCGAGCAACGTACAATTGAGGGACAAATGAGGCTATGTTCTCCCGCTCTGATGAGTCCATGCCATGACCTCATTTCACTATACTAAAAAAATCTGTTTGCTCTGAGCTAGCTTTTGTCATTTTCATTCATGTAGCACCCACTCTGAGAATACAAGCATCTGATTTTTGTTTTTCTGCTCCTGGATGGTCTTTCAAAGCAATTATGAAGCATACCATGATGGTATAGTAAGGGTCCCATTATTTGCTCTACACTCTCAACCTTGAATACGAACGCCTGTGAGGCACAGAGTGAGAGTTTGTGCAATTTTTGGTCTTGGTTTCCTGTTACAGTTACTCCCCCCACAGCTCAGTGAAACTGAATAGGCACAATCAATAATTACACGGGATTCCCTTGGATTGGGCTGGCCACTCACAAAGGCAGGTTATGGATCCAAAAGAACCGTCTCTAATTTCAAGAAAGCATCACAGCAAAGAAGGCAATTACTGAAGCAACTGAGGAATGAAGTGTTAGGTTAAAAAGGATGGCTGTTATTTGATCAAAGAAAAAGAAGGCACACTTGTTTTCTGAATCTTCGTTGTCTTTAGAATAGAATAGAATAGAATAGAATAGAATAGAATAGAATAGAACAGAATAGGTACTTTTATGCATCCCAGGCACGGGAAATTCGCTTTACGACAGAGTGGTCTGAGTTTAGCATTACAGTCTCAATGATATCCATCCTCTAAGCGCTTTTTTCCCTCACGGGGGTAGCGGAGACGGGAGCCTACCCCAGCTGCCTTCGGGCAAGAGGCACAAGGTACAAGAAGTAGCCAGCTCATGGTAGGGACACATAGAGACAGACAACCATTCACACTCACGTTCACAACCCATTTAGAGTCACCAGTGCACCTAATCTCAACAGTCTTAAAGGCTATTACCATTAATCTGCACGTCATTGTGGGTGTGACATTTTGGGCCCTATTCGCAGGAGCCAGAGCTCCGCACCAGTTGAGGGGATGAGATAGTCGGGTTTGTTCATTTCAGCTGAAATACAGTTCCCTTTTTGTTCTCTCGTCACCTTCAAGCATGAAAAATGTAGAAGGTTTGTGTCTCCTGTGGGCACATACAAGTGCCTGGTGCATTCCCGTCGGGCATTTTCACATTGTAGAAGGTATTTTATTTCATGAGCATGCACAGCAGTGCTCTTCTCCCCCCTCTCACTGACTCCTATTTATGCTGTTGCTTCATATCCAAACTAACTTTCTCCATATTTGTTGCCAGTTTGCTGTCTGCTAAGAAGAGCAGAAACTCTCTATTGTGATGAAGGTTTCTATTTTTAAAGTTGGGGCTGTAATTGATTAATCTGATATACATTTGACCCTTTGAACACATAAATAGACTTCAAATGGCAGTTTATGCCAACAGATGCGGACACTAAATACACTCAGGATGTGAAGCACTTGCCCTCAGGTCCTTGTTGCCTGTTACTTGAGTGTTGCATTACAGTTTTCAAGCCACGACAAAATAAATGTGTTATTTACTGATCTGGGTTCAGCCATTTTACCAACAACAATATATAAGTGTTACAATTCAGAGAGAGAGAAAAAAAAAACAACTTTTAAATGCAGCGTATATTTACACTTTCACATGTTACTCTAATTTCTGTGCCATAGGTTCAGGCAGGCAAACTTCTTTGACAGCCAGTGCGTTTAGTTGTCACTGTGATGTTTCCTGTGACAACATCAAGAGACCTGACAGACATAACGTGATTGTGACAACAACAACATCCACAAAAGAGGAGGTGGGGGTCTGTCTCATTAGTGAACATGTCAGCGAGCTGACCTGCATCCTGGCCCGGTCACGCCTGACTGTGGCGCTGTTGGATTGGCTTGATTAGGTGTTTTCAGTCAGTGTGCTGTGCTTGAACGCCAGTTGGAAAAGTGCAGGCTACACCATTTGACTTTCAAATGAGAGTGACAGAGCCAAACTTAGAAGCCGCATATAGGGTAAGCGTTTTTGAACCCGGCGAGAAGGGGAGGCTGAAAGAGGAAACAGGGATGTAACGCAAGAGAGGAACCTTTTGTTCGAGTTGCATCATATTGTGTGAAACCTGAACGAACGCACCGGCAGAAGCCTGTGAAAAAAGTTAGAGCCGGATCTATTTTAATCAAACGTGTCATTCAGTTTTCTGCCTGTTTGCTGCCTCTGTGGTGGGAAGCAGTTACTTAGCCCGTTTTAAAGTCTGTCAGAGTTCTGTCACATCAAGATGAACAAAACTGAAGTTAATAATAATGAAGGCACTCAAAATTAGTTCTGTTTTTAGCACCTTAAAAAGCCAGTCTGCCTTATTTCCTTGGGCAAACCATTTAAGGCGAGGGGTCCTCAAAAACCTTTTCACCTTCAGCCTTCAGCCTCAGTGTCAAAGGTTACCTAGGTGCAATGTAAAATCAGATTAAAGCCACAAATGACCATGGCAGCATGGAACACCCCTGAACCAGTAATGAGCGAGAGAGTAGCAACAAGCAACCATCAGATCCTATTTTGAAACAATGAGGGGAGATAAATATTCATGCAGCGCGGTTGTATCAGGTTGTTCACTGGAGACTTCTCAGTGTGAGAGAGTATCAAACAGTAAATCCAAACACTAAACAGAGTAAACAGGCATCAAATATAATTAAGATTAATTACATTTTGACCATTTCTTGAAGACTTTTGGGAATTGGTATGATCCAGTTTAGGCTGAACTAAAGAGGAGAAAGTACATTTTGAGAAGATTGTAAGATCTGGGGAGAATGTTTGTCTTTGCATGTCCTGCCCTGACGATTGTTGCGACCGGATTCGACGGATTTGCGTAATAAACATTAGAACCACTGTGTCACTGTTCTGCCACCGGCACGACGCTTCATCACAGAATTTGTGAAAACAAAAAAGGATACTCCATAGGATAGATGTAATCTGGCTAACACCCTTCCAACAGAATTGGGGAACAAAAACAAAACCTCCTTGATTTAATAGGAAAAATTGCGCCTCACTCCTGAAATTTTGTGCCTGACTACAACACCTAGGTATTAACATCTCAATAGTCATTGCACCAGTTCGTCATATCAGATGAACTTCATAAAATTATATCAGGGGGTGTGTGACTGTGTGTGTGCGTGTGTGTGTGTGTGTGGGGGGGGGCAAGCAATATGGCCAAGGCACTTGAGGCACAGGAGATGAGAAAGCTCTCAAATCACCATCCAGGACAGCATTTGCAAAGATGGCCAATTTCTTCAGAGAGTGCTTGGCTTGACTGGCAAGGTTTGTGCATGGAGATGAGACAACTACTGGGCTGTTTCAGATCTGTGGACAGGTATAACAGCGCCAAGTGCTCCAGGAACGTCAGCACAGTCACTGGTCGACATGGCAACATCAGATGCGAATCGAGAACAACCAGCATGTTCGTTTTTTTCCTCTACCTGGATAGACGGCAACATATCTTCCTATATTATACATCCTATATACATGTTTCTGTTTATTTGTTGATCTGAAGCATTTTGGGCAATAGATGCTTAAAATTAACCTCTGAGTTTCTTTTCATTTTTTCGTTAATTCGGAGCCTGGACTTTTCGTTGATTGAAAGCCTAGACTTTTCTCTTGTGCTGCCAGCAGCACAAGTGAAGCTGTACTACACCACGGTACTGCACCCTCTGGGAACAATCTGTCTCTACTTAAATTAGATTGGAGAGCAAATATCCTTCTATCCATTTAAACATGCATAATGCCAGTGACTGGAATGGTAAAGTAGCACATTCACTGACAACACACACTTACTTTGTTTATTGTATGCAAACCTTTGAACCTTTGACCCATACCCTAGGGTCTGCTCAGCTCTATCCACCAGCCACAAAATTAAAGCAGTATTTGCAACAATAAAAATGTTGCGCAATGCATTATTAATGCCACATGAAATAAACACTTCACCATGCATGAAATTTTAATTTTAATAGCAATGTGTTTGCATAAATGTTTGGGGAAAACATGTAATAACCACCATTCCAAAATAAATTGGGACACCGTGTAAAAGGTAGATAAAACGAAATAAACTTGCAAATATACTTTCCACTAGAGAAACACATCGGATGAATGAGTCAGCCATGACATTATAGGATGCTGTGGATAGTATCGGCTCGTTTTGATTTTATGGCATCATTTTTCTGAAAATGTTCCTCAGTGTAAAATTGCAACATTTTTTTTGAAGGCTCCAACATCTGCAGAGTAAATCAATAGCATCAACTCGCTGTATTAAAAACCTTCAGGATTCTCTACTGGAAATCACTGCATGGGCTCAGGAACACTTCCAGAAATCAATGTGTGTGAACACACTGTTCACCCACAAACGCCTGCATGTCCTTCTCCCCTTCCCTCCCCTCCTGATTCACGTCCTTAAGCTCAAACCGATCCCAGAACCATATGTGTTGGGAATAACAAATATGGAAACCAGTTTGCAGTCATTTGTGATCCGGTTTGCTTTTAAATTATTTATGATTTGTGTGCTTATGGATAGGCTCTGGCTCACGCCTGTAGCATGTGCCTTACTCAATATTAGGCAATGTTGTTTGCATTTTCTTTGCATTTTGTGCTTTTTGTCAGCCATATGACAACATGCATAATTAATGCTTTAACAGATATACAGAACGTCTTAAAACAGCAGAACAATCACACCTGTTGTCGTGTGTATCTACATTTCCGTTGCATTTTTGGTAGGTTCATACCTTTGCAAAGTCCCTGACCTACAGTAAGCCATTTATGTATAGGATTTACATGGACGTACTGTATAAGCCGGATGGCACTGATGGTCCAAGGGCACCAGAATAGCAGTTTTTAAACGATACATCAAAATCAATACATGATTTGTCTATCAGACACAGGAACAAATTGTGTATTTAAGGAATTTGAGATATTTTCTAAAGCAACTTTAAGGCTGGATTACACCAACAAGGTCAAAAGCTGACTGCAGTCACAACAAAATTAGGTCTAAAATTTAGACAAACACTGAAGCACATTTTCAAATGACTTGATTCTAAAAGTCACAACTGAACAACTGAGTATACAGTAGAAGGTGTGGGGCAGACAGTGAATTGTCAAATTCTAAATTTGAAAAGTGAGGGTATCTCGGGGGGATTCCGCTTTTCTCTCCTTTCATCATGGTTGGCTGAGCTAATGGACATCAGATAAGTGGCTGATGATGAAGTGATTGGCTAAAAAACTGATCAACAAAATGACTGGAAGAAAAAGGGAACACTGAGATAAAGATAAGGAGTATAGCAGTGGTGTGTGGTGTATGCGTGTAGTGTGTGTGTGCCTAGCAACAGGGTCATGAGGCTCTAGGACCAGCAGTCCTTAGGAATAAAGTCTGATCATGGCAGCAGCTGTTCATCACAGGAGGAGGCCTCACAGACTGTGAGCCTGCTACTTCATTTAGCCAGTTTATACTCCTTGTAATAATAATAGTTCTTAATTAAATATAATTTTGACTGATTTCTTTGTTTCATGACTCACTGGGATGTATTCCTAACTCAAGACACTGTCCAATGAAATCATGACATGTTTTATGGTGAATTTTTGTGAGGACAATATGGCCTCAGTGACATTCAGGTTTAATTTTGAAATATTTGAAATATCCGGTGAACATTCCTGCACTTTTATAATCACATGGAAGAAGGATAAACATCACTCAGAGTATAACTGTGCCATTAATACTGAGTAAAAAGAGTTAACAATATAAAGCCAGCTGTGAAAGTAAGGCATAATAAATGTAATTAACCATATTGTTACTGAACAACACAAACTCAGCTACAATTTTTCTTTTAAAAAGTAGTGATTTCCCAGCACATCTATATCTTTAGCTGTTTAAAATCCAGAAAGCATTTCTTTCCACCAGCACATTAATTGTCTTTAGGGCCTCCTAGGTGCTGTAAATCCTATTGATTTGAACATGGGATCAAATCCACACCTGCCTCAATCCACACCCACTCTGCACTCTCACCATCGCACCGTCCGTGTTTAACACCAGCCCTTCACTCTGACTGGCATCCAATTAGAAGAGAAGGAACCACTCTGATGTAAGATGGAATTGACTTCAGCTGCTTTGGAATGAATCCGGTTCGACATCGCTTTAAGAGGGAAGAGCACCGACCGGTTAAGTAGTTATTGCATGTGGATGCCTGCATACACTGCATTTTAGCTTCTTAAAGGCATCCTCATCTGTTTATGATGAATATTTTTTAAATTTAAACGACGATGAAATACATGTCTTTGATGTAATTATTTTGTTACTGAAAGATAACATGACTACATTTACTTACAAAAAATACTAGCCCTAATCTTTACAACTAGTGTGAAAGTTTTTACGATTCTTTTCTATTTAGGATGCTTGATCATATTTGTGTAAATGTAAAGAAATAAATGTATCACCAGCTAAGCTCTTTACAGGCCTTGGGCACAATCTTTCTTTATTACAGACGTAGTCCAGGGACAGTTTTTAGTGAAGGATCAGCTCAAAAAAACCTGCTTATTATTTCACCTGGGAGGAATGGAGAGCAATAAAGGAAAACTGCACTTCTGTGCTAGATGGAAATTCTACTCAGAAAGATTGTATCCTGCAGGTGCAACAAGCTAATGTTTACATAATACCAACAATAAAAGTGGTTAAAATCCCGCTCTTGTAAATGCATTAAATTGCATTTTTTTATGTTTTTTCCCCTGCAATGAACAAAATTTTGTTGAGGTCTGGTATGTTGAACTCTGGATTTGATGCTGGTGGGAAATTGTTTTTAAATTGCCTCTGATTATCCTGACAACTTTTTATTTTTATATTAGCATTTTTGTATCACAAGATAGGGTCAGAGAGTGTTCATGTCATTAGTCATGAGTGTTCATGATTGTGTAAATGAGCAGGTTGAAATGTGCAGGAATTAGGAAGGAAAGGGAGCATGATGTACACAATAAGCATTATGAGGAATGTGTATTAGGCATACAAGCTTTCTGTTAGATACTGTATACAAGTAATCACATTCGAAAAACCCACATTAATCCTTTGTCCTGTTATATCTGGGTATGACTTTGGCTTTACTAGTTTTTCGAGATTGGATACCACAGAGTCAGTTTTTTTTCTTTTTTGACGCAATGACATCTCAATATCATTACAGTCAGCTGATTTCTTCTTGAAACCTTTCACAATGTCAATGACTTCTTTTTCATCTGTTTTGCTGAAAAGAGGCTTCCCTGTCTTGCTGCTCTGCATTAAAGCTCAGATCAAAATTGACTTTCAGGCAGCCTTGTGTTCTGAGCAAGAGACTATTTACTGATGGAAAAAAAAGAAATGAGTGACAATATTTCTCCGTCGTGTAATACAGAGTCAACCTCTCTTGATGATGAGTTGATCTGCCACATCTCCAGACTGCCACGCCGTTATGCCACTCATCAGATCAGATAGAAAATGAGATGTGACTGGCTGCGAGGCATCCCCTTAATGTATGAGCGGGTGTCCCGCTCACATCTTTCCTCACCTTCTTGTGTATGTGTTTTATGAAGTCAGCTTAACTTTGATGAGATGGTTTAGACATGTTTACACAGCTTTTCAACGGCTGGAAGTGAAACTTTAACACATCCACGCTGATACACCTTTCCCGTCTTAAAGACATTTCTCCATGATTAAATGCCTCAGTGGTTCCGCCTAACAATTAACAACATGTCATAGTAGCAATCTAGCCAATGTGCTAACCTGGGACTCATTTATGCACCTGGCGCCTGCCAATCATGCACACCTGGTTGCAAGATGATTTAAGTGTCGACCTGGCGTTCATCCCTCGCCAGATTGTTTTGTGCTTCATGCCTGACGTGCCTAAATATAAACAATATATACAACATAGAATAGAATAAAATTAAATAGGTTTAGTGCAGATATGTTGAAAATATATACACAGTTCAAGGAAGTATGGGTTATTGCACATTATTGGATATTGCACAGTATACAGATATTGCACAGTGAGCGGATAGAAGGAAGTCCGGGGGGGGTCAGGTGAATAGATGGTGGGAGTTCAGTGCATGTGAGAGTTCAGTATGGTTATGGCTTTTGGGAAAAAACTGTCTCTGAGTCTGTTGGTCTTTGTTCTGATATGTCTGTAGCGCCTTCCTGAGGGCAACAGGTCAAACAGATCAAAGCCAGGGAGGGAGGTGTCCTTGGTGATGCTTTTTGCACTGCTGAGGCAGCGGGAGGTGTAAATGTCCATCAGGGAGGGGAGGGGGCAGCCGATGATCTTCTGCGCTGCCTTTACCACCCTCTGAACCCTCTCTCTCAGCCACCGTCAGCCACGGTGTAGCTGCCGTACTATACTGTGGACGAGCAGCAGAAGGTCAGCAGCAGGATGGAGTCCAGGTTGTGCTTCCTGAGGACCCTCAGGAAGTGTAGCCGCTGCTGAGCCTTCTTGATGACCGCTGTGATGTTCTCTGTCCAGGAGATGTCGGCGGAGATGAGGATCCGAAGAAACCAGAAAGTGTGGACTCTCTCCACACACTCGCCGTTGATGTAGAGGGGGGCTAAGCCGGTGCTGTGCCTCCTGAAGTCGACAATGATCTCCTTGGTTTTATTGGTGTTCAGAGCCAGGTTGTTCTCTGAACACCAGGATGCCAGCTTCAGGACCTCCTCTCTGTAGGCTGCTTCATCTCCCTTTGAGATGAGTCCCACCACTGTAGTGTCATCAGCAAACTTGACAATGAGGTTGTTGTTGTGGGCCGGACTGCAGTCGTGGGTGTGGGAGGCAGTAGAGGAGGGGGGCTCAGCACACAGCCCTGTGGAGAGCCGGTGCTCAGCGTGAGGATGGAGGAGAGGTAGGGGCCGAGTCTCACAGTCTGGGGCCGGTTGGTTAGAAAGTCCTTTATACAGGCACACGTGAGAGGGGGGAGGCCGAGAGTGTCCAGTTTGGTGGTGAGAATGTCGGGAATGTTTGTGTGAAGGCAGAACTGTAATCCACAAAGCTCTGCTGATGCTCCAGATGGCTCAGCACAGAGTGGAGAGCTACGGCGATCGCGTCCTCTGTGGATCTGTTTCCGCGATATGCGAACTGGTAGGGGTCAAAGTCTGGGGGGAAATAGTCCTTAATGTGTTGGAAAACCAGTTTCTCGAAGCACTTCATGATTACCGGAGTGAGGGCCACAGGATGGTAGTCATGTAGGCTGGTGATGGGAGCCTTTTTCGGCACTGGTATGATTGTGGCTGATTTTTGTGACTGATATCTGAGCGTGTGCAGGGTCCAAAGCCTGAACCTTGACACAACAAGAACCTGTTGGATGTTTTGATCACACTAGAGTTATTTGTGCACTTGTGGGTTGTCAGTGTTTTTTTTTCTACACACTTCTTCCAACATAATAGTTACCTTTTTCCTCAGTGGGGAAAGAGTGTTCATACCCATATGCAAATTGAAATTAAATGCAGTGGTAATATTAGCTTAAGTTTTTAAATATCAGTATGTTTTCTTGTGGCTGAGTCTTATTCAGCTGGGATGCAACTTAAGGTTTAGCCCAGTGTGGCAACGTTTTATGCTCCATTACCGCATTTTAAGTGGATTCGTTTGGAGGAAGAAATAATAGAAGCGTATGAAATTAAATTAATCTGAAAATCACCACTTTTTTTCTGGCTCTCACCATCAGTTCTATACATTCAGTATTTACTCTAAAGTTTTTTTTGATTTGTATGATAAGTCTCTGTTTTGGATTGTTTTGTTTGTTTTTGTGTCTTTTTTCAGTTTTACTATCTTGCCTTTATTGAGGAATCATTCACATGTGTTCCAGGGATGAACCATATTCTTGGATATAAATAAATACTTTTTACATTTTGATGAAACTTTTTGTTCAAGTATGACTTGATGTCCTTCCCTTCCCCAAAGCTGCTCAGCTTCATTATAACCACAGAGTCTTCATAAAGGAGCATTTCCTCACATAGGATATGGGAAAGAACTGTTTTACACCTTTTAAAAAAAAGGTTTCTAAGTGCACAGTTCTTGCAAAACCCAGCAGGGCAGGGCACCAGACCTGCAGGACCGTGCACGCAGGCTCCAGCTGGGGTGTGCTGCCGTCATGGGCTGTTTCTGGAGGTACTGGAGTGATTGGTGTTGTACATGAAAAGAGACCTGACAGGGAGATGATGAAGCCTTGTCACATCCAAGTAGAGTCAGGAAGGTCTCGTGAGACTGCAGATTCAGTGTGGCTTTGAGGACGGGTTTGCATGTTCCTTTGAATTGATTGACTGTTTTGTTTGTTTTTTTTTTTTTTTTTTTTTTTTTGGCTGGCTCGAAGCAGTAATTTATGCGAATACATCTTGTTTGGTTGTATTCCTGCCTCACGCCTGGTGACTGCTGAGATAGGCCCCAGTACCAAGTATGACCCTGATTAGAAATCAGTAGGATTTAATGAAAGATAATGAATCACAAGAAAGATCCATGTGGAACGATACATATTTATGGGTCCAGGTCCTGGGCCTTACATGCACACAATTGGCTGACAACCTACTGAGAACTAGATTATGTATTACAATATAAACAGTATCTCCTCTTTTTGCACCAAATATGCATGCATACATGGTGTTTGCCATCACAACAAAGTGTGGGGGGAAAAAAAAACAAAAGACAGTATTAGACAGAACAGAATTTCAACATCAAATTACGATGTGAACAAAAACCAGCCAAATTATCCACCCAAATAAATGATGTCAGAAAAGTGCAAACACAGACCTGCTGGAAGTGGCAGCTCAGCCGTCATGGGAAATGCTCAAAGCAGCCTGATCAACTGACAGGCTGACTGCATCCAAGGGAGCTTTGAGACAGCAAATATAGCACGCTGTAGGAATGCAGGGATAGTCAGGACAATCAGTGTTTGCTTTTTATGTTTTCTCTTATAAGTTAAAATCAATAAGCTTCAAGTCAGTCTTTAAAATTAGCTACAAAGTGTGGACCAGTTCACTGAGGTAAAAACACCATTTTGTAAATGAATTAGTCATCTTTTCTCAGTGTTTTGTTATTATTTTAAATAGTGATGATTGTGTGTCTAATTTTCCTGTCCATGGTTTAAAGCACTTTCCCATCTGTCTTTTTTATGTTTAATGCAGAGCTCCTGAATATAAAAATGAACCCCGTGAGTGACTAACCAGCCTGAGTACCCGACAGTCTCCTGTGAGCACAATAGGTGTGAGGCCGAGTGTCCAAGCGACAACCGTACAGTGGTGAAGGTTGCCATGGAAGCTCCACCAAAGGGTTTAAAGCACCTGTAAGCACACCTGATATGAACCACGGCACCCAAAATGAGGAATCAAGCCATGGCAACCCAGACACCACCACATGCCCGCTTTTGTAAGAGGGTTGCCAGAGCGGTTTGATGGAGAGTTGAAGGCAGGTCAGTAAGAGACCATCATCAGCACTTTTCCTCCACCTGACCAGAAAAGCAGCCAACCCTCTTCCACCTTGGAGAGAGAATTAAGTTAATATTGAACCCCGCCTACCAAACATGTCTTTCAGCACTTTCAGTTTTGATTTTTACCTGAATTATTCTCCATTTTATAAAGAGCGAGTGGTTACTGTCTGTGTTAGAGCCTGCAGCTGAAGATAAATTAGAATGGCCTCAACTTCTGGGAGCTACCTTTCCTCCATGTTTCAAGTCTTAACATCTTCAGATTATGTGTAGTTACTATTGAACACCACAAGCTCTGCTCCATGTTGGAAAAAAAGGAAATGTCCACATGTCAGGTGATATTGTTGCAAAGCTGACATTATTACTGAACTTTTTCATAACTCAAATCAAAGACTCGGTAAATCATGGCACTCATTGAAAATGTGAAAGAGTGAATTTTGAAACTGGTAGAATATTGTTGCTTTAACGGGGCTACATGATGGATATACCTGAATTAATTACTCATTCATGGACTAAAAGCTGTGTTTGTTGTTGGAGGCAAGGTACAGCATTCTCTGTGAAACCTCCAGCTCTAATGCAACTGTTCTGTCTGCCTGTAGATTATATTGTGGAAAGACCACAGCATGAGGCAAAATATATCATCATTTGCAAGACAGACCCATTACGTTCCTGTTAATTAAAGCATGTAAAACAGCTTTGCCGGTCAGTATTAAAATGTGTTAGGCTACAGTAAAATTACAATGTCCGGTGTCACAGCTTTTCTCTTGTGAAGTTGTTTGACAGAGCTGATGTTTGGGATGGTGGAGGTACTCCATTTACCTCCCTAAAGCCATCCTGATCCAGCTGCTGCAAATAATTACATGCAGATTATGATATTAGCATTGTCTGATCTGGCCCTAACGCTGCTATATATCGGTATAGGCTTGTGTCTTTACCATAATTGCTAAATATACCATTCGCAACCCCTAAACTTCAACTTATCCAAAACTCTGCTGCCCGCCTGCTCACATGCACCCGTTCCCAAGACCATATCACCCCTGTCCTCCAAAACCTGCACTGGCTCCCCATCACACACCGCATACAGTTCAAAATCCTTCTCCTCACTTTCAAAGCACTCAATAACCAGGCTCCCCCCTACCTCTCTGACCTGCTTCACCTCCATGCCCCTTCCCTCAACCTCCGCTCATATGATGGACATCTCCTTTCACCACCCACATGGACCACTGCTGAACCTGTGGGGACAGAGCCTTTGCTGCCCCCTCCCTCTGGAACTCACTTCCCAAATCCATCAGACACTATACAGACCTCCCAACATTCAAAAAACAACTAAAAATGTACCTTTTTAAATTAGCACGATATATGATTTTATCTGTCTTCATTTCTGTCCATGCTACTATTTTGTTTTGTTTTTTTACTTATGGCTTTTATATATGTTTATAGTTCTATTTTATCTCACATTTTATGTCTGTAAAGTGTCTTTGAGCATCTGTAAAAGGGCTTTATAAATAAAATGTATGATTATTATTATTATTATTATTATTATTATTATTATTATTATTAATAATAATAATAATAATAATAATAATAATAATAATAATAATAATAAATTAAGCAATTTCACAACATTGGATATAGTTTGTTAGTTGGTTTCTGCCAGCATGTTGAACGAATCTTGAAGTTGTCATTGATGAAAACCGTTTTCAAAGCGGCGCCAGATTGGTGTCTGAAGAAATAAAGTCACTTCAGGAGAAGGGCTTTACTGCTGTTTTTACTCCTCAACAACCATGAAGCGCCTCAAAACACAACGGGAACTGCCGAGCTCAGCTTTTCATTCATTTAACAGCTATACTTCTGGGGAAAAGGACCAAGGACGCGGCCTTGCAAACCTTTGAAGATGCTTCACACCCGCACCCCATTTGTATTACAAAGCTCCATTACTTTCTTACTCAAACGGAAAAAATTGTACCGTGTTTAACCAACAGATTGGTGTGTTTCTTTCTTAATTTCATAAAGATCTATCTTGTGAAAATTTTAATAACCCAAAAGGTAAAAGTATTCTCCTTGACCTTGGCAGGCAAAGCCAACTCTGTTTTACATAATATCATTTGCTGCACAATATTGTCCCACCACGTTTCTTTTACAAACGTCTGCTTGTATTTATTCAATAGGTGTGTTGACTTGAGATTCTCAAATAGAAATGCTTCTTCATTGGCAACTGTGTGGCAATAACTCACTGAAGCATTAGGATGCATCAGCTTGTAAATGTAGCCCTTCTTTGTAATCTGTGCCTGCTTTGAAAGTATCTTCAAGCAATTGTCAGCTGGTTTCGAAAAACATGAAGTTTTCATGTCGTGCGACAAATCCTTTCTCTGCATTATTTTATGTGGAAAGACAGCAGCAGGCAGTCCATTTTCTGCCCATTCATACTTTGTCCCTCTACTCAGCGACTCACTTTTCTTTGCTTTATTAAAATACCGACCAGATGTGCATTTATGTTGTCTCTGTGCACAAAATGACATTTGATCAGTCTGTTATTATTTTCTGTGCTATTTTCATGCTGGCTTCAGCAGACCTCAAGTGCACAAAGAACAAATAATGCGGAATATTTTTTTTTTAAGTGCAGCCGAACAATTTATTCTTCTGAATGCACTATTTTGTTGTTTGTATCGTCGCTTCAACCCTGTTTCAACAGGCTCCGCTTCGAAGGTGGGCAACCACAGAAAAGTAAAAATGCTGCTGTCACCATCAACACAATTCCCATCAGTGACTGCGTGAGCACCAGCGTGTTAGCTTTGTCCAACCACGGCAGAGCCGTTGCAAATACAGGGCCGATAAATTAAATCCTCAAAGCAGACACTGGAGTGTTAAATAATTATTTTCCTGAAGGACACAAGCTTTCTGATTTGTTCCCGGGACAGTCAGGCTGCGGTAACATTCGCCTACAGCGATCTTAAAACCCAGTCAGGTTGTCAGCTATATTTCCATGGTGACATTAGAAATATGAATAATGAAATATGAATGACCATTCTTCACAATGGTCACAAATGTGTAGATTATCGTCACCATTCAAATTTACTGTGGGGAAAATATTTGCATTCCTTTCTGAAGACAAGGAAGATCACAACAGTTACAGAACAAATATAATACTGAAACTATGGGAATATTTGTATAATTTATGTTTCTAATCTCTGTTGTGTTTTGGTCTGTGCAAGAGCCAGTAATGTGTGTGAGTTGGTGCATGTGAATGCACCAACTCACACACAGTTACTAGATTTACAGCTTTAGGATAAAATGATAAAACTGCTGCTGAATATTGCTTTGATTTCTTTCTTTCCTCCTTTTTTTCCCTTTATTGCACTTTGTAGATGGTCCCTGGACTCAGTCAGGTGTTGGCTGAATTAAATAGTTTCTGTCTCTGACTCATGCTGATAACTGCACAATCCTGTGTTTTCTCTGTTCGTGGTTTCCAAAGTGTTGATTGCATTAGGGGTGTAAAGTTCAGGTCTCATACAGTATCTCCCCATCTTTCCCACAGTTCAGCAGCACTCAATCTATCGCAACAAAATAGCAAAAAACTAAATAGCAACAAGACAGGAAAGAAATAAAAAAAAAACATTTAAAGTTAACTTTAAGCATGAAAAACACTGTATTTCAAATACATTTTTTGTGCTTTGAAATGAAAATCAATCCTTTGACTTTTAAAAACTGTCATTTTCACTGATTTTCAAGCCCTGAGGGTAATCTAGAAACCCAAAGACAGCCAGTGTCATTCAAGACTGATAACTGTTCAAGTTTTATATCTAAAAGCTGAAATAAATGATGTCAACTGCAAACTACAAAAGGACTAAAAGAACCCGACTGAACGTTGAAGGCTTATATTTTTATGTAATGTAGCAAAGGCACTAAATTGACCTAAATAAAGTGAAAGTAAAGTTTGTGTTGAACACAATTCCAATGAAACGTTTCTGATTAACTCAATATAAATTAGTGATTTAATTAATTAGTTAATTATTTTTTGATAAAGATACATTTCTTAATTACTTATTCAGAATTACAGGTCCCTGGCAATTCAGCTAATAAAATGAGTGGTAATGATGAGGATGAAGTCAGTTTACACATTTTAGGTTTTCACGGGTTTCAGTTACACAAGCTAATGGTTGCTAATGTGCATTACAGCATATTAGATTACACACACACACACACACACACATACTGTATATATACATATACTGAAAGACAGCACAGTCACTGATCAGGGCAGCACAAGAAGAGACTCTGAGTACTGGAGCAACCAAAGCTGGGATCTCCCACACCAGGCTAGATCCAAGGTGCAGGCTGAAATAGCCCCTGAGGCAATCCAGCACAGAACAGCAGGGTGGAAGATGCTAGCAGGTAAAGTGTACATGGAACAACCAAGCAGCTGGTATGGTGTACAGACTAAGTTTGGACTGGAAACTCCGAGGTCATAGTGGGACGCACCTCCGAAGGTGGTGGAGAACGATCAAGCGAAGATTCTTCCAGTTTGCACTAACGGTCGTTATGTTACTTTTGTTGATATTCTGTGATACGCTAGAACACATGAACACGGTTGCACATAGTCTGGAGTCGTTCACACACATTGCCAACCATGTTGACAGCTGTCTGCCCTCTGGGAACTGTGCAAAGTGAAGTATCCCCACCACATCACCACTCAGTGTCTCACCTGCGAAGGTCTGAGCAAGACAGGTGAACATAACAAGTTGCTGAAATTTGTTCGGTGCTGAGAAGATTTTGTCTTCAAGAATGACAAATAGAGAGAAATAAAACACAGGCTGTTTGCTACAAAAACATCCACTGAGATTCACCCACCATCGCACTCATGAATCCGTCAAGTGGTCCTTGTTTTTAATTTCTGAACTGGAGGTGACTCATAGCCACGAGGGAGAGAATTAAAAATAAACCAAAAAAAAAAAAAAAACAAAACTGTTTTATAAAGGGTGAACTATTATAAGCCTGACTGTCTTATCTACACATTTTTGATAAATAAAATTTACATTATATTTTTTTTACCCCCTTTTGCCTAACTGGTCATTGACTGGTTGGTTTTGAACCCTGAGTTCTGTCCCGTCTCCCTCTGTGGAAAAAGAGATGAAACACTTAGAATAGCAGATCCAGGCTGCAACATTAGTTTGAGTTGGCTTTGACTAGTGTGACAATAGTTTATTACTTCATTTTGTCCTTTGCTGGCTCCCGTAGTTTTTCCTTGGTTTGAGATATATGAAAAATAATAATAATAAAAAAATCAATAAGACTATAAGATACTAATGTCCCACTTGGCCTGTTATATTAAAATGAGAAATATTGATTGCGGACAGCCCTCCACTGAGGTGCCGCCTGCCTTCTCATAAGAAGGCAACGCAGCCATCTTTTTTCATCTGTAATATAAGAATTTCAATCATTCATGATTTAAAATGCTCCAGAAGAAGCATATGACCCAAAACTTTTTTATTTATGTGTTGTTCATGCACAAGGGAATACTCATACAAAATCAAAAAATCTTTATTGATCCATTTTTTTTAAATACACTGTATATTCTGTAAACTTCAAGCTATAAATTACTTCCAGCTCAAGTTTCTAAAACTGGAACGTTTTGTGGTCGGTTCCTGGACGTTTCAAGTAACCGAAACAAATGAGATGTTCAACATTCTCTTGTTTTGAAACATTTAAAAGCTTTTATCTGAGGTCAGCTGAGATCCTCTCAGCTCCCCCGCTTCTCCGTGTGAGCTGGAAATAACAAGCTTCATCCTGTTAGAGGCCTGTTCACAGGATTACATCCTTTTTTAAGGACACTTATTACATGGAAACCTTCACACAGCTCGTGTCAGGTTCCTGCACCTGGGCATCATTGTGATAGGAGGGTGAAGTCCACATGCCACAATATGTTTCCGTTCAACGTGGAGCAGCAACAGGCAGTTTGAATATAGAGCTTTTCAATTGCTCAACGCTTAGGAGCTGATTAATGCCACTGGGCCAATTAAGTCCAGCACACTCAGGGGCGTATCCAATCAGGCAGTCTATAAGTGTAAATGAATTTAAAGATGGATTCATAAATGTTTGCTTATGACATGACAGCTAGAATACTCCAACAGCTGCAATCAGTGAAGCAAGTGCTCATCTGGGAGATAATGAACAGCTTGTGTTTATCACCAAATCCCAATCTAAGGCTTTAAACAAGAGCAAAATTTTAAAGACAAAAAAAAAAAAAAAAAAAATGTCCTTTTCCCACAGGGCCTCAGTTAAGTTATATATTAATATTCTTTTCTTGCCAATACACGTAATGAATTTGACATTATGAGAGGGGTGATGTACTCCACTTTCCCCAGGTCCCTCAAGCTTCATTAAATATTCCTTCCAGATATTTTCTTTGTGGTAAATTAAGAGCTATGGCAATATGCTGAAGGTGGACTTTTTAAAAAAAATTTAACATACACTTTTTCATGTTTCCCCAGTGCAGCAATATATCCCTAACAGTCTGCGTCTGGTGTTTGTACAGTAAACATCTGAATGAACGCGATACATCACGTGTCCTGAGGGAGATTTAAAAAAAACAAAAAAGGCCAATTTAGGGAAATTTAAAATCAAACAATATGACAAAAGACACTAAATATCTACAGTGGTGTAACCTTGCAGTAGGTGTTGATTTTCAATGTGGGGGGATGTTTCACATGAAACACCTCTGAAGGGTGCATTAGAGAAAGCTCGCACTGACGTGTTGAAGAAGTCTGGGAAAAATGTTTTGTCAGAGTCTTGCGTCACACGGTGAACGGAGATCCAGGTGCTCATACACGATCACCAGCACCGCTCATGTTTCTGTCGCAAAAAAACACACGTCCTGTCTTTCTGACGCCTACTAGATCAACCTCTGACCCCAGAGCAACATTTAGTTCTGATTGAATCATTGTTACATCACATCCTCAAATGAGACACTGAATCCACTAATAATGACAACAATGTTTGTGTGTGTGTGTGTGAGAGAGAGATAGAGAAAGAGAGAGACTGTTTACTGCCATTGTTCACTTCTGGAGGTCATTGCTTGAAAGTAATGGCTGGTGATGTGTGGGTGGGCCCTTGTTTTGTCCATAGAGTCTCCTTGGGTTGGTGGCGGAACCCTCTGCAGGGGACAAGCCTGCCTGGGCTTGAGACCCCGGGGCTTTGGCGGGGGTGCGTTTGTGCTGAACTTGATCACCTGATATCCTCACCTATGGCTGTAAGGCCTTCACAGGACGTATCTGGATGTGCTCTGTCTTCCTCACCACCTGTTGCCATGTGACATGACCCATGTGACAGCGTGGCAGGATTCCAGATTGTGGTGTTACTATTTGCGGCTCATATTGTTTATTATGTAACATAAGAGTATGTTTAAACCAGATCTTTTGTCCTTTCATTGTTGTCCATCATTGCAAAGTCTACTAATTCATTCCAAAATAATCCAAAGGAAACCTTCATTCAATAATAGTATGTTTTTGTTTTTTTTTTTACTTTTTGGGTTGATGGAGGAAAGAGCTTTTAGGGATGTAACAGAAGCAGTTGCGATAAACAGGAAAAATCTATGGACTAAAGCTCTTTGGATTCAAGACAGGCCTGATCAACTCCTACAAAATTATAGTCCATGTTACAGCATTTTCAACATTTACTGGCCAATGAGGCCATAACTAAATAACTAAACCACATAGCTTTGCTATCTATGATATACAGTAGCTGTGGTAATTGCAACAGATTTTTTTTTATATAGAAACTGTGATAAATATAACAACTGTGAATAAGAGAAAACCAAGTAAGGTTAAAGTGAACACCCCGGGGCCAGAAGCGATATGGAGTGTGTTTCACAGCAGCTCTGAGAGGAGAGTCTTAACATCTCTTGGCCTGTCATCAGTCATGTGATGACAGGCCAAGAGAATCTATCACAGACCACTATATTTTACACTCCCCGCAACATGTGGGTGAACATGTGGCGGTCATGGAAGTGCTTGCTGGGAGGTCTGGACGTGAATGATGGATGAGAGCGGAGCGCCGCTGTGCTGAGCTGTTACCAGGCATCCCTGTAGGACCCCTGTAGATGGCCCATGTTAGCATGATGCATACCCACGTATATGGCTATGCACAAATTGGGACTGCTGGGAGGTCTGAAAGCGGATAATGCGCAGCGTAAAATACAAACAACATTTTTTTTTTGACTTTTTTTTACCTTGGGCTGATTGATGCATTATGCTTCAATAATGAGTTGTACAAACAGTAATGTACGTAAACCTAATTCAGTTTTTTCCTCTTCAATTAATATTCAGGTAGCAGGAAATAAAACGGGAATTCACAGCAAGAAACACTTGTAGAATAACAGAAGCAATCAGATGCAGAAGAGTAATTATTTTGCTGGGAAAGCTGGTGGGGTAGGGCTCTATGTTGAGTGACTGGCCACACCACTGTTATTAGATTTTTGAATATTAAAGAAAAAAAAAGTAGAGCACTGTATGGACAGCTGTACAATAGATCATTTTAATGTCTATCGTGGCTTCTTTAGTAGTCGGATAATGCAGAACAGTATAAAATTACACGTATTTCAGAGCCCTAATGGCAACTTTAACTTGTGAGACGCAATGATTGACCCCAGTTTTGATTTCAAGGAGGCCGATTATGCTGCTGCTTTTCCATTATGCTCGAGATTACTTTCTGGCATTTCATTCATCTTTGAGATAGCATAAATCACCCCTGGGCAACATTAAGGGGCACCACTAAATTAGTCAGAGATGTACGAATGAGACACATTTCAACATTGCATCTCATATGGAACGTGTGTTACAATATGACTAATCTGCATGTAAATATGATGCTTGACTTTTTTTTTTTAATCACAATACAAATCATCAGAGGGCATTTGCTCTCACTCCATCATTTGATCCCACTGGATGCAGTAATAACTATTAGATTGCATGCTTTAATAGATATGCCAAATGGATATTGAAGGCCTGGGAAAAAGGACGGGTAACTTATAGAGTTAATTTCATTAAGTGAAGTGAAGCAGTGAGATTATCTGATATATTCATTTCTGATTCACCACAGGGGAGATAGAAGAGCTCAGCTGATGCAGTCAAATAAGTCGGGGTCATAACTAAATGCTGAAAACATGTCAGAAGTTAAAACCTCTTCCATATGAAATCACCAAAGTGTCAAAATAGAATAGATTTATTTAGCTGCTTATTTAAGAGTGACTCAGCTGCTTGATATGCTGCCATTATTAAGTAGATATTATATTAGCCTTAATAGGACAGGAGAAAAGCCAAGGAGGAGAGGAGAGGACATGAGATGAGATACAAGCATATAACCATGACTGAAAAATGAGAAAACAAAGAAGCCTCTACGCCTTCTCTTACCTTCAAACATCAGATCATGGCTATCCTTTCAGAGTCATTCCTTTAGTGTAAGAGTGTGTGGGCTGAGATGGTGCATTCATCTGTAACTGATCTTTGAAGGCTATTACCATAAAGACTGCCTGAAAGAGATCCTGGAGTTTAAAGTCATTCAGGTTTCCCTTTTACTTTACTAATGCCTTCTGATGAGCACCAGCTTTCTTACTGAACCTCGCAAGGAAGGCTGTTTTTGTCAAATTTGTCAAAGTCAAACAGAGCGAATGGCTGCCTGTAAATTAAATCAACAAACCTCAGCGTAGAAGATAAATGATCCACGATGAATCAACAAAGGAGCACTGTAGTGTTCCATTTATTAAATAAATACCATTGTAGGTTATAAAACATGTAATTAAACTTTAAAGCAGCCCTGATCTGTGTATTTTTTCCCTGTATGTTACATTGATGGCTGCTAAAGAAATTGGGTTTTATTTAAAAGCCACATGTGACAGGCGTTTACACTAATTTTCATGGTAAATAACTACCATTAGGTTGGGCCACGTGGAAAGATTTAAAATACTGTGATGAAGAATTACACATAAACATGTTGATGACATTACATGGAACACAAATATGCAGCAATCAAGCAGACCCGTCGCAATCACAGTTATGGTCCAATTTGTCTCGGCGTAATGTTAGGACATGGTTGGGCGAGGGTTATAATTATGTTCATTATGATAGTCTGAAACAGAAAAGCACAAGAAAATCATGGAAATACACCATCATCTTTCTGCCATAACTCCGTGTTCAAGAGTTCACTCTTCTCCTCTTCGGAAGTGTGAAGTGTTTTTCCCTACCGTTAAAGGCTTTAGTGCTGCGAATGCAGCTGAAGATTCATTGTTCCAGCACAAAATGTTAAATGTTCAAAAAACAAGTTGAAGGTGGATGTTTCTTAGCTTTTCAGTTAAAAATAACATTGCACCCCCCACGTCAGTTTCGCTTCCTCAGCATCTAAGTTGGTGTTTTCCTCACTGGTTCTGTCACTCTAGCTTTTATTTTCTCGGTCCTCTCTCCTGCCCCTCTTTTCCATCTTGGACTGAAAGTTTCTGGCAGTCAAATCCCTGAGCAGCCATTGGCTTCCAGCAGTATATGAAGCTGACTGGTCTGATAGTACCATTAATAATAAATGTTTGGTTTGCATCTCACGCCAAAAGTATAGTTATTTTCAATCCTTAATTAGTTCAGTTTTGCTCAACATTGAATGTGATTGTGAATAAACTGTTATACATCATGTTATATGCCGTAATGTGTGCACTTTCTGTACAGTAATGCATTTTTGTAAATGGTTTCTCTTTTAATTACATGACACATTGATCTATGTGTAAGTTGCTTGACTGGACTTTGAACCAACTTTGAGATCCTGCCTGAGCCGACATTTGACCTGTTACCAATGCACGTAAAAGCATCCAGGCGACCCTCTTATGGATGCTGCCCAGTACATTGTGCACTCCCATAGTTCATCATACTGGTTTAACTGTACTGGTTTAAGCTTGACCAGACGGTCTGTTACCATGGTTTCTCTGTGTTAAGTCATCAGCTAAAATAATAAAGACCCTCCTGGGAGCCCAGTCAGTCAGACAGAACTCACAAATCTCCGGGTGTTATTTTCTCATTTATCTACCTTTGCCAGTCTTATTAGTTCATTTTGTGGAATACAGGGTGTGTTTTATTGATCTTCATTAACATCTTTGCTGATTTTATTTACTTTTATGTTCTGACATAAGCATATTTTAGACCTGTGAAATGCAGATGAAGCGCGTAAAAATGATAAAATGTGACTTTTCGCCTGCTTTCATCCTGACATCTTTTTTTTTAACCTCCAGAAAGTTTTTGAGCTTTGTGAGATTTTAAACAAGATTCCAAAAGAATATAGGATAGTAGTGATGAATGGAATATTTACCTTTGATCTTTTATCTAGAAGTCCAGCACAGCATGACAGTTTGTGACAATCATCATGTTATAAAATCAGCCCAGACTCAGCAGATGCGACAGCACAAATGTGCTCTTTTATAAAACAGCTGGTAAAAAAAAAAAAATAATAATAATTCAAGGAAGAAACCAGCTGAGCAGTAATCCGTTCAGAAAGGACAAATTAATTAGCTGTAAAGGTGCCAGTGACGATGACATTCACATGATGTGCAGCATGAAAGGACAGCCTAAACGCATCAAAGTTTGATGTAAGTGGAGATGAGAGGTCTTGGTGTGGGATCAATATCCGAATCTATGTTTGAAGACTTCAAATTTAGCATCGTGATTAATGAAATCAATTGCTCTCATAGTTAGTTATTGTGTCTCCTCCCCAACCCTTTGTAGATATTCCAAATATTTAAAGAGGTACAGAAGAGTTGATTTCACTTTCATGAAATTCCGTTTGAAGACCTCTTTCAGTGTTTTTGCCATAGACGTTGGTGTAATTCCAAACGGTGTTTGCATTCACCATTCATCATGAATTAACTGTCAGAGCAGAGCAACAACACTCAGTAGCCACACTGATGCGCTGCTGAGGAGCAGGCTTAAGTTTATCATGCACCCTCGCAGTGACAGAGCCCATTTATTTACAGCGGTTCTAGTAATTGAGGTGCTCGTAATGTCTCTCGTGCTGTAGTGTTATTGAATAAACCGCATCAGGGCTATCACTGTGTGCAAGTATGAATCCTCGTTGAGCATTCTTCTGAGCATTATGAATGCATCCCACCTTTTCTTTGTTTTTTTTTTTAGCCAAGCTACCATTAATGCAGCAGGATTTGTGAGTCTCTTGCTACAGGCAACGAGGCAGTGATGAGGGAGAGTCCGCTATTCAGATCAAATGACTGAACTCCCTGGGGTGCTATACTCTGTCAACATGGAGGAGACGTCCTGATTTGTTTTGATTCCAGAGTATAAATCTGTGGTATTGCCGGGAAAAAAAAAAGCTGAAGATCCTCTTGTTTACACTTGTGTTGGGAAAACCCAACCACATGGTTGCAATGGTATCCTTCATGGTGTTTTTCCAGCAATATTCCACCTTTCACCTCAGCTGGGAGCAGTGAAGTTGGATCTGGCCTAGTCCTCTTTTCTTTGTCTTGTGGATCCCCTGGATAATTAGCAAGGCAATCCTACTTTAAATCATGAATGACCTTCCAGGCGCGCTCTCTGTCAGCTTCTACACTGTTCTCTTCTCCCTGCAGTCAGATACGCGTCCCCAGCAGACCCCCTTCTCTCCTTGAACACTTAAACGCGGGGTCTGAAAGGCAGCACGAATGAGGCCTCTGTGCACCTTGGGAGTTTTGTGCTTCATTAAATCTTGTGAAAGTGCAATTACCTATATCAGTCTCCGCTGCAACCTTACTTATGACTAATGTAGGCAATGGCGTAGGTAATGTAGGGAAGCTCAGTTCTGTGGAGGTTTGCGACACACAGCCTTGTATTAATAAATATGCATGATTCCCCCTAAATGTACAGTCCCTACATGCAGTGGTTAATGCACCATTTCATGTTGTATCTTGACTTGCAGTATTTATCACCTCTGTTTAATCTGACTAACACATTGATCACGGGGAAACAGAAGTGAGTATTGGGGCTGCCATCTTCATTTGACCATCCTGTCATTAGTCCTCTAGAGGATAAAGTCCGCTCACACATTCTCCTGCTGCTATTAAGCGCTCCACTGAACATGTCTTAGGACTGTTTTCATTTTGTGAGGCATTCACTTGACCTTGGGATTTTTTTACAGCCCTTTTATAGATAGCCTTTTGGTCCGTTGATGAATATTTAAAGATTTTAGGAGACACAGAAGTAACCAAGATAGTTTATATATTATGTAATATACATTAGTGGACCAAATTGTTGGTACCCTTCAGTTAATGAAAGAAAAACTCACAATGGTCACAGAAATAACTTGAATCTGACAAAAGCAATAAATAAAAATTCTGTTAAATTTAACCAGTGAAAGTCAGACATTGCTTTTCAACCATGCTTCAACAAAATCATTTAAAAAAATAAACTCATGAAACATGGCTTGGACAAAAATGATGGTACCCTGAACTTAATATTTTGTTGCACAACCTTTTGAGGTAATCACTGCAATCAAATGATTCCTGTAACTGTCAATGAGACTTCTGCACCTCTCAGCAAGTATTTTGGCCCACTCCTCATGACAAAACTGCTCCAGTTGTCTCAGGTTTGAAGGGTGCCTTTTCCAGACAGCATGTTTCAGCTCCTTCCAAAGATGCTCAATAGGATGTAGGTCAGGGCTCACAGAAGGCCACTTTAGAATAGTCCAATGTTTTCCTCTTAGCCATTCTTTGGTGTTTTTAGCTGTGTGTTTTGGGTCATTGTCCTGTTGCAAGACCCATGACCTGCGACTGAGACCAAGCTTTCTGACACTGGCCAGCACATTTCTCTCTAGAATCCCTTGATAGTCTTGAGATTTCATTGTACCCTGCACAGATTCACAACACCCTGTGCCAGATGCAGCAAAGCAGCCCCAGAACATAACCTCCTCCATGTTTCATTTTTTAAAAATAATTCTGTTGAAGCATGACTGAAAAGCAATGTCTGACTTTCATTGGTTAAATTTCATAGACTTTTTATTTATTATTACTTTTCTCAGATTCAAAAAGATTCAGATTCTGTGACCATTGTGAGTTTTTCTTTCATTAACCGAAGGGTACCAACAATTTGGTCCACATGTGTAATGTAGCTTCAATTGATAATCTTAATCCTAATCCTAAAAAATCTAAAATTATGTGCAAATGTGCAACCTTAACCTATAAATCTGGTGCTTGAATTGCAAAATCAACCCAATAATAAATCTTTGGGCTGGACAGAGAAATACACTACACAAGTTCTGCATTTTTCTGTTCTCATATCAGGAGGTTGGGCCTGTGTAAAAGAAGACATTATGTGCATATGGTGAGTCATCAACATGCTTTCTCGCTCCCTCTCAGGGCACACCAGTAGTCAGACAAAGGGCCTGCTCTGTCCTCACACCTGATTATTAAGTTATTTTTGGTCAAACCTTTTACATTAGTTCT
Source organism: Pao palembangensis (assembly GCA_015343265.1). NCBI lineage: Eukaryota > Metazoa > Chordata > Actinopteri > Tetraodontiformes > Tetraodontidae > Pao > Pao palembangensis. The sequence continues at coordinate 17,116,054 of CM027083.1, read as the reverse complement.
GTGCAGGGATAGAATCACACTGAATACTTTGAGTCTGCTTCTTGAGAAAGGTGTTGAGAATATTTTTGAGGTGGTCCCCCAACCTTAATTTAACACATCTGTACCTGAGCCACATTCTTTGTGTCTTTTATAGACCTTTGTGTTCTTTTGTCCCCCTTGAGCTCTCACACTTCTGCTAATAGCTCACAAGTATTTGTAAATTGATTTTGATATCTTATTGCTGGTGTCCCTGTTTATTATTCTCCATTAATTTGAAAAACTGTATGACAATAACGCACATTCTGTCATTTCTTTTGTAATCACTGGTATTACCCTTTTATTATAATACATTTTGATTATTTTTTTTTAACTGCGGTTGAAGGTATATTGCTTGTAATAAACTGTATATTTATGTCTTACAGACAGGACATGCACACAAAAGGTCAAAAGAATGAAAAACATTAAATAATTCAAAGGCAAAGGAGACTAAAGCACTTCTCATTTCTGCCACAGTTGCACCAGAGAGGGACACTAGCATGACAGTAGCCCATGGCATGAATCACTCTGAGACGTACCCTTGTCTAGGGTGACAGGTTGGTATGTAACCACATTTGTCATTCCTGTCACCTGTTTGTCATTGCTAACTGTCGTCTCAGGAGCTATGTTTCACCATGTTTGTCTGCTTCTGGAACGATAAACCGGGGCAGGATGTGTTCTGGTCAGCCTCCAACTCTGCTGCTCTGGAGGATAGAGACCTCCAAATGTCAGAAACAGGAACGTTTCTTCCTGCAGCCTATATTTAACCGATATTTATCAACCAATATTTAATTTAATGATACATTTTCATTATTTTCTTTGCCCTCTCCTTCTGTGCCAGTTTGTCTAATTTGATTGGAAACTACTGGGTTTTACTGCTGAAAGAGTAAACACTTTGAACCCCTCTGGAATCCTGCTTGTTTTTACTGTTGACGGTCCATTTTGCAAGAACACCAGGGTTGAATAAATGAATCATCTGATTCAGCATGGGTCTGACTAATGAATGCACTCAGCGGGAGTTCAAAGGGACTTCTGGGCCTCGTTCGGCCTCACAGTTGAGATATGAAGCCACGTGTAAGCAGCATGAGCACAATAAAGCGATTCATACCACCTTTAAATAATGGTCTTTAAATAAATCCTGAGAATAAGAAGACATAACTATGTGAATGTCATCTGATCTAATTTAAGCAGCAACAAAGTACATTTGTGCATCAATAGAGTTTGCTTCTGTGGTTAAGCTGTCAGTGCACTGTTTCATCACATCGCAACTGACATATTTCATAACTGATGGTGAAAATGAATTCTGTTAAAACAAGAAGACAATGTTGAAGCAGTAAAACATCGTATGGAAGTGGCAAATCTCCATCTCCAGTCAACCAACAGTGTCCTGTCTCCGTCTGACACCTGTTTGAGTTTTTTCATTCATTTGGACATGAAGGATTAGGTTGTCGCCTCAAAGGCTTTCCTGTCACACCTGCAAAGGTAAGCTCTTTGTCTTGTGATTACTCTCTTTCCGAATCCTTTGTCTTCCAGAAAAGAGGTGTGTAGCCGCTCAGAAGTAAATGATCACTTGGATGACTGCTGACATCTTCATAAAACAGGATGTGTGGTGGGATCCTAGGCAGGAGCGCCGATGACACAATCAAAGTTAACCTTTAATACTTTGGGGCTATGGGAACCATTCTGTCCAAAGCTGGAAGATGCTGCAAATTACTTCTACTCTTTTTCTGTCTCTGTCTTTTGCTGAATCACTGAGTCTGTGCAGTAACACAAAAAAAAATAAAAACATCAGAATAACCTTCCCCAAGCAGCAGAAGGAAGATGTCTAACCTGTCTGAAATCAAGGCGGTGCAATAAAGGCAGCGACAGTCAGAGCTGGACCGCAGGACCCGTTTCCGCATCTGTTCACCTGGAACCAAATTTACGAGAATGATTATGCTTAAAAAAAAGCACATAGCCAAACCTCTGCGCTCTGAAAAGGCAAACATGAAAACGAAGGAATGAAAAGAGGCATCTTCTATAGAATGGGGCTTCAACTCAAATATATATATATAAGTGTAGCAAGAAAATGAATCATTTATATACAATAAATGTCACCTTGCCTGCAGACACAGCTCAGGAAGTTTTGTCTGTTCCCATCCTCATGGTGGCACTCTGATATTTGCACTCAAGAAATCCAACTTTTTGTGCGTGATCAATAAATAGGCGTTGATTTCTAGCTAAGAGACACGTTGCGGCTAGGGAGCCGACACTGGCGGAGTAAACACGTCCTCCTGCTTCTGGCTCCATGTGAAACCTTCATCCGAACGACTGACGGGGAGGCATCTTTTACTTTGAACCCTCACCTCTGGAAGGCAGCCCACGTTAATATTCAAGACTTGACTTGAATTCAAAATGGGAGGCAGATTTATTGATTTCCACTCACCATAATTCAACGCCTTAAAGGACATGGGAGAGCTCCCTCCAGGCCAGTTCAGGCCAGTATGCTGCTGTTGCTGCTGCTAGTGGTTCCGGTTAGATCCAAGCTTGTGTCTTTCTAAGCAGAGCTGCATGTTCTCCCCACGTGGCCTGCGTGGGCTTCCTCCTAGGATTCTGGTTTCCTCCCACATCCTAAACTCAGAAGTCAATAAACCTCATTTGAGGGTGTTGCCACCAATCATTAAATAGCAGTTTAGACCTTTCCGGTTCTGTCTTCTGCCTCTCCGAGAATGCTGACCTGAGACGTTGTAAAACCGACCCTTGTCAGGTTCAGTTTGACAGCCTGGCTTTGCCGATTAGCTAACCACAGTTTTTGTATAAGTTTTTTCTTAAGATACGGGGGAGCCTTCCATACAGACTTCTGTTGAACAGCCTTACCTGGGACCAAATGGTCATGTGATCTTTGGGATAAATAAATCTTCCTGTAGAATTTCATCTCTCAGGGAACAGATCTCCTCGCTTTAGCGTCTGCTGCTGCCTGTCTGGTGTTGCCAGATAGTGAAAAGTGGTGTTTGAAAGGTAGAACAGATGGAACTCGATGGTGATCATTGGGCTCCTTAAGATCTGCTGCCGGTCGAGCTCTTTAATTTTGCTCCAGCTGCCCTCTGCTTTATAAAACAAACAAACAAACAATCAAAAATATAGGATGGTATTTAAATATTTTTCAGAAAGATGTTTGGACAATAAAGAATTTTATAATGCTACAAGTCTAATTGTGTATACATATTATTGTACTTCTATTGTTGTGAGGACTTTCATAGGCATAATGTACCACCCAGTGATGTACCCTAATCCTAACCATCACAGCTAACCCCATGACCCTAATCCTGACCCTAACTCTAACCTAAACCCTAACTTTTAAACCAAGTCTTGACCCTCAAAAAGGCCTTTAAAGTTGTGAGGAGCAGCCAAAATGTCCTCGCTTTGCTAGTAGAATGCGAATTTTGGCACTCAGTACATAACAAGTAAAAAAAGTAAATAAATAAAAAAAAACTCATTATGTGGCATCAGAGCAAAACCCATTATGAATTATGAATGAATGACACTCCGGTAGTTGAAATTCTGTCACATGCAGTCAGCTGGAATAACAGTGCTTACAGAGTCAAAGGGTCACAGGCATGTCTTTTACTCATCATCTGGACCTTACGTGGATCATTTCATTTCTTAATGTACACTAACTTCTGTATTACAGTTTAATTGTGAAAGCTAGAGGAAAGCCGTATGTGTGACAGTCCTTCAGCCATATAATCCATTCTAAATGGAAAATGGGCTTTTTTTCATTCACAGCCACTGTATGGTCTTCTAAAGTCTATAAATTAAAACGAGGAAATTATTGCATTGACTGTTTCTCCAGCTCGGATGTGTCCAGATGTAATTAACCCGCTCTATAGTCCAGCCAGGTCCAGCGAAGCTTGTTGTAAAGGTTGTTGTGAACATTTGTTTCACTATTTTACACTTAAATGATGCCTTAGCTTTAAGATTATGTGGAAACTGCAATGACTAATTTCTACCTTTGTTAATAAATGATATTATTTTGTTATTATCATACAACTGAAACATGTTAGAGGCATTTTTGCTGCCAGGCTTTAGCAGCTCAGGAGGTCTACATGGGGAAAAGCACATGGCCGCAGCTGGTGCCGAGATTTTTCCTATTAACAACCACCTCATTATCAGCACCAAACTTCAAATTCATGCTGTTTGATGAGTGACTTCAAGATATTCCATTATTATTCCCCAGCACCATTATGCTGCCCTAGTGTACCTGCAGGAGGTGATGAGGCCTGAGTCTGGATGCTAAAGTTAATTACATCTTTGTGTGCAAAATCTCAGTTTCTTCATTTTTTCGAAACTGATTACAAACTGTCACTGATGATTGAGGTCTGGTTAAGAAACTACCCATATTATATGTGTATCTTCATTTGCTTTAATCTAATTTAGTATCAGCACAAAATCCCTCAACTTTAATGGAAAATAACCCAGAAAACACATCTGCACAACTAGGATAGGGCTTACTTCAATTTTAAACGGTATGCTGTTTATTAAAGAGGCTATTCGAAGCTCATAATGGGTTAGCGTCACGTCACAACATATGCTCCTTTTAATATCCTCATCAACATCAACCAATCTCCCGTTGTAATTTTAGAGCTTTTAGGACCCCAAATAAAAGATAAACATTCATTAAAAAGCCATTAGGAATGAAGCATACAAAGAGGAGCAGCACTTAAAGGGCAGCTGTAAATTAACATTTATCTCTCTCACAACTACTGTAATGCACATTTACACACAGACACAAGATCGAGTGTAATAACAACCAAGTGACTGTAAAAAAGACTTGCTCGTGCAAAAATGGCAACACTGAAGTTGTTTCTTCTGGCCAGTCTTTGAGCGTTGTTGCGTATGTAATGACCGTCTATAGCTGGGGAACCTGGTGTTTCGCTTAAAGTCATAAAACACATCGAATGCTCAACCATCACAAACACATCTGATGTGGCATGAATTTTAACGAGTGTTGAGTAATTGCCAATTAGCTAAAGTAGAGCCAGCAAGACACCAAATCAGCAAAAGCAGGCGATAATTATCCTGATGACCCTGCAGACTCACTTATCACGTTGCCATAATGCTACAGCTTGAGGGTTTTCACTTGGCTTTTGTGATGCTAGGCTGCACAGTGCCACTTGCACCACTGTTCTACTTCCGCTTCCTTTCGTTTCAGTCAATCTTGCAAATGCTGGTGTGGCTTTTCTAGACTTTTATCTTTTTAATCAACGTGAAACTGAGTGAACTGGTTAAATTTTACTTGATTTTGTCTGGGATGCGGGTCTGGATTTATTGTGCCGGAAAACACAGACACAATAAAAGGCTCTTCGACAAACATCACGTCTCTGTCAAAGCGCTTTGTTTGACAGACGCACCGGCAGAAATGGGTAATAATTATCTTTCAAAGCTGAAGAAAAGAAAAGATGTTATTTTGTGTTTGACTGTGGTGATATTCTGTGAATCACACAGCTTTTTTAAAGAGCCTGCCAAACTTGGAGTCACGATTTTGCTTGATGGACAAGGTTAAACATAGATGCTTGCTGCTGCTGTTTCTGCTAATCCTGCTTAAAAATGTACGTTTGCTCAGCTTTAAAATTTGGCTATTTCTGCTGTGTGTGCAGGTGCACAAATGTAGATAAAATTAGGTCATGAAGAGATGCACTTTTTCAGGAACGGAACGTTTAGTGCAAAATAGGGACTTTTATCACCAAATATAGGTAATCTTAAGAACAGTCTTATAATCTTACAAACAATCTATATCTGTTGTGTCCATTCTTTACAATTAAAACATGCATGTGATGTTATACAGAACATTGGCACCACTGGCTGATGATTTCTTTTTATAAATTTTAGTGTCATCGATAGTGGATGTGGCCTTTTCCACTATTTGGTTTCCATTCATTGGTCGTACTTTACTGTAGTTTAGCAAACAAAGTTTCATTAGAATAAGAACAGCAGGGTTATGAAAAATGAGTTCTTCCTTTAAATGACTCTGTGCTGTTGTCCTGAACTGCTTTGAAGTGCATAGAAAGGTCCTCCTCCAGTTTATTCATTATTAATGCTCACACACTCCTCTGTGCCATTTCAAACCTTTGCGTGTGATCCACCCAACGCGGCTCAGCATGCAAAACACCACCTGCCATCTGCTTTTCTGGATTTCAGACCTTTAAAGCTCACCATCGCCACTCTCTGTCATTTAAGGACTGTGTGTGATCGCTCTCACTGATTGCTAGATTGAGAGACATTCCTCTGTGCGGTGGATCCAGATTCATTATTCTAAAGGTCTCAGTCACAAATTATGACTCCCAGTCATGTGACTGAGAGCTGTTGCTCACGTTTAATGGAGGTATCTCTATGGAACTGATTTGTTCCTTGCATGGGCTCACTCCTCCAATACAACTATTTCATACGTACTGATCTACTTTGGCTGTTCCTCCTGGGTTAAAAGGTTTCAATTTCTACAGTTTGATATGTTTACGTTCTCTTTTTTCCCCATCTTTGCCTCTCTCAGACCTGACCTGGAGCACTGCAGCCACTTGACCCACATCTCTGCCCTGCCAGCCTCAGACACCATCCACTGTGTCAACTGTCTGGAAATTAGAATCAGTACAAATTTGAAAAATAAAAAAATATATATTTTAATAACTACACTTTCAAAGTCTTCTGTTCAAGAACTCCTCACAAATATTTTTCAGTCTAATTAAAAGATTTCTCATGTCTGGCTCTGCTGCCCAGTAAATGTTATAAATGCTCAAGTGCAGTTCACATTTTTTTGTTATATATCACAATGTAGTGCTAAATATTTTACAGAAAAAGCTGGTATTTATCTAAAAATTACAGTCAGCGAAGATGATGAACTGTTGTGATGACAACAAGGTGTTAATGCCACAGCAGAAATTGTCCTGGCTCTACAGGCACACAGAGCTCTACAATCCCAAGGTGACCCCACCAGTCTCCCATAAATGTTTAATCACGACTTGTGGTGTGCTTGCTCAGAATCCTGTCACAATGGATCAATACTTCCAGCCGGGGACGACGCTGCTTTGCTCACACAAACGGACAGAATTATAGCCCTCTCAGTCGGGACCAAATGAATGGCGGCAAATGTCAACAAGCGCAATTTCTCTCGCCTTTTTTTGTGTTTTTGTGTCGGTAGATTTCATTGTATTGCTCAGTAATCCCTTTAAGGCTTCATTTACCACAGACCCAAAGTCCTCAGCAGCAGATTCCATCAACTCTGTATCAAAACCAGGAAAGAATTGCCTTTGGCAGGTGGAAGTGATGCGTGACTTTTCCGGTATTTCCGTCTCAGCGTCTAATCTGTGAGTATGACAGGCCGTCAGCAGACGCTTAGTGCCGCGCTGACGTGAGCTGAACACATCAGACAAACTCAGCAAAAGGAGTTTATGGTAGTCAGACATTATCCAACAAAGCACTGGAGCGCTTTCAACTTTTATTTTAAAGTGCAAAACACAAATAAAGAATATTATGATTCATGTTTTTTTTCTTGCAAATGAAGGAAAGTTCATCTCACAGTCTAAACTCAATATAATAACAACGTGTTTTCCATGTCCTGAAGGCTCAACTGAAGCTATTCAGTTGTGCCAGGACCATCCCAAATCGTTCCCCAGAATCTTCAACCTGTGTGGGATTCCTCCTGTGTACTGACATTCGCTCAATCTGAGTTCTGAACATTGAATATTCTGTATTTTCAGCAACTTGAAGCAGGAGTCTGGGGAGCAGATTTGAACCTTGAATGAATCCGGGCTGTCACTCAGTCGACATCGTGCTGAGAGAAGCCAAGGTGTTCCGGTGCGTTTGCATGTGAGCCTGCATGCAGGTTTTTAGGCTGTAGGCTGATAGATCCCTGCCTGCCTAACCTGATCTTAATATTCTCTCTGCCTCAAGTATTCTACCCGCAAATTATTCATAAGGCTTTAACACACTTGTGGCTACATTATATATTTTTGCACCAGGTTTTCTAAGTTGTGCACTATTGATGGTTGATAAAAATAAATAAAATATCTATTGTGGTAGTAAAATAATGACTGATGTGGGAGACGTAGATGTGATGCGTATTAGGGTGTGCAGCCATTACACCTGTGAGTTAGAGAAGGGTGAAGCACGACAGGCCCATCGTAAAGTGCAAGAGGTGTAAGAGGTTTGTCATTTTATTTCTGACGATTAGGTGAAGCGATGGAACCGACACATGCCAATAAAGATCTGTTCTCAGCCAGGATCAGACGCAGCAAATGTCAAATATTTCATTGGAAGTCACATCACTACATTTCAGTGGGGTCAGTCAGCTGAACTAATTAATTAAAATTTGTCACGAAAGAGCCTCCACAACATGCATCTCGGGAATATCTCTCTAATCTCTTTTATGGAGGAGATTTGTTTGCTGGTTTGGAAACTTTAAACTGTTTAGTGCACTGCACGTGTGCATTTTCATTTAATACAAACTGTTTGCACATTTAGTCATCACAGATGGAAGCAGGTTCCCACATTTTATGTTTTTCCTACCATGAACTTATACAAATGTATCCTTGACATGACCAAACTTCCACCTAGGCTGGGCCATGATGACTGCGAGGAAACAGGTTCTTCGGTATAAATTACGAAATTCTTTCATTATTGTGTGTGTGTGTGTGTGTGTGTGTGTGTTTGTGTCTGTGTGCTTGTTCTTGTACTTGCTACATACTGAGTACCGAAATCCTCATTCTACTAGGGGGTTAGTTGTGATGGTCAGAGTTAAAGTTTGGGGTTGGAGAATACATTATGTCTACGGAAGTCGTCACAAAGATAGACGTACAAGGATGTGTGTGGAGGAGCTCAAGCACCATCAAAGGAATTTGAGGGGTGATTTGCCTTCTCCTTGTTCTGATCAGTTTGGTTTTTGTGGTTTGTTGCCACATGTAACTGGTAAACAGGCGGGTTGATAGCTGAGGTCTGATGGTGATTAGGTGGTTGCGTGGACAGAAGCTGCAGTCGGCCTCAGGAGAAGTCACGGCTGTTTTCCTCAGCTGCTAATCTAAATGCACAGTTACACAGTGCATCTAAATGCACAGTACAGTGCACGTCAATGGTGAAATTGCTTATTATAGTTGAATCAGACTGCAGTGTGAGTTTTTTTAACCTTCCCTACTTGAAAATGTTGTTCTGAATCATAAGGCAAAGAGTTTTACAGCGAAAAATAGATTTTTTTTGGATGATCATAGCTTTGTGCAGTGATGTGTCGTCAGGAGAGACAGGTGAGGCCGTGTCACACCTGTCATCATGAAAAGGAAAAAAAAAATGTAAAATGAAAAAATACAAAAATGGTTGCATTAATATAGTGAGTTGTACCTATTTACCACTTATCTTCACCAGTTTTAGATAATTTGTTATTAAAATCGCAGAATTTTCACATTTACCGTTCAACTAGTCCGGAGAGACCTGCAGTGAGGCACGAGCCGGCTGTGCCTCACCGTGGATTGTGCAATCACTCGGCTGACTGCCTTACATGCTGTAGTGAGACCGTATCGCTGTCCTAAATTTTCATAGTTTAGCTGATACATAATATAGCGTTTTTTTTTTTTGTCAACAACTATGTGAAACATGTTTCTTGTGCTGAGTGATCAAAAAATGGCTATAAAAGGTACTAGGTGAGGCACGCAGTGCTCATGCCTCATACTAGGGGTGCTTGTGATCCCAAGGATTCTTGTTATAATTCAGCGGCTGCAGAGTGACAGGACACTGCTATACTGCAGTAATTAAGAGTTAGCAAGTGCAGTCATTATTTTTTTTTCCATTCGTCTGGCCTAAAAACTTTTAAAACTAAAAGAAGACAATGAAAAATTCTACCAACGCTTTTGTTCAGTGGGAGTTGTGGATGGACTTTATTTATAAGTAAATGTAAGAACACATTAACGTTTTTTTTTCTTCAATTAAATGTGTTTTTTTTTTTTTGTGCTACAGTTAGTATGTGTAAAGAATGCTGATATGACACCATAAACATAACCCGTTAACTGCTGCCAATAAAATATTGGATAAGATAGTCTGTAGGTGTGATATGTTTGTAAATCTGATTGTGATTGCGTCACCAGCCACAAACCTCACGGCATGTCACTGGCTATGTGTTCATCACTATTCCAATTAGATTTTGATTGTTTGCCAAGCTAATTTACATAAGCAAACAACACATTGTCAGTCCTTCTGGCTGTAAAAACCGAAGCAGTTTTCACAAAGGATATGATCGTGAAATATCATATTGGATAACTACAGATTATGCGAACGTCTGAGTATCTGCATAGGCCTGGCTCCAGGGTTTCATTCCCAAAGAACCCACTGAGCAGTTTTAGTCAGCAGTCAAAATATTTTAAAATCATGCGTTGATGAGCAGCTCAGGCACCGGACCACTTCACTCGCATGATGTTTTGATAATCGTTGTTTCACTTAACACTCTGCATGTCCTGAAGAAGACTTTTGGACAACAGGATAAACGTCTTCCTGTTGCTTGAGTCAACAGTCTAGTTGACTCTTTGCTTAGCCCTTATGGATTAACATGACCTGGATGAATGAATATCCAGGCAGAGTTATGATTTCCATCTCCAGTCCAAAAAGCTGGCCTAAATTGAATTCTAATTTCTAATTTATGTCGAATCTGACTCATTAAAACACTCGATGAAACCCAAACACCAGTGTTTACAACAGCACCAATGATTTTGGCTGTTTGTGGTTCTACAAAAGCTGGCCTGGACCTTTGGTGACCACTTCCTGCTCCCTGTAGAGGTCCTTCTTCCTCACCAAAGGTTTCCACTGTCCGCTGTGGTCCAACTTTGGCCGAAGAGTTTGTCTTTCAATTATATCTGAAAGTAATTCTCAGTCATTTAATTTTCTGTTATCACGAAACACAACTTTGCTCTCTCATGCTCACCACATTTACCACAATTTGTTTTGCTTTCTTGTTGCTAGAAAATCTTTAATTCTTTGAAATATCTTCTACTTGCTTCTATAAGCCAAATTTCAACATTTCAACAAGTATTAATAACTAGCATGATCAAAGTTTTACGCTTTAGGTTGCACCATCTCTGAAAATCTCCTCTGGGAGCTTTTTATGTGAGCTAGCAAAGATTAGGAGGGCACTTCAAATGACTTATAGCTTGTGTAAATTACACCAGTGATATTCTTTGCAACTGCCAATGTGTAGTTAGTCCTGGCCATAAATGTTGCTTCTTGTTCTCACGCACTATTCATAAGAAATGCGCGACCATCATGCATCACTGTGCAAATGTTTTCCTCTATGGCAAAAAAAAAATTAGAGTGATCCTGGAAAAAACTATTTGAAATTATCTTTACATGAATGCAAAGTTCCACTGCATTGTATTAACAACGGTGTGCACAAATACACACACACACACATACATATATATATATATATATATATTTTAGTTCCAAAACATGATAGCTATTTGAATTATAAAGTGTTTTTTTTGTACTACTGTATATTCTGTCGGCTCTGTTTTTGCAGAAAGTGAAACATAACAGAGCCCTGCCAGCTAACAATTTATTCCAAATTTCAGAGCTCACAATGTTAGTGTGGTCAGAAGTGAAATTACAGATGATGGATGGAATAATGGATGATGGATTAAACATAACTACTGAAAACAATAACGCTTATTTAACCTAGAGTTTATATGGGATGTTTCGGGACCTCTGACTTCATTGTGAAACAACTGCAAAAAATGAGATTTTGCATCTTCCAGCAACTTAAAAAGTACATTTTCCCAAAGCAGATCAGGATAATCCTGAGCTGCGATGACAGAATAAGTGAGTCGGGCACATGGATGGATGGATGGATGGAAATAATCTTCTTAAGTGCCAGTACAATAGTTGCGTTAAGAGCTTCGAAGCTGACCGATCACCTTTTCCTCAGACTCTGTCAGAGTGCTCAACAAGGTGTGGGATCAGACATAATTAGCCTATCGTGGACGTTGTTAAAAAAAAAAAAAAAAAACCTTCTGCATGCAAAAGAACACTACCTGACATCTAACACCCACCTCGGCTTTGTTGCCGGGGGAGACAGCACCTCATTTATATATATATATATATATATATATATATATATATATATATATATACAAAATAGATACAGAACACATAAAGTAATATGGAAAATATGAAAGGACAGACTCATGGGTTTCAGGAAAGAACACAATCGGTTATTTTTGTTGTCAGAATAACATTTACAATTTCCTCCAGGTGAACAAAGCCAGAACTCTGACAGTTGAAGGGCATCGAGATGCATCTATTGTTAAAAGTTCTAAGCGGGCCGCTGCCCACAAATGAGAAACAGATATTACAAAGTCTAGCTAAAATAATATTAGGTTTAAATGCAGTTTGCTCAAGTTTTACAGCACAACCAGTTACTAACTCTGCTGGATGCGGCTCTCAGAACGTTGTGGTTTCTACGTAATATCCCTACAGAACAGAAAACTACTGGGATTGTTCTTAGTCTTTAATATCTGTGTAATGGGAAGGGACGGGAAGATAGGAGCTATGAGGAAGAACACGAAGAGGACAAGATCGAATATATCCGGAACCAGCAATGCCTGCACAAAGTCAAACAGAGATGATTTCATCACAAGGTAGGAGGAAGATAATTACATTAAATATCGACTTATCAATTACAGGAGAGGAGAGGGAGGGAGAGGGGTGGCAGGAGAGCAGATGTGGACATGCCATCTTCAAATATGAGCCAGGCAAGTGGAGGAACCTACTTAGTGGATGCTATCTGCAGCTTTTGTCTTCGGCAGCATTAATACAATGAAGGCTGCTCTGGTTCTCTGTTATTTTGCTGTGGTCAACCATTGTTGCTAAAATCTGCTCATTGACAACATTCCAGACACTGCTGCCTGCAGGTAATTTGATAAGTGGTATTTATGAATTTGAAATGTCTTATTTTGACTTTCTTCAATACAGTCTGCCAAATTTTGTGGACGATTCAATAATTCAGAGCCACACACGTTTCTTGTACTCTTAAACATACTGTAGCTCCTATAAGAGAGCAGATTGTCATTCTGATGATCCTCAACCTGATCACTCAGACAACAATTTAGAAAGGAACAGTTGTGTCAAACACCCACATGCACAAGGCTAAATTTGCTCCACAGAGCACCAATCAAGCGAGTAATGGTTTGAGAATAATCCTCAAGGACTCCTGACAATCCCGAGGATAAAGGACGATGATACTTTTACACGTCCCTCATTTCTGCTGCCCTTGAGGGTTATGTTCTTTAAAGCCTAGTACACACAGCACGATTTTTGGCGCCTCAGACGCCACGACTCACCCTCATCCAAATCGGGGTGAGGCACTAATCCGCTTGGCAACTGAGTTTAAGTACCTCGAAGACTTTCTTCGTCAGGCTCATTACTGAGCCTGATGACGCCCCGTGCGGTGTCGCAGACGCAAAACTGGATATCAAACCTGCTAGACATCCAGGCTGCTCGTAGTGACGTTGAAAGAGTTACAGCCAATGACAGCAGACATGGGCGTTGCTGCAAAAATAAAGTGAAAAGGGGCAGAAGAGCGGCTGCAGCAGAGCAGAGAAACAAGAAACATCGGGAGATAGAAAAATGGTTTTGTGATGTCATTGAAAGGAGACTTTGACTCAGCCACTGTCCGCACCAACCCCACTCCACGCCGACTTTGTTTCCACCAATCTGCACGGCAGTCCCGCCACAATACAAACAGAACAAAAGTGTTCAGCAAAGACTGAGTAATTGTGACCCTGATGTTGAAGTTTTTTTATAAATAGTTTTTTTTTTTGAGTTGTACATAGTTTGTTTTGTAGTTTTAATAAAGGTGTGCTAGTCCGTGTTTTTCGGACTATAAGTACAACGGTCACGCCTCCTGATGGAGAGAATCGCACCATGTGAACACTCCCGTCTCAGACGAGTATTGTAGCGTGAACACCCAATGCTGCCGCCGATCCTGTCTAGTTGCGCAGTGTGAACACCCGGGCGCCGCGCCGACTCGAAAGAATCGTGCCATGTGTACTTGGCTTTAGCCGTCAAGTTGAACCTCACATAAACAGAGAAAGTGACTGTGCTCTAATGGGATCCGTAACTCAGGTTAAATGAAACAATTGTGTCACTGAGGGACAGGAAGAAAGAATTCATTAGGTGACTCAAAGACAGTCTGTGAACATTCATTTATTATTAACAAAGGATACGTTTATTTCTGTAGTTATGATCTCAAAATATCGGCAGTACTTATAAAAACAGCGAGGCAAGGTAAAGTTACTTGTGTTTTTATTTGTTTGTCTATATATAAGATGCAAAGACTGCTGCGGTTAGGGTGATTCTAGCATATTTTACTGTCAAGACTAGTGCGTTAAAGTTAATGTAGAAAATAACGTCAACATCCGCTATTTCAACCTAAAACAACCACTCAGGTTGCCACTAAGTAAGGCCCAAATTCAACACTTTGGACTCAGATCCTTGTCCCATCTTGAACCACACCTGAATCTGTGAACTGTTACAAAACAAGTTTCCATCAAGAAGACAATTTAGTTGAATTGCAAAATGAAGTGAAGGCTTGATTATGAAAAAAGAGGCTTTTTGTTAGGGTCCAGCAGGCTGGCCCTTTTCCGTGTGTGGTTTGCCCTGTGTTCTCCCTGCAGAGGGCGCAGGTTCCCAGGATCCAGCGGTGGCTGCGCGCCTGTTGCTGATCGGCTCATCAGCGGCTGATTTGGGGAGGCTGCCAGCTGGTCCCGGTTGCTGGATCATTGTTTGCTGCTACCTCACCTGCAGAGTGGTACCAGACTGCCTTAGACTAGCTGTTCCCTGTGTTTTTGGATGTTTTCTCATAAATGTTTTTCCCCGTCTCCAAGGTCGCCACGTTCCCAGTGACAAAGTCTAAGGTCTGGTTTCTGGACACCCCGCAGTGGAGCCTCCCTGTGAAGATTTGGATTTTGGAGTTTTATGATTATTGTTTTTTTTTCCTCCGTTTTGGAGCGCCTTCTATTTCCACGGCTGTACACCCTTTAAAAGGGTTTTTTGTTCTTGCAGCGCCAGCCTTGTGCCTGCACTTGGGTCCTAAACACAATGAACCGTAACAGCTTTTAAGTAAACGTAAGTGGTGCTGTTGACATACTTGAGCAGCAGAGCCACGTGGCCTTTCCAAGTTCACGTAAATGAGCATATGGCTCTGATGGATCGTTACGACCCAGATGGAAAAACAGACAATAACGACCAGCGGTGGCGATGCTAGAATAGATGCCTTTTAGGAGGCTGTAATCTTCAAAGTGAGACCTGCAAGACGATCAGGCACTGAACAAAAGAGAAGATTGTAGGTGGCAGCAAATTCACTACCTTGACTATTAGTGTGGATTAAGGCAGGCGCACATCACTGATTCCCTTCACTGTCCAAGGAGGATTTACTGAACCCCAACAGGAAGGAGGCGTCATCTCCTTTTAATGACAACATTTGCAGCCTCTGCAAAACACCGATTGCTCGCCCATTCTTCTGCCTTCCTCATCATGGGCAGAGCTTCATCGCTAATCATGAGGCTTCATTTTATTAAAAGTAAAGGCAAATAAAGTCGTGTTCCTTGGTGGGATGTGCTCTGTGAATATGAAAATAGTTCACTGGTGAAATACTTAAAATAGTTTCTCGTGACCTCAGCTCGCCGACATGCTTTTCTCTGCCTGATATGTAAATAAACAACCCTGGAAGTCTTGTACAGTAACAAATCTACTGTTACTAAGGGTAAAAAAATCACTGCAAAACGGTCACGGTTTGTCAGAATCTAAGGCTCAGACAGCAACAACGGCAGACAACACTGGCGTGTGTTGAGCACCAAGGTTGGATTTGGAGGAAGCTGCGCTAAAATCAAAGCGGCCCCAGTCTCAGGGGGGTGGGGAAGCGAAGCCATGATGATGCTGCGTACTGTGATGGCGGGTCCTTTCACACTTATACAAACTTTGCAGTATTATTATTGTAAATTTACCTTCAGCTCCCATAGCAGAGTGCATTATCCTGAAGCTAGAGCGAGCAGAACACTGAAGGTGAGCATGTTGTTTGTGATTGAAGTCATCATTCACCTTTATTTCTCCTCCGGTCTTTTTCTTTTCTCCCCTCTTTCCTCGCTGTGTGGATGTAGACACTCATACTTTGCAACATAGTTCACTTCAGGACAAAGTGGCTGTTTTAGATAGGAACAGTAATTTACACCAATGAAAGTGTTCTAGTTGCCATCATATGGGCTCAATTTCAATTCAAGAAGCACAGGGACATCAGGGTACCCACTTGAATAAATGTTAGTCTTTTTTTTATTCTCTGTTGATTGAACTGAAGCTTGCTGGTGTCTCACTTTGATTATCTTGGCACTTTACAAAAGTTACATGTTATCACATGAATAAGTAAATATATCTGTAACCAACAGCTTTACTTGTACTGCATGGAACTGAGTCCAAAAGACGGCAAGTTATATAATTTATAAAGTGAACAGTATTAAAACTCTGAAAAATATCAGCTGTTTCTGCAGAAATACTGTCAGCTGTCATTCACCAGCAGGGTTCTTGCATATCGCAGCTATTTTACTGTTATTAGGTGCTAAAACAAAACCTTGGCCGGAGGACTTGTAGATATATCTTCAAAATAAGAGACACAGACACATTCTCCGCATAACCTCAACACTTTTCGCATGTTTACAGAAACACACAGCCTGCAAGCCTGTGTCAGTTAATATTGAGTGACTCGGAGGGGGATTAGAGTGGGCACAGTGAGCAATCTGGCATTCAGAAGAGGCCTTATCGCTCATGCTGCAACGGCCAGTGATTTTGGCTGTTTGATGTCATTACTGACACAGTCCTCCCACTCTTGGCAGCACAGTCCCATTGTCATATGCTGGAGTATTTTCTTGCAAGTTTTCTTGGCAATTGTGATAAAAGAAGATTTAGACCAAGTGAAAGATGGCAGACAAGAACCTGCACGTGTGCGACATTACTGGAGAGCACACTGTGTCACTTTTTTGAACCCCTGTAAAAACATTCATCAGCGTTAACAAAGTTAGCAGATTCATGTTTTGAATGTTGAACACCAAAGGTACTTCTAATAAAGTCTTGCTTATTAAAATGATATTTCTTCCCAAGGAGGCCTGGTCATCCTGTACAGACCGATAAGGTGGGTGGACACACAAAGACAGTTTCAGGCTCTGTTAGAGGATTCAGTTAATCATTTTAAGCTTTTCAGCCAGAAATAATCCTTTTTCTAATCTTGCTGGTCCATTGTGATTTTTGTGAATGTTACATACAAATAAATAAATAAATAAAAGATTGGGGGTCCAGATGTAATATTGCTGCTGGGAAACGAATATTAAAAAGACGTTGCTTTTCTTTTGCTAGTTTTGCTTTTCTCTTGCTGGTTCCGTTACAAAGACTGATGGCTCCGTTCTATCTTTAAATTCTTAAGACTTTGCCTGGAAGGGAAGCATGTGTTCACAACAGCACCTAAAGGATGAGCCAAGCTCAACCTGACCTTTGACTTTGGCAACAGGTCAGAAAGTCATTCTCTATACTTACGAGGGATATAACAGCTTTTTAAGTCAAAACCTGCGCCCAAACAATTGGGCCGTGTTTTTGGACGTTATTACAGCCGTAACCCGCTTGACTTCTCCCGTCTGGAGTGAAGGTCACGAGCCTTTTGTGCCAACAGAAATACACACCATCCATCAGCTTGTCTGTGCTGGTGCATGACTGATACAAAGATGCTCTTTAGGGTACTCCTAAAAGTTTCAAGGTAAAATAACCTGCCACAGAACTCACGTGGATACAAAATCAGATTGTTATCCTGTTAGAAATAAACACAATGTTGGGTCAGAATATTGAGGTCATGTTTAGGTGAATGGTTAAAAAAAAAAATCTGATTTATAAACAAAAAAGGCATTTCCAGGCTAGAAGAGCTGGAGTGTGAGTCCATACAAAAGATTTTGACTCTTTTTTTACAGTCATTTAAGATCCGCTCATGATGCTGCATGAGAAAACGTCACACTTAAAATAAAGAGCTCATTAGAATTGTAATCGCTTTAAACAAACACTCTATTTTTGATAGAAGCATAAACTGTGTCCCAAATGGCAGTTTCTTTCTTTTCATTCATCTCTGTTGACTAAATAATGTAACGAATGGAATCATTTCTGCAATAAAGAAAAAAAAAAGTAGCTGAAGTTGTAAGTTGTATAATAAGTTGTATCTGAAGTATCTGAGCCTTCTATAACTGATTACTGAAACTGGTCACTAATATTGGAGCTAAAAGAGTGATTAAAGGTCTCTGAAGGACATGATGTTCATTCAAAGAGCAACCGGTGGATGTCCGAATGTGCAAATCACCGGTTGCAGAGTTCTCCTCAATCGAAGAAGGGTCCCCCTGACCCGGATCCCAATCTGCTAAACAGGCTTCATCAATGAACGTTGTTGAAGTCGTGCGTAATGGAGGATATTTTGAGACAGTAATAATATACTAATCCTCAGCTATTCAGGAGCTTATAGAAAGTAGATCCTCTATTACAGCCAGGGTAAAATACAAGTGTGATGTTGCTGCTTATAATGAATGTAAATCCTATGAAAAGTCTCACTTTTATTTTTTTATTTATTTTTGCATGCATGCATGCATGCAATTGCACAACATCTGTCCTGTCCCTTCCTCTCCCACACAGTCCCTGCGGTGATGCGAGGATTACCGATTGTAGGGAAGCCTCTTCAGTTACGTGGAGCCACACGTTACATGATACAGCCAACTGGGAAAAGCAGCTTTAGAAATGTTGCTGAGCTACCTGCCGCAAATCACCATAATCTGATCCAAAACTGACATTTACGATGTGCGTTTTCTTCTCACACTGTGTGTTTTTAGTGCAAAACACCAGTTTTAGGTCTCCATGTTTGCACCAAGTTGTAATTTTTCTACACCGGCTGCGTAAAAACTGGACTAGCAGAATCACTGTAATTTGTGAAGCGTGCGTGATGAATGCCCGCACTTCTAGCAAACCAAAAATCAGGTCCTGGTGCAAATAACCGAGCGCCACTATCGTCCATTGCAAACGCTCGACACAAACAGGCACAACAAGGCAACCACCCTGGCGCTGTCCTGTCGCCTGATCACATGACCTTGAATGGTGATGGAACAACAACACATATTCGCTATTTAATTAAAAATATAGTTTAACCATGGCAGAAGTGGCTTTCAATCACAATTTTTTTTTTTTTTTGCATTGTTCACCGAGGTACCGAAGGATGCACCGAGGATGAATGGAGGTAACAGATAGCCACTCAGCCATAAACAGACCATGTGCTCATGTTTAAATACCTCTAATCTGACAGATAAAATATGGGTCAGAGCGTTGGGTCAGAGGAGGCTCCATAACAGGACAACAGGGGACACGTCTGATGTAAATGATCTGATAGGTTTGCTGCAGCAGTATTTGCAGAAATCATCTCGTATCATTATCTCAGCACGCATTTTTTTAACATAGATTTTAATTATTCTCCTTTTGGGTGCTGCTTCTTGGGAAATGAATCTCATCTATTTTGTTCTCAGCAGGATGAAAATGAAGTTGGAGCTCAGTGTTCCTGACTGAAACTGCAGAAAAACCCAAGGAAGCAGGAGCAGCTTTCTTTTGTTTCCCCTTCACCTTTTTTATTGACCATACCACAGACAAGAGTGTGATATGCATCAAGTTAAATAATACATACAGTAGCCCTGCCTGCATTGGATAATTAATAATTAAATGGGGTTCTGGTCCGTGCAGCATGTCCCATGCGACACCACTTATTGCTGTGTGACCTCCATATTGACAGTGTCAATGGTAAATTATGCATTGGTTGTGTTTTTGTATTAGAAAAAAAAAAACAAAAAACACAGATGGCCACTTCAGCAGGGATGCGCCTCTACTAAGCTATCTAAAGGACATTAAGGACATGCTGATGTTCCATCTTTTTGACCTGGGTCCCCTGCAGACATCCACATTAACCCCACAGTCAACAACCTCGCTTTTAAAATGGATAAACACTTTTCATGATCTCTATGTAAATAAATGCTTGCCTGGTATTAAAATAGAGCACATATGTGTGTGATTTTGTGTGTGTGTGTGTGAGATGTTCAGCTTTATTTATAACCCAGGGAAATTTAAAGCTGCCTTTTTCACTGCAGGGTACATATTTGTCTCCCCCTCGACGCTGCTTGCTTGCTGCAGTTGCTCTGTTGCAAAAACTAATGAAGCTGGTGCCAATTTCGTGGCAGACTGATACACACACGCCAACAGTATATAATGTCTCATGCAAAATAAAAGGAAGACCTGTTTTTATATATTTTGCAAAAAAAAAAAAAACCTTCTGCGACAAGAGGAGACGGCGAGACATCAGTCAGCAAGGGGAAGCTTTACTCCATCAACTTCACGAGGGAACTGCAGCTCGGGCGTTGCCTCATTTTGTTTATCCGATACTGCATGTTTATGGTAAATATCGAGACCATCTCCGGGTGCATCCTTTTGATTTGGTGCGATGAGATAACCTCAGCAGTGCCTTTCACGCATCGTGGTCACCAGGGGACAGCTGATCAAGTCACTTTCTACATAATGCACAGTTTTGTTGCCATATTAGCATATACCAGCCAACGCCTCAGATGTTTTGTCTTTGGAGACATCCAAGTTTCTCCAAATTATTGATTATGATTGGTTATCAACACAGTGTAATTCTTACAGATGTGTTAAAAAAAAAACATGAAAGAAAAGTTCTGATGGAGGTCCTGTGATTCATGCAAGATTAGAGTTCAGTTCTGTTTGCGTCTCCATATATATTTTTATCTATTATAACTGTCATTTTAGAATAGAATAGAATAGAATAGAATAGAATAGAATAGAATAGAAGTACTTTATTGATCCCAGACATGGGAAATTGACTTGTCCCAGCAGCATCGTCAGTATTAACATATTTACAACATATTTACAGTATAATAGTGTGCAATATCAGTGCAATATGAGTGGTATTACTGTGCAATGCAATAAATAATTATGACAATGTGCCACATGAAAGTACTACATATCTTAACTGTTTCGGTAACATCAATTGACACTTGAGCTTAAGCCGTAGTTCTTTTTTTTCCATCTACTCCAACTGTCTTAGGATGAGAACAGCATAATTTTCTTCCTTCAAACTACTTCATATTCCACACTGCAAACTAGTTGCTTTAGATCACTTTTCTGCATTTAAGGCCAAATAGATATCTGGTATAAATAAATGTTACAGTTTGTTCTTCATGTCTGGGAAGTGCTTGGTTGTTTGATAAATGTTAGCAGTCGATTGTTGCTGGCAGACTGCTCCTACTAAAATTAGTTAGTTAGTCATTCTGTGATTTGATTTGATGAGTTCTGTTGTCTTTGAAACCTTTAGAAGAAAAGGAAAAGATTGTACACCGTCATGTCATATATTTCTAAGAGAAATATAAAATGTACATACATGTTTCTAATTTTGGGCTACATTAGCCATTAGCTTTGGAGTCATCCTATCGTTCAAATAATGTTTATTAGTGATCCTCACAAAAAGGAACACCCTGATCCAACACAATAAACTGGTCACTGTCAGCAGGCAGACAGACAGTCATCTACAGTTGACACGACTGATTAAACCCAGAAATGGGAGTTGCTGTAAAACAATTGCTTGTAAAATGTCTGTGTAGATTCTCAGTCATCCAGGTCATGGTTATCCAAAGTAGATCTCTCTGTGTCAACTGGACTGAAAGGTTTCCTTGAAAACTCTGCCCTCTCCAGAGAGCTTCAGTTTCTAAGTTTGCTGGGCAGAGCTTGAATATAAACTGTGGACCATTGGCATGTTAATGGCCCGGCATCACCTGAGAGTCCTTTGGCAGTGGGTGGTTGGCAGGGTCTCATTCAGTTTCAGTTGGGTAAGCTCTCTTGTCTGTTGGGTCACATGTTAATGAGTCTCCAGGTCTGGTCAAACAGCTGGAATGTTTGAATGCTTACTAAGAGTGGAGAACTGCATTGTAAGTGGGTGACAGAAAGTGCCTTAGTCCACCACCTCTGTTTAAAGATGGTTTTTCCAACTTTACGTGGATGGCTTCCTGACACCCTCTCAAAAACCAGCGATCTTCTGGCCAGCACACGACTTGACTGTCCTCAAAGGAGTGTCCGCTTTTAGTGTAGGTGTACTGCTGAGTCCTGTCCTGAAGAAGTAAGCACGCCTGTGTTGGGCCATTCGCTTATGGAGGGGCTACACACGGTTTCAATGTACAGTTCCTGCATTCTGGCACTGCCAGCATAGACAACATTGCTTGTTTGTGTCTCAGTCTTGTCTTTTGGGTGACCAGTTTCTGGTCTGAGGGAATAAGGAACAAGATCTACTTTGGAATTGCTTGTAAAACAAGGGACCTCCTTCCAGACCAATAGTTAGTAGCATCAATTCTGTCACATACAACATTTCAAATACTTACCTCCATCTTGGTCTCTACGTGGTTGGCAACACCCCACACCACTGGGTAACTCCCAGGATTTTGTTAAAGGTCGGCTCAAACTACAACCTGAGGAGCATCCATGGTATCAGACGATGTCATTTCCTCTTCACGTATCCCTTACTCACTGAGGCAATAGCCACCATCCACGTTACTTCTTCTATTGGACGACAGCCTTCCAGAGAGAACAGCCTTAACACCAACCCAAATCTTTGCACTATGCTGGACCTCTGTTTGAACAATTCACCTACTTTCAATACAGAGAGGGCTTCTGCTAGGCAGAAACATGGGTGTGCCAAGTGGTCCACCAGTGTCTCCCATAGTTGCCAATCTCTACATGGAGGAGGTTGAAAACAGAGCCCTGTCGTCTTTCACAGGAACCGTCCCCAGCCACTGTCGAGCATGTTGATGACACCTGTCAAGAGTGATTCAAACAAAAGAATTGAAGCGTTCTCAAACCCACCTGAATAAATACAGGATGATTAAGGTCACCCAATTAGAGAGGACATAAAAGAAGACAGTCTGGCCTTTCTTGGACTGCAGTCAAGATCAGGAGGACAGAAATCTTAGTATTGAAATCTACAGAAACTCCACCCACACAGATTGGGCACACCTTCTTTTGACTCACACCACCCACTGGAACATAAACTTGGTGTTATCAAACCCTACAACATAGGGGCCAAAGAAGTACCTACCACAACCTAAGGGGAAGAAGAAAGAACAGGATCATCTAAAACAGCACTCAAAACATGTGGTTACCCGGACTGGGCCTTCACAAAGACCTCCAGAAAACGAGACCCCCAGCAAAGAAGAGGAAAGAAATAAACGTCACAGCATTTCTATCTCTACCTGTCTGGAGAGTTTCAGAAAAATTCAGGAGAATCTTTCAAAAACATGACATTCCAGTACAGTTCAAACCCTCCAACACACTCAGACAGAAACTGGTCCACCTAAAAGACAAGACACCAAGACACAAACAAAGCAATGTTGTCTATGCTGTACAGTGCCAGGAGGAATGCAAGGAACTGTACATTGGGGAAACCAAACAGCCCTCCATAAACGAATGGGTCTAACACAGACGTGCACTTCTTCAGACAGGACTCAGCAGTACACCTACACCTAAAAGAAAGCGGACAATTCCTTTGAGGACAGTCAAGTACGTGTGCTGGCCAGAGAAGATCGCTGGTTTGAGAGGGGTGTCAAGGAAGCCATCCACGTCAAGTTGGAAAAACCATCTTTAAACAGAGGTGGTGTACTAAGGCACTTTCTGTCACCCACGTACACGCAGTTCTCCACTCTTCGTCAGCATTCCAAAACATTTACGCTGTTTGACCAGGACCTGGAGACTCATTAACATGTGACCCAACAGACAAGGGAAGCAACTTAACTGAAACTGAATGAACCAATTCGCCAACCACCCTGCCAAGGACTCAGACCACCCGCCATTAACATGCCAATGGTCCACAGGGCTATCAAGCTCTGCCCCAGCAAACTTAGAACTGAAGAAGCTCTCTGGAGAGAGGGCGAAACGTTTTCAAGGAAACCTTTCAGTCCAGTTGACACAGAGAGATCTACTTTGGAATTGCTTGTAAAAGCTAATTCGGCAGAATTTTTCTTGCAGTTGCTATATGTTTGGTTTGCTATTTTCACACCCTTTACAGAATACAGTTTTTAACGTGATTCTGTTATATGTCATCAGATTTTACACTTGAACTGTCGATCCGACCGAATTGTTTTCCTCAACTCCAACCATCATATTCTTGTGGCCAAAATCGAATCTCACAACTACAATTCCTGCAAATCTCTTTAGGTGTTTTCCCTTTTGCAGTGGCTTTAAAATTCTGTGCAGGATGAGGTTGTCGGTAGCGATCACATTTGCGAGAGCACCTGCAGTGGCTCGAGCGACAGTTCTGTATTAGACATAAGGTTCATAAATGATTCAGCGCCGCTGTCTCGCAACAATCACCCCAAAAAAAAAAAAAAAAATCACTGGAAAAATCATTTAAAAGGAAGTGATGCCAACAGTAGGGCTTTCTGTTTCCTTAATATTTGAACACTTTTGATGAATATTGTAAGAATCGCTTAAGGCTTCCAGTGAGAGCAGTTGTTGATAAAATAAATCAGTATGAAAGCTTTTTTTTTTTTTTGTTTAAATAACTCTTATAAAATAATCATTTGTGGGGTTTCTTTCTAGTGTTTAGCTATGGAGCTGATATTCTGTGTGATAGCAGTAATCTGCCTCTGGGGTAAGGAGGGAGGCGTCTGTACGAGACCTCGCTGCGCAGCTCCCGGCAACCTTTGACCTCATGAAGGAGTGCACACTCATCTAAATGGTGAACCATGTCATCTTATAGCTGCACATTAGGCCAAGGCCAAAGGTCACGGTTTTCTGCATTTCAAGCGCAGGGCAGCATGACTGTTTATGTCATGACAGAGTGATACGTCCTTACAATCAAAGAGATTGTGTCAGAGAGACACGCCTACGAATCAAAATGTGAACACAGACATTTGCGATTTTAATGCATGGACCCAGCTCCTCGGTTCTTCTCTCCCCATCTACCAGAGGGATAGACAAATTTGGGAATTTGTTCTTCTTCCAACTCGGATAAAGAAATAAGTGCGGGTGTGACCAGCATATCAAGTGGCCAAGGTTTAATCTTCACTCTCTCTCTTCTGCTGCAGCTCTCATTAGTTCCGGACTGACTTCAGTCGGTGCTCGCACAGTGAATTTAGATCTTATTTAGTCAAAGTCTCCACCGAGTTGCTGTCACTTGCAACATGTTTTCACTTGTGTTTCTGTTTAGCAGCAGCAGAAGCAGAAGTAGCAGCAGCAGCGGCGGTGGCGGATCTCCCTTTTGTGAGAGTGCGATTTCCTCTTCCTCCACCTTTCTGTGAAGTACAGACTAGGAGAGTTGAGTGCTCCTTCACAGCTCCAGTGGTTCCCCTTGTGCTTACCCTCTTTAGAAAATCATTTCATTCACTGTGAGTAACTCCTGACTTTAAGATCATGAGAAAGTCAACAACGTGACCGATAACATTGTTTTTTTTTATGATAGCTTTTCCAAAAAGAGAAAGAACGAAACCCCAGAAAGCAGCATGGAAATTTTGCAGCTGACATTTTCAATTTTAACTTTAATGGGCAACATTCCTCCCAAACACCTATTATTGCTGTCACAAATCCAACATTTCCCCCACACAGTCCTTAGTGAATGGCACTTATTCCATGTTTATTAGCCACGTGTCGATGGGATAGAGGCATAACTAGGGTTCTTCCAGTGCAAATGTGACTGTCTCGTAAGTGGCGAGTTCTTTTAATGCTCGAAGGTCATCCAACAACATCAGTCCCTCCTCTTAATCGCTGATGGTCTACACTTTTCAGGAGAATCTTCACCATTTGTAAAGAAATCAATTGGCTCTCTCAGGATTTCTGAGATTTATGTTTTGCTCACTCCTTCTGTTGGAATACAGACTAATAATTCCTGACTGACTGTACAACAAAAGGGTTTTTGCTTGTTGTCAGGTTTTAGAGCTGGCCATTTTGGCATCGGACAGAGGAAATAAAAACCTTTCTCTAACACCTTATTACTATCTGTCCCGATTGCTTCGGCTCACGCTCCGGTCATGTTTATGTTATTGCAGGATGGCCATGAAAGTTTTCACAGCCATTCTCAGGAAAACACAGTATGATTCTCATAAACAGCTTTTCGCAAACTACTGCTGTACACCCAGCTCCGTTTTGTTTGTTTTGTCATGTGTTGTGCAGATGGGACCTGTTTACCTTTGCAGATGGGACATGTTTGCCTTGCAACTATTTGAGTTGAACAGAAAATCACAGAGTGGTTTCTAGGAGAAATTCTTACTGCGGAGCCACCCTTGAATAGATAATAGAAGTATGAAATTTTTTTTTTTTAAATCTTTGAATTAAAGCAACTGAAATCATATAAAGCAGCTCTGTATCATTGCTGAGATTGTTGGGGGTTTTATTTTTGGGCATAGTTCGCATGCATAAACTTGGATTTGGAGCCCTAAACTTTTCGTTAAGGTTGCCCTAATTTGCATTTTTCATTTTTAAGTTCATTTTATGTCCTTTGATGGGCTGTGGGGCTTACATCAGCCAACACGCGGGCAGCTTAGACCTTATCTACGGCATTCACGAAGGCCCGCGTACTTGTTGATATGTGCGGTAGTTTGGTCTGAGTGAATTAGCCCCTCTTTTCATCATCTTTTAAAGCAAGAGTTAAAAAAAAAAACAAAAAAAACATACATTTAACATATATTTAATTTTTTAATCATGAGCTGGGACTAAAAAGTAAAACTGTAATTTTTACAGGACAGATTGAGTGGTTTAACCTTGCTGTTAGCAAACTTAATAATTGTTTGCTTATGCATATACTTTTTAGCAGGTGTGTGTTATTTAATTGATTTAAATTTTGCTGCTAAGCCAAAGAATTCCCCGCTCTGTTCCATAAGCGAAGCTTCCTTCCCCTACTCTGGGCGATGGCATTACATGACAGATAGTCTTTCCGCAAAGCCTGGCTACAAAAGTTTGCATCGGTAATGATTTTCCAGGAATGAGGTTTGATGTACAGATGTACCCGCTTCAACCGCAAATGCCTGCCTCTGCGGGGAGGGAGGGAGAGAGGCATCTGCAGAGACACAGGCATCAAAAAGGAGCGCATCTTCCCAGTGCATGCCAACTCATGCTGCAGTGAATCAGCACAGAGGCCTCAGTATGAAACTGTTTGGAGTAAACATCACTCATTTGGAGCTGGCTGCCTAAGGAGACGTATGTATACACCTGGGGTGTGTGCCTGCAGCACTCCCGTGTTTCTTGTCCACTGTTTCCTACTGCTTTGCTAACTTAGATATGCTCGATCAAAAGCTGTACACAGCTGATTAGAGAAAGTATAGATAGCACATCATCCTGTAAACCAGAACCGCATTTATTTTCATCATGCCTGTACCATTTCACCAGTTTCCTCAAAGAATTAGGGACAAGGAAACCCCTGGTTTACCCAAACCAACATACAATTCGGCCCAGTCCATATTTCATTAGGTCAACAGGTACACAATGATCTGATTTTGTCCCGGGAGACCTTCATGAGGCCTCATATGTGATTTAGCTCCAGGTCACCTGCAGGGCTCCACAGAAGAGATGGATGAAGTAGTGACAGATGAAACCCCGCGGAGCATCAATCGCCTGAGGTATGAGGAAACGTTTGAATGGATTTCTCCACAGGTTACTCTACGACACGTATGGTGGTGCAAGCGGTTTGGTGACAATAAAGGGCCGTAACCGGCTGAACACTGGATTCCACATAGTAAATGTGAATGGGGGTAAACATATCCCCCCATATAATGCACTATATACACACCTAAGCATCACCTGGAATAGCTGATTTCATTTGTCAGCTAACCTACTCAGAAGCTAGCTTAATTTCTGAGGTGAGTGTTTTGCCATTGCGTTATTGCATGAGGAAGAGCCTTGTGTTAACTTTAATCACCGCCTCCATTGATTTCCTTTAGCCTTGCATCTAAATTATGGTCAGTCAGTACAATGCATTGTGAGGTGAAGAAAAATCAATTTCTTCTCAATTACGCTGCAGTTAACAGCAAACCCTTCCTGGGAGGGCCTGGGCACCAGGGAGAATTACATTGTGGTAATTTAATCGAATGGACAAATATGGCTGCTGCTCCAGAAGCGACCTCTGAACGAACGTCCACTTTCAGAACCATCCCCACGGAACAGTGGGTGCCAAAAGAAACGTGATGTCGAGGTTCTTTTAAATTCAAAGATCTTGTTGGCACATGCGTATCAGCATCCTGTGGCAGGAACTCTGGAGACAGATACTCGGATACCCACTAAATAAAAGATAATAAAATCTGTTAAATCAGGATTATCCCCTTAATCTGTCTTGTACTGGCCAGGGGGAGCCGTGTCCTCTCAACTGGAAAGGTTGCACACACACACACACACACACACACACACACACCCCTCTTGTGCTACACTGCCATCTAGCAGTTACATCAAAAAAAGTGGCTGAATATACAAGCGAAAGACAGATACTTGTTATAAGTATTAGCAACAAAGGGTAAAAAAAGCTCTTACAAGGTAATGGGGAAGGGAACACATCCCTGCACAGGATAAGTGGACACCCACACACTGTAGAGGAAATCAATACAATGGGAAAAAATGACACACCGCTTAAGTTCAGTCTGAAGAGAAATGGATGAGATGGAGAATCTTTGTTACTGACTGGCGACAAAACTCAAACATTGACTAAGTTAAAAAAAATGGAATAGAGACTACTTAATGACACATTAACTCCCATGTGTATATAGTTGATTTTGTCTAGAAAAAAAATTCTCAATAAAAATTAAAAGTGACAAAAACCAGAGTGGCTGAAAAACACCAGCATATAATTTTAACTGTTGCTAAAAATATGTGATTTTTCCGTTTGCAATATGAAAGCATCAAACCGCCAGTTTAATTACCAAGAGAGGCAGCACCGCTGTCTCCATTTTTCATTTCTTTCGTCTTTTTTCCTTTTTTCTTTCTACCCTGGCCTCTGCAGGGAGGATTTGACGGGAACACACAACCTACGGAGGTTCCCTTCAGGGATTACGCCGCTATGCTAATTACCAAAGCTAGAAAGATCAAGTGGGAAGCTGATTCATCGACCATGGATGTAGCTGAGAGCAGTGGGTGTGTGGGAGTACAGTGGTGGGCGGGGGCTGCTGTCCCCGGAGGTTGTTGTTACCTTTTTCAGTCCATCTGTGGTGGCTGTCCTGGGGAAACAGTCAATACTGAATGTTTGGCTACTTAGTCACTGTTGTCAGCTGTAAAATAGCGCAGATTAGAGCTCGCTTTGCTGCACAAGGCTGGCAAATCATCTGCATCGGCCATGAGTGCATTTGCAGTGGCAGGTGGGTGGCGAGAGGAGGTTGGTTGGTGGGGTAGGTTATAGGAAATCAAACATTATAAACACAGTGTAATCTGTAGAGAAAAAAATAAATAAATATTAGTTTTAAAACATGGTAGTTAAAATAGATTTTTATTGAAAATTAAGCACAGAAGAGTCTGGTAATCTGTAAAGGTAAACACACCACCACACACTGTCAAACATGTCTAAAGAGATGCCGCTTCATGCTCCATTCCAGATATATTTTCAGATGTGTCATAGAATATAAGTCACATGTGTCTGTGTCTATACCTGTGTGTAGTTGTACTTTTAGAAGGCCTTTATTCTTCTACCTGACACTGCTGGCTACATGCACTGAGGTTCAAGTTTGCACATCAGAGTTTCCCTCTGCAGCACCTTGAAATGAATCTAAGCTGTCAAACATGAACACACACATGCAGTTTTTACTTATTTACATTTTTTATTCATTGTTTTAATAAAGTGTTTATATGCATGCACAAAAGATTCTGTGAAAATGGCAATAAACGTACAATGAAAAAAACCCAAATTTAATTGATTAAAAGATTTTCTCCTTCAGAACATGACATTATTCATGACAGTTAAAAAAACTGTTTTCATCTGATGACAAGTTCAGAAGTGAAGAGTTTAGCCCTGGAGTCAGTACCAGTCAGCCGACTCCCTCCTTTAGGATATAAACACTAGTAAGCATAATTTTACAGGAATGAGCCAGGCCCCTGCTGAGCCTTGTGTGTCGCTTCAGGGCAGATTTGAAGAGCTGGAGCCAGAGTGGCAGCGGCAGCTGGTCATAACAGGTCCTTGTTTAACTGTCACATCTACGGGAGGATGGAGGAGAAAACCATTGAGAGACGGCAGCAGAACCCTCCTGTGGCTGATATGCATCCTTCCTCCTTTCTGATCAATCGGAATCATTCCAGTATGACATGTGACCTTTGACCTGCACATTTTGGAAAATCAATGCACACATGTGCTTGCTGCAGACCTGTGAGCAGCAGAGGCTCCGATGGGCTGGTTTAATGACTGAAGGAACAACATCTTCACAACATTTCTTTCAATAAAACGTTATGCCCAAATTTCAGTCCATTACATATGAAGACGTAAAAGACAAAGGTGTATGGTGCTGCTATAGTCTGGGAGTGAGTTTGGATAAAAAGTTTAAATATTATAATTGTAATATTATACATATATATATATATATATATATATATATATATATATATATACAGCTCTAGAAAAAATTAAGAGATCAGTTAAATTTTTTCTGAAATCAGCATTTCTACATTTATTTGGAATTTGGAAGACATGTTGGCAGTAGTTTAAAGAATTAAAATAAAATGTTTATTTTACTGATAATTTTGCAGTGGTCTCTTAATTTTTTCCAGAGCTGTATGTATTGACCTCCCAGAAACATGTGACTTTCTGCTAATAGATGGTCCCATATGGCTCCTCCTTCTCCTCAGGACCCGCAGGCACATCAACATCCTGGTGGTGCAGTCGCACCTAGAAGTTCTCCTTTTTTCTTCGAAAGCCCCCATGAGGTGTACAATATGGGGCACTAAATTATCATCATAGTTTAGCCATCCAGGCTTCTAAGTGCTGAGACCATGATCTGTTTAGATTTTTTTTTTTCTAGCACTTCAGAGTAAAAGCCCATTGACTGAAGTGGATTGGGTGAGAGGTTGCTGATGTTCTGGCTGTTTTATTTAATTGTCATAGGTGCTTAAGTACCTGGGATCTGAGATAAACTGGATTAGCTGGGGTCAGATACGCTGGGACTGACCAAATAACCACCAACTACCATAATTTTAGTTTTGTGCTAGATTACAGTTCATCACATATGTTGTTTGTTTGTTGTCTGCAGGGCCCCTCTCCTGATAGTAGGGGGAAAAAAATATCTTCAGAAAAAAAGTCTATTTTTTTACAGCAGCAGTAAAGAAAATTCAAAAAAGGCAAAACAATGAGGGAACAGATTCCTGCAGCTGGAAAATAAATTTTTTTTGGCAGCTCGATGAAATCTGTGTTATTAGTTTCAGATTAGGCATTATTTAAATGCTTTGTTAATGTTGCAGAAACTATGTCAAATCTCATACTGACATGGACTGGTATAGTTTAAAGCCTCGTGAGTGTTATAAATAGTAACTAGTCTGATGTAGCAGCAGCATGTGAGGTCGAAAGAATGTTTGAATCTCTTATCAAACCAGCTCTGAATGTTTAGTAACAGTGTTATTTCCCATCTGGAACAGTGCTTGTGTCAGACAATCGTGTTTCCTAGCTTGCTCCTCTTCTATGAATTTCATTTACTGTTTATGGATTTGAAAACAAGAGTGTGTTGCAGTCTAATTTAACTTTATATAGCTCTCTCATCCTAAACTGGTGTTATCTCGTGGATGCAGCTGCGTCCAGCTGTGATTTTCTAAAGCCATGTGACGTGAAAACAGTTAATCATTAACGGAGTTAACGATGATGAACATCCTAACAACCTATAAGTCTTCACACACGGCAGCTTAGTTGCAAATTTAAATCTAGCCGTCTGTACATTTGGAGCACAAGATGTGATTCTGAATTCAAGCTACCTATATTACTTTGGCGTGTATATAATATGTATATAATAATAGAATAGAATAGAATAGAATAGAATAGAATAGAATAGAATAGAATAGAAATACTTTATGTGGTCCCATGTTCCAGTTTACGGTAATTTCTTAGTCTCATTGTCCTGCAAAGAAAACCTGCAAATGTTAGCAGCAAGAAGAATCTCTCAGATACAAACAGCTATTTCAGAAAGCAAGGAAGAGTAATGGATGACTGTCAATGCATGTGCTCAAAATGAACTAGAGTAAATGAAACAGATAAGCAGGCAGTTATTTATTAACCATCTCTGAGAGGAAGAGAGGACTTCCTGAGGAGTGCCAGGTGAGGGAAAACTCAGCTGGGTGAGCAGCTCATGTGGAGATCCTGGCCCCTCCACAGCTTCAAACAAGCAGCGCTACAAGAACACCTGCGGCGGAGAGGATGCGAGCATCACAAAGGACGCAACTTACACAGAGAGGCTGACGTGGAGGAGGATGCTCCGTGACATGTGACCCATTTGAAAAACAAGGTCCAACAGCTCAGACGCAACACGGTCTATTTTTACCTTTTGCTCTAACGAGAAGTAAAATAAATCATCTGAATCGTACAACTGACCTCAGCCTCTGACTTTTCTGGCTCCGGTTATAGCACAGAGGAATAAGACTGTAGCTTTGACATAATTAACAAAATCATTCCCACCTAAGTAGATGGGAAAACATCTAAACCAAACTAAAAGAAACTAAACTAAACCAGGAGCTTCTTGCTGTTAGGCGACAGCGCTAACCACGGCACCGCCATTTTTGTGGAAGTATTTGGCTGAGAGTGAACATGCTCTCTGGTCACTGAGGTAGGCAGAGAAGAAGACAGTCAATGTTCTCATGACCTACACCGTTGACAGATGTGCATGTTTGCACTTACTACGGCGCTTTGTGCCTCGGTGGCGGGTATATTCTAAGGATGTAAGCAGAGCACGTCTAAAGTCTTTGAACGTGAGCCAGACATCTGGACAGGTGCCTAGAGAAGCGGCAGGCCGCTTCCAGTACCCCCCCAACCCCGTGCTGGCGACTGTCCCCACAGAGCCAAGCGGTGGGACCAGACTCTCCCTTTATGTAGACAGACAAGGCTGGAAAAAAAACACGTATGCTTGTTAGAGTGCAAAAAAAGTCTTTTTTTTTTTCCTCAGCTGAGTCACTTTCAGATGGTGCTTAACTTTCACTGGAATTTAATTGTCTTTATTTCTCACAGGGGGAAAAAAGTTTACTGTTGTAACTTTGGCACAGCGAGTACCTCTGCTGAACTGTCTCATCACAACAAAGTTTTCCTTTAAGACCTCAGGAATGCACCTAGTTAGCGGAACGGAAATATACTGGGGCTGCTTTTAAGATAGGGAACACTTTCTTCTGTGGCCCAATTTAAACATCCATGAATAATGGATGTATGTAGCAATGCATTGGACATATATACTTATTTATTCACACACATATATATGTACATACTTTGCGTCATCACAGACTTGAGGTCCCGTTCTGTGATCCGAGTTTTGAACAGAGCAAAACTTCCCTATAAAACCTGAAAAACAATCATCAATGGAATATAATACAAGAAATTCGAGTCTGTTTTTCATTTGCCTACCCTTTCTCCATTTTCCCCTGTATGATTTTGGGAGATATGGTGCCAGTATGGTGGCTGTTTTGGATTGTTTTTTTTTTCTTTTTGATAAAACACAACTAACCTGTCCATGTTTAACTGTACAAGATGGTGCCACAGCTTGCGAGATCAGTTTCAAGTCAGTAATTCTCCAAAATTGTTATTGCTTCTCTCAGCCTAGCCGCTACAGTGACCATGACCAGGCAGTTTTTTTCCTGTGTGAATGCTTTGTATAAACACAAACAGGCCACCGAATAAATTCTGAATTTTCAAGTTTCCAGATCTCAAGACAACCTTGAGATCTGTCTCGTTCCCAGACTGTCGCAGTTGTGTAAATCCTCGTCATACGGAGGCGGTTACATGGTATAAATGTAAATAACACTAATGTGAACTTTAGATGGGTCCAACAGAATGTGTTAGATGTTATGCAGTCTAATAATCGGTTTGTACACCAAATGTGCAGAGAAAATAAGTGTTTTCCATCTGCTTGCTACTATGCTAGTATTCATTTAGTTGTTCATATGACAGATATCCTATTTCTTTTTTAATTTTATATGCATTATTCATGAAAGAGTTTTGAATATTGAACAGGGTTTGGGTAACATAAACAATGTAAATAAGTTCTCCTATCTCCCGTTTCCCATTAAAGCCAATATTAGCTTGGAAGTGTATTAACAAGCTCTGTTTCCGAGTTTCCACAGGCTACATCACATCCACATAAGCTTTTTCTTTTTTTTTTTAGATTTTTGCTGAGTTTGAGCTTAAAAAAAAAGAAAACATCCATCTGGAGAGTGTGTGTATTATAATAGTGATTTTGACATAAGGGATTTTCAGCTTAGTCAAGAATGGCAGAGTATGTTTAATACCATCACACTGGGATTTAGTGCTAAAGATGAGATAAAGCAAGAAAATCTCGTTGAGCAGGAGTTGATGGATTTTACACATACAATGGAGAGGCGGAGGAAAGGGGGAGGAGGTAGTGGGGGTACTTATAGAGTCAAAAAAATTCAGTTTATTTCACATTATATTTTTTTTTCCCTCACCGGTAAAATCAAATTTGTTTGTGTAGGTGGGAGTAAGACCGTCTCTCCTCAGGTGACGCAGGCAAATATGAGGAACCACTGAAAAGGATAAGGAATGAATTGGGCCAACTGCTGCCGGTCCCCTTTATTTATTGTTTCTAATTCTGTTATTTGCAGCAATGAAGGGGCTCGCTGATGCTCTACAGCACTGATTCGAGTTTATCGCCGCAACAACTCACAAGCGTTTTAAACCACACTACATCAGAGGCAACGCAGATGAAAACTGCAGAGGAAACCTCACAGAAAAATGGAAGTCGATGGCAGGAGCAATAAAAACGGAAAGTTGCTGGTAATGCTTTGTTTTCTAGTTTGTAAATCAGCCGCTGGGTCACTGTCACCAATGTGCACGTTGAGAACAAGAGCACTTTGAAGTAAGCACTGTCACCCAAAGCTTTATTTCAACAATTATTTTTTGTTTGCAGCTCAGGGGCACATGGCTCCTCTCTGACTGGTGCCATTCTGTAGTTACAGTCGGCTATTTGAATACATTATTTCTGCATATGTTACGCAGGGCCTTTTTCGATTGAGCCAATGGTTGGACGATGAAATGACCAACCATTGGGGGAGGTTTTGTCTCACTTGCTGTACCATTCAGCAGTACATTGATCCATGTGCGCTGGGAGCAGATGGCAAACTCGCTCTGTATCACTATGGATGAGTCAACACATTACTGGTACCTCACAAACAGCCTACAACTGTTTGTTATTCATCTAGGACAAAATCACCAGATGATTGCAATGATCTGTCACCACATTACAACGACTAGGGAGGAGAAGGATGTTAACAGACGTAGATAAGCCTGAGACTGAGCACACAGATGGAGTGAAATGACAAGCAACAAATTAATTGTTTTTATTTCTGCTGGCAATTGCAGCTTCAGTCAACATATTAAATGTTCTTCCCACTTCTAACTGGGCACAATAGCTAACTTTCCTGTTTTCTCTTGGAACAGACTGTGTGTTTTTTTTTTTTGTTTGTTTGGTTTTTTTTAATATGCTACATCAAATGAGGAAAAAGTCATTCATCTTACTGGTGTGGGAGTGATTTCAAGAAAATCAAGTTCTCATTTTAGCGTTTAGTGCAGGTTCTTCCAAATCCTTACAGCCTGAGGAACCAGGATGCATGTTCCAGTCTCTCGAGCAGCCTCGTCAAGGATTAGAAAGTGCCAGATGCTCTGACTGCTTCTTATACCGCAGACGGCTGAGACTCTACTTCTTGCAGCCAGGGGCACAGCCAAATCAGAGCCCTTTGTGAGACTCGACAACGTACATCGAGATGTTCAACCACAGCACGGCACCAGGGTAGGCTGTGATATGTTTGGTTTCCTTTTTTTCCCCCATGATGGTTGAGGAGATCTGGAAGTGACTGCAGTTGCAGTTTTTCTAGAAACCAGGCCAGAGGCCAACTTTGAGGAATGATTCAGACCCTTGTAGTTCCTACAGAGTTGTAGGCAGGGTATTAAATGTAACCGTGGCTGACTGTTATCAGCAGTTAAGCGAAGTTCTAGACAGTTTACAATCACATAGCCTGACAGGTGACCGGTTTTAGCATATACGCCAAGTGGAAGACCACTGATATTTCAGCAATCGGCAGCAGTAGGGCTGCCACGTTTTGAGCTCATAGACGCTGAGAACCTGAGGAGGCTGTCAAAACACATCAGGGAGTACTGTGAAAATCGAGCCATTTGCCGAACGCTGCGACCATCAAGGAGAACCCGGCTAAGAGACAGATGTCAAACCTGTCAAGAGCCTCTGGGGGAAGTTTTCCAAGAGGCACAACCATACTCGGACCTCCCTGGAAAGAAATAGAGAGAAGGTCTTTTTTTGTTTTCACGAAAGCACAACTGACCATTTTTTCCCTTCCAAGTCGCTAGAGTGGGAGTACAAGGATTGCATTTTGCCTTCCAGTTAGGTGAATAATAGATTTACCGAAGCATCTACCATCGTCTGAAGACGAACGCACGACGGAAATGACCTTTGCCTAAAACGCCATCAATTTTAAGGGGTGTATGACAAGATTTTTCCTTTCCTGACAGTAAAACTTTTTCTTTAAACGGAGACTTTGATCCCGGACTCATCCTGCCCTTTTTTTTGCGGCATATTGTACAACCCAGAGGCTGCGGGAAAAACTTGTAAAATGTATCTGAGCAGCGTGAACATGGGATGGATTTTCTGCCTGATACGATTGTGTAGATTTATTGCTTTTCAATCAACGTATGCTCAACTGAAGATGAATAAAACTGCTGCAGCGCTCGGTTCTTTTGAAGATGAGAACCTGTCTCGGTCGCCATGGCCTTGAGGTCGCTGGCTGTGGTGGTGATGTCTGCAACATCTCTTTAAAGGCCAAAAACCTCTGAAGGTTTTTATATCCAGTTTCACCGCAGAGTTTAGTTCCTTTTATACTCTGTGAAAACTGTCTAAGTGATCAGTGGCTATTTTATCTGACTTTATTTGTTGTTTTTAATGTTGATATGAATCAGCCACTTGTAGTTGGCCACTTGGTTTAAATTAAGTTACATGTTCACCGTGTCTTAGATTTTAGAGACCTGGTCTTAACTGATGATCCATCCACCAACATGTTGACTTATCCGTGTCTGACCACCGCTGTGCTTCCTTTATATCACTGGTTTTATCAGGAGGCCCAGGGATAACTGTGAGGAAACGATATCTCACCTCTGAAGTAGCTGCAAATTTTATTGAGCTTTTTCACAACTCCCCAGCACTCTGCCATTTTATTGGTAATAATTTGGACAGTAAATTGGAACCTTATCCAGCCTCAATACGTCTGTCTCGCTCAGTGAGCAGTCAGTCTGCAGTCAAGATCCTCTCTTTTCAACTTTGTGTGGAACACCCGAGCCGTTCTTTTTGTCCTGGTTGCTGCAAGATCTTAGTTTACTCCCAGGTCAACATAACAAGCTGCCTTTTCGATCAAAGCCCTCACATCATTTTTAAAACCATTTTATTCTTTTTTTTTTTGAGGATGAATTGGAATCACTGAGAATTGCTGTCTCCAGACAGGTGTCTTCCACACTGAGATGCGTAGATCCGAATTCAAATACTGACATTAATTTACTCACGGTTTGACAGTGTGCAGGAAGAACTGACAGGAAACATAAAACCACAGCTGGTCAAATGACGTATTCTCTCAGTCTAAGTAACACCAAGGGTTTTCTGCCTGAACGTAAGGGAGATTGGATTGACCCTGTCTTTGATGAAAAACAAAAATCATGCCCAAATGCTGCATAAAATATGGTATGATAGAGAAGTTTTCACAAATACAACAATTTCCCTCAAAGTGAAATACTGATCTGCTGGCACCATTATTCCACCTTTTTTTCTCCTTCATCTCTTATCTTAGAAATTTATATATATACACATTAAAATAGTCCTAGCACATGGGAATAAGAAAGCCCATTAAAATGGAAAACCTTCCTGCATGGCTGAGAAAAGCACAAGTTATAAATACCTAGCAGCCATCGTGCACATATGTTTAAAGAATGAGGCTGTCAGAACTTGTATAAAAGGATTTTTCCAAGGTTGTCATGCATAGTATTTTGTGTAGTCTGTGTCTTCAGTAAAGTACTATTTTTAAATATTTTCAGTTTCAATATAATGATGGTAAACTGTAATCTTTTTAGACTGTCTACAAACAGATGTTATGGAAAAAAATAGCATTTATGTGGTGAACTCCAGCTCCCACTTGTTTATTCGTCCTTTTTTTTTATTGATTTTTAAACACTCAAAGATGCCGCAGGTTCCCGACTGGTCCTGACTAAGTCAGAAATGAATTCCTCACACTTTTCTGGGTGAGCTGAGAAGCAAGAGTTGGCGGCACAGTGTGGATTGTTTTTATCCACTACAGCCAGTTAGTCAGGTTTTCCAGTGTTTACCATCTACTGTCCTGTCTGTGTGGCGCATTTGAACCGGCTGCAACAAATGTAATTAATTTGCATCCAAGTACTACTTTCAAATAAAGACGCACATTTCATACCTGTCAGTACTGTACAAATTAACAGCATTATTATGATGTTAATTATTCGTATCTGCATTTAATCAGAGATATATGAGGGAAAGTTACTTATGTCTTTGTGCCCCTGAACTGGATGTGTTGTTAGTGCTAAAGTAAAGCACAGCAAGGCATGCAAGTTGATCAAGTTTAGAGCTAATCCATTATTCTCTCCTCGAGGTTTTCATCAGTGCTGAAATAACCACCAGCAGCCGTTCCGGACGGGAAAAAATCCTAAAGTGATGCAGTGAAAGCCGAGGCTCCGCAGCCCTTCTCCTTGCTTCCATCCCCTGATGTGTTTATCGGGTTCTGTCCAGGAGCAGATTTTCCAAATCAATAAAGCAATTAGTCCATCCCAGAGCCTGACATGCTTTATTGGTTGTAACAGCATCCCTGGCACAGGGCAACATCATCATTTCTTCAGGGCTGACTGGATATCGCCACCACAAGTTCATGGGCTTGATGGTATCCTAGAGCAGAGGCATGCAATCTGAAGAGGTGCAGAGGTCTGCCCCTATCAGCTCATTCATGTCAGAGATAGCCAAACCTTTTCCGCGTTTCACTCCCAGCTCTCTATTCTAGAGTTTGTCTTGTGGAATGTCAGCATATTCTTAATCTATGCTGACATGAAGGTCCTGGCTGAGAAGACTATATAGAATTCATTCTCACCCTCTTATAATAATATCAAAAAGGCTTTGATGTCAGCTATAGCTGGATGCTTCCACACAGAGTGAGCAAAAAAAGGTCCCGTTTGCTCCCTCTGCACAGCTCAGACAGGTAGTAATAGGTGGAATTGATCCATTCATTTGCTGTTTATTTCCCTTTAATGTCTGCACAGGAGCTGGAGATGGATACAAAATGAAATACAATTTAAAGAAACTGCAGTACACAATATAAATGCTCGTGCTTTGTATGCTTCTGAGAGCTGAAATGGCCAAAAAAAATCCAATTTTCCCCAAATGCAAAATGCAAATGCAAAAATTAAATAAAATACAATATGTTCCCCTCAAAAGATTAAAATGATACAAGCTCCATTATACCCCATGACCACAACCAGTGTCCAATTCATTGTGGTCTGGCTTTTCATGCTATCAGCCTAATGTGGAAGTTAATTAAAGCTGTTCTCTACTGAAAGAAAAAAAAATGAAGAGGACGGATTTTGCACCAAAATAGTGCCGACACAAATCAACTCACAGCTATCTGTGGCCCTGACTGAGCTATTCCTGTTTTTCTAAATCCTTCCATTACGTCCTAACAATGCCATGTTGCCATCACAACATCAGACATTTGTCCAGAAGGAGAGCACAGCATGAAGGCCCCTCACGTCCATTATAATACAGTGGAGCGTGCCAAGTCACATGCAGGGGAGCTACTAGTGTCTGTTGGAGCCCCAGGTAAAAATGTACAGGTTTACAACGGAATCGGAAACTCAAAATACATACATTATGAAACCTCCGCTCATGTTTGCTGCTGCCCTGGCCAATCAGAGGCAGAGGAAGGCGGGTCATTGTGCCTTAACCATCCTAGGGGAAAAAAAATAATTGATTGGACTGCCTCTTATAGGTCTCCTATTGTCATTGCAGACTAGCGCTGCGTATTAGGTATGTGTCCCACACACACACAAACACACACACACACAAATTTCCTGCCTTGCCTGTTGGCAAACTGCACCCCTCGTCGCATGAATTAGAGAAAATAGGCCAAAACAGAGGAAAAAAGCGGCAGAAGAATCATGGGGAGCTTCCCTGCTGGGACTGAAGGGCACTGCGAGGCTAACGCTCAGCAGTCTGTGAAACGTCTGTGGGTAAAAGATCCTTAGTAAAGTCAAGGTTAGATCTAAGCCTTCATCCTGATTTAACCTGCATGAAACCTAAATATCCATCTCCAGACTCCAGAATCACCTCCATACTTCCATTCAAAGCCGCGCTGTCACTCCAGCATAGGCTGGACGATGCAGCAGATGGTCTTTATTTGCTGTAAAACTTGGCGAGTAGCAAGGCTTGAGAATTGCTCATTGGATGATAACTTAGTGTGAACTACGCTGCCACCTCCTTTGAGAGATTATAGCAAGCATCTACACCGCCGTTCTAATCTTTAATGAGGTCCTCGGGAATAAATACATAATTATTGCTAACCCGGGAGATGCCGTCTTAGGGGACAAGTACAAGTTACATTCGTGAACAAACATCTTTTCCTAAGTAATGGCACATTGTTAGGTAGCGGCCTTTGGCCCTTCTGCTGTACACCAAACATCATTATCATACCTGTGCATGCAGCAGAACACTAATGTTCTGATTTATGGATCAGCTGACGCCTCTCATCATATCTTTGCAACTATAATTCATAATTGTTGTTAGCAGATGCATGTTGGTGCATTTATCCCCCAAGTTCTAATGTAGAAAAGTGGCCTCACACATTTTAACAAGGCTGACTGTGGAATAACTGTGACGGTGGAATCCCACAGAGAACAATTACAAATTACATACGACACGCCAAGAATGGAACATCTCACTGTGATTCCCCTATGTTTTTTTTGTTTTTTATTATTGTTGTTCTGAGTGTGATTTAGCCTTCTTTTCCCCGCAGCATTTTCAGAGCTTTATTTTTTTATTTATTTTTTTTTACAGCGTGCTCTCATTCCAACCAGAGACAGCCGATAACAGGCTGTACTGACTGAGAGCAGACACCGAGGACGGATGGTGATAAAGGCTACTTATCTGCAGTGGATAAAACCATGAATCACTCCAAAGCAGACCAAACCTCCAGCCATGGTTGCAGCTTACCGTTCTTCATGCTTCAAACTGTGTTTTGTCATTTTAGTGTTGGTTTCAGTTTGACCACATGCACCAAAGTACTGACCCTCTGCTGAAGATTTCCTGTTAACAACAGCACAGCAGCTGTAATTATAACAATAAACTTTTCCGCAGCTCTAAAATTTTGGTAAAAGATTGTGCAGAATGATTCTTTTTTAATAATATTTAGTACTTGTTTTCCGTTGAGTTGGACATGACCGGTGATTACAATTATAAATCTGGAAGACAGAGAGCTGGTTGTGGACATTTTAATCACCCACATGCTTCACTGGTTCATTTTTCCCCTCATTTGTTGGCTGCTCTCCAGTATTAGGATGTGGTTTGGCTGTTGAGGGCTACTATAGCCGTCCTCTGAGGCCGCAGTGGGCTTATTGCTTTGATTATTTCCCACTAGCGACATGCTGCTGCGCTGTTTCAGGGAGGGATTTGGGATGTTTGAACGCTACATTTGACCATAATAGTTCTGTATGCAAAGTGTTTAAATGGTATATTTTACTGCTTTTGTTGGTTGAAACATCTGTGTTGGATTTATAGAAATAGAAATACTTTTATTCATCCCAGACATGGGAAATTCACTTGTTACAGCAGCAATTGTCAAAATAATCACAATAATATTTACAGAAAGAAGGCTAGGGTAAAAACCGGTGTGGCAATTTACAGCAAATTACAACAAAGTTAAATGTTCAAGACGAAGTGTACAAAATGTGCAAAATGAAAATTATGATGTCGTCACACACATCACACAAGAATGTTACTGACTTTACAACCTAGCAACTCACAGCGGAGTCACTGGGATTGTCATCGACCATAAACATAAACAATGTAAATAAACTGCTACACACATCGCTGGTTGACCTTTAACTACAGTGCAACCAACCACTGTAGCATAGTAACCACAGTACGCACATCTTGTGCACGTAGCCAAAATTAGATCTCTTTGTGTCAACTGGACTGAAAGGTCTCCTTGAAAACGTTTCGCCCCCTCTCCAGAGAGCGACCTGGATGAGTGAGAATCTACACAGACACCTTGTGCACTTAGGTTTGCAGAGTTTGTTGGAGGAGGACACGACTCTCAAGTGTACTTTCTGATTGTTGGTCTGACTTGAAAAGCTGCAGACAGATGGACGGGAGAAGCAGCAGTTGGTAATGAGAGACAACACACGGCTGGAAATAAAACGCAGCATGACTTTGTTTTCCTCCATTACAGAAAGGAAGAGATGACGCAAAATGAAACAAAGCTCACCAGTTGGTAAAGGATTTTACTCTTTTGCCAACAGAGGCTGTATAAGACAAATGCGAATGTGTGTACATTGTCCCGTTGATGCTAATGGTTCCATAGCTTTTCCCCTGTAGATCATTGTGAATCTGATTGTGAAAGCTGCTGAGATTGGATTATAATCAGCGGTATAATACAGTTAATTACTTAAGTTAATGGGGGGAACTGAAAGAAACAGAAATCTGCTTGTGCTATTATGTTAGCAGTAGCAGCACGAAAGAAGCAGCATCAAAGACGTTAGTAAGAACTTTATCCCACCAGATCACTCTTGGCAGACTATAGAACAAACACTCTGCTTTACTGGACTAATGTCCGGTGGGAGTCTGTGCCTGTTTGGCCCAAGCTTGGCTGGCATGGAAGCGTGCCGTTCTGGGATTTAAGGTCCTTCCATACGGCCCTGGAGAGGCTGAGCTCACTGGACTCCAGCCCTAACACAGGAGAAGCAGTTGCCATGAAACCAGCGGTGCTGAATTTCTACTTTAACTTATAAGACAATGGGAAATAAGTATAAGCCAAAATAATAAATTATTTATTTTATATATAAAGGTCTTTTGGCTCTTTTGACTCTTGTGATTTTATTATTTCTGTTTTGCTTTTTGTATCAGTGGCTTTAACAGTAACGGTGCTTCCAGGTAGCCGTATAATAATGTTAATGTTGGTGTCTTTATCACGACCACACAATAAAACAACAGAAGGTATCTTGTTGAGTTTCTTTTGGGAAACAAGGCTTCATTAATATTCTGACTTGATTTGCTAAATTCTCTGACACATATTTGCTCATTGGTAACTTCAAGAGCCGCCATCACTGCTCACAAAGCCTGAATTATATATACACACGTGCAAGTTCCATGCAGTCCCTGTTTGGCCTTGGTGACTTTTATTGGGTGTAAAATTTTCCTTTTTAGTTGCAGGAGGGCCAGGCTTACCTTCCAAATTAATTGAAGTCCACATGAGCAGGATAAATTAAAACATTTCTTCATATTTATCTTTTTTTTTTTACCACTGGAGTGGATTATTTGAAAAAAAATGTACAGCATGAATCACTGATATCACTAAACTATAATTTCAGTGGAATTTATTTCAGAACAGAGCGATACTGTACATAAAACTCCCAGATGAACCTTCCTTTCTAACACAGTCCATTTATTTGACTTTTTTTGTTATACATGGTTTATCCAAAACTATTTATGTAATAGAAAAAAAAAATACATTTTCAAAAAACAGCATTGAAATGTCCGAGTATAGCACCTTTGCACAGGTAGAAGGTTGAACCTTTTAAAAAAAATTATGTTGACATTAAACTAATTATCCACAAGATAAACCCAAAACTTTCTCAGTTTCTCAGTCTTTCACCAGAGACGACGATGACGACGATAATGATGATGACGAGGATGATGATGATGACGTGGCTTCCTACCTTAACTGTCACCAAATGAGCATTGGGGTGTTCATTTTGAATAGAAGTTCATGGATGAGAGGGTCTTCCATTAGCTGTACTCCGGTAAATGCTGCTGTGCAGATCATCTCTGGGCCACTGGTACGACTGGTTTAACTTCATTATCTCTGAGAAGTGTGTGAGGGCAGAATGGAAAAACGCAAAGAAGGCGTTAACTTTGGATGGAGGCGCTTTCTGCTGTAGAGCTCTGTTCAGCTGCTGGTTAGCAGAGCAAGGTCAAAGCGGAAAGGCAGCTGGGCAAACAGATACAGAAACTGGTCATGAGGTTGGACGGACATGAAGGATGAGCGATGTAACAAACGCTAACTACATTTCTGTACAAACTGTTCTTTTGTTACTTTCAAACAAAGGACCCTTGGATCAAATTTCTACC
The DNA here is from genome assembly GCA_015343265.1 of Pao palembangensis. Classification (NCBI taxonomy): domain Eukaryota; kingdom Metazoa; phylum Chordata; class Actinopteri; order Tetraodontiformes; family Tetraodontidae; genus Pao; species Pao palembangensis. Next base: position 17,071,361 of record CM027083.1, on the reverse strand, counting down.
CCAACTGGGAACATCTTGCAACCATTTCATAATGCTCAGCCATCTGCTAAATGGACTGTGTCTGAAACACATCAGTGAATTGGACTGTGGAAATTGGGGCTTAAGCAGACCAAATAGCCATGTTATTACTACAGGGATGTTTCCCCACCATTCACTGCAAAATTCACACCTTTCTCCCCTTCTGCTTAAAAAGTGTCCCTCCACCCGTCATTCCCTGTAGGCCCGGAATCCAATTTAATGGATGTATTCCCACAGACCTGTTGCCAGTGATGAGGAGAATCGAAGAGGGGTGGAAGGAAGCGGTGGGGATTGCTACTCCTTTTAACGGCCATTCCTTCAGGTTCACGTGGGTGGTGCCATTTTTTTGTGGGCAGAGCAAGAGGATCCGCGCTGAGGCAGTGTAATCTGCAGACACCTGACAGTAGCCGCTCGACCTCACGACACGTGTGAGGCCTCGTCCACAGAAGCAAGAGCATAAAAGAAATCCAGTAACTGACATTGATTCTTACAGTTGAGGAGGGTTAAGACTAAAAAGGTTGGTTCTTAAGGACCCAGATATGTTGAATGGTTTATAAGATGGGATAATTAGATTGTTCAGACTTTAACAAACAGAAAATTGTTAATTATAAAAGGGATAAAAGTCATAAAGGGATTATTCTGGACCACAAAGATGAACTCTTTGCAAATCAAGTCAGAGTTTAACGACTTCCAGAATATCATAATTCAGAGAGATAGAGCTTGAAATGTTTGATGCATCAAAACAATGAATAACAATCGAATCGAAGAATATAAAGAAACACAAGATATCAGAACAGATAAAACATGAAGCAGTTCCTGTAAGACGATGATGGGAGCGCTAGCATGGCAATGTCTCCTGGGAATACATTCCCATCTGGCTAAACAATAAAGGTCCAGCAGTGAAAAAAAACAAACAAAGCTGATCTTGTCATTACTTAATTGCCGTTTAATGATGTAAAAAGTAAAATTTGCTGTCTTTCATTAAATATCTACATGTAACCTTGTTGTTCATTGTTTTATGAAGGTTGTGTCAGAGGATCTAAGTGTGGAATCATATTACTACGTGTAGCATCATTTTTTAAACCAGTTCACCACATGCTCTAGGTTGCTAAACGTGCCTTTAACATGAAACTGCACAAGAAGCTTATCTGACGATGAAGAGAGGTAGATAAAGTTTCTTTGTCAGTCGTGTTCCTAAATGCCTGTTAAACACAACATGTTCTATGATCGGAGCAGGTTTTCTGCATCTCTGCATCTGCACTGGCCCAGGCGGAGCTTAACATAGGTCAGGGCCATCCGACACAGAATGTGTCAGTTGAATATCAGTTGGTATTATACGGGGGCTGCTATGTTTGAAGCTGCTACGGGCACATGCTGAGGCCCGATAAAAGGCAGCCATGCCAGATGGTAGGTCATGTTTTTCCTGGGCCTCACTCGACCAGACAGCTCACTATCTGCAAGCCGGTGAAAGGTTGCTGGCTGTGTGAGCGGGATAAATAGAAGCGCTGAGTTTGCCTCCGGTTGTTTGTGTAATAAAATCTGAATAAATCTGAGGTCTGGCAAACAGCAGTTTCAAAGCGTCACCCCTTTTGTTTCCTTTTTCTTTTGGAATTTTAGCGCAAAATGTTCTTTAACTTAGAAGAATCAGCCCAATTAAAGAACATATTTTTAAATTTGTGATGCAAAATAAAAGGTCTGAGAGGTTTAATCAGTCCGAGTTAACAATTTCACACCAACCGCCACCTGACAGATCTGAATATTTACAGACCTTCTTCCAAAACACGAGTCCATTTTATAATGCTCATGAAGTATGCAGATTGTTGCTATGAGAGCATCAAATAATAATGTGAACGCTGGTGTGTTTCTGTCCATATTTATCTTGAATATTTGGTTGGTTCACCTTTTGCAGCACATCTCTCCGGCCGAATATTAATATATTTCCTAAGAACTTCAACATTAATGTTCTCCCATGTCTTCTGCAGCTCAAGCCAGAGGCTTTCCGTGAATGTAGGATAGATCTAGTCTTGCTTATTGTCCCGCTCACACCAAATTTGCTCGATGGGATGAAGGTTGATGGGACTAGTTCTGTGTTTCCTTCTGTCACAGGAAATTCCAAGAATAGATAGAAGGAGAACCTGTTTATTGTAATGGCCAATATGCATGTGGAGATGCAAGATATTTTCTTTTCAGAACCACTGAGTGTGTTGTTTCTGCAGAAATACGTACAGTGCACAAACAGCTTTCTCTCTGGGCTTTGGAACTCATTAATGATACGACCTCTGTCCTGCCCTGCTGATTAATCCCGATTGTTTGCTACAGTTCTGTGACCCCCAGTGGCACAGGTGTCTGGATCCCTCCAGAGGACTTTCAGGTTCATTGTAATTGAGCTCCATATTTTATGTCCTCCTCCACACGCCAGACACCATACAGAGGCAACATAAAAGAGCAATGAACACTGATTAGCACTCCACTCTTTGAGTGCTGGTTTACTTGTGGTTCCCAGAATCTTTAAACCTATTATGCCATTCGTATCATATTTGCTACACAAGTTTCTGAGACCTCTATCTCCTTAAAAACCTGTTGTATGTGATCTGATACATGTATTCTGCCTCCTGGTGGACTATCTTTATGACTTTGATGTCTGTCAAGGTGCAGAAAATCCAGAGAGAGAAAAGTCTGAAGTTGGTGTTACAGGAGAAATTGTGCTGAAAATGATATCAACACTTCCAGCAGGAAAAAAAATCACAAGGTTTTGCAGACAACTACTTGTCAATGAAATAAAAAGGCTGTAAAAAGTGTTATGTGAAAGAGAAAAAAGAGGAAAAACTTCAAAACATGTTCAATAATTTTAAAATGTTATAGACAAAACTCTTTTTTTTTTAAGCTAAAATTAATATTGTTGTGCCCACTGTATCAAATGTGATACAAAAAAAATCTCATAAACAAGGGTTAATGAACATCTCAGTTCCAAAAAATCCGAATTTTCTGGCTATTTTTTAATGGGTCAGGTCTTACAGGGCTTCGAGTAGATTGTGTTGCCAAGCATTTAGCATTTAGCTATCAGGCCCCCTGCTGTGGAACCAGCTGACTCCCTCTTTACTTTTCAAGTTAGACTAAAAACCTTCCTCTTTGAGAAGGCTTTCAATCTTTACTCATTCTATTCCTACTGTCAATATTATAGCTACTAATACTCATAGTTAGAGCAGGGTCCTTGAAACTGTAACCATTAAATTAGCTATTGACAGTTTCCCTCTGACCTTATTGGTTCATGGTTGCCTCTCCTCTCCTCTCCTCCCCCTGTTTGTACATCTACATTATTAACAATTTACAGAGGTCTAATTTGTTTTGCATTCATAATGTACATGTCTGTCAAACATGTTCACGTTTTACACCGATATGATGAAGAGTAAATCTTCAGCTATATGTAATTATCAAGTTTTCTGGCTTGTTGCCTGCCCCAGATCTAGTCAGCAAACATTGGAAACATGACATCAAGTGAGCACAGACAATGTTGATTACGCCTCCTGACAGGCTGTGCAAACATGGAGCAACAATGTGTTTTGCGGGCAATAATGAGAGAACCTCATTTAATAAATAGCAGTTTGGCCTCAGCTCATTCCAACAGAAATAAACCAAAACAATGGAGAACATTAATACAACATTTCACTCTTCATTTACATGCAGTGATAACTGTGCCATATTCCACATTTTGCTAATGGCAGTGGAGACACTGAGTGCATTTTAAAACATCCACGTGTTCTGGCACAAATAAATCTGAACTAGGTCCTTGGTCCTTTGGGAGTCCTTGTGCAAGTTTCTGAACATGGAAAAAAAAACCTAATGACTTCACATCTTTGACTTTGTTGCTCCTAATTCTTAATTGGTTACTCTGCTATTTACCATTTACAGGGACTCATGTAAATCACACCATTATAGAGTAAATCCACAGTTGTGGCATTTGTTCTGGAAAAAAAAAAATCCAATAAAGCAGCTGGATATTTCTTTGTTGCATTTATTCTAGTTTGTTAGGAAATGTTGAATACAGTAAATCTTACAGTCTTGTCACAGACATATGTCACAGTAAACTGAATCTGCACTGAATGATGTGTAACAAGAAAACTAATGTTTGAACTCATGTCTGTCTATATAGTGAAAAACAAAAGATCATTTGTGGGTCTTTTTCCCCAGTGAATGCATTGTTTTAACATGGTTTCCTTTGTATTACCTTGAATATTTATGTGACAAAATATTTCCCTCAGGATAAAACATGTCAGAGAGGAGACAGTGAATCAAGTCAACTCCATTTTAACAAGCTGACTTCTTATGTCAACCTCCTGTCATCTGCATGATCTTCATGTCTTCAGTTTAATTGCTTTGGTTCAATCTGCACATATATATTCAAATCATTCAGGAGAGGAGCCAAAATCAGCAGGTCTGTCATACGTCAGACCTGATAACACAGCTTATCTTAACATTTTCAACATCTGAATCTTCCGCAGCAGAACTCACTCTATATAAATCAAGCAGTGCATTTTCTGGCACATTATGCATAATTTACTGATAAAGGCTGCACGGAACATGTGTGTGTCCGAAGATGCCAACGTGTCATTACGCTGCATCACATTTACATTCCATCTGTGAATCCTGTAACAGCCTGAAAATGCCTCATGATTGTGTGCTGAGACTGCCCTCTGGTGGAAACAATCCTAATTACAGTCAGTGGACTGAGATGGTGTAAGAGCGAGGCGGACTTCTGCTAGTCCAGCAATCAGATTACAGCAGATAATACTGTGCAGGTTTACTTTAGTGAAAAAGAAAACAACCTGCCATTTAAATAGCTCATCAACTTTTCTTTTTATTTCATCTTTCATCTCGTGGAATCTTTGTGTTTCTTTCTTGTAGTTTGGCAGTATGTAGTCATAAAAAAGTTAAAAAAAGCAATTCTAAATGCAATGAGCTAATGCATAAAACTACCCCCCGATTTGTTCAGGCAGTATTGATACTGCTAATATGTCTAATGAGTGATTTTATGTATTTTAATACACACACTGTAAACATGTAAGTGCTTCAGTAAATAAATAAACCTTGTAATAAACCAAGTTAAGGCCATTTTACCTCAGTTTTGCAGGCATAAATGCTCGCAAAGATGGATTCAAATAACGAAAGTGTGTTTTAAAAAAAAAATATATTTAAAACATTGTGACGGTGTTTACTGGTGTTGTGGTGCTGCAAAGTAGATGATTAGCTCCGCCCCTTTTTTCAGTGGTACCAACAACACCCTATTAGGCCCTCTAATCCATAATCCCACTGACTCTTCGTAGGCCTGTTTAGTCTCTGTATAAGGCCTGTCCAACAACGTATAGGTCTGGATGTGATGAGGAGCGATAGGTCCCTCTGCCCCATAACTCATTTTCTCTGGCTGGTTCATTATCCAACCTGTAAACATAGAAAACAATGTTAATACCAATTTGGTGGAGCATTTGGGGTTGTGCCACATTAATAGAGATTAAATGAGATAAAACGTGATGAACGTACATTGACTGTGACATTAAAGACTCTTTTGAGTCGAATCATTAGATTTGTCACATACACATTTATGGAAGTTCTGGCGATTCTACAGGGATAGGCTGCAGCATAGGAATAAAGCATTAGAAGATGGATGGATGGACAGATGGATGGATGGAGGTTAGCCCAAAGGAAGTTTTTCCTGCACCTGTGCTTGTTTGGCGGTCACGACATGAACATGCCTACCACAAAGAATACCCAAGTCAACGTTTTCCTTAGTTTGAAAAGTTAGTTTGAATTATGCTTATTAATTATTAGTAATGTTTGTATACTGATACTCAATGTTTGAATACTTGCCAATTTTCCCTAATCATGAGGATATTGTTAAAAAATACTGTCAGAAATAACTGACATTATGTCATAAGTAACTATCAGACTCAAAAGATCACAGCAAAGACTGGAGAGAAAGACATACATTTTTTTTTTTATCATTTTTTTCCTGTATAATGTGAAGAAAATACACACAGTAAGCACTCACCCAGGGGTGTATATTACTGGGTCACTCCCACATGTCTCAGCTGCAGACACGTCTGGTGGCCTTGGTGCAGGTTTTGGTCTTTGATCTGAATGGCTGCGTCTGATAAAGGGTCGAGGTCCTTGAAAACGTACCGGAAACCTTCCACGACCTCCCCAAGAGTGTGAGGGAAAGAATTCACCAGAAGAGGTCCAAGCTTCAGGGGGCTGTGGAACCAGGCGTGGCTGGGCCTCAAACAGGGATGAAGACGCCGGACAAAAGAGTGAACGCACGTTGCTGATCTTTCGAGCAGCGGGCGAGTCTTCGCTGCTGTTTCGCCTGGACCATGTTCTCAGTTTTGGCGAGGCTGGTGGAGACGGTGCTTTGAAAAGATAGGAGGGGGTAGAATTTGAGCTCTGTTTTGCAACAGGTGGACTGGGAAGTCTTCTTTGAACTGCTGGTGGGGGGGGCAGTTTCCGGTTTGCAGGTGAGCTCGCTGAAGAGGTCACGGAAGGTTGCCTTTGAACGCTATGGGGGCTCGGAAGTCTTCGCTGCACACTGTCTGACGTAGAAGGTGTGGATGGCAGCATTCTCCCCTTGGAAACAGGTGGCGTGACAGGCGATTGGCTATTGATTTTTGAAGGAGTAGGCACTGCGGAGACTGTAGTGTATTCAGGCACTGAAAGACTTCTTTCATCTTTGTCTGCTGATTCATTTTGATCAGAAGATAGAGTTCTTGCTGGTGTGTTTGTCAGTGAGCTCTCAGAGTCTGAAATGTACCCCTTCTGCTCTTCCCATCCTGAGTGAGGATCTGGTTGCACATTTGATGCGATGATCTTTGACTGCCAGTCTTGACCTTTATGTTTGGAGGGTTGTGGTACAACGGCTTTGCTCGGCAAAACTGTCACTGGATGAACTGAAGCCCTCAGTCGTTGTGCCAGTGCAGCCGTTTTGAATTTAGGTGATTTTTCGACTTTCGTGTTTCGTGACACTGTTTCATCAGCGTTGTCAGCTGGAATGTTCTGGACACTTTCATAAGAATTGTCCATTAAAACTTCCCATGGAGGTGGAGGAAGACTATCAAGATCCAAGTAGTCTGTCTTTTCGGATGAAGAGGTTTGAGGCCTACAGCTGGTGACTCCAGTGCTGAGCACAGCTTCCATGTTTCCTAAACCAGGTAGGATAGGAACGCCACACTTCCGCACTCCTTTAAGCGGCCCCAGAGCTTCGGAATTGGATTGTCCCTCTATTCCATGACTGAACGTATCAATCAGCTTCTTGACAGAATTCTGGCCTCTGTAGAGGCCAGAAGACGGTCGCGGTGATGAAGGGGGGCTTGGGGGTGGATTGGAAACAACAGCAACCTCCTTTATGTTGTTTTCTCTCAATTTGTCTTCTGCAGCACTGCTGGCTGTGGTTTGTTTTTTGTTGATGTTCTTTGTTGGGCTTGATTTCCCTTTAAGAGTTTTTGGGCTACAGCTGATCTTGTCTTGTGAGAGATTTTTGCGATTTATTGCTGGAGATTGTGCTGGAGATTGATTTTGTTTACCTGGAACCGTCCTCACATTTCCACAGGCTTTGTTTTTATTTATTCGCTGGAGCCCCTGGATTGAGCCCTTGTCTTTTTCAAGCAACATTGCATCTCCACTTCTACAATGAATGGATTCTGCTGATCGCGACCGTCGCTCTGAAGCCACCGGAGCCTTTTTTACTGTTACCCTCTTAGAAGATGCTGCTGCTGGAGGCGTCCTTGAAGACAGTTCCTCCTCATCCATCCATTGTTGTCTACTGGTTTTAGGGCTGCCAACTACCTTTGCTTTGGTAGTAGACTTTTGGGAGGGCCCAGACTGTACCTTCCCACTTATGGCATTTTTCATCCTCAAAGTCATTTCTGAATTCTGGGGAGTCCCCACCGTCTCTGGGGGTAGACGATTTGAGTGTGGATCATACTCTGTAGGTGAGAAATTTGATTGCTTCAGAAACCCTACTTGTATAATTCCCATTCCTCTGTACATTTCCTCACCATCCTCATCATCAACATCATCTAAAGAGACTGACCCCAACGCTGAGTCTCTTTGGTCATTGGCCATTAAGGTCCCTATAGAGCATATTGAGTTTAGCGATGCAACAGAAACACTTGGACTAATTTTCCTTATGTGCGTCTGCCTTGAGCCTCCTCGCTGATCATTCATGGTGGTTGGTCCACTAGGACTGACAAGAGTGGTACTATTTGTCCCCAAAGAGCCACAACTCTCTCGTCTATGCTGTCTCTCAGATCCAGCAAGAGATTCACTTTCGGCCCCAATGCCACTGTCTTCGCTAAAGAGAGCAGAGTCCTCTGGTCCGGGTTTTCGTAGTGAGGCCATCTCAATGCGAGATAAGAGCTTCATTAGCCTAGTTTCGACTAAGCGCTTGATTCTTATTTTCTCAATTAAAATTTCTGAAACGGATGCAAAATATACAATGGCTTCCTCTAATGCCGTGTCTCCAATTCCACCAACCATGTGGCTGACAGTTTGCATTCTCTGCGTTGTGTATTGTAGGAGCTGCTGTAACAAATCTGGTGGGGGTTCAATATTAGTAGAGCTAACCTTTAGCGGCGGCACAGAGGAAGACAGGTTTCTGATTTGACTCGGCCAAGCAAGATGGTCTCCATGCTCTTTTAAAACCTTTTCTCCTTCATCTGCCATCTCCTCCAATCCCTGAATTACTTCTTCATAGCGTAGGGCCATAAAAGCAACCATAGGTTGCACAGAAACCTGTGTCTGAGTGGCTTCTTCCAAAAGCCCAAGTATGATGTCATACTTGGTTATGCCAGGATTTAAAAATGCATAAGCAGCTTGGTGAGCCTGAACTAAAGGTTCTGGAAAGTCCACCTTTTGTTCTGACAGGGCTCTGCCACGGTCCTTGTCTCTCTTTTTTGGCACTCTAATACCTCGAGGCATTTTCTTTGTTTTCTTGCCAGGCTTCTTTTCCACAACGTCCATTTTTTTATCTTTCTTCTGAAACTGTGAAACTGTGTTGCTGTCAACTCCCTGACCTTCAAATTTATCAATGTTTACCTCTTCAGGGCCCACCTCAAGAACAGATCTCTTTTTTTGTGATGAAACATGAGTCTCTCTCTGAAATACCTGTGTTTGTCCAGCTATCTTCTTATCCTTTGTATCACCATCTGGTAAGCCACTCGAATTGTGATGTTCTTCCATTTCCAGGCGTAAATCTCTGGAGCTTTCTTGAGGTGGAGCGAGCAACATTCTCCCTTTCCTTGTAGGACCCAGAGTCCCAAAAGTGTTGCCTTTGGATGGTGAGCAGCCCATTTCCTATATTTTCAAATTAAAACTAATTTTAGGCCTTCAGACAATCACAAAGATGTGGAGAGACTTGTTGAAAAATAGCCAAAATCCTCAGCCACCGGCGGTATCTGTCATGTTCAGATGGCCAAAGTTGTTCAGCCTGAAAAGATCCTTTCCCAGAAGTGAAGAAAAATATTGTTAAATCCATTTTGTAAAGAATCTCAGAACTGTCACATGCACCCCAAAGAAATCCGTAGATCGATGAGTACTTAAATTAAAAAAAAAAAAACGTATCTTGGTTTGTGCTATGAACCACATCCTTCAGAACTCCACAAAGGACAAGCAGCTGAAAGGATTAGTGAGTCTTTCTGTGAAGTCTCAGCATGCGCATATGTCACGTTAAACCATATAAAACTCACCTACTTGTAAGACCATAAGCTCATTACGGTAATGCAGGTTGCCATCAGGTGCTTTTTATAGCCTGTAATGGAGTCTCCTTATTTAGCTTTTTACATATCACTTTAATGAACACTATATAAGATCCACTTCTATAAAAGATGATAATATTTTCTTTCTTTCTTTTTTCATTTTAATTATAATCTTTGTGGTAGAAAATATAATAATTTTATCAATTGTAATAGACAGACAATGATTTTCCAAATATTTCTTTTTGTTTTTTTGGTTTTTTTTTATTTGCTTTGGTGTCTTTAAAAAGCCAGGAAAGCTTTAAAAACATTGCAGGGCTCAATCAATTGTGTTCTAAATGAAAAATTTGAACATTGCCTTAAGCATAAAGTTTAATATTCTGCTGTTTATTCTGCTATTTACCTAGGCTCCGATTGGATGCAGTTTAAAGTTTGACCACTAGCCGGCAGAAAAGTGTTAAAATACGAAAATACGATCCTTGAAGATTTCGCTACAATAGGCTACAAGGAATAGCTTGCATTTTTTTTTAAATGCAATGGTACAACACAAATAAGGATTTAATAACGGCATTTATTTGCGCAATCGTTGATGCCATTTCAAGGATTCGACAAAAAAAATCAAAGAACGCGTTTTAGATACATCTTTTCAATTTATCCCGTATTTTCTGCTCCTATCCAGTAGGCGGCGGTAGTACAATTGTCACCTGTTGAGAAATCCGAAACACAAGACAGTCGAGATGGTGGAGGGAACGTGCGACAGGTCTACGCGCCACCCCGTCACCTCGCGCAAGTGTGCTGCTGTTAGCAAAGGTCTGAACCGAGCTCTGGTCCAAAGGCTTCATCCCAACGATTAACAAGCTCGTTTATTGGCTTTAAAATAAGGTAAGTGTTGTTTATGTCAACGTTTTATTCGCTTTAGCGCTGTGACACCCAGCTTTGACAGCAGGAACTCTCATAAATTATCGCCGAAGGCGACAATTGCCTGAGGAAGCAAGAGATCTGCGCATGCGTGAGATGGCGTAAAGCTGTCGGCGTTACTGTGAAAACAAACTTTTACAACACTAATTACAAACTTTTACATCCTAATCACTGACTTGACTAATTCAAAAATAAGCACGGTATTTGATGAGTGAATATGAGGTGGCATAAAGCTTCATCGCCCGAATAGTCGCTAAATAACGGCATAGTAGATTTCCATAATAAACAATTAGCATGTTATTGTATAAAACGTTCGATAGACAAAAAGTGATTAAATACACCTTTTTTATGTAAACCAACCAATTGGCCAAAAATTGTTTTGTAGTGTAGTATTATTATTTTTTAAAAACTGGGCTTGGGTTTAAACAAGTTATGTTTTAAAAAAAAAAAAATATCTCCGTATAACTGTTGATATAAATGTGGATGTGGATTCTTCTTCACAGAAAAACCTCCTGGTTATTTACCCCACGGGCATTGTGATAAGCATGCAGGTTTACTTTTTTTTAAAAAAGTTGTAAGATATATATATCCCTTTTTATGTTTTCTCCTACAGAAATGTGTTTGTGTCATGTGTTTTCACAGCAGAGAACTGAAAAAATGATGAAGCATAAAAGCAGACGTCATCATCCTCCCCCCTATGAAACTGTTTGGGTGAAACCCATAACTGGTTCACACTCCGTTCAAATCAGAAGAGAGCTTGGGCTAAGAAGAGCTGAGAACCGCCCATGCTTAGGGAAGAATCGGCCCAGCCTGCATCTGATTGATATATGTTGTGCTAAGAGGACCAAATCCGTAGCCCGAACATTTGTCATCGATTCGCAGGAAATCGCATCCTTCTTTAACCTCTTTGGTAAATGAAACAAAATTGGAAAAAAAAAAAAAAAAAACATGTTTAACCTGAAAGAATTTAAGAAATGTTCAAGGCATGCTATGTAATATCGGCTTTTGATTACAGATGACCAGCTAATCAGGGACTTTTTGTTGAAGGATTCTTGCTGTAAAATGACTGACAAGGTAGATGTATTGATCAACTAGCCAATATCATGCTGAAGCTATGTCTAAGCAATTAACTACTCCTTCTTATCTGCTAGTACCTTTTAGCTATGACCTTTGTGTACTTCAAACGAGCTTGCTTCGCTGTTGCTGAGTACACCAGGAAGAATTTTTTTATTGCTCTGTAAGTTTGAAATGAGTTTAAATGGTGTTGTGTATAATTAGCCCTTGCATAAATGTGGTGTCTGTGCTCCAAATGTAGATATCTCGCTAACACCATGGAGGAGGATGAGGAAGAGATTAAGTACGAAATATTCCCGTGGACACTGGGCAAGAACTGGAAGAAGAAATTTCCCAGTTTCCTCAAGCAGCGAGATGAGCTATGGGCTCGTATGGAGTACAGAGCTGCTGTTAGCAGGCATTGTTGCGAAGAGGTGAAATGTGGGAAGATAAAGGGTGTCTTCTTTTAAAACTCTAACCTGTCTATTAATCCTGTCTCTCTCTCTGCAGGTGATGGCCATCTCCCCCTCCCATTCTCTGTGGCAAAGAGAGCGTTCCGAGCACCACAGTGGCGCCCAGCGTCAGTATGGCGACCATTCTCTCACGGTTCCCCGCGGACCCTTGGCCTCACCTGTCTTCTGCGCTCTGTGTAACCACGGCTCAGGCTCGTCTTTTTCTTGCAACAACTCTAAAGAGAATCTCATTCCTGTTTTTCTGAATCCCTTCACTACAAGGGATTCTAAGAAAACTTTAGCCAGGGCTGCAAATTATCCATCTTGCTGCAGTGCTGAGGGTTTTCCCGGTAGGTACCACCAGTACAATCGGTTGAATTCTGTTTGTTATTTCTACTTCTTGTTGCACATTTCTACTTCTGGTTGCACATTCTCTTATTGCACATTATTGTATTGTAAATATATTATGCTAATTGTGACGACACTGCTGAAACAAGTCAATTTCCCATGTCTGGGATGAATAAAAGTACTTCTGTTAGTGAAAAATCAGGAAATTATGTCTAAATTATTTACATACTAAACTACTAAGTAGTACATAAAATAATTACAAATACAGCTAAATAGGATAAACTCTGCAAAGTTCTTGTCCTGAACTAACCTATGTGTGATGCTGTAATTTATTCTTTAACCCCTTACAGACTATTTAGGTTTGTTGACAGGCAGATAATACCTGCTAGGCGTTTCCGCCTTGCGAACCTCCGCCGGTGCCTAAATTATCTTTTATTTATATTATTTTTATTCATATTATTATATTATTTCTAATTATTATATTGATTATGGTTCTAATGGCTCACTGCCTGTTGATCATATTGAAGACACTTTGTCTCCGACTAGTGGTCAGATTTGAAAATGACATGCGATTGGGCTCAGACTTCAAATGTTCAGAGGGCAACGGTCCCCTATGCCTTTACAAGAACAATGTTTTTTTGTTTGTTTTTTAAATACAAAAAAAAATCACATCCCTGAGACTGCAATAGTTGTTTACCTACTATTATGTCCAATTCTACCTAATGTTGCTAATTTAATAAAGTATAAAATAAATTCAGGACATAAGGCCTTAAATTAAGGTTTTGCAGATGGTCTTATGGGACAACCAGTGTAGACGTGTACTTCTTGACCTCAAGCTGCATGAGGACCTACAAACCTTTTAATGAATTTAATGATTCATTTTAATCTCAAGGTGTATAATGAACAAATGCAAAGCTTAGAAATTACATTTCCAAACAGAAGGCGGTACTTTAAACTCTGATTTTTACAGTCTTTTGACAAATGTATTTATTTTTTCAAAGTATTTAACTTTTTTACAAAATGAAATCATCTTGATGATTGGATTAGTAACAATGGTATGAATAGATTTTTCTTGTGTTTCAGCAGATAATTTAGATGAGTTTTGCAGCGGGTCCACCAATGACCACTCCATGGACTGGTTCCTGATAGAGGAGTAGAACACCTTAGCCTGCTGAAAGCCTGCTGAGATGCGTCATCCTGATGGTTCCTCTTGAAGTTTGTCTTGACTGAAAACACTCCAAGTGTTAATTCTGCAGATGGTTAAACATTCTAATGCAAAGTTGCTGAAGGTCTGACAAAACTTCTGATGTGCGAAAGTTCTAGTTTGACTGTTTTTTTGCGGTTCGAATAAACACTGATGTTTGCATATCTGTCACCTGAGATTGAACATGATGAAAGCCTGCTGTGCACAGTTGTAAAGAACCAGCATAGCCAGTTGAGTTTTGAAGAAATAATATGTATTTGCAGAGTGTTTTTAATTTAACTGACTTTCAGGACTATTTAAAATAAAAAAACAACTACTTATTTGCTGTAGATGTATTATTAATATACACCAAAATAAGGAAACTGAGCATATATTTTCCAAGTGACACACACAGTAAATTGAGTTGAAGGTTGACCACTACGGCACACACTTTCTCAGTTTGACCAGGAATGCTGTGAACGGAGGAGCGGATCAAGATTATTGCAACTTACAGAAAGATGCACTGTAAAAATATAAACTAATATCTTACCTGTGTGGCTCATCTGTTCAGGGTGAGGTCTAGCAATGTAGGGAACGCTCCCAAAGTCTGGCCGACTCTGGGTGGTCGTCTCTGAAGAGTTCAAAGTGGAATCAAGACATTCAGCATGGATCAATGCAAATGTGCCATCTTCATTTTATTTTAGATCACCTTGGCTAGTGACCACAGCTGCCTCCTCCCTCTCCTGCTGCTGCTCGTCACCGGACAGCACTGGAGGTTTCCTGATGCAGTAGCTGCCGTCTTTCTGGAGAGCCGGAGCCACCGTCCAGTCACGGAGAGGAACCTCGATGATGCGTTCACACAGCAGAGGCAGTGCCAAACATCGAAGCCCCTCCAGTAGATCAATGACCTGCGTTATGCTGTGTTTCAGAGCAACCAGCAAAGGGCAATCAGTTACATTTATTGGGATACATCTGGACAGCACCTTAATGACAACAAATTCCCTACGTGCAAAACTCGTATAACTAAATAAAGTCACAGTTATTTGAAGACAACAGTGTAATCAGCAGCCATCTTAAATTAATAATTGATTAATAAATTCGGTCTACTGAGGGTTCCTCCAATATTTCAACAACAAATTCTAATTTAAGGGCATTTTTAATGAAGTAGCAGACAGAAAAGTCTGGAATGTCAAATGTGATGGTAAAAATTAGATCTATACAAACTTTACGAGGTATACAGCACACACAGCTCCGGGATACAGGTGTGGAATAACGGTGGGTAAGGCCAGGTGGGGGTTGATAAGGTCGAGAGCAGCCTGCAGCACATATTAATATATACATTTGCTAATCTTGCAAAGAGAGTAAAACATTATTTAGTTATTTTAGGGGGGAAGAACTTCTCTCTCTATAACTTACCGCATGAAATCCCTGACCAGAAAGGAGTGGGGATGCTGAACAGAGGTCAGTGTTGAGGAACCGGACGTTGTCGGGCCACTCCTCCCCTCGGCGTACGCTCCACGCCCTCCTCCAGCCTTTGTAGTTCAGTACAGCTCTTCGGTGGTGGTCCTCCCTGACCTCCACACTTGTTATGGAGCCTTTAGAGCCAACTGGGAATTATACGCACACACAAACACAATAATTATGTACAGAATTAATATTTTGAAAGCCTTTTGCAGCTTTTTTTTTTTTTTTGGACAGCTAAATTGCTGTTGTCTCAAGTTTGTTAAAGGTTTCTTCATATCATTTTACTTTTAGCAGCTTTAATTACAGCCATGTCTTCCATCAAATCACTTTAAATAACCACTTTAACTAACTGCCCTATAAACATGCCGAAAACCTCTGTCACGGAGTATAATAAATGATCAAATGTGAGAGAATACATGTTTGAGGTCACTTCAGTTCTTAGACAACAATTTCTGTCAATGACCTGCTCTGGACAGGAACAGAGACATGGCTCCAGACCCTGAGCCTGACTCCAGCACACGGTCCCCTTCTGTGACATCCATCATCATCAGCATGGTGGCGGCATCCTGGGTAAAAGAGAGATCTGTAAGATCCACTCGTCAGTACAAAACATATTGTATCCCACCATGTCTTGTACCTTCGGATAGGCAATGGCTGGTCCTCTTTTCATTAACAGCACATAATCCTCCAGACTGGGCCGGCGGATGAGGATGGATACCCCCCTCCCAGTCTGTAGGAACTGACCCGAGCGCTGCCCAACTATGTTGTCGTGCTGGATGAACCCCCAGCTGCTCATCACTCGTGCCCCTGATTGAAGCTGGAAGAGTTTCTTGAACTCCACCCGTCCTTTCTTAGAGTACTCGGCGACGAGCAGCTCCCCGAAAGCGAGCAAGCGCTCGCCGGGCACAGAAGGGCAACTTGCCTCCTCCTCAAATGCCGCATACGAATGAGCGCCGGGGCTGTTGGGTTCTTCAAGTGTGTCTGAGTCATTCTCAGTGGTTCCACTATGTTCTTGGATAAAGCGCGTTTCCGAAAGCTCTGTTTCATCTGTGGTCTCTGTCTTGTTCTGGTCCCTCAACTGCATGACCTCCGGGCTCAGGGCGTCCTGGGGCAACAAGCCACTGATCCTCTCCAGGGGGGACAACGGTCGCCTCCTCCTGGACAGCAGTGTCCACCTAGAGTTCAACTCGGGACTCAAATTTGAATTATCTCCCTCAATCTCCTTCAGTTTAACAAAATTTGCAGAAAATGTTCGCAGCTCTCTCCTATATTTATGGAGTTTCAAAAAGAGAACACGGTTATTGTTTATTCTCACCAATCGTCGCATACACGCGAGTCCAGCCATTGTATCGGTTTAAACGATAGTTTCCGAAATTTATGGCATGAAGGCTATATAACTGTTATAACGTTGGTCTCCAGCTCGGCGGTGTTTACAGTATGTAGGACACCATGTGTGGAAACACGCGCGTAATGAGCGTCATAAACGAGCGACGTGTGTAACTTACACGTACCTACAGGTGGCGGTAGTGCTGCAAATTCTTGTGTGTTTATGGCTGATTAACTTAAAATTGTGTCAGCTGAAAACGGACTGATAAAACGTAACTTGGTCGTACAGCCAGTTCCTTAACGCGCTTCTGTGTAAAATAGCGACTAGAGAGAAGATTAACTCTAAGCCAGGTTGATAAGTAAACCAACTAACATAAAACATGGCATTATGCTTACCAAAAATACCATTCTTTACAGAAAAGTGTTTTATGTTTATTATTCAAGTGGGTGTGTCTTAGAATATGACGCGCGGCGCTGTGACGCTTCCGCGCATGTTCTCAGAGGGGAACACGTGGTTTGTGTAAACCACGCACGCACCCTCGAGCAGCGTTTTAGAAATGGCGGACGTTGGTGGCAGTTCGTCGGTACAGCTACCTTGCGTTTTTTCACCAAAAACAAGACAGTACTTAGCTTTGTGTGCCCAAGACGGAAAACTTCGTATATGGAATACAGACAGTAAAACACTTCACCAAGAATACGTGCCTTCAGCCCATTTGAGTGCCACTTGTATCTGCATATCCTGGGGACCATGCCGGACACTCAAGGTATGTTCGGCTGCTTTGGAGTTCAATTAGCTGCATTGGCTAGTAAGGCCTTAGAAAGCTGTTTGTTGTGGATTAATGTAGAAGTCGACCCGTGAAATAAATGCATCCCTGTTTAGTGGAGGAATCCCCCTGAAATATGTCTGTTGATGTGCAAATGCTGGTACTTTCCCCGTAATATAGTTACGACGTCGGGCTAGCCACGGTAGCTTTCAGCTAGCTTTCTACAGCTGCAGGACGCACATGTGTGTCCCACATGGTAGTCGAGAAATGATGGAAGACGCTTTAGAACTGGATTTCTGTTCGAATATACTCATAAGCAGTATTTACTGTTGCTGAAATGGCCTGAATGTTAAATTAGCATTCTGTGATGACAATCAGCGTTGCAAATAAAGTCATAATTTAAGTTAGCACTAGCCTACCACCGCTTCAGAAGCGTGTACCACCATGACACTTATGAAAGGCTAAACTCAAAACGTTTCTTAATTTTGTTCATTTTATTTAAAAGTCTAGTTCCAATTAATACATAAAAAATACCATTCGACACCGTTGTAAACGCTGAATCGCAAGGATATTTTGTTTCTTCGTTTGGAACATTGTAGCATAGTATCAAGTGATTTTCTTTTTTTAAAGTGAAGCTGCTCAACTGTTATGCAATAACGCAATATTCAGATAGTAGCTCTGAAAAATAGCCCTGAAAGCTGTTTGTTTATTATAATTATAAATCGTTCTGGTGCATTATTTATAACCACAGTTCACTTCAATAGACTGAGATTTAAATGCTAATCGAGATGCAGGCCCTGTAAATGTGTCACGTCTATATTCTTTTTTGAAGTCAAATCACAAATGTGTCATGTTTTAGGAGAGACCTCAGAGGAAGAAGAGGAAATCCGAGGTGGGACAGGTGGAGGAGAATGCGGACCTGTTGGCGATGGGCACAGCAGCCGGTACCGTGCTCATTTATAGTACAGCAAAGGGAGCGCTGCACTGTACGCTGGTGAGTTTGAGCTTCAGCACACAGGAGCTGTGACCTGCATGAGTGTTATGTTTCTAACTTTGAAATTTCACGTAATTCCTGAAAATCAAATGTAAACTTTTAGATGTAAATGGTGTATGTGAACAACAGAACTCCCAGACTCAATAATATAGCTGCTATAGAAGAAATCCAATCTGATGTAGAATATTGTTTTTCTCTGCCAGGATGGAGGCCACAGCGGAGGGGTGAATTGTGTCCAGTGGCACCCAGATGACAGTTTATTGTACAGCGGCTCAGATGATACGAACATCGTTGAATGGGACCTGCAGACGGGGAAGACAAAAAGGTGTGTACGTAGTTCAGAGACATTTTGATTGACGAAAATAATTCAGTTGTGTCAGAAGATGCTCTGTGATATTTTATCCTTTTATTAGATGCAGCAAACCTGAGCCAATTATGCCTTACATTAGCAAGCCACATATAGATATAATGTGTAAGGTTTTATGTTTGATTACGGGGTGCAGAACATTATTTATAGAAAGTTATCGTGTAGTTCTGACATCAAGCCTTGTAATATTATGCTAGGGAAAATTTATGTGAAATCTAGGATTCCCAATCCTGTCTGTAATCACTCCAATGTTTAGTGAATACCTCAGATTTTGAGGAAGAAGAAAGACTTATATGGCTGTGAACTGAGTGAGTAATGGCTTTATTGGCTGTTTTGTGACTGGCAGATCCGGAAGACACGCATTCACTTGCAAAAAGTCTCTGGTTTATTATCCTTTGAAAGAAATTCAAGGGCTTTCTCGCATGCCCTAATGTTAAAGTAGTAATTGTGTAAAAGTAATTGTAACATTAGACCACCCTGATTTTTTTGTCCATGTTTTCCACAGTAAGTGGAAGGCAGATCGCGCGGCTGTGACCAGCCTTTGTGTGAGCCCCGATGGGAAACTGCTGCTGTCAGCAGGTCAGACAATCAAGATGTGGGATTTAAACACCAAGGAGGTCTATAGGGTGAGTCTGCACATCTGGGATGAGACGCCATATGTACAGGTGGGTGTGTCTGTCTTACCGGGGGTTTGCCACTCTGACTGCAGAAATTCACGGGCCACTCCACAGCTGTGACGACCCTGTGCTTTGCCACCACACGGCCTCCTGACAGCAACGGCCTCTATTTTCTGTCCGGGGCGGCACACGATCGACTCCTCAGTGTTTGGTGAGTGCCTAGGCGTCAGGCACGATGTCAGATCTCATCTAGTCGTTGGCCATGCTTGTTCGCTTGTTCGATGTTTGCGGACTTCATTTTTTTTCCCTCCATAGGCAAGTGCGAGAGGATGGAAAGGACAAGAACTCAGTGGTGTCATTTGCGCTGACTGATGAGCCGCGACACATCGACCTCATCGCATCGAAGAGCAGGGAGGAGGTTAGAGACGGACAGTGTATCCAGTTTTGTACCCAGCTGTTAGCAAACTTGTCTGGTTTAGAATAGAATAAAATTCTTGATTATGTAGTCCTTTAAGGCCCACAGCCGAGCCAGAATTTCTGTCCTACCGGGTGGATGCCTGCTCTTACCCAGAATCCCAATTTTCTTTGTGAAAGCGGTTGCTTACCTGCTAGGACGTGAGACCGGGCTGGATTATGGGCCTCGTAGGAATGGGTTAATGGTCCCTCCAATAGAGTATAGAATGTCATCTCAGTTCCCTCACAACAGTGCAAAACATCTCCAGTATATCAGAATATCAGTTACTTGGAAGATGATCAAAATAGGGAAAACATTTTGTAAGCTTTTATTATGAAGAGCTCTTTAAATTGCATTAGCTCTGGATATGCATCTGACATTGAAACTCCTTTGTGTTGTGTAGTTATGGCAGATTTCCTGTCAGTCCCTCTTACCTCAACTATTGACCATTTGTCTTTCTTCCAGGTGATGAGGCTGGCGGTGGTGTGCAAGGATGGGCAGCTGCATCTTTTTGAGCACTTTTTAAACGGGTGAGGTGCCACCACTGTGTTTTTTTTTTTTTGTCACGCACCTGCCAGTAGCAACGCAACAACAAGATCCAACAACCACCTAATGACAAACACCTTTAAAAGGAAATGACATTAAATATTGTACTAACTTGTCCCATTTAAACGTTGTCTCCACAGTCCCTGTAAGAAACCGTTGACACCTTCGTGTACGGTGCAGATGTCTGACACGAAAGACACACCGATGCCAATCCCACTGCTGGCAGCTGCCCTGCGAGCAGATATGCAGACTCTGACGTTGGCCTATGGGAACCACTTACAGCCCGTCATGGAGAAAGTGGTGAGCGTACACACACGCACACACAGTTGCAAATATACATTAATGATGAGCCTATCCTGTGATGGCTCGTATGATGGATGCACCTCAGTTTGGTTTCAAAAAATATATATTAAAAGTTCCTCCTCATTCTCATCTGTACAGGAGATCAACACAGCAGAGAGGCGCGTCTGTTTGACTCGGGATGTTCAGACCAGCTTGTCTCTTTCCATGGCAACCACAGTGTCCAAGGTAACAGCGATCAGATAAGATCTTCGGTCAAGCAGTTATATTTTGACACGCTCTCAAGGTTTGAGATGGTTTTATTGGTCAAAGTGGTTTCTAATATGAACTTAATTGGGTTTTTTTTCCCCCAATCCAGGTGAAGACGCCAATTGTCAACGCCAACAGCAAATTGTTGGTGCCTGGGCTTCCCGGTCACCAAGCCGCAGTCAAGGGAGCCACAAAGGGGTCAGAGAAAAGGAAAACAGACACCAAAGAGGTTAGTTAGATCATTGACGTGTTGTCAGGGATAATACAGCGCATGTTGGTGTTTTTTCTTCATCTGAACAATTTGAATGTTCTTAAATATTAACGTGTGCACATGCTGGACATGTGCACATGTGTTTTGCACCAGATGACGATAGCAGAGCGAATAGGAGAAATAGATCTCTCCAGCAAAAAGGGAGCTCTGAAAGGAACAGCCTCCCTACAGACAGATAATTTTGCTGTGCTGCTCGTGCAAGGCCTGGAGAGCAACGACGCCCAAATCCTAAACGTGAGTAGTTTTCCGGGTCTAAACGATTAGGTATTATCCAAGTAATGTTGTAAACTCATCCCAGATCAATACTTTTGTTTCCGTTGTTACAGAAAGTTCTTCAGACACATAAAGAAACCGTTATAAAGAAGACGGTTGCTCAGTTACCCCTCCCTGCTGTGTTACCTTTGTTGAAAGAGGTAAGTCCTGTGTTTGTGTATGATGTACAAAAATGTTTGTTTTTTGTTTTTTTAAATAAGTGAGCTTGGATCAATGGTTTCTTGTGTATTTTTTTTTATTAGCTCACAAAAAGACTTCAAGGACACCCTTTTACGTAAGTGGAGCTTTTTCTTTTCACTTCAGAGATTTTTTCCATGGGTTTTATTCTAAAAGCCTTCAGTTTAACCGTCAAGCTCACAAATGACAGCAAAGCCACCGTTGTCTCCCACAGGGCTGTTTTAATGACCCGATGGCTCAAGGCTGTGCTTGTGCACCACACATCATATTTGGCATCGGTGAGTGCGTTTGCATTTGCTTTAGTTGTTTCATACCACATTTAACACACAGTTTTTAGATGCCACCTAGTTCAGCGTTTACTCTCGTGACAATTTAAACATTTTGGCTGCTTGTGACAAGAATCAAACAAATGATGCTGTGAGCTCTACTGAATCACAGAATAAACTGTTTAAACCTTTTGTGCTCCAGCATCAACATCTGTGGACAGAAAACTGTTTGAACCACATTACAAGGACACTCGAGAGCAAGCGCGTCACCCACATGAATACCGTATTTTCCGGACTATAAGTTGCACTTTTTTTTCCTAGTTTGGCTGGTCCTGCGACTTAAACTCTTATATATGTTAATTCACACTGACTGACATGACCAAGGCGTAAATATTACCTATAGCTGCAAGGGGGCTTATAGCAACTTACAGTCCAGTGCGACTTGTGTTTTTTTTCTCCTTCATGGCGCATTTTTTGACTAATGCGACTTATAGTCCAGAGCAACTCATAGTTCGAAAAATACGGTATAGGTCAGGGTCTGGCATCTTACCAGGTTGTCCACCCCTGTCCCACTAGCTGAGAAGCCAGTGCAAAAGTAGTTGGAAACTTTGAGGCATTAAGTGTGTCATGGTTTCCATAGATTTAGAATTTTGTGTGCCTATCGCTATATATTCCTGATAGTTAGCAGCCCTAAAGTAATTCCAGAATGGCAAGGTTTCAGTGACTAGTTTAGTCAGTTCCTGATTAACTTGATGTTAGCTGGGATCTAAACAATTAAAGATCTGATAATGGAAATAAGCTTTCAATTCTTTTCTGATTGATTTCACATCTGGTTTAGTTGGCACTACCTCATCCAAGCTGTATAATGTTGGGTAGAAATGTTGATGTTAGATACAAGTGATTATGCTTTAAAAGTGATTTCGGACACCTACTCCGTGAGCTGATAACCCTCTAACCTGTTAGGACATCGGCTCTATACTCATTTCACACGATGACGGTGGGTAATGTGACAGATGGCACCCTAGCAGTCTCGGGCTCGTCACCGTTGGTTTCCTGCCGTTGTAATGTTTTAATATACTGAAATGATCCATCTGTTTAATCCACAGCTGCCAGACTTGGTCACCCAGCTGGGGTTGCTTTATCACACCATCGAGAGCAGAGTGAAGATGTTCCACAAGTTAACAAAACTACACGGAAAACTATACCTCCTAATATCACAGGTTGGTTTGACTGTTTGAGGCATCAGTCCTATATTTACTGCAAGCATAAACTTCATTAAAGACCAGGGACTGACTAGCATAGCTTTGGGTCATTTTATGTTGAACTGGGTCCGTCCAATTTGTTCTTGAGATCATAGCTATGGTCGTATTTTTATAACCTTAAAGATGTTTGTTTTTGCTTGAGTAGCTCTGTTCAGGGCTTGAAATAAAAAATAGAATTTAGCAACACTGTATGCAGCTTATAAGGAGAAATTGAATAAACTGTAAATAAACTGTAAATCACCTTCCGCCATATTGCGGAAGGTGAACCGCAATATGGCGAGGACCACTGTATATTATTTTAATGTTCTTTGATAAATCTTCGTTTCAAATATATAAGATAAAGTAAAAGACACAGGAGGAAAATAGTAATAGAAAACAAGTAAAATTCTTGCAGGAATACAGAACATTTTTGGATGTGTCATCATGTGCTCTTATTTATTAAAGCCTGTGGCAAAACACATGTTAATCTTTCTTTGTATCACTAGGTGGCAGAAAATGACCGAAAGACCACAGTAACGACGGTCGACCACGAGGCTAAGCTGGTGTATGAAGAGGGTGAGTCCACTTTTATCCATAATTGGTGAAGCTTCTCAGTTGACTGAGTCTGAATGTCAGCTGAGAGAAGTGAAGTCTTGAACTCGCACAGTTCAGAATGATGATTGATTTTAAGGTTCAACCAGTGACACTAGTTTTTTTTTTTTTTTTTTTTTTTTTTTTTTTTTTTTTTTAAAGAATATCGTGACTGGAATTAGGATATCCTTTTGCAAATCACTCAGGCTCCTCATAAATGAAGTCTGAGATCACTTTACATTGAAAAAGGAAGGACTGTCTATCATGCTGCCACTCGTAACGATGCACTGCACGCAAACAGGGCTGCTGTTGCTTGGCAACCTGACTGGCAGGGTTCAGATCCCCCCTTTTGTGAGGAACACGGCTCTACTGTGTTCACATTCATTTTTCAGTTCTGTTCTAAATATAACACCCAGGCTGAGCCTAACTGGAAATATCTTTCAGGAATTAATTGTTGTATAATTAATTTTTCAATATCCTTCGGTGATCCAGAAAGTGAAAAAAGTTTACAAAAAGTGGATGAAGAGGAAGCTGTTGCTGCATATATAGTTGTAAAGTAATGCTTGTCAGAAAGTCAGAGAGGATTAATTTGATTAGTTTGGTGCAAGCACTTTTCCAATTATTCTGTTTGGTGCATTAATTAACCTTTCCGTAGCAGCAAGTGGCGTTCATTAGCACCAGTGCATTAGCATTAAAAAAAATGCACATGCAGCCATGCCCCTGAATCGCCATGATTTCACTAAGCTAGTTAGCTGCACCTTCACTAATGCGCAGGTTACCTGTGAAGCAGATGTCAGGGGCACTGTGTCCCACCCCCAGTACCATCTCTGATGCTGGGTTACGATCTATTGTACAGATAATTGACCCCTCCTTAGAGGGAGAGGACATGATATCGCAATGATTCCATCGCAATCAGTCCATCTTAGATCAGCCCGGTGTTGCAGAAGGTAGTACTGGATCTGGTTTATGTGTGGTCCCTCCCTGGAAAACATGTTGCTAATTCATCCACAGGACTTGTGGATTCTTCAGGATTTTTAGATTTGTTTATATTTGTGTGCAAACAGAGTCATCTGACGAAGATGAGGCCCCCGGCGATGAAGGTCTTCCCGATGACGATTCTGACGTAAGTTCTTAGAACCTGAACTACCCACAAGATCTGCTTGGTTTTGGAAAACAAATGAAGACGTTCACCTTTTGGTCTTTGTTAGAACTGGGAAGAGGAGGAAGCAATGGAGGAAGACCAGGATGAACAGGTGGACCGAGAAAAGGAGGATGATGATGATGATGATCCCGAAAGTCAGCTGGACTCCAAAGCTAATGGGGAGGATGATATGGAGCATGAAAATGAGAGTGAAGAGGAATGAGGAGAAATCATACATAAAATTGGATTTCAAAGAGTTATATATGTACTTTAGTTTTATTTTCATGTTTTTGATTTTATTAGAATGGTTTTACAAACTCAGTAGGCAGACTCTGGCCACCAGGCCGTGTCATGGCACATCTTGACCACCAGGGCGGCGACATTTCCTGCCGTCCGAGGAGGCGGCGCACCATTTTCCACAGAAAGGTGGCGGATTCCGTTCGTTTCCGGGCAGTTGGCATGATTGAAAATCACAGAAAAGGAATTTTTAAACATTTTCCTTAAAGTATGACCTACAGTCTACGTTCCAAGTTTAAAACGCTCATGGAATTAAAAGTTTCTGGAGGATTTTGCATAGATAAAACTGACGGGACGATTGGTTCATGTTTAACCCTGCAGGCCGATGGGAATGTTTTTTGCTGACGCTGGGCTCGAATGCAGCGCGCCCAGTTAATCTTTGCTGTGCAGAAATACCTCCTGACCGTGACAAGACCATACATCATTTCCGCACACAATGTAAATCTTTCTGTACAATGAAGTGTTTGTATGAGCTCCTCCTTCTACAGTTGACCCTCAGAAATCCTCGGGATTAAATGAATTTCTGTAAAGTTTCCCTCTCAGATTTTTTTTTTTGGAAAGTTTTGTTGGGGAAAAAAAAATATATACCGTCATCATTTGAACGCAATGAAAACTTCTTGTCTTTCTGAAAATTTATATTAAAAGTAAAATATTAATTTACTCAAGTATTCAGATTCTTTGCTCAGTACTTGAATGATGAATCGCCTTTATTTGGGGGCTTTCTGCAGATTCTCTCTGTTGGGTTGGATGGAGACTGTTGTGGGACAGTCACGTTACCCAGTCTGAAGACCTGAGCTCTCTGGATCAGGGTTTTATTAGACGACTGCCTTGAGACATTCATCATTCTGACCAGTCTTTCCGTCTCAGCCCCTGAGGAACTGGAAACTTTCTCCCGTTTGCGGTACGTGTCCAGTGGTTACGTTAACAGCCGTAACCTTGTGGACAGAAAACATCAGTTTTACACGACAGTTTTATTGCATTATAAAACAGAAGATCCATGTGATCACTCTATACAGCGCCCATTCACTGACACCAAATTAGCCAAACCGAATAGTTTAGAACTCTTTCTTTAACATGCAAATGAACCCTTCCTAGTCAATTTCCCATGTCTGGGACGAATAAAAGTACTTCTTTCACAATAAGAGCACGTACTGGTCACTGAACTACTGTAGCCAGACATCTAATTGGTTTGCATTCATTAGCTTCTACCTGAATTCATTTAGAAATCCTTGTGTGTGTTTTATAATAAATCACAATGGGGCTTATTTTATTACACTAACAAGGTTTGTCCACACCATCTGACCTTTGAGCATCTCTGATGAAGGATAGCTGTTGAGTATTGATTAGATCTCCTGAGGGAAATGCCTCCCTGTCACGTTATTGACACCTCTGCGCCAACAACACTGTAAACACTGGTAAGAAGAGACTTAAGCTCATTAGTTTGTGGTTGAAGTTCAGCAAATGGGTCATAAAGTCAACCCTTTTTTTGATGACGGGCTGTAGAGCCACTACCCCTGACAAACTAAATTAATCCACTCAGACACTTGCTGCTGTAATTGATGGAAGACAAACAGAGACATTACTAGCCATGGGAAGAAATTTCATGCCTTGGTTTTGTTAAGAGATGCAAAACTGTCACAATGCAGAGAAATTATGTGAATTTCTAAAACATGCGTGGATATATATATATTCTGTATATATTATTCTGTTATGAACATTTTTGAGCCATTTAGCAAGTTCCTGCAGATCATTTCATTTTGATGAGTGGTGACCCGACTGCATTCATTTTTTTTTTAATTATATCAGAGATCATTATATTATTTGTCTCCGCTGTAGCAAATTGGATTAAAAAATGTAAAACGTACAATGAAAGTATGCCATTTGGTGATTCGCCCGGCTCTACAATACCTCTGCACATCTGTCAAAAATAATGATTAAAAAAAAAAAAAAAAAGCCCACAGGACAGTCGTGTGCCAGTATTCCCCCGTGATTCTCCACGGCCCCCGTGTGAGCTTTGTCCCATTTCAGCTGAGCAAACCAGCAGAGATGAGGGGGGCAGAGGGCGCCGCTCCACGCGCGTCAACTGCCAATGGGAAATGTCAGCCGCTGTCACGCGCGCGGAATCACAAATAGCCTCGGTGCGTCTCGACGAGCGTAACAGGGTGTCTGCGTGGAACTTGGAGAGCCAGCTGTCCGCGCAAGAATTATGCCGCCCATAAGGAAGGAGCGGCCTTCTGATAGCCGGGGAAATTCATCTGCTCTGGCGCTCGAAGGCGTTCTGACAATCGCACATATTTCATCACTTGTCCGGGGGAACGCGGTCGACGTCATAAACGAAAGAAATGCTGGACATTATTTACGGCCAGAGAGCTGAACAGCAGCCTGTCACGGACGCCACAGAGGAGTGAATGATCACTGTTCAAGGCATATGCTGAAATTAGGACCTATGCATGAAGAAGGGCGGAGTGACAGATCCCTAAAGACCAGATCAATTAAGTAGCTCGCCCCCTGGTGGTAGGATGCTGTAAAGGAATGACCGCCACCTCTCCCATTGTTTTGTTCTTCGAGCCCAGACTAAACTAAAATCCGAAATCCTCAGCTCCCTGAAGTATTGATTATTTATGTATCAACATTTCGACGCCCATGTCACCAAAAGGGAAACATCGAGTCTGACACCTACGTGCTGCGTCTTCACGGACAGGCACCGGCTGGATTAGTGCTGCGACCCATGTTCCTGTCAGCGGCTGACACCCTCAAACACACACAAACGCCCCCTGCACATCATTTCTCTGCATTAGGCCATATCAGGTGTGGCTGCAGATGTAACCATAGAGGGTTTTTTTCCCCCGTTTTTCTTATCAGGCTTTTACAGACATTAAATGTGACATTTTATGTTAGGACAGACTGGTGACATAAAAATTACATTCCGTGTCCTTTTCAGTTTGCTGCCCCCACCCCAGGCACTGAGAGGAGAGCCAGAGGATTCAAACATGTATATAAATGAAGTCCGTAGTGTGCAGCGGAGGAGAACCTGTCATTATTCACTTCTGGATATGGAATATAGGAATGACTCTCGAAGCTCAAGGCATGAATGTGCCATTAAAGTCTTTTCTAAAGCAATCAGTGAATGTTTAATCACCCACTTTGTTAAAAGTATATGGTTTGTGTACCAAGACGCGGAGCGTAGCTGTGATTCGTGACTGCAGAATGAATCCATCTAACTTGCAGACAACAGGACTGATGTTACAGAACAACTTAATCATGATTGTGATGCATTAGGTCTCAGGAAACGAGCACATTTTTCATTCTTCTTGTGTCAGCTGTGAACATGTTCACCTGCATGAGCTCAGCACTGGAAGCGATAAATAAAGACCTGCACCCTATCAAAGGAGGTAAAGCTCCAGATGGCCAGAGGCAGAGAGGCAGACGGGCCTCTGGCAGATCTGTTCACATACCTCCAAACATATATTACATTTGAAGAGATCAATCATGCATGCAAACTTCAGAATGTACTTCTGGTACAAGGATTCAAGGGTTTTTCTTGTCTCTGTACAGGACACAGCGAAATTATTTTTCAGCAGCTCTTAGTTGTATACATTTATAAATATAAAACTCTAGAAAATTAAAATATGGAAGTATAACACAATAAGAAAGTGCAGTGCAGTTCTGAATGTCCATGAGGATGAGGTGCCCAGCGCAGTTTAAAGTTCAGTCTGTGGGTGGGGGTGTGTGTGAGGAGATGGGGTGATGGATTCCACAGCTCTTAGGAAGAAGCTGTGTTTCAGTTTGTTTGTGCTGATGTTCCTGTACCTTTTTCCAGGGGGAAGAGGTACAAACAGCTCGTGTCCTGGGTGGGTGGGGTCTGCAGCTATACGACGGGCCTTTGTCTGAACCCAGCTGTCGTATATTGAGTCCAGGTGTGGGCGAGGACTCCCCACAATCCCCTGTGCAGTTTTCACCACCCGGGCCAAGTCCTTCTTGTCTTGTGCGGTGCAGCTTCCGTACCAGGTTGCTGTAGGACAAGGTTGTTGTCTGAGCACCATCCTATCAGGTGCTGGATCTCCTCTCTGTACTGAGACTCATGGCACCTTTAATGATATAATGTTCCTTATTTATGTCTTTTTATGTCTTTAACAGTGCAGCAGTGAACTATAACCGTCTATCATCTATATATTTTTTTCTGGATGTGTTTCATGTCTGTTCTGTATAAATACAGGCTCCTTGTGTCGACTGACCGCCCGACTCCTGACCACCACTACTCAGATCCCTGCTGGCTGTAGTTCCACACAAGTTCCCACCAGAAATCTCAGGCGCTGCTCCAGAATCGCTCGGCCTCCCAGCAGGATCCTGCTTAATGATGCCAACAAGCGTGACTGAAAATATTCACTTGAATTCCTTTGGTTTCATCAAAAGCTGTGACTAATTTCGATGGATAAATCAAAAAAGAGATTAGAGGCCTTCTATTTTTTTAATGTTTTGTGGCCAGTTTATTGTATTCTAAAGAGGAGTGAGTGTATATGATTAGAATGTGATGTTATTTGGAATTAACTGTTGCAGATGTGAGTAGTCAAACAGCATCTGGTCCATGTAATCATAGTAGATCCATCAAATGTATGCCGCTAGGTGTCACTGTTGCCCAGGGTTGAAATGTTTCCCTGTGCTGGAACCCAGCAGGGTGCAGAAAATTCTTTTCATTTTGCAGTTATTTTGAATTATGTGTAATATTGTGTGACCGTCACACAACAATAACCAAGGCCGTTTCCTTCAAGCCGCCGGAATACGAAAGGTCAAGTTTCTGAATGAGCCGAGCAGTATGAAAAAGACAGGAGCACAGCTGCAGCAACATGTCAGTCCTGATGTGCATGCGGGGGTGGGTGTGAGCCTGCAGTATGTGTGTGTATGTGTGTGTGTGTGTGTGTGTGTGTGTGTGTGTGTGTTAATGTCTTGTCGACTTGAAAGCCTCTCTCTGTGGCTTCTGGTCAATCTCACAGCCGGGACACGACTGTAGCGGCCAACACTGGATTCTGATCACCGGTGCCTGGCAGAAACGCTAATTGAAACCTTATTTCCCATCCCAGCACAAACTACCGGAGCAGCGCGCCAACACACGAGCTAAGCAAGAACTGAGGGGAGAAGGTCGGACCTCTGCTGGGCCTAATCGTCTAATTTAGCTGTTACGGCGCTATGCCGGACTCCAGACACTTTATGGCCGCAGTTTGGCCTGATGGGAGCTTTAAAGGGGCCACGAGGTCGCTGAAAAGTTCGGCCATTAATGCTCACACAACTAAAGTAATCAGGAGTCTCACAGTTTTAGCAGTCGTACGTAAGATGAACGAGTGGAACTAAAGATGGCTAAGGATCTGTCCAGAAAGTTCTTATTTTTTTTTTTTTTACATTGTGTTTTTTATATATATAGGCTTATTCTGAATCTGCTGCCTCTGACGAATGTCATGACTGAGGCGCATGTCAGCACATCTGTGAAGGGGGAAAGCTAGTTCTCCTTTTCCTGCCTGATCTGTTCCTCATCAGCCCGAGGCGCCTCGTAACCTACCGGAAATTTTTGAATTGAGATTGTGGTTTGGCGCGTCACGCACGTGACCAGGAGAATACGTCAGATATCGGAAGATCTGGATTCATTAGCTAAAGAGTCTGCTGAAGGACTCTGGTGTCTTTCGCTGCTGCACACCTCCCATTTCTCTTTACCTTTAGAGCTTTCGAGTTCAGAGATACTGGAACCAGGCTAGCTAGATCAGGAATGGGGCACCCCCAAGTCCTTGAGGACCACAATCCAACTGGGTTTTCTGACCTTCTAGGTTTGCCGCTCGCCTGCGAGCCTGGTGTTTGACTGGGAGGACAGAAAACCCACACAGCGATGGGATCTCGGTCAAGTTCTCTCACACACATGATTTCCTGGTCTTCTGCTGTGTGTCAGGAGATTCCAGAGCCTCCAAGATGCAGCGAACATTTAGTGACTTGATTTTAATCTCTTTTATTTCAGAACTCTGCTTTATTAGAATTACCACTGGTGTTGTCGTTGTAATTTTGTCATTTTCAAACACATTTTATTTCAAACAAGAACATCAATTCAGACAGATGGAGGTCATGAAGTGATGCTCGTCATGGTGGGACGTTTCCTTTCCCACAGGGGGAGGCGCCCCAACAAGTTTGCAAGACTGATTAAAAAAATAAAAAATAAAACAGCAAATGAGCACAAGGGATGTGCACCTTCCTAATTTTCCCTATTTTTTTTAAGTTAGTTGATTTGGTTTAGAGAAATCTGTAATACTTGCACATCTAATCCTTAATTCTCATTCTTGATGGGCCACAGGTATCTGATATAATTACCACAAAGTTGATAATTAGAACTTTGACATATCCATTTCTGGTTTAATAAAATCTGATAACCTGCAGTGTAGCATAAATTACACATCATTTGTCTGCATTCTGTCTTTATTTTAGAGTAATTCACACAAATGGCCGTTGCCATGACTCACAATAGCCAGTCGTAAACTAAAAGTCAAAGTAAAGAGATCATGTTCTGCTTTGCTTTTATTTTGTTTTTGTTTTAACTTGCTGCTTTCCTCTTTTTTTTGGACAACTCCATCACAACTCCGGTTGACGATGACGTTAGCAATCTTTGACATCATAAAGCGGTTCAGCTGATCATTACGCCTCCATCACCACGAGTTCATAACGTGCTGCACAACTAAACAACCTGCTAACCCAGAGTCTTGATCTTGCCTCAAGAGACTCAAACATAAATATAAAATTAGAGATACGACTGTGGGTGTACAGCCAGCATGTGCACTGTGCAGTTGGAACAGCAAGACAAGGCTGGCTGAAAATAACAAATTGTAGGAGTGTGGGTCCTCCGAGATCCGCTACCTTGGTGTGGCGTCTAACAGGTGAGGAGAAAATAAATCAGATATGCAGAGGGAAAGACTGAGGGTTATATACGCATACGATACGTGGCGTGCTTTGAATTGCATCTGTGAAAACACGATTTAGAGCTTTCATTACAGTTCCCTGGCACACAGGATGAACAGATGCTGTCACCTAAAGGAGCAAAAATGGATTTTGGCGTATAAACACACTTTACAGACACAGACAGCGCCATAAGGTGGAGGGAATTGGTTCAGTCAAACCTCAGTGGGCACATAACTAGTCTGCGCCACCATCGCAAGAGGGCCCAGACAACAACGACACGCTTTGATTTATCCATAATTACACCTCAGTGGCTCCTCATAATTTCTATTTTTTAAGTGATCCATTGGAAAACAATAAGATACAGTAAATAAACCACAATCGAGTCACAGTATGAGCTAAATCCGCAGCTTAAAAAGGGCCTTTTCAGATAATTTCTGCAAAGAGGTAATGTTTAAGTAAACACTTAATGTCAATCCTGTTGTTAAAATAAATTATTTGCTTGTTTATTCTTTCCTTAAATGGATTTGAAGAGACACATGAATGTAATTCTGCCTGTTGTTCATTAGACCTGTGCTAACGTTAGCATCTTGTGTGTTATCTGGTGTTTTTGATTGGTTGTGCTTGTTTGTGGGGGCGATGAACCCACTCGCAATTCTCTTTGTAAACATGCATTCCCATTAAAATCGATCGCTGAAATCAGCCATCCGATGGCCCTCGTCTCCACCTTTCTGACTGTAACACAAACAGAACTTGCCGACAAGCGTAGCAACATGCTTGAGGCAGCTGATTAGGAGGCTCAGTTACTGGATCCATCAAATATGAAGAAACATTATTAAGGGTTATTGACTGTGTGAGTCTATCCAACAAGGACGTGAATAATTAAAGAATAAAGGCAAACAGGATGAAGAAAGAAGAGCTGGCAGCAGTGGTGTAATTAGAGGAAAAAGCAGAAGGGAGAGGGGGAAATGAAGGTGCCTCCCTGTGGAACTTTAACTAAACTCATCATGGTGACTTCACTGTTTTCAATATCTTTACATGGAATGAAACACTGTTTATAAAACTCTCTTATTACAGTTTAAAAAGTGAGATGGATTACCGGAACACTATCATTATTCCCTAAAGCCAAAGAGCCATGGTCGATAGAGGTGGACCGACTGTACATTCAGCTTGTTTCAGAGTAACAGAGGTACGACTAAGCTTTTGGGGCTGTGCCTCCATGTGAAGGTCTAGTTCACCTCAGAACGAGATTTAGAAACGGATTCAAAAGAAAAATAACTCAAAAATAAAAAAATCAGCAGTATATCAATATTCAAACTCTGGTGTCAGCTTTGTCGCATTCAGAAATAATTAAGAATTATTAGGCAATTATTAAGAAACAATAATAAAGAAATGGAATGAAATGGCTGCAGTTGCTTGATCAACAATTGCCAGACCAGGGCTGAACGGCAGGAGGGAAAGAGAAACCAGCCACGCAGTTAAAACGGCAGTGTACTCCAGCAACCCGGGATGGTGTGTGGAAATTAGCCAATGGCTTGACTGGGAAACCGCTGGATAGTTCGGATCGAAAAAACAAAAACAAAAAAAAAAACACAATGAACTGGGAAGAGAAGGGGGAGAATGGACAACCCTGACCCACCATTAGGAGGTATCTGCTCATCTGGATTCGTTTGCCTGATCAAACTGCCTCCTCCATCGAACCCTGGTTTTGTGATTTGTATTGAAGTCCTGCCTAACTTGTCTTGACAGGAAACATTTGGACCATCACTAAAATGTCTCAGTTACGTGAATAAACCGAGAGAGGAACCATGAAGTACCATCAAAGTGAAGCAGCAAAGTCTTAAAATGAAAACTAAAACATGAGAGATCTTGTGCGAGGAACTGCAGTAAAAGCGTCTTCAGAATCTTGAAATCAATTTTTGAGACAAAAAAAAAACAAAAAACAACGCAACTGCACGAGTGCTGCGGCTCGCACGTTTAAATGCTCTTAAATCATTGCAGAATTCGCGGGAGATAAAAGTGGCTCTGTCAGCTAAATAGAGAAAACCAGATGCATAAAACACCATCTCGTGCAAACAAATGCCCTGGGCTTCCCCCGGCTGAAGGCATCCAGTCCATCAATACTGTTATTTTTATCTTCCCAGCGATGCAAAAGAGATGCGCCAGGTTCGGCCTGCATGGTCGACGCTTCTCCGCCTACGTTGGGAACGGGATCTTTTTGACTGTTCTTCCTACCAGCGACGTGTGGTTTTGTGTGTGCTGTTCGACTATCAAAAAAACACGTTGGATTGAAGCTGACCCTTGGAAACGACCAAACCGAGACCATCAAACTAAATCATCCTGTTCTTCAGAAGTGCACTAACCGATGCTAAAGGGTGCTTGTCTTCTCTTCATGCGATCCTGACACGCCCATTCCGATTCCTGACCTTCCGGCAGGCCTGGCTTTGTGTGACGCAACACAGAAGAGTTGTTTCCAGCTTCAAGTGAATGCCAGTATAATCAAAGGTTAGGAAGGTAGACAACAACGAACTCCCTGCCCGTTGTTGGTGACGCCGTTCCTGCCTCCGTCTTTTCTTTGCGTCGCATTATTTGCGTGCATCAGCAGAGATCTGAAGCCGCATCTGATGTTCCAATGGCCTCATTGATTTCTCAGTGCACCTGAGGGTCTTACCACGGTCGCAAACGCCTCATTGGCTCTTTAACAAATGAGGGCGATACTGCAGTCGCTGTTGACATGACAACGACCTGACTCGGACACATTCACAGAAAATCTGACCTACCAGCAGCAGAAACGTTCATCTCTGGTTTGTTTTTCTCTTTGTTTTTACATCTTCTCCAGTCTGCCCACCAGATGATTCATCTCCTGTTTGGCTGTGAACGTAACTGTCTCCTCACAGTTAATCATTTTCTGGCCGATTGTTGCTGCCGCTTGGTTTGCAATGTGCGAATCTCAGCGCCTGTAATTTGTGTTTTCAACCGTTGCTGAAGTCCATAAGCGCTATCACTTTTCCCTTTCACGAGTGTAATGTGTTGCCTCCTTGTGGTGGGGATGTGTCTCCCGCTGTCTTCTTTGCAGAGTGCAGGATTACACCTGTTTCCCTGCTTAGCCTTCATTCGCCACAAGTTTTAAAAGCGTGCCAAAATTTTATGACAGTGAGAAGCGGGCCGAGTGAACCGTGTGAATATTAATCCGATCAGCTTGGCGGGTTTGGACGCTGGGAAAAATGTTCCGAATTCCGCAAGAGATTTATTTTCCTCTGCGTGAATCATTCTCTTTTCCGTCGGAGGCAAATCGGCCTTAAAACTTTGACAATTAAATGCCGCAAAAGGTGATACTAGAGTCCATCCCAGCTAACGGAGGAGAGTCTCTTCAACTGCTTTATTTGCTGCTGTTGTGCGAACATACTCAGCCAATTTGTGAGAAGAAATTTCCACAAGCATCAAATGTATTGACAGCAGGAGGTAAACTTGTTACATGGATTCCGATGTGCAGCTACGGCTTAAGGCTATTTGTGGAGTGAGGTGTACATGAAGCGTTATTTTCTACACTTTGTACAGTTATTGTTACTCATCTCCACATCTGACAATTTTATGACGATGATAGATGAAAATATTACATAACATAACAGAAAATCACAGGTATGATAACTGCCATGTCAGCAAATCCGTCTGGCGGAGACAGTGAGGACCAAAGGGAAAGCAGATTGAAGTCATTTGTCACTGCTGAGCTGGTCGTGTAGTAAAACCTACTTTATTCCATCCAGATATGTTTGCAGCACAAAGACAGAGAGAGCTGAAAACATGATTGTAAATTGTCATTTGCGCTCAAAGGTGGATCCGGACTAGCGTGTCATTTCAACCTGTACCATGGCCTTAGATCCTCGGTTCATGCTGACTCACTTTGGCGCTACCAGCGCAGTTGTCGTCAGTACTTTATCAGGAAGGCAAACCTTAACACGCTCATAAGCTTTTAACTCAACCACAATGGCGGCAGCTTTCCTGCAGCCCTGATGAAATGTTGCTTAAATTAAGCTTAGGCTTCGGGGACTGTATTTGCCATCACATTAACAGCAGTGCAGTGCAGTGAAACGACGGCCCAGCTGCTGATTAGAATGGCGTCGTCCAACACAAGGGCGACAAGAAGCACATGCTGGCCGTTTTTCTAATCGCTCGGCACACTGTCGCTTGGGATTACGAGGATGAAGATTGCGGTAAATCAATTTTCCATTTTCTTTTCGAACTTCACTTCTATCCGGTGTCAAGCTAATGACAGCACAAACCGCTGGGACAGTAGTCATTCATCAAAGGTGGTTTAAAGCGAATGGCTGAGCTGAGTCCTGGCTCTTTGCTTATTAGTTCAAACCAAGTTATTTGGGAGCACACTGCTGTCATGCTCTTTGTTTTAAATGTGCTGATGTCCAAAATCGATGTAAAGTAGAATATTAAAACTACACATAATGAAAGAAACCCAATTTATCAACTTCATGTTCTTACTGTGGTGTAAATACACATATTTTCCTGAGCTACTACTGAATAGCAATGACACAATGGCACAGATAAACACAAAAGGAAGACAGTGAGATATGCGGATGGACTCTTCTGTGAACATCTCTCCCAAACACGTATTCCCAGATCTGCTACCTTATATGCATGTTACATTACCAAAAAAAAAACAAAAAAGAAACGGCATTGGGCTTAATGGTAAATATATTTCTCATTTAAAAATAATAAATCACCACTATTTCATTAAGAAATACAGGTAAAGCTCCGTTAAAATTTTAATCTTTGACTTAGGTATAGAAAAACAAACAGTTTGTGATAAGCTCTTTCCTTTTGTTCTGTAAGATGTCACTTCCTGTCGCAGTCACATGACTGTCACCCAAGTGACATACGTTTGTAAAGGGCTGGTTGGAAGCCGGAAGAGGCAGTCAGCCCACCCACAGACTGTATTGTAGGACAGGTATGTCAATCAAATAGACACGCCTCCAGTTTTTAATTTTAATTTTTAATCTAATTTATTATTAAATTGTTTTGTTTGAATGAGTTTTTCATTTTATGAATAGGAGTGGATTGGAGTCAATCCCCAGTGGATTTCGGTAATATTGCATGTAAATCACTTCCGTGTTGGCTTCACTTCACACACCAGAAGTCTACGTCCATCTTTTACATACATTCTCTATCACCCTCTATCTGCTATCACCCTTACCACCACACCAGGATGTTTAGTTCATGTGACATAGGGTCAAACATAAATCTGTATAATTGTCAGGTTTAAGGAATTCAAAGGGCGCTAATTTAAACTCAGGCCTCTCTGAAAAAGTACCGTTAAATAAAACCCAATAAACCCTCCATGCAAGGCGAGGAGGTAAACGAGACGATAGGTCTTGCTCTAACTTTATTGGCTTGGGGCGAGACCTCTGCACCGTTTGTAAACTGAGTTTGACAAGCCCTGATGTAGAGCAAAACATGTGGGAATAAGCCTCTCACCGCTCATCCTTCGCCAAATTCCAGCGAGTGCAACATGAAGGAGCTGATATGGAGATCACCTCTGAGGGAGGGTTAAGCTGTGGATAACAAAATACGGCTCTGCATCTGCCTGCTTGCGACAAACTGTCATGGGAGAGGGGTATCATTTTTTGGATGATAGTAGCTGTTCGATGGCGTGTTTGTTGGTAGTTTCGGAGAACTTTGGAAAGCGTTGCCGATGCTAAGAGTGTACGCTAAATTCCTTTAACCATTTGTGTTTTGTGAATATCAATCATCCTGACGCAAGAGCAGACAATAAACATATGTCTGAATGTCTGCCGGTGCAAATTGACTCTGAATTATCCAGAAGTGGCAGGATAAGTAACTGAACGCGTCTCCAAAACTTTCAAAAACACCTTGTTCCGCTCTGAGTATGCGCTGCGGCGCTCCACGGCCAACAACATATTTAGTGCTTGCCTGATGAATGATGGCCCGCCACAAACATTTTTCAAGGTTCGAACCCTTTTTACTAAATTATCAGCTCAAATAAAATGATTACGGGGATGTTTTTCTTTGAACAACAGTTGTTTTTGGTCTCCTCTGAGTCATAACACAGACTGTAAATATCTCAGGATTAGTCGTGCCGGTAGTGGCCACAAAACAAAGTCAATGTAAATAGCTTCTCACTAACGAAAACCGAGAATGAGTAATTGCGCTACAAAACGTTTCTTACAAAAAGGCATTCACTTGATGCGCTCTTTGTTTCTTTCACGTGTTTGTATGCTTTTGTTTCTGTCGGCTCTATATTTATATTTATTCGGCTCATTTTAGAAGTGAGGACACTGACGTTGATTTGATGATATCAAGGGTGGGAAATGATGGAATTCCTTGCGGTTGTAGTTTGAAAAACAATGTTCTTAAACTGCTGGTCAATTTGCTCAGTGGTTGACTGAGAGGTGAACCTCCTGAACGGCTGATCTTTGTGGGGACGCTCCTTTTATAATAGTGACATTCATCTGTTTTCAGTCCTGTTTATGTATATGATTGTATATTTATTTTATTTTGAAGGGGTTTGATGTTGTTTCTGACATTTTGGTTCAAACAGCAAGTTCCAGCATTGCTTCGTAACAAAGTAAGTTATTCTGTTACAGAAAATGGAGTGAGTCACAGTGCATTAGAGCCCTGCTGGGTCAGTTCAGCCCATTTCATTCCAGGCAGGATGCGACGGGGCGTAACGGGCTGTTTCTGAGCTGCGTTCAGAAGTGCTAATCTGTCTGTGCAAATGCTCCCCGTGATGATTTACAAGTAGTAATCCGGCAGTTCCAGGGAGGCGGACACAGATTTTCATCATTAGCCACAGCTCCGGCTTCAACTTCACCGTAAGGAGTTTTGGACAAAGGGAGGAAACCAAAGAGAAAAACCCCACGGACACAAGGGGGGAGAACATAAAAGATCTTGCAGCCATAATTGAACCTGGAACCTGACCACGGATCATGACCATTATGTGCAAAACTTTACATAAAAACCATCCAATCATGCAAAAATTATGAATGTTCCCAGTTAGGTAGATGTCAGAATACAGGTCACACTCACACACTCACCCCACCATCAGTCTCCAATCCAATGTGCACGAGGCGTACATGCACAGTACCTACAGACAGGCCCGAGCCCCAAATAGAATCCAGAGCTTAATTAATATTTGAAACTACATCCAGGTTGCAATATTGACACCCAAATGTAACTCCTGGACGGAAACACTTAAACTTCATGCCAAAACTGATCCGAATTTGAGTTTATGAACATAGTTGCTTTCTCGTCTGCACCTTCAAAAGAAAACAGATATAAATTTTGGCTCTGTGTGTTGTGCAGCAGATGCTTTAATTAATGAGTTTATCAGAAGCCTGTTTTCTTTGAAAGGGGTCCATAAGCTGATGCACTGTCTAAGAGTGATAACAGAATCAATCACTGTTAATATTCTAGACTATGTCTTGGATTAAAGCAGTATATTAAATTCCTTTTAGCCTTCAAATACAAAATAGGGACTGAAAGTATTAAGATATTACACTGGTTGCACGAAAGACATTTATTATACAATTTTAAAGATAATATATAAACATTTTTCCTGACTAATGAACTGAAGCACTCCCACAATTAAAAAGGAGTTAATGTGCTTAAACTGTGCAAACAGTGGATTAAAGTGCACAGGCCGGAGGACATAATGCGTGTTTGACATCTTCTAATGCTTTCACCAAGGATCTATTTCTGGATTGTCTATGCACACAATATTAAACCTTATGTAAGTCTAATGAAGCCAGTGGATGGCATGGTATGCAACAGGAAAGGCAACTGTGGACGAACCATTGATGTCTTGATGACATTTTTCCTGTGTAGTCCAGTCAGACAAAAACCATTTCCTGCAGTGAGGAATAAAAATGTCACAATGCCTGTGAGGTGGTTGGGGCGGGGGAGTGGGGGGGGGTCCTGTCAGTTCTGTGACTTATATAGAAACACTGATGTCTGAGGGTGTCACCAGTCACACAAAAGTGTACAGGTCTTGTCATGTGGTACCTTACAAAAATATTCTAACAGCCATCTACCTTTGATTCAAAATGCAATACTCCGTTATTATTCTGTCTTTTACTGCTCATTGTATTTGTGTTTTAGATTTCCATTTACGTTGTATGCATAAAAACATAATGTTTCCATCTAAATAAGTGCGACCCACTGGGGTCTGCCGGAGGTCACATGTGTAATTGTCCAGTAGCAACTACTTATGTGGGAAATCAAGCACGTTTAATAGAAACATCTGTTGCACCAAAGACGACAAAGAAGAGATGTTGGAGCGAGCCTGAACTAGGCTGCAATCTGGAATTGGGTAGTGAATGGTTGTTCAAAAAGAAGAAATAAAAAAAATGACAAAGTTACCTTTGATTCATCTAGCTGTGAAAGATGTTTTGGTCTACACTCCACCTTGTAGCAGTTGTGTGACGCCAGCCTGATGACCACACTCCTCCTCTTTATGCTGATTGGTGCGGCATCTCCCAAGCTGGTTGGTGATTGGTGACCTGTATATAAAGCCCAAGGTGGTGAGAGAGAGAGAGAGAGAGAGAGAGAGAAAGAAAGAGAGAGAGGCGGGCTGACCACTGCGCTTTCCCCCTCCAACCAACTATAGCCAAAAATTGAACTCTTTTTCTAGTTTTCTCATGGGTTTGGATAGTCAGGTTAGCTTTTGTTAAGTTTCTTTGGTTTCCTTGCAGGTCAGCTTTCCCCTGAGGTAGATTCCTTTTTGTTTCTCGCGTTGGCCTGGGTCCAACATGAAGTCTGTTTCTTTTTATTATTATTTTTACTGTTATATAAATACATCCAAAGTTATGTACTTTAATGTTGTACCCTGGTGGCTGCTTCGGTCTTGGGGAAGACGGGACTCCAAACATCCATCAGACATATCAATGCCATATCAGCCGTCATCATAGCTGTTAGAGGTACAGATGAATGTTCTGTATATAGTCAGTACGCTGGTTCTCTGATTTTGTACATCTGGTGGTTAAAATAATGTGATTATTGATTATGTAGCGGCCCTCTGCAGGTCGATGTCCCCTTGTTCTCTCAAACATAGAAAATGGCTTCTTTCAGGAACCCATTCATTCTTTTCTTGGTGTTTTCTGACTGTCTGGCACTTTTCCCCTCTTCATAAAAGAATATGTGAAGAGGGAGGTCTGTGTAGAATCTCATTCATCCAGGTCATAGTTATCCAAAGTTAGATCTCTGTGTACAACGACGGGCAGGTACAACATGGTTATTAAACCTAATCCTGGGGGGGAAAAAGTAAAATTTAAAAAAAAAAAAAAAAAAAAAAAAGTCCTCAATTTTTCCCATGACGACTCGCATTTAATGTCCATTATCTTTTTTTTGGAGGCACTTTTCCTCCTTTTAAATTAATTTCTTTGGGGATTCATAACGATAAATGAACCGAACAGGAAGTGAAGCGGTTGCAAAGCTGCGAGGGTAGTGCAGCGTCTCAGTTCACTTGTTGGAAGGAAAACGTAAACTGCAGTAATTGAAGTTGTTATTTTGTTTTTCTTTTCTGCCTGAAAAGTTAAGCCAGCCACACGGGCGCACATGCACCCTATGATTGGACCAAAAATTGATTTGGCTGTGGTGATTCAAGAGTGTTATTTGTGTTTCCTCTTTTCTGCTCCAGGCTAAAAAGGAAGTCTGTAGGACTATTTAGACTAAGGATGATAAGATAAATCCAAATTTTGCCTGTAACTTGATTTACTGTTACTAGAAAGTCATGTGACGACGTGACAGCCGCAAGAGGAAATGGTTAAAAATGACTCCTCCTTTCTGTTCGGCAGTAAATGATGAATTCGCTTCTCTTTGTGCAAATCTCTAATCAGGCCCTCTCATTAAAGCGGGAAGTAATCTTCCACATCCAGTGGACCCAGTTCTGCTACTTTGGACATCTGGGTAGGACGCCTCCAGGATGTCTCCCCGGGGAGGATTGTCAGACATGTCCAGCTGAAAGACAGAGCCAGGAGAGGTTGGAGGCATTACGTCTCCTATCTAGTTCCCTAGAGTCCCCACCGAGGAGCTGGAGGAGGCATCTGAGGACAGCACGTTGGTGCTTTCCTGTGTTGTCCCACGAAACAAGATTTGTAGATGCTGCAGGTGCACAAAACTACATAAGGAGAACGATTCTTAATTATGCGCACTAACTCGATGTAGGACAAATGTAGGAATATTTTGTTTCGTGTGTACAGTGTCGTAATATGCACAATATCGACAGTGTAGTTTATATTTGCATGTACGAGCTGCTCCCAAACCTCAGGAACCACACTCACAGACTGTTTGCACATTTAATTAAGGAGTAACGTGTCGTGTGTGTTGGCTCGTTGGGAGGATTTGTGCTGTAAGTCTGTAAATGTCCAGCGTTACAGTGGCCATCATCACAAACACAGCGGTGATGTGATAGGTGGCGTTAGATGTTCGAGCCGAGCTGGTATGTCCTCTCCTGGTGTATGTGTGTGTGTGTGTGTGGAAAGCGCAGCACAACACACTTATCTGTGTTATTAAATCAAATGTGTGGATGTGACAACACTTGCACACACAAACGCACACACGTCCTCATGCTTTTATCTTTGTAAGAAAGAACACACAAAGATACTGTATATATATATATCTATCTATATATATATAGATATATATATATATATATATCTATATAGATAGATAGATAGATAGATAGATAGATAGATAGATAGATAGATAGATAGATGTGTGTGTGTGTGTGTGTGTGTCCGATGCGCTCTGCACATACCCTGATGGAGCTGCTCCATCCTTACTTTATTACTTGTCTCACAGATGCATATGAACAAATTATCTAACGCTCATTATTTTTACATGATATAACTTGATTACTGGGAGGAAATATAAAAAGATGTCAGAGGTATGTAAAGGTACTGATCAACTGATCAAAGCTAGTGCAGTGAGTAAGGAACATGCGGCTTGGCCGCAGAAGAACAGACCAAACTGCCTGCTTCACTTCACTTTTGAAAATGACAACGGCCACCCAGGAAAAGAGGGGAGGCAGGAGAAACCAGCAGGGTGGAGAAAGAGAGAGGATGAAGGACTGTTGAAGAACGTCTTCTTCTTACACCCAGGACTGATGGACCTGCTGTTCAAAGACTAAAACTGATTAAACGTGTCGGGCTGATTGGGTCGGGCTGTTGCGTTAGCAGAGGTATTGTTTCCAATCTGGGAAAAGTCCAATTCAGGGTTCTATCAGAGGCAAGCACACTAATTCCTGTTTCCTGCATTTTTCAGCAGTCAATATCCTGCAACACCAAAACAGGATCTAATGAACACTACCTGTCTGAAAATCTTTATTAATTTCTATTCCCGTTCCCCTCGGCAAAAAACATGATACATGTAAGACAAATAAACGATTTACCCACGTACACAAAGGATTCAATTAGGGGGAATAAACGACAAATCGAGGATTTCTGTGTGCTGATGTGTAATTGCTGCGAAGATGATTAGATGAGTTTGGGACGTCACCGTTGTTCAATATGCAACAGAGGAAATAAGAACACATTTCCGCTTTGAATCTCTTACAGTATATTGCGTTGCCCAGGGTTCAATGAAATCCATCAGCGAATCGCATAAACTGATTGTTATTTGGATTTAATTGCAAAGTTAGTTCCACAAACTGATTAAACAGTTGCGTGAAATATGAAGGCGCTTGAAGCTGCACTCCCACATGAGCACTACATTATACATCCAATTTTTTGTTAATTAGACAAAACCTTTTTTAAAAAAAGTCGAAAACTAGTTTCTTGGTGTCTTAATATGGTAGGCTTTTTTTGAGTACTCTCTTTTTCAAATGTCTTTACGAAGCAGAGCATTTTTTCTTA
Source organism: Pao palembangensis (assembly GCA_015343265.1). Lineage (NCBI taxonomy): Eukaryota > Metazoa > Chordata > Actinopteri > Tetraodontiformes > Tetraodontidae > Pao > Pao palembangensis. The sequence continues at coordinate 17,027,508 of CM027083.1, read as the reverse complement.
TTAAGAAAAACATACTGTATTTTAAAGGTCATATATATTTAACGGCTCATCTCTAAAATCTGTAAGTATCCTCTTACATTGGGGTTCAATGACAGGAAAAGAAGAAGATCCACCAACATAAAACTTTTGGGATTTTAGTACAAACCAGGCAAGCATGCGTAAAATCCACTAAGAACTTTGGATGGATCAAAGCGGCACACCACAGGGACTCCGTAAAAGACGAGAGGACCTGGCAGAGGAGAGGAGAAGAAAGTGGGTTTCAACATAATGAGGCGAAGGAAGGAGACAATTAGATATGGGTGGAAAACTTTGTGTGAGCCAGAACCTGGGATAACCAACACACACACACAACAACACAACGGCAACCTAAAATTCAATGCAGACACGAACGTGAAAAGCCTTCCTCGCTACCTGGCGCTGTTTCAATTAGCACAGCGCAGTTTGAAGTCGACAGCGATACCCGAGAAGCAGTAATTATGCAATTTGCTGTTGCAAAATAAGCAGTTGTGTGGAAGAGGTTTCACCACATTATCTTACAAATCCCACCAAAGCTTTAACGCTTCCACCAGCCGATGGCTCCATGCCGAAACCACTGCTTTCTTACGGCCTGATGTGTGCAGAGGTCACTAGTGCCGCATGCTGAGGTTACCGCTTTCTCCTCGCAGCTGCATAGGAGTTACAAACTCTGGAAGATACAAGTTACTGAGCTCGTCTTCAATGACTTGATAGGTATAGCTACGCTGTTTGTGGCAGCTAGCTGCAGATGAACACAGCGTGGATGTGTTTGTGTGTGTGTGTGTGTATGTGTGTGTGTGTGTGTGGGGGGGGGGGTTTACAGCAGTACAGCGCATGCAACTGCAACTAATTCTGCAGCAGCAGGTGTGTTTACGTGTGCGAAGGAAAGAATTGTCCTGTGCAAGTGGCAGCGGCATTCCTGTGCATGTGCGTTTTTTTCCACTATTGTTCCCCGTCAATCGAGCACCAGTACGTCACAGACCATCAGCTTTACGTTCAGGTATCATATTTGCCAATTAACTTACGCAAACATCCAAAGTAACTTCTATAGCAGATTTGTCAGGTAGTCTGGTTAACAACACCCGCCACCGTTGCTGCCGGAAACAAAGCTGCTGCTGCTGTGTAATGGGAAATAATAGGGTAGATGCATCCGCGAGATGGAGGGAAAAGAAGATGCATGTGGCAAGACTGGACAGGAGATAGATGCTGGGGTCACGGAGGGATAGAGGAGAATAATCCGCTACAGTGACCTCGTGTTTCAAGTGCGTCTGAGAACAAATAAGAAGTGAATTACACCAATGTGGGGCAGGAGCAGGGTCGGACAATCTGGCAGGCTTTCTTAAGGTCCTCTTACATACCCGTAAAAAGCACTTGTTCAGTCCTATAGATCTTGTGCAAAGCCAAGGAGCTGCAATAAGAGAACTACCAAAGAGTGTTTGAGGAGATACAATATGTAGTGGATGGATTCAGTCAGATCACACAAGCAGGTTCCTGGACCACACACTGGCCATTTTCCGATAACATTGTTTCCATTTCAATAGCAAAGACCACCCTGGTCAATGGGATGTAAACAAGTATTTAACACGATTTTGGATGGTGAGATTGATTGACAGTGTTTTGCGAGAAGGATAACAGTGAACCTTGCGTTTGGTGCAGATGTGGAGCTGGTAGAGATGAAGGAAAAAGTAGCCAAGTCTGATAAATTTGTCCATGTTCCCAAAAGCAATGTTGAACTCCAAACTCTTGCAGCTGCTGACGCACCGAGGGTTAGTCCGGGAAGCGAGTCAGAGGTAGTGACGTGCAGTGAGGTTCGTAGCTGGTGAGGCATTGACTTCATCACAATCAGATTTACAAACGTATAAACCCTACAGACTATCTTATCCAATATTTGATTGGCAACAGTTAACGAGTTATGTCAGCATTCTTTACACATACAAACTGTAGCACAAAAAAAAGCCCATTTAATTAAAAAAAAAAAAAAAAAAGTTATTGTGTGTCTTACTATATTTATGCATCTCCATGGGGCCCAGCCGGGCACAGCCCAAAGAGATAATGTGGGACCCCTTTCCCATGGGCTCACCACCTGTAGGAGGGGTCAGAGGGGTCGTGTGCAGTGTGATTTGGGTGGCAGCCGAAGGTGGGGACCTTGGCGGTCCAATCCCCGCCTGCAGAAGCTAGCTCTAGGGACGTGGAACGTCACCTCTCTGATGGGGAAGGAGCCTGAGCTGGTGCGAGAGGTTGAGAAGTTCTGATTAGATATAGTCGGCCTCACCTCGATGCATAGCAAGGGCTCCGGAACCAGCCTTCTCGAGAGAGGTTGGACTCTCTTCCACTCTGGAGTTGCCGATGGGGAGAGGCGGCGGGCAGGGGTGGCGATTCTTGTCTCCCCCCGACTCGGTGCCTGTACGTTGGAGTTTACCTCGTTGAACGAGAGGGTAGCCTCCCTCCGCCTTCGGGTGGGGGGACAGATCCTGACTGGTTTGTGCCTATGGCCCGAACAGCAGTTCAGCATGTCCACCCTTTTTGGAGTCCTTAGAGCAGAGGTGGGCAAACTAAGGCCCGGGGGCCACATGTGACCTGGTGAACTATTTAATCCATCCCGCAGAGCCTTCACAATAATTTCTCCAAAAGCCAAATGAAGAGGGTTGTCAGCTTGATTGGTTAGAAGGTTCAGACCAGTCGGACCAATTTGAAGTCTCTTCAAAATATTTTCTCAGTCAATAGTCCATCAAGCAGGATTTTTAGCTAACCTCTCATCCTCATTTTTGGGGGTTAGCTTCTTGCACAACCTGGCCGGCCCCTTCATTAAGATCTAAAACCCAATGTGGCCCTTCAGGCTAAATAATTGCCCACCCCTGCCTTAGAGGGAGTACTAGAGAGTGGGGGGTCCCTCATCCTCCTGGGTGACTTCAATGCTCACGTCGGCAGCGACAGTGAGACCTGGAGGCGCGTGATTGGGAAGAATGGCCCCCCTGATCTGAACCTGAGCGGTGTTCTGTTGTTGGACTTCTGTGCACGTCACAGATTGTCCATAACGAACACCATGTTCAGGCATAAAGGTATCCATATGTGCACTTGGCACCAGAACTCCTTATGCCGCAGTTCGATGATCGACTTTGTGGTCGTGTTGTCGGATTTGCGGCCGCATGTCCTGGATGGATGGATGGATGGATGTGCTTGACTTGCTAACTTCTGACTACAGTATAGCAGTGTCCTGCAGTATAGCAGTGTCACTTTCTGCAGCAGCTGAATCATAAGAAGAATCGTTGGGATCACGAGCGCCCCCTACTATGAGCCAGGAGAACTGCGTGCCTCACCTAGTGCCTCTTTTTAGCCGTTTTATGATCGCTCAGCATAAGAAATAAGAATACATCAGCTAAACTATGAAAATGTACTTCATATTGCAAGAGACAGCAATATGGTCTCAATACAGCATGCCAGCACAGTTAGTCAAGTGATTGCGCAATCAATGGTGAGGCTCAGCTGGCTGCTGCCTCACTTTAGGTCTCGCCGGAGTAGTAACGGTAAATGTGAAAATTCTGCGATTTTAATAACAAATAATCTAAAACTGATGACGTTAAATGGAAAATAACTTGTGGTACAAATCACTATATAAATGCGCCAATTTTATTTATTTTTTCATTTTAATTCTTTTTTCTTTTCATGATGACAGGTGAGGCCAGGCCTCACCTGCCTCCCCTGACGGCACCTCTCTGGTCAGAGGTGCAAAATAACCTCAAACTATCAATGGGCTACAACCTGGCAAAGAGAAAAGGTTTCTAAAGGATCATGGACTGATGCTGAGAAGTTGAAACATCTAATCCACATGTAGCCATTGTTTTCTGGGCTTGTGGAGGCACCATAAACCAGCAACATCAGACCAGTGCTGCGGCTAGATCTCAACAGTTGGTGGACAAACAGCTACAAATTAGATAGGAGATTTGTCTTCTGGTGTTAATATGAATAGAATAGAATAGAAATACTTTATTGATCCCAGACATGGGAAATTGACTAGGTGTTAAAGAGGAAAAAGTAACAAAAACACTACAAAAAGACGGGAGCTGCTGTAACAGGCTGCCACTCCATGCGGCGCCAGGTAAAAAAACATACAAAAAAAAATATGAGGTTGTGTTTCCAGATTTCATGATGATGGTTGTACCCCATCACATGCTTACATTTTGAAAAGAGGTCAACATTTAATGTTTAGCGTGTTTAAAGCAATGTTCTGCTACGGCAACGACAAGAGTTCTGGTATTGCAGGGACTCGTTTATATTAATAATATTAGAGATGTCCTTTGCTAACACTGAAAATGACCCTTACAGGCTGCGGCATGACATATATTTGCATATAGATTATAACCAGAAATATGTTCCAGTGTACTCTGGTAGTCTATCTAATTCTTGGTTCAACAACTCAATTTTCTGCTCCGGCTGTTTGGCTGACTTAAGTGACTAAATTTTTTGAACATTGTTTCTATATTCAACATCTGCCTCTCGCTGCCTCTGCTTCACTCTCAATGTTCAGGAATGAATGAAGTATTTGGGTCAGAAGGGAACAATGTGTCATGTGCATTTCCTGGAGATCGCTGCTAGCTATACGTCAAGCACTGTGGTGCTACATCGCGCAATAATAGCTGTCCTTTTAGGGGTGTGGTTTAATAATTCAGTTTCATTTACAATGTGATGAAAAGAAATATGCCCGAGCTCCTTCAGACTTCCATCTTCAGCGTGGGAAACCCAAAGTGGCAGTTCCTGCCTTATTATCTCGAACAGAGCCGCTCTGCTTGGATCAGAAGCTCCCAGGCTTTGTCTGTTGGCGTCATCACGGAGGCACACCGGAGATGTGCAAATAATATATCTAGGCGGGCAAAAGGATGGTGCAGTGCTTCAATAAACAGTCTTATATTTGTGCAGCTCCAGGCTTGTTGAGGAAAAAAAAAAAAAAGAAATGCCAAGTTACATTAGCTTCTATTTCAGGTTAGGTGAAAATTGTTTCCTCTTTAGCCGATCTGGTTCCGTGTTGCTGATACAGCATGAAACAAAAACAAAACCCTAACGTTTGATGTGGATTTTAATCTTCTATGCATTAATGAAAACTTAACTGAGATAATCAAATTTGTTTGACCCGACCTTTCATGAGTGGACCTCACACCTTCGAGTTTGACAGACCAGAGCAGTTCAGGGACCACATTCAGGTTCCTCCAAGCCCGGAAAAGTCGAAATTACTCAAAGAATTTGAGGAAACTGTTTGCCTTAAAACAGCTAAGTAAGGTACTGTATTATGAAAACTTGAGTACATGAGGTAATGAAGGTTATAATGTAGTTCCGTCCACTAAATGTCAATTTTATTCAACTTAATTGTTTTTGCGGGTCCAGCTGCTTTGCGCAATTACTGCACTTAACCCCTCAAGGTAAATGCACAAAAGTAGTTGATTTAACTTAAAAGAGTTTATAAGGTCAGATTGTGCGCAATTATTACAGCTAATGTCCTTCTTTCTGTCTGAAATTGTGTTTTTAGACAGACGTGTCATAGTATGGAATAATAAATGTGTGAGAAGTGCTTATCTACTTTAGCATCCTTTGGACTTGTTAACGCCCTGATCCAACTTAAACACAGTATGTAAAATTCATCAAAGGTTAAAAAAAAAGTGCTTTTTTTCACGCGTTTTTAGTTCTTTGTCTAGGTCCAGGGAGTTTTGCACACTGACATACGCAGTTTTATGTTTTTGTGCGTGTGAATCATTGTTTCATTACACGATCATCTCCACAGACGATAACTTCATTTTGCTAAATAAGAACTGACAGCCAGAGGCTGATCTGTAGGAACGATGTTCAAGTCTGCGCTGCACAGTAACAGCAGTGACAGTCATGGTCTGAGTCTCACATTTACATGTTTGTTATTATTATTATGTTTTTCAAGCAGTGTTGCAGGTGAATCCAACTTTGTCATTACAGTCGTTTCATCTTTTTACATCATTTAATGCATCAGGCAGGAGTGATGACTGCACACAGTGCACCTGCGTCAGGCCGCTGTCTTCTCTTCTAATTCATTTCACGTGTGTGTGTGTGTGTGTGTGTGTGTGTGTGTGTGTGTGTGTGTGTGTTGCGTTCTCGGCCTAAAATGCCTCGAATCTATGAAATAGTGGCTGCTATTTTCTCTGAAAGTGGACTTCCAAGTTGAAAGGTTTAATGGGCAGGAGTTATTTTCAGAACCGGAGACTGAGGCGCTCCACGTGAGGAAAGGGACATGATCACACCAATTATGGGACAGACTGAGCGCAGCCAAAATGCATTCACATAAAGCACGTAGGGCAGGAAATTGCATGACCTTTTTTTTTTTTCCTCCTGTCATCCACAGAAGCGCCACACAACGACGAAAACGGTACTGAAATGTGAGCTGGGCAAACCGGTGAATCAGTTTATCAACATTTTCTTGCCTTTTTTGGATTTCTGATACTAATAGAAATAACTATTCACACATCTCTATTTTATCAGACATTTTGGCCTGCATGTATTCATTTTACACACATTTCTACACATCTTTAATCTGTATTTTAGTGTATTTTTTTGTTGTAATATACAAGAAAAGTGGATCTCTGATGCCTTCAGAGGAGAAATTTTCAACTATTTGATGTGATGTAATCTTCCGTAAAGAAAATAATTCTACAATAACAACAGAAATGAAACATTTGCCCTTGATTCGAGTTGACACAATGGAAAGCGTGAATCCTATAAAGGCGAGCCTGTCTGACGCGAACAGAAGGTGGCTTCACAGTCTCCTGCAGAGACCAGCATGCACCCACAGGCGGATGTTGGGCAGCTCCGCACCTTCCGTTTCACCGCGAATCGTTAGGATGAGCTTCCATGTGTTATTGCGGCCATCCCTGGCCAATCAGGGAGAGGACAGCCTCGTGACGCAGAGGGAGCAGAGGACACGTAGCACATAGCACACGTAGTAAATGTTGTATCCAAACAAATTAATAAAAAAAAAATAAAAAATTTAAACGTCACCTTAAAATGAGACTTTGATTAGCAGACCTTTATGGTAAGCTTTATGATGAATAGATGGCTCTTCATTAAATTGGATTTTAACCTCTACTGGTATTTCCAATAAATCCTTTTTAATACACGCGGAAGCCCGGAACATTCATATTTTAATAATACCTGAATCATAAAAATGTGACTCCGTAATTTTCAGCATATGTGCTTTTCTCCTATTAATCATTCATCGGTTTGTTCAAGTTAATCAGTAGAACTGTAAGTTTTAATAACCTTAATCTCCGAATCCCGTTTTTCTTTAAACACTCGACCTCGTTGACCTTTTCGATTTCCACCCAGAAACGTCTGATCTTAAACTCGGCACGGTTTGACATTTGCCATATTTACCAGAAGCAACAATTATTTTTGAAAACAGTCCGAGCACAAACATTTATCATTCAAATATGTTTTTAATGATCACAAACTAATGAGGCAGCGAACTGGCGAGCATCAGAACGGCAGATCATCATAGCAGCCATCTTTAATGCCTTATTCTTTTTTTTTTTTTTTTTTTGGCTCTGGTGTTGCGTTTGTGCGATGACCTGGGAGGCGTCGTGATTGCTTTTATTTTGAAAGTGTCTTTACTGACCCATTTCTCTGGCTTTGACCCACAAGATGAAAACTTCTTCAGTCTTTTCTTGCTCCTCTCTGGAACTCCGGAGCCAATATGACGATATATACGATGCACCGACAACGTGCAATTGATCTGAGCAGAAAACCTTATTTCTGTGTCTTAACTCAAAGAATATAATTACCTGTGTGAGCCCATCAATTTGCAGTCTGTCTTTTTCCCCCCAGTAAAACAAATATATATTCCCTGCACAGCCACAAAAACTACCAGGTATTGGAATTTCTTTTGTGATGCTTTTTAGAGGAAAAAAAAGTTTTTTCATTGTTTGCAGGTGATTAAAATCCTGTCCTGATGAAGTTATTATAAGATTATATTCTTTTATTTGCTGCAATTAATCTTGTGAATTCTTTAAATAGATTAAAGACAGATTAGTTAGCAAACCACGCACACACATTAGGCATGTTTAGCATAATGAGTTACATTTAGGAGGAAAGGTTTTGTGATTATTTTCACAATCATACTGAATAAATATGAATTATGACACCAAATCAAAAGAGAAAGGGCGTAAAAAACAAAAAAGTTGGATCTTTAGCCATCTGGTCTAACTGATTTATTTCAAACATCTACATGCTGGATGGAGGCTCCCAGAAGAAGCCTGAGTTCACTTACTTTCCTTCCAGTGTCTTGGATGATCCACAAGCGGGTAAATAAACCAGACACAGAGGCGCAAAATAATAACTACTCACCGAAGGCAGCGTCCCTTCACCACAGTGGGAGCTGTTCGGCTGATACGTGAGCTATGAAAGATATGTTCCAGCCTCTGAGTTTACTCCCCTTTCATATACAGCCCGCTGGAGATAAAAAATGGATGCTCTGAAGAGAGGCTTACATGTGAGACGTGGCAGAAATACGACAGAAACAAAGCAGTTGGCTCTGTCGCATAATTAATAATGAGCATGTTCAGTAAAGACATGAACGAGCTCTGGATGAGCTGGGTGGACCCTGCCTTTCGCCTAAATGCAGCTGGGATCTTGTTATTCTACTAAATATAAAGATGCATACTAAAGTCAATATGCCTTCAAAATAAAAGCATCATGAGCAAGACTGTACACTCACATAGTTCAAATTGAGGAATGTAATTTTTTTTATCTCTCATGTTATGCAATGTCTGGTCCACACTTCTGAGTTTTATTTCCTTTTGCCAGGATGCAGCAGCTTTGAGGGGAGCATCAACAATGCTCACTATCAGAGCTAAGAAGGAAGCAAGGACAGTCGGACAGGCAGCTGCATAAACGCAGGATTAGCACCATCTTCCAGTAAACAGAGGATTAGCAGCTGCAGATCTCTGCTGAGGAGGATTGCAGCGTGCATTCTGATTTTTTTTTTTTTCACAGATGTGTACACACGTCTGCATTTTCACCTGATTTAGTTTTATTCATTTTATTTTTTGTAATTTCACATGCCGGTCTTTTAAAATGTGGAATGACTGATTGAAGTTTTTCACCAAATTTAAAAATGGAGGGATAAACTGTTTTTTTTTAAAATGTGTATTACAGAAACAGACTTGTTCTTGATGCTTTTGACATGTGTTGTATGAAAATAATCATTTTGCCCTGTGTTTCATGCTTCTTGTCTGGGTAAAATGTCACACTCTCTTAAAACGTGTTTTGAAAATGTGCTTTTTTTCTTTTGTATTAATTTGACGTTCCAGGTTTTTGCATAAAGACAAATGGGTGCTTGTGAAGAGAAATCTTGAATTATTCCTGTTTCATGCAGGGAAAGTGCTTGTGCAAGGACGGCGTCACGCTCTCCTTTCGCCAGCAGTGTTTCCTTGCAGCACCACCTTGAAACATTGATACAGTCAGCTGCACGTCCGGCTTTGTCTAACAGCGGCCAAGTGTGGAGGAGGTCAGGAGGTTGTGCTGTGTCTCTACTGCATTTCCAGATTATCTGCAAAAACAAGAAGTACGTGGATCTACAACCACTGTGGAAGAAGAATATGTCCCAGTCCAAATTCTTAACAGGTAGAACAGTGGCATCTACCCTTTCACAGGCACCTTCATTTGGCTGCTCTGGCCCTGGGTTTTAAGGTTCAGACTTCCTCTCCTCTTCTCCTCCTCTCCCTTCTTCTACTCTCTTCTCTTCTCTTCTCCTCTGCTCTCCTCTCTTCACTTTTCCTCTCCTCTCCACCTCTTCCCCTCTTCTGCTCTCCTCTCCACCTCCCCTCTTCTGCTCTTGTCACCTCTCCTCTCCACCTCTTCCCCTCTTCTGCTCTGCTCTCCTCTCCTTTCTTCTCCACCTCCTCCAATAATCAGCAGGAGAGTTTCAAGGTTTTGCTCCTGTGTAGACCTCAGACAGGCATAAAACGCTACAAATCATCAATGTACATTACAACACTTGTGTTAATTACAGATATGAAACAGGCATTAGCTGACCCACAGCATCATGTAGACAAAGGAACACAGCAGGGATAAAAAAAAACCCAACCTTTTCCACAGTTTAAGTGCAGCGCTGGTGCTTATCTTAACATTCTCTATAGATTTTGAAACCGTTTGTTTGCCAAAGATTGCGAATGTCCTCCCTGGAAATAAATGTGCATTCATGTAGGAAAAGAAGAGGCACGTCAGAAAATGCTCTTTCAATGCAACGCAGTGTTACATTTCTGCCGAAAGAAAAACAAAACAAAACACCGAACAATAGACTTTTTAGAGATCGCAGTAATTACAGATCCGTTTCAACGCATTTGTTGTTAGCATTAGCGACCTCCATGCTGTGATGTCTTAGCGTATCTTGGTAATGACTGTGGGCGGTGTTAAAATTCAGAGAGTTGCAACAAATAGCAAATGTATTTATACAAAACTGGCCTTTTGAGTGATGCTTTCAAAACTGCAAAAACAAAACAAAACAAAACTATAGATACATACTCCACATGTCCAGGAAAACTCTGGAGGTCCCCAACATGTCCTCGGTGCTGACACGGACACAACTATATTTGTGACTAATACTAAGCTGACCAATATTAAACCCAAAAAATTCACCTGGTTAAAGTTGCTCCAGTGTGTTCTAGTTTGCTAGCTTATGTTGTCAATATTTTGAGCAGATTTTCCTTTAAAAAATGGGTTCTGTTCTGTTGCTTTCTAATCTTTTTTTCCCCACTATGAAATGGCTGAAATACCCATGTAGACAGCATAGCACCCACCCAGGGCTCGCTGCTCAGGCTTAAGAAAGAAATACCTGTTATCATTGTATCCCTGGAGTGAAATTAAATAAGAGTTACTTAAGTCGTGCTTTTACACAAGTTAAAAGGAGCAGGCAACTGTCAGAAAGGCTTCAGGGCCGGAGTGAGACTCTTTCTGTTAAAATAATGTAACTACATGTTACGCCTGCAACAGCCTTTTCTTCTCGAAAGCTCCGCAATTTCTTGGATTTTTTCTTTTCAAATGTCCAAAATTTCATCCAACACATATTGATATGAGAAAGAAAAGAATAACATTTTATTTTATATTGAAAAAAAATCCACCAAGGAGGAGGGTTTGAGCCTGGTCCTGCTTAAGGTTTCTCCCTGTTAATACGGAGTTTCTCGTTGCCGCTGTTGCTTGTCGGGGACCAGGCCCTGGGTTTCTGAAAACCTCGCAAAAGCATAAATAGACGAATGTACAAACTATATCCTGAGACTATGAAGAGAAGGAAACCCAGGGCTTCCAGTAGAGGCAGCTGAGTGACGACCCCAACTGGCCCCATCAGAGCAGCCCACCGGGAAATGTCCCCAGACTAGCCACTCTGGTCCTGGCTACACCTGCTGTGCAGTTTTTTTGCAGTTTTTTCTTTAAGGCAGCATGTATAGGTAAATACTAACAAACAATGGAAGTGCTTAAATGTCTAGACACCACCAGCAGAGCCTTGTTTTAAAAAAAAAGTTTTACTAATTGAGCCCATGCTTGTAATCAACACTCTTAAGCGGCTATAAGCTTTGTATTTATGCTTCATTCCAAATGCCGCAATCCCATTCATCACAGAGCACCAAACCCCAATTGTTGCTGTATGAGACCAAGATGCAAAGACAGAGTCGTTTTGTAACTCACTGAATGATGTATATGCAGCATGTACAAACAACAGGAATATGAAATGCCACCCCCCAAGCATTTCAATCCCGGGCTCAAAAAACTTTTCCAACCATACATCATTTGATCCAAACACCAACCGCAAACAGCAAAAATTAAAAAAATCAAAACACAAGCCTAGAAAATGTGAGCAAATGTGCTCTAAAGTCCTGTCTTCATACGCCTGACAGAGCAATATATTACACAACATCTGCAACAAAAATAGGTCTAATTCATAATGCTACATATGCTAGCTAGCTGCTAATCCATCTTTGGGGGGGGGGGGGGGGGGTGACATCTCGTTACTCATGAGGAAAATGTGCTTCCGTCTCCAGGAGCCTCACCCAGCCTCTCTTATTAAACGCATTATTTCATCATTCATCTAACGCACCACCTTCCTCTGCAAATACATTAATTGTTGAGCACATTGTGACAAATCATTTAACAAGGGCGGAACCAGTTGCCATCCTCTCTTCTTCGTTCGGACAACTTGTGCCTTCTGGGAAGGATTCGACATAAATTTGAGAGATGGATGAGCCAATTGCTGTGGGCCGGGCTGGAAGGGTTTTGTGAAAGTAACAAACTGCATCAAATTTATGTAATTTAACATTTCTTTAGTTAGTCATCTACCAGTTCATGAATGACCTCTTGTTACGGTTCGGTGTGGTGAGGACCCAAACGCAGACACGAGGCAGGTTCACTAATGGAAAAACGACCCTTTATTGGGTGTAAACGGGAAACAGAAGATGCTCCTTTCTTAAGGACGTGGAGGGAGAAGGTAGCACGAGAAAACTCTCCAACCAACACAGTGACAGAGACACAATCACAGGCACACACAATGGCAATGATCCAGCAACAGAGACCAGCTGGCAGCCTCCCTATATCAGTCACTGATGAGGTGATCAGCGACAGGTGTGCGGTCCCTGCTGGATCCTGAGAACCCGCGCCCTCTGCAGGGGAGAAGCGGGGCAACCCACGCATATCTTAAAGGGCCGGCAAGCCGGACCCTAACACCTCTTGTATGATTGAATGGCAGAGAAAGAAAAAGAAAAAGCCTTTTTTTCTTTCTTGTATCAATGTTTTAAAGAGAAACTGAAGACAAAATGCGCTCTTCTGCCTTTTGCTTGACCTTCGGCGTCGTGTCCAGCGATAGCAGGAGAGCCGAAGATAATGTGACGATTAGCAACACTCGCTAAACATCTCCTAACCTAGATCTCTCCTTTCACATTTCTACTCCCACTCGTCATTTTTCCCAACTCCTGGTCAGAACTGGATGATGATAGGCTCACCTCGCATGGTTGCCAGGCAGCTGATGAATTTTTTATGCGCGCCGCGTGCTGCTACAGATGCGGACAGACTGACGGCAAGTGGAGCCTGTGAGCTCGTGTGGGCGGAAGAGTTGATCCGCAGCGATGGAGGCATCAATTAAGGGAAGTATGATGTTCAAACAGTTATTGGTAGTTTGAGCAGAGCAGCGAGGCGAGCCCCAAAACAGATCTAGAACCCTTGGCTGAAATCTAATAAATTACAGAGGGGGTGGGGGAGGGGCGGATACATTGACCGCGTAAACGTACTAGCACTGAGGCAGCCGGTACTGGGGCGTGACCTCTCCGTGAGAGCAGACTGACCTTTGAACATGGAGCTTTTCTTCCCTTTCAGCAAGGGAAAAATACCTGTATGCTAGGCTGGGCATGAAAGGACTAGATCAGTGTTTCTCAAACTTTTTCAGACCAACGACCACTGAACCCATAAACACTCACAGACCACCTGACTCTAAATAGCCCCCAAAACAATATGCTAAGTAACGATCAGGTGTTGGTATGACAGATGTATCAGGAAATATACAGTAAAGTGAATACTTTAAATCTTGGTAATTCAAGAAACACTGATTTTACACAGAATTTCAAATATTGAAATTTAAAATTTTAAAATGTGATTTGTTATCTGTCACCTCGCGGACCACTAGGGGTGGCGGACCACTCTTCAAGAAACACTGGACTAGATGGATTGCAACAACGATTACCAGGAAATTATGTTTCAAACACAAATGTTTCTCAATCTGGTTTCGCTCCCGCCAGCGTCATTCTGCCTAATTAAGGGATAAAAATTCGGTCCGGGACGAGTCGATGGATACACCCTGAGTTTTGTTTTTCACTCTTCAGGAAGCAGAAACGGATTTTTGCCATCCTCCCTCTCTATGACACGTGACTGCTGTGATTTAGTTCAAGTACAAAAGTCCTCACAGGGCTCATGAACTCGCGTGCATTTTTTAAAATATAGTGATCTACGCAATGCTGTGTGCAGATTCCACATTTATTCAATAGAACTTTATTAATAGAATAGAATAAAATACAATAGAATAGAATGCCTTTTATTGTCACTATACATCCTTTTTACCTTTTTACCTCACTATACATCCATCTAGTCCAGTATTTCTTGAAAAGCAACTCCTTCTTCAGTGCAAACGTGTGTAAATTAATACGGTGTGTGCTACAGTCAATTCTCTATGTCTAATGTCTCTACAGAAAACCAGAAACATCTGGCCGCCGTCCGACCTTCTTTGCGGCGTGATCACGCAGGCATAGCCAATGCTCAGAAACACCCACGCCAACCTCTGGTGATTCTTTTGCTCCAGAAAGTGATGGATGTCTGGCCCAGATGTCAGCGGGCCAAAAAATCCCCCCGTCAGCGGTAGATCTATACTAGACCTGCAGTCGGGTACATCAGTGTCCCGCATTAGGGTGAATATTTTTATTGTAAACAATCTGTTACAGCAGCTTAGCTTTTCGATTCTTTTGGGTTGTATTCGAAAAGGACCTAATTGCAGCACTGTTCACCATTGTTAGCTCTTTCATCTCTTTCACAACATCCTCCAAATGAGCTCTGGAAGGCGACGGGTCCCCGGTCAATGCGAGCGGACAGCCGGGTTTCCACTTTTCACTCTGGGCTCTGAGCCGTTCACTCTTCATTGTTTCACCAATATGGCAACCGGCAACTGGCTTCGAAGGCAAATGGGAGTGTTCACGTGGTCTCTGTGTTGTCAGTGCATGAGAGGAACCCGAGAGAATATGTGTGACGCGCGCCTTAGAGGCAAGTAAAGGAAAAGTATGATCACTGTGCGATCAAAGGGCTGTAATAATAAAACACCGTTTAAAAGCCTCATTTCAGCTACTTGTATCTGCATTTTAGGGGGAAAATGTATTTATATAAAACAGCTACATAGTAAATAAATGTGTAAAAGTTACTGGATATCTGTCAATATGTCACAATAATGTCAAGGGCAGAGATGAGAACCACTTTACAGGAACAGAGAGCTGAAGATCCTGAAGAATTAGAAAATAAGACTGCAATTATCACCGCCAAAAACGTCAGCATTCGTGGCAGCATTTCAAATATTTACATTATCATTCGTTGACTTTAAACGTTTGGTTGTAATGTATTTGCAGGAGCGTGTGCATGCTGAAACTGAAAGACAGAAAAGACACTGCAGATCCAGAACTTTAGTTACTTTAAAATCTCTTTAAACAGCTGCTGTTTGACACTCTGACCTTGTTCTTATGCTTCATATTGCCTCTTACAGGAATCATCACAGCATTACAAAGCTTTTAAGACCTGTCATTTCTTTGTCCCTGCTGCTATTCCTTTAGGAAGTTATTTCTTTAATTCTCTGTGCACAGTGTGTTTAACTTCAACATCGTTGTTCTCTGAGATTTGTGCGATATACTGTGTGAGTGTGTGTGTGTCTGTGTGTGTGTGTGTTTCTTCGCAAACCGTTACCATGAATTAAAGACCTGTTCTGGCACGATGGTGATAGCAACTCAAGATTCGCCCCATGGTACCAGTCCTCCATTTTCACTTCGCAAAAGCCGTAGTCAGAATTTTTCATAGATTCCAAATGTTTACTTTTCAGGCAAACCTGAAGGAATTCTGGGGTAGCTGCCATCGGTTTCCCCCCCCTTTTCATTGTTCCACACAAACTCTTGGGGGAAACCGAGGAAGCGTTTGCGGCGCAGACTCTTCTGCAAATATTCCAAATGGGGACGTCAAATAAGTCAGATCAAACCATTTTTTCTTTCCCATTGCATGTTGAAGTTGCAAGAAGCGTGTTCGCCTGTCTGTAGACTCCGCGTGTGTCAGACTCGTGGATGCTAAAGCTCTTATCAGCCGTGTACAAAGGCTGCTTCTGAAGGGATTCTGCTGCTGGTGTGCTTCCCTGGTCTCTGCTGTTTCCCTTTTTCCCCCTCCGTGGAGCACACCACCATCTGTCGTGCGAGGTAGAGTGATGCTAAAGCCTTGTTTACCCTCATCCCACGGGGGTATGTGACGTGAAATAAGAGCTGGCTGAGCTGTTACAGGGGCTAAGGGAGGATCACGCTCAGATGTGCCTGCGCTATAGTTTAAGACCCTGAAAATCCTAGGGGAGGAACGCGGAGCTAGCCGCCACCGCCTTGTAAAATCCGCAGGTCTTGATCTTGCAACACAAAGGCTGCTTGTAGGAACACGGTGAAGCAATGTGACACCTGGTGAGGTTCAAGTGCACTTGTGGGTGCAGAAAAACCCAGAAAAAAAAAAAAAAACAAGTGCGACAGTAGATCCAGTCTGAATACAAGCATCCCTGCTGACATCCATCAATGTCAGAAAATGTGTGGGGGAAAAAAAGTCTAGAAAGACATTCAAAATATGTCAAAGGAGACTTGGTTTTCTCCCTTTTAGAATCTCTGGAGTTTAAGGTTTTGAAAGAGGAAAATGGAAAATGCATGAACTACGGCGTGGAACAGGTTTCCCATTCATTCGTCCAAATTCTGTTATACTACCGTCCCCTTCCTGAGTGCAGTTTAATGGTCTACTTTTTTTTTTTGTTTTATTTTTTCTGAGCTGTAGAAAATGTACTGTACTGGAGCCGCATTAATTGCTGCAGCTCGCAGCAATTAATCAAAGCGTCAAATGGAAATTCTGTAATGATGGGTGTTAAGAACATCGCTCCCATAGTTATGAAACCCATTCACATCAGACAGGATTCTGGTAATTGCTAGTAATTCCAAAAATGGCACGCACACACACACACACACACAGACACAGACACACACACACACACACACACACACACACACACACACGTCTGCATGTTCCCAGTACACGAGGGAAAACCAGGGGAATGTCTGGGAGGCAAATTACTGCTGGTACCAGGAGACACGTGTGTGAAATCTGGGCGGTAAAAGTTGAGAATGTGTATTGACGGTGTGTTTTCGTGTTATGGGCAGTTACACTTTTTCGATAAGCCTCATTACTGTCGGCTCCTGTGTGGCTTTTCACCACCGTTATCAGTACTTACAAACCAGTTCTGACATAAAACTGCGACGCTACACGTACAGCCTATAATTTTAGACATCGTTATTGCTGTCAGGGAATAAGAGCCGCAGCCGAAGTCGCGGCGGAGAAGGTTTTGGGTTCGTCCTTTCTTTCCCATAGTCGAAATGTGCATTATAACATCCGCTGATTCAGATAGTATGCGTCTATTTTGCATACATATTCATAACCATCTGCACCTTTCTGGACCTTGGGTTTGTGAAGGACAACAACAGCCTGGCAGTTATTAAGAAAATTAATAATCGGTGCAGGGAATATTCCTTACTGCTCCCTACACATCTTACTTACGGCCTATTCATTCACGAAGGCCTCGCTAATGTGTGCACATCAGCGCCAACGTTAGCCTGGAATCTGTCATATTTAGTGAGAACAGAGATGCTGCGCAACCACTCATCTGTCAGCTCATAGATTTCTATGTTGGACTAGATTAACAGTTTCTCTTGGTTTCGCCTCAGTCGTCACGGCATGTGATAGCTGTCACCGCTGATAGACCTGCAGGACATCTGGCTATCCATGCAAATGGCTGAGGCACCACTGTTAGCATTCCTGTATTTATATACTGAATGTGACAAATAGTGTGCAAAATGTTTAATAAATCTTTAAAAACAGCATTTTTTGCCTTCTATTTGTATTACAAATCTGATTGTGTTATATCTCATTATATACATGTTTATCTGAAAATACTTTTTTTTTGCACAACCACCAGCTAACCATGACATCATCCTCTTTTGGTGGAACATTGAAGATATTTTTCAGATAAACGTGTTATGGAACGTAATGTTTAGGACCAAACGCAGATACGTGGCAGGCAAAAAGCAAAGGCAGGCAAAGCAAAAACAACCCTTTATTGGGTGTACACGAAGAAACAGAAGGCGCTCCGACTGGAGGAAAAACAATGTTCATGCAAAACTCAAAGTCCAAACTCTTCCCAGGGAGGCTCCATTGCGGGGTGTCCAAAGACCCGAACTCGAACTCAGACTCTTCTCAAGGAAGGTGGCGACCTGGGAACCGGAGCAAAAACTCTCATCAGTCACAATCTGCAAAAAAGCACAGGAAAGCTTCAGTCTGAGTAAGTCTGGTACCACTCTGCAGGTGAGACAAAAACCAACAATGATCCAGCCACGGGGACCACCTGGCAGCCTCCCCAAATCAGCTGCTGATGAGCTGATCAGCAACAGGTGTGCAGTCACTGCTGGATCCCGGGAACCCGTGCCCTCTGCAGGGAGAACACAGGACAAACCGCACACACAATAAAGGGCTGCTCTACAGGGGACAGCTTCAGCTTCTGCAGGAGCTGTTTCGGCCTCGGAGGCAACTTCTGCTCCTACGGTGGCGGCTGCTGCCGCGGGCTCCGCACCCACCTCAGTCTGGGACTCTGGGGCAACCTCTGCCTCTCCAGGGGTGCAGCTTCGGCAACAACCTCGGAGGGAGCCTCTGCCTTCTTGGCGGCAGCCTAGGTTCAGGAGCAGCATTAGTTTTAACAGGGGCAGCCTTAGCTAAGGGTTCAGGAGCAGCGTTAGCTTCAACAGGAGTGGCAGGCCTTGCTGCCGGGATCAGGGGCTTGTCTGCAGGGACCAGAGGCTTCGATGCAGGGGTCAGACGCTTGGCTGCGGGGATCAGAGGCTTAGCTGCAGGGGTCACGGCCATTGCGGCTGGGGTCAAAGGTTTGGCTGCAGGGGTCAGAGGCTTGGCTGCGGGGGTCGAAGACTTTGCTGCAGGTGTCAGGAGCTTCACTGCAGGAGACACTGCCTTTGTCTCGGGGGTTACAGCCTTTGCCGCGGGAAATGCAACACTGGATGCTAGCATCGTGGCTGTCGTCTGGACCGTCGTGGGTGTTGGCCCTGGGGTCGGAGCCGGCGTGGGCGTTTGGCGCTGTCCTCTGAACCGGCGTGGGTGTTGGCGCTGCCCTCGGAACCGGCGTGGACTTCAGCGCTGCCCTTGGAGCCGGCAGCTTTGGCACTGCCCTCGGAGCCGGCGTGGACTTTGGCACTGCCCTCGAAGCTGGTGTGGACGCTGTCCTCAGAACCGGCATGGTTCTAGTCTGTGTCTGAGCCTCCCACCTCTTGGCCTCAGGAGCCTTCTTCCTGGAACTGGAATTGTTACAGGTACCTCCTACCTCAGGGTCTCGAGGAGTCCTCCTCCTTTGTCTCCGGGAAGGCTGGGCTGCCACAGTCGGGGAATCCTCGGCCCTGAGCAGCACCCCTGGGCCCATCGGACTGCTGACACTGGGCGATGAGTGTGGAGGGACCTCACCCTCTCTGGGGAACACCACCTGGACAGAGGAGACCTGCGACGACTCACCAGGAGGTAGGCCTTTCAGGTGACTAGGACAGGAGGTGAAGCCCGGGGGAGGCGGAGCAGGAAACTGCAGACCTGGAGTCGCTGACAGGGGGTTGGTACGGGAACAGGTACTGACCTGGCTGGTGCAGGAGCAGGAGCTAACTTGGCTAGCGCAGGAGCAGGGGCTAACTTGGCTAATGCAGGAGCAGGGGCAGACTGGGCTAGCGCGGGAGCAGATACTGACCTGGCAGAAGCAGGAGCTAAAGTGGCTAGCGCAGGAGCAGAGACTAACTCAGGTAATGCAGGAGCAGGAGCGAGAGTGGGCTGGGCTGATGTGGGAGCAGGTAATGACCTGGCTGGGGCAGACGCAGGAGCTAACCTGGCTAACACAGGAGCGGGAACTGGCTTGGCTGGTGCAGGAACCGGAGCTGACTCGGCTGGTGCAGGAACCAAGTCAGGGCGAAACCTTGGACCAACGGGCCAAGCGAAGGGGCTCACACACGGAGACTGCAGCGTGCTTGTCTGGAGCTGGAGAGATGCCCGAAGCACCGGGGCTGGGCCACCTTTGCCCAGACACTGCGCCGGAAACACCAGGACCAGACCCAGTTGGTCTGGGAAGTGGGGGAACCCTGGCAGCCGCTGATGAGCCGATCAGCAACAGGTGTGCAGCCACTGCTGGAACCTAGGAACCCGTGCCCTCTTCTGGGAGAACACAGGACAAACCGCACACACAATAAAGGCCCGACAAGCCGGACCCTAACAAAACAATGACTATGTCAACTTTGTTGCCTTTGGTTCTTAGTAAGCTAAGCGTATTAAGGAAAAAAAGTAGCTGTACTTAGCATTTTCAGCTGCGTAGGCGTAGCATTTTTCGACCAATTTAAATTCGGGACATAACGGTCCTGTTTTCATTACAGTACTGCATATGTGATCACACAACTTGTTCCCAGTGCTTTGATGGTGCATTTTATGTCATGTTTTGCATTAAACATGCTCAAATGTAAAACAGTGCTATTTTTATTTATTTTTTTGTTCATTTTTCTTAGAAAGCCCGACTGACGAGGCCATGTTGAGGTCAGCAAAGTGTTAACTACGTGTAAAACTGCATCTTAGGGAAAATAGAAAGACTTGTGTAATATTATCAATTGTACATTCGATTTTTGTGAGCTCCTAATTATGGGTATATTTTCTGTCTCTAAACATTACTTTAATGGAAGAAGTGACTTAATTTATTAGTGATCCATTAATTACTGCTAAAAATTAATGGGCGCACAAGAGCACCAAGACACTTACAGCCACACAATGCACGGCAGCTGCGCAGATGTCAGTGTGTCATGATTAATTCAAGGCCATTTATTAATTAAACAATGTAACAGGGCTGCGGTTAGGCTTTCCCACGTTTCATCGCCAAAGACATGAACTGACAAAATGTTCCGCTTTTCAAAATGGACGTGGCATGAACATATAATTAAATGATTACTTAACCAATTATGTAAGCGCCCTCTAATGGAGTCCTTAAGCTAGCGACAGGAACACTTTTGTGTCAGACGGCTTTTTGGATAAAGTGAACCAGAACGGAGCAGCAGAATCAGCAGGGATGTGAGCAAGAACAGATGAGTAGAGTGTGCCCAGCTCTAGCCTTCCTTGAGTAATTTCGAGGCGATATAAAAGGAAATAAAAGCTGAGCGTCCGGATGGGCTGATTTTTGCTTGCCGAGTTCAACAAAGTAATTTTGACAGCAGCGGGACGGATGCGTGGAGAGGCAGACTGGGTGCAACATGAAACAAATACAACCATGAGTCACATTAGTAGAAGAAGAATGGGGTGCTGAGAGGGTACCGCAAGTAAACAGGATTACGAAACAAACCCTGAGGCAAATGCATATCATTGAGGGGTGTATGACTCCAAATAAAGATGAATCAACTCCCAAATATGTTTTTCTTTCTCCCCATCCTCAATATGAAATGATATATCCTTATTCTCCCCATATGGATTGTACACCACAGTCCCATGGGTGCATGACTGGTAAACCAAGCATGATAAACCCCCACAACAAGCTTTAATCATCGCTCTGCCGTTCTCGGTGCTTATTAGCAATGGGATTAATCGGCTCATTTAAAATCTCTCGCCTGCCTCCTTGTGATGCACGTCAGTGGGCGACTTCCCAGCACACACTGAGAGAGGATGAAGGACTTTCCCCGTTTGCTCTCTTCTGATGCTACGCAGAGGCTAACAAGGAGTTCAGCAGTATCTTTTCCAGTCACTTCATCCCCCGACGAAAGAGCTTCACTGGGTTGAGCAAACAAGGTGAGAACTGAATTAGGAAAAAGACAGGTACGGTAGAAAGAAGCAGCACTTTGCAACCAAGCCAGTGGGCTCACGGATGATCCAGCGGCAAGACTGGTTCCCAAAGTGGAGGGGTTAAAGGTCATAAGGAAGGATACACCTTTGTCGATGGCAGCTTTTACCTCCCGCTTCAAACACTGCAGCAGCTTTAACATCATCATCTTGTGTCTTTATTTGTTTTATATTTGTATTTTTGTCAAAATAAATCAGATTTGGTGCAGTGGTGGAAAATAATGTGTTTTGAATGTGAAAAAAAAAGAGGAGCAAATGTGCAAAGAGTACGAGGGTGGCACAGTTTCTGCTGCCTTCGTAAGGCAACAAAAAACCCAGCTCAGGAGCACAGAAGAAAACCAGCCTCAGCATCTCTGGAGCGCTGGGTTAAATCACACGTGCACTAGGTTCTTGTCATAAATCATTCATTGCTCGTCATCAGTCATCCTCCACGGGATGTAACCTCATGAAGGATTTTACCTCAGGCCGTGACCTATCCTGGGAAATAATCGGTCAACGAATCAATACTGTCAGTAATAGGAAGTGTGTTGTATATAAGGATACGTTTCCTGAACGGAAAAATCCTGAATGAACGTTGCAAACCAAGGTCACCAACAAAGGAGAGATAAAATTAGAAATCCTTTTACGGCTTTTGTGTTTTTTCTCTTTTCTCCCTACTGTTTTTTGCCTCTGTTATCCTTGTGCTGGTCCTCCATACGTCGTAATATTGACTATCTTTGCCACGGCAAAGGAAACTGATGCAACACCTCCACGCTCCCGAGTTTATTTCTGATTGAAAAGCCAAATGCACTTCGCAATCTGCTGCGTCACCATAACACGCCCAGGTTCGTTACTTCATAGTGAAAAAAAGGAGAAACAAGGTAAAATGAGCAAATCAACATGCCCGGCAGGTATCTTTATTGTACGTACAGTTTTAATTTAATAATTTTAAAGTAAAGAAATTATTGACGCAAGTGAGATATTTTGTCTGGGAAGTTTTTTCTGTGTTTTTTTATGGTCAGGAGCTCTCACTCTGTCGACCTTTTTCTCATGAGAAGTCCCTGCTTTTGGAATACCAAGTGCAGCATAATCATGCAGCTGGGCTTTACCGTCTTTCTTTTTTTGGTTGTTGTTGTTGTTGTTCAGGCACAAGCGAAAACTCACACATGAATACTAAATAAATGCTGTGATTTATATTCCTGGGGACAAACGTTGCAAGCACGCTCTCCCGTTACCAAGGACCAGGGGCGAGAGACAGACGGAGAGAGAAAAGTGACAGTTGAGCAGCTTAGTTAGGAATTATTTTTGCAGCTACCCCCCCCCCCCCATTATTAATCATATATCTTTTTTCTTTCTACAAGCATTTCTGTTGCACTCACCTGCCTCTCTGTATTCAGCCCCAGCCCCTGCCCCTGACCCTCCTGTCCCTGCTCTGATGCTGGATAATTCACTGTTAATCCATCTCTAACCTCTCCCCTGTGATGTGCTGTGTCACAGAGTCGGATCGTGGGCGTGCCCTTTAACACTGCTCTTCAGACAGTCTATAATTTTCAGCCTCGACATCCTGCCGCAAGGGTTGTATTGACAAGGAGCAGATGAAAAATCACCCAAAGCCCCAACTGTGCCCCACCACCGCTCCCTTAATTTTTCCCCCGCTCCCTAAGAAACTTGATCCATGAAGGAGATTGAGCCTCGGCGTCTACTCCGTCCAACTGCTCCATCTCGGGCTCCGGGATAGAAATTCATCAGCTGTAGTGTGGAAGCCGATCGTCAATGGGCCATTAGGCCCTGACAGGTCGATGGTTAGCTAATTGAGGAGAGCTCTGTGACTTACTTGCCTGCTCCTCCAATCTATAAATGCAATTGAATGATCAGTCAAAATTCTAGAGTCCACTGGAGCTCCCGCAATTGGCCAGAGTGACTGGAGCGTTGACTCATCCTGATGCTGATGAAGTGTTTGGCTACATCTTTTGCCTGCATAACAACTAGCTAAAGGACAGCAAGAAAATGTGTCTGTGTCTCCTTGGGGTCTTGGGTGGGTCCTCTCCTTGGAACAGCCACTTGTTTGTGAACGCTCGATGGAAGCATCAAGCAAAAGGAAACTCTAGAGATGTAATCAGATGTCTCCTGACGAGACCGTCGGCATGCAGAAGTCAGCTGACTCCTGTGAGAGCCTGCGAACGCACCAGGCCAAGTTCTGCTTTAACTGTATCATTTGCATTCCTTTGTGGGCCTGTGCTTACGTGCAAATCCACTTTCCAAGAAAGATGAAGTCCTTTGAAATTGGTCAGCTTGTCAATTTTGTCAGTGTTTTTTTTTTTGATAAAGCCCGAAAATGGCAGAAAGAATCAAAGCAATGAATTCAATATGAGGGGCCCCCGCCAACAGGACGATGCGATAAGGCGAACGCAAACAGATTCCAGCATCCCCACCCCCCCACCCTTGCTCTTCCTAGCCTCAAAAAAAAGAGCGCACTTTGTGTAAAGAGGAGGAAAACGAAAGAGACACGTGTGGTTAAGGCAAACAGTTCAATGATTTGCTAAGATTGGAATGAAGGAGATGCTGGAGATGTCCAGCCCCTGCCGCCGCGATTAAAGAGTCGGATTGTGGGTGTGCCCTTTAACACTGCTCTTCAGACAGTCTATAATTTTCAGCCTTGACATCCTGCCGCAAGGGTCATATTGACAAGGAGCAGATGAAAAATCACCCAAAGCTCCACTGTGCCCCACCACCTCTCCCTTAATTTTGTCCCCCGCTCCCTAAAAAAGTTGATCCATGAAGGAGATTGAGCCTCAGCATCTACTCCGTCTAAAAGAAGCCAAGGTATGCATCCGTCTAAAAGAAGCCTCGTTTAATTACATTTCGTCTGTTGGGAGAGGTCACATGCTGCTGTGCACGATGACAGAGGGACATCAGTGCACACTAGTCAGGAAGTAGTATTTTCTGCTTGGATTGCACGTTAATTAAAAAGTGGCAAGTCACAACAGTACCTCCTCGACCTCCTGAAGTATGCCCTAATTGAGTACCTGCTAATACATTCCCAGCTTCTCCGCCGTTAACGGAATTCGGTGTAACACTATAATGGGTCCGCTGTCACTGGCTTTAAAACAAAAGTTCCCTCACAGTTTTACAAAAGCGCTCTCACTCGAAGCAAATTTCACGCACGGCTGCGGCACTAAAATCACTGCTTTATGCAAAAAAAAAAAAAGGATTCCAGAAAGATGAACATGTTCCAACAAAGGGTGGCAACAGAAGGTTTTCTATCTAAAAACTGTTTTTCTATGAATGTATATAGCCGCCCAGCTGCAGCAGAGCTAACAGGCAGGACGTGCTCCGCTCCCGGTGTTTTCAGTTTTCAGCTCATTCTGTCAGGCTACTCTTTATCGCTACTTTTGTTTGCTCACCCCTTAAAGGCTACTGCTCAATTCATTCGACATTTAGAAGCCCTCGAAGCCAAGAACAAATACAGTGCACGGTCACATCACGCATCCACACTCCCACATCTCCCTGAAGTCTTTTAAATCTTGATTACATGTGTAGATATTTGGTATTATTGGATTAAACATCATCAGTAGGACCAATCCCAGATCATGCCTCAAAACTGACAGAAAAATTACACTCAAAGGCAGTTATCTTTGTCCTTTTTGGTTAGACAGTGCATAGTGATGGGATAAATAATGATGAAGCAAAAGTATTTTTTTTGTTTAAGCATCTTCTTACTGTGTTCCTTAACAAACCCCTGCTTTTTTTTTTTTTATAATATCCAGCTCTCTTTCAGGCTGTGCAAACCACCTGAAGGTCAGCAGAAAGAATGAGGGGTAGGGGTTTGTGGCCTCACCAGCACCTGTGCACACGTACGCCCACTTTCACGCCTTGGAAACGGTCGACGAAGAGGCAAAGTTCAAGGACACTCAAGCCTTGAAGCGTAGGAAAACCTAGAGTAGGTTCTGGTGCGCGCTCTCTGACATCTGACAGAACGACATCACGCATGAAGCTAAAAACACACCACCGAATCAAAATGTAGCAATTATAAAACACAGCTACTATCTGCTCACTCATTTCTGGTACAAGTCATTAAGCTGGGGTGCCAGAGTGGTGGCTTGCTAACTCCAACCCTGCGTTACTTCATAGCGAAGTGACCTTGAGAGAGCTACTAAACCTCAACAAGCTCCCAAAGCAGCTTCTTCTCGCTCATTTCCTCGTTCCTAATTGGTTTATCTGTGAACGGCTGAATTCAAATGTGTGACGCGAAGCCCTTCGGGCGGACAAAGATGACTAGAAAAGCATCATTTAAGTACAAGTACAGGCATCAGATTCCAAACAAGTTAGCAGCGTTTACCTTGGTGTGACGTCCTGGCGCCTCTTAATACACCATCCATTGTCTACCCCTTATCCGGGGTTGGGTCGCAGGGGCAGCAGCCTAAGGAGGGAAGCCCAGACTTGAACTCCTCCACTTGGGGCAGGATCTCCTCCCCAACCTGGAGAAGGCACTCCACCTTTTTCTGGCTGAGAACCATGCCACCTTCTCATGGTGGAGGGGTTTGCGTGTCCCAATGATTCTAGGAATTTGGTTGTCTGGGGCTTTATGCCCCTGGTAGGGCCACCAATGGCAAACAGGTCCTAGGTGAGAAACCAGACAAAGCATAGCCCAAAAGACCTCTTATGATGACATAAATGGTCCTGAGTTTCCCTTGCCCAGATGCGGGTCACTGGGGCCCCCTCCTGGAGCCAGGCCTGGAGGCGGGGCCCGATGGTGAGCGCCTGGTGGCTGGGCCTTTGCCCATGTGGTTTGGCCGGGCACAGCCTGAAAAGGCAATGTAGGATCCACTCTCGTGGGCTCACCACCTGCAGGAGGGGCCAAAGGGGTCGGGTGCAATGTGTGTTGGGTGAAGGCAGGGACCTTGGCAGTCTGATCCCCGGCTATAGAAGCTAGCTCTTAATACACTGATTTTGTTTTTCTAGACACCGTTTTTTCCCCCGCTCTCATCATCCCCGTTCCACACAGTGCAGACGGTTGCTTTTACATTCAGAACTCATAGTTACCGTGAGCCCAGAGCTAAACTGCAAGCAGACATAATTAGCAGTGAGTTAATTGTGCGGTGGCACGGATTCAACTGTTAATTAAGTAATATTTTTTAAATTAACGTTGCCCGACTTTAATGGAAGGAATCTACTCAACAGCACCAAAGTATAGCTTGATCAGGACCTTGTACTTGGGAAGAAAAAGCAATATAATCCCCACGGACCCCCCCCCCCATGCTGAGACAACTTCTTATTATACAGATGGATCTGAGAGAATAGAATGTGTTTTCTAATACCCTCAACTGTTTTTACAACTAATAACTAATAAACTGCTTCAATGTGGAAAGGTTGAAAGGAAATATTTTCATTGCCTTAGACTTTACACCACAGAAACAGCGGTGAGAGATTTTTTTTTTTTTTTCATGACATACTTCACAGGCAGATGGATTCGGGGGGCTTGGAGATCTCGCGAGCCTCAGCTGTCTCTATGGATTATGTGCTTTGCATGAGACTAATAATTCATGAAAGTTTTTTTCACAGCTAGTGTGCGAGAGGGGCATGAACTCGGCCTTTGGAGAAGACTAATTGGTGCCATTTCTCTAACTAAGTGGAGCCGTCTCAATCAAATTTCCTGCAAAAGAGGCGATCGGGGAGCCTGCGTGCTGACATTTGCTAGAACCTGATGTCCAGGCCACGGGACCGAATATTAACTGTTGTTAATCAAAATTTAAAAAATGATGCTTTTAGGGTACCGGCGCCCGAGTGTGAATCGCTTGTTTGTGGAACCTTTTGTGGCTGAAGCAAGCAGTGCCACGATAGTCATAAGAGGGCTCAACGGACCAGAGCCAAAAGGCACTTTCAGAGCCCACCCAGAATTACCACTACCCTAAAGTTTACACCTGAGGGAACGTTGCATCCCATCAGATAGACACTCCAAGCTCTTATTACAGCATCAACGCTTTATTGAAAATCTCCTTTTTCCTCTTCCTTATTCCCCTCTTCCCTCTCCTGCGGCTCAGCAGGTATCGCCGCTTTTGATTTATGGAAAGAAGTGTGTTGCGCACGCATGAAAGCCAAAAAGGACCAAAGATAAAAAATGGCAGCAAAAAAAAAAAAAGGAATAAAGGTGAACTAACAAGTCTAAACGGAACACACGGGGATTGTGGTTTTCTTTTCCTCCCCCAGCTGCATGTGATGGAACATTCATCTCCAGCCGGCGTCGGAGTGCTGATGAGATGTGCAGAAAGTGGATGAACCTGGCCGTGAAGTAGAACGATGCTGGCTTCTAGTTTTTGGGGACTCAGCTGCTGATTTATGAGGTTTACTGGGCGTCATGAAACGTGGCGCTTAAGGGGGGGAAGGGTCTTTGTAAGAACATATCTGATTGCAATTTATCACGCCGCCACCTCACTGCCGACCTTTTCGCTGCACAGTGACCTGTGAGGTGGATACCAAACACAAAGGCGTGGATGCCGTGGAAAATAGGTGGTGTTGGAGTTACAGTAGATGGTGTACAGATATATAGGGGATATAGGAGTCATCAATTGATAAGTAACTGACTGTGTAGCTTTTAAGTTGCCTGTTGCAGCTAATAAATCAAACCATGAATCACCAATTTCTTTTTTTCCTTAAAGTATAGAGCATCTACATAAGTGACGAGGGCAGAGGACACAGCTCATAATCTGTCCGAGACTAATTTCGAGAATAATTGGGCCATATTTGAAACCACATGTTACCGTTCCAAAGATCGGAGCCAGTAGACAATCTTGAGATCCAAATAGCTGACTTACTTGTAAAGAGAAAAACAAAAATGAACTATTTACCCTGATGAATGATATTAGGCAATTCTAATAGTAATTTTGACCCCAGGAACTTTAAAGACACAGGATTTAAAATAAACATGAGTGTTTTATTTCCAGTAAACACTCCATAAGAATTAAAGCCAGTAACACTCCATTAAAGAGTAAGAATTAAAGAGTGATACAACATCTGAGGAAGTGCAGGAAAACAAACTGGAACAAACAATTAGCTGCAGTAATAGTGACCTTGACCACCGCCCTTTAACCTTTGTAGATTCACTTAATAATTTGTTTTAATAAAGAAAATATTGCTGAAACCCTCAACAAAACAACAACAAAACAAAAAATTATAAAGGAGCAGTACGTCTACATGGAATCTTACTCCTAGCAAAGCAGTTAAGTGTTACTGACTCTATGCATGATGGCATCAGGTATAGAAAGCAAGCTGTTAGTGTAACATTATCCAAGCAGCTCAGCACTTGTGAGATCAATGCTGACTATTTGATATCCATGCTGCCGTTTCAAGCGCCTCTTTGCGCGTCACGCAAACTTTATTCGCTTCCTCCCACGCCATTTATGACTCTTCACCTTCTCCAGCTATGAATAAAACAACTCGTTGTAAATAAAGTGTCGAGGTGTTTGCTAATGCGCGGCCAACACATAAACTGGTTCTTCTGGCTCTGATTTTTCTGTTTATCGCAAATGTTGCACCACAGGTTTGGGGGCAAGTGTGCCCGTGTCTCTCAGAGCCTTTTCTAGTAGAAACGTGAATTTGAAGAGGCAGATGGGAATGTGCTCTTAACAGCTAGCAAAGTTGAAAACTAGCACTTCGGCACTGCTGAGCATAAATATAAACGTGAGCAGGTGTAGGTACACAAACCAAAGACAAACAAATTAATAGTTCCTGGGCAAATTCCATTACTGGGAATTCCTTAAGGCTCAAGACGGCAATCAGTCAATAACTATATGAACAATTCATGCGCTGCTTTTGCATCTCAATAAAGGCTATGGAACAAAGCTGGTTGTTTGTCAGCCAGAAGGGAAGAACATCGTTACATTTGAAATCGAACATTAACGCTGCATCACTAAAAAGAAGATTGATGCGGTTCAGGTTGACTAATGGATGCAACCAGTAGATAACACCTCTTACAATAAATATCAGTTTGGATATTTACAGTAAGTCATGGCTGTTTAGCTCATGCGGAGATATCCGTCAAGGCTGAGCAGCTTCTGAACGTAATATTTCATTTACAAATGCAAAGGCACACACAGCAACCCAGTTGTTATATGCTAATTGCTTATGTATATGTATGTCCTGATCCAGTGGACGTATACCAGTTTGCAAAGAGGACAAATTTAACTCTGTTCAATTTCGACACAATCACTCAGACACATTTAAACAAATGATCATGTTTCTGTGATACAATTTTGGGAACAGTTGATTAATTTCCAATGCCTCCGTCATTTGCATGCACAGACAAAGACGTGGAGGTTGGAAAATTGAGGTCTTTCGCTTCCGGGTGCCTCCTGAATTGCAAATGGCTTTCGCCTGCTTCATGGAAGCAACAGCTAATTAAAACAGAAACAATCTGAAAATATAAACAGTCCAAACCAGCGATGTGTTTAAGAAAGAATAAAAGCCGATGTGAGCAAAACTCTGTGTGAACATTTTACACGATGAGGGTTTGATTTTAACATTACATTAAATCATAACAACAAGAAATAACAAAATAATAAATAAGATAATCAATATAATAATAATATGATGATGATAAAAAATCATTACGGCCTCCTACCACAACAGGGAGGTTGAGAATCACTTGAATAGTGTCATATTATTTAATGTCTTTGCCAGTTTCTTTTTAATTATTATTACATGCAAAATAGTTTATTAAATGACTTGTAATCTGAACAATGTGTGTCCATTGCGATTCCTTATATGTCATTCATGAGACATTATAAGCAATTACAGTGTTTCAATGCATGAGCGTGCTTGGTCAGAGAGAGAGAAAAAGAGAGAAAGACGCCATCTAGCGGCAGTCTCGCTGAAACCAACTTTAGAAAGCTGAGAGGAGGACGTGCGCATTTTTACGTACATTTTCTACTAATATGCCTCCCACCACTGATCTCCTGGTTGACTGAGCAATGAGGTGGAGATACTGACAGAATTGAAAGATAAACATACACACACACACACACACACACACACACACACCGGCTTGGTGTTTTAAAAATATTGGCCTTTACATATGAAAAAGAAGCAATGGGCTGCAACCCAAATGCCTCACCCCCTCCTGAAATAATTTGGTTTGCGCACAACCAGTAGAGTGAGACTAATCCGAACCATTTTCCGGTAACACAAAACCTCAAAGATTCATTGCAAAAATGAAAAATTGCAGGAGACAAATTGTGGAGCTGCGCCGCTTTTACTGCGGGGTGTTTCTAATTTCAATAAAGATAGCAGGCATCATTAGGCTGCCCGAACGTGCGCTGAGGGCTTCATCACCGCGGAGTCTTCTGCGGGTTTTACACAGGGGAGCTGGGAGAAGACGGCACGCACTGACGTCAAATAATGTTTAAAAGACACCGCGGCCGACGACGCCACTTCCGAACAAATGTGCGCCAAAGTCCTCACCAGACATTTAACCTGTGGGGCCGCCGCCGAGCTTTTCGTTTGGCCAAAGCTGCGCGATGCGGTGGCGTTTTTAAAGTTTAATCCGTGCTCCGCCTTTCCAAACTCGGTTTGAATTCCTGATTTAGTTGCGAGGAAAGAGAGCGACACTGCATCCCGCCGATGACAGAGGGACCACTTATACCGCCGTCACAACTGTGCCAAGAGACAGGGAGTCTTTGAAAGGCACCGGAGCGGACCGTGCCGGCATATTAATCAGCGTCCCGGAGAACGTCGCGCTCGTCGGCATTGTCTTAAACGCCGTGTGTGCGCACGTCTGGAGATCGGAGAGATGAGCCACATGGTACTTTTTTAATCTTCTGAATAGAGAAAAGACCGCAGACATCAGTGGGAAACAAATGTAAAAGCTCAGCTCCTGTTCCGTCGCTACGGGTACGCACCGGCACAGAAGCGCAGGACCGCAGGATCATCGATTCGCACTTTGTGATCTGCGTATGTGACGGAGAGGACAGGAAACGAACCGTGGGATCGGAGAGTTTCTATTCTATTCTATTATATTCCGTTAATTGACCATGAACACTGGATTGTTATTTTTGCTCGCGTCTTCTGCGGCATTTCTCGCCGGGCTGCAGTGCGCCTCAACAAGGACCACAGCGTGGATGGATCCCCCATCCGCCGACTTCAACAACACGGCCAGCGGAGGCGGCGGCAGCAGCGGGGAGACCGGTGGCAAAAGAGACTTGAACCAAACCATAAACTCCAGGATGAAGCGGAAAACCCTCGCAGTGGATTTTGCGGTCCCTTCTCTGTTGCGCTTTTATCTGGAGGCGTTCATAAAGAGACCCCTGAACGGCGACTGCAAGACTTTCAGCGGATGTTATACAGTGCGTGCAAACTTAAAAATGCATTGCGCCCCTCTGCAGAAGATTATATCTACTTTTGTAGACCCTGCAGACTCTGCGCTGAGGAACGCGTCTGCTAACGGACAGCTCCCCTATCTCTACCAGAGGCCGCTGTCCAAAGTCCTGAATTTGGGTTTGACGAAAGCCAGTCGGAAATCCAATCAAGTTGTTGTGGAACTCGGGG
Source organism: Pao palembangensis (assembly GCA_015343265.1). Lineage (NCBI taxonomy): Eukaryota > Metazoa > Chordata > Actinopteri > Tetraodontiformes > Tetraodontidae > Pao > Pao palembangensis. Next base: position 16,995,261 of record CM027083.1, on the reverse strand, counting down.
AGGATATAGTTAGGACAGGATGCGGGGGGCTGTCTGTGTACGAAGAGGCCCCGGTGTTCACCCTGGAAATGGACCTCACGACTATTCTGGAGTGGTGGTTGGGCGCGCAGGGAGGGCGGCTCAGGGTTCGTCTCATGCCGGAGAAAAAAGCACAGGTGCCTGGGGTGGAGGATCGATACACCACAGCCATACGTGCCGCAGACCCCCGCCTCTTCTTTCAGATATCATCCCGGGGTGAGTTCTCCCCTCCACTCCTCCCCTCTCACTCTGATGTTGTTCATTTACACGTGCGTGCAAAGCGCGCACGGACAGCAGGCCACATGTTCAGCGCTGCTATATGCCACGGCTGCAATTGCAGGTCTGCTGGGTTTAATCATGTGATGGCTTGTGTGAATATCTGAGAGACTGTTTGCTGAGCTCTAATGTGGGAGCGATGACTGTGGAAAGCGTGTTTGTGTGCGTGTCCAAAAGAAGAATCCATCCATTTAGCTTGGTTGCGGTCCTCCACAGTCCCATTTCGTTAATGATGTCAACAGCTTCTCAGAGAGAAACTGCATGTTGATTTAGTCCCTAAACTCTGGGATGTGTCCAGTTGGGATTCCTGCTGAGTGTACAGCTTCCTCTGTGCTGGGATGCTGCTTAATATTTTATTAGAATGACGTCTGATGGTATTGTCCAATTTAACATTAAAGAGATCACATGGCCTCCTACATGCGTTGAGGAAAAGACCCGCTCTCCCATTCGTCTCGCTTCCCAGAGCCACAAAGTGCTGAAAAGAGTGGTAAAGATTTAAAAGAACTGGCTTTATTTTGATTAGGTACAAATTAAGCGGTTATCTCCAAGAAAGCTTCAGCACTCGATACTCAAGGGCCCTTTCTTCCGTCTGTGCATCGGCACAATCAGTGTAATTACTTAATCACTTTGATGAAGGAGGCTGGTGAAGAGGAAAAAAAGGGGAAAAAAAGAATGCGATGGAACCTATCAGACCAACGCAGCGGCTGGATGAAGCGGATAGGTAGAGGCGGAAAGCTAGGCTGCACACAGGGCTGCCAACTCTTTAAATCTCTCAATGCAGACCGTGTGATGGGATGCGACGAGTTATCAGATTTGATTTTTTGACAGCTAAATCTTCTGCCACGTGTGTTGCAAAGAGCCCTCCATGCGCCAGTTAGCTTCGGTTGCGAATGCATGGCTCTGGCGCATGTGTAGAAGTATAGAAAAAGGCGCCCGAGTGGACTGTGTGACAGCTCCCCAACAGGCTTTTGGGAATAGAACAGCTGGCGCCTGCAGGTGCGAAGCCAGAGGGTTGTCGTTCTTTAGAAAATGGCCTCTTAGAATGCACCTCTCTTATCACAGAGGGGGCTGCAAGAGTCTCCCAGAGGAGGTGCTCGGTCACCACATTCATGCGACTCTACCTGTTGTTCAAACGTGTCTTAACTAACCAAAAAAAGAAAAAAAAAACAGTCTCAGTGTTTTACAGGCGATAAAATGGACTTGTAGATGTTCAAACCGAGAGATTAGTGTCCATTTAGGACCTAACAGTAATGCAATAGAAGAGGGAGTATTGTCTTAACTGTGTGCTCTGTTATGCGCCTGCAGCTCTCATTCAGTTCAGCACGCTGCCACCCTTGATCATCCCTCCTATTTTACATCCCCCCTATCTTTCATCCTCAAACAAGTCAGAAATTGATCATGGCAATGCACCCCCGCTCCGGGAGGAAATCCCGGTGAGGAGGCACAGCTCAGGGATTTATTTTGATTTCGGCTGAGAAAAGGGACAAATTGCGACGTTGTTCGTCTGACGGTAAAGGAAATCAGCATTGTTACGTTTTCTGGTCATGGTGACGAGTATCATTATCCGACCAGTATCCAGACGAGGTGATTTGGCAGATTGGGAATAGACTTTGTTGGCTTGGCGACGGAATCCACTGCTTAATGCATTCTACAACATCGCTGTGCTGCATGTTTACACGGGAAGCCTTTGGAATCTAACGCACACTCGTTTATCTGTTCATCTGGCTTCACATGACTCAACTCATCTCCATTTTGCCCGGTCTCGCTCTGCTGGCTCTTGCACACCTCTGATTGGCTGCTCTTTGGATATTTGGATGCATCGTGTATCTTTTACCCCCTTTTCTTTCCTCCCAGACTCTAGTAAAATGTTGACTATTAGCAGGAATCAACACCAGCACCGGCACCTGGGACGATTTGATGATCAGTCAAACGTTCCTCTGGGAAGACATTAAACTCTGTACCCCACATTTATGCTCATCCAGTGTGTGTGTGTGTGTGTGTATGTGTGTGTATGTGTGTGGGTGGGTGGGATCATTAATGAGAAAAGCATCAATGAGCCATTGGGGGGAACGTTGCTTGGAGTAGCTGACCGCTACTTTATTAACCTCTGTTGTGCTCTCGGAGTGCCACCATAAATAGGTTGCCAGGAATCATCTCAGCATCAGCGGTAGGAGGAAGAGCCCCTGCTTCATTAACCCATGCGTACCACTGAGCTTTTGAGAAGCTAACGATGAGAAGCATTGTCATAAACACATACATAGCGGGGGGGTGAAACTGTGTGCGTTTGGGTTTTTCTTTCCATGTTTGCCCCAGAAGCGAACTTGCTCGCGCTGGTTTGCAGGCGAGCATCCACCATTTCCTTTGAGAGGCTTACAACAGATTTGTGTTGATGTCTTAGCTGTAAGGCAAATAAATGAAGTGATTTCTTCTGAACCATAAAGAATCTTAACAGTAAATTTGTGAGTCTGCACGCGTGATACGCTCTCTTTATCCGATGCTGCTTGAGGCCTGTTGAACGGGTTAGCCTGAGAAGACTTTTAGCCCCCCCTTGTCCTTAATGTTTCCCCTTCTCTTAACAGAGTGAAGAAGACAAGCCTTGCCATGTTTATTCAGGGCAGTGTTGTTCCAGTTAAAAAAGTTGTATATGAACCCAACAAACAGGAGAAGTGATGGCAAGGCCCTGGCTCCTCGTTTCCGTCAGCGTTCGGTCGCAGTTGACCTGCGCGGCCGACATCGCATCAGACGCGCTGCTGACTTGCTCGGAATAGGGGAAAAGTGAGCAAGCACCTACACGAGAGAGCATAAAATGCCTGAAAGGGCACTCCACAACGCCCTTCATCTGGTGACCTTTAAGTCACTCCATCCAGGTGGAAAGCTGCAGAGCCACAAGACGTGGCACAGCATTGCTGGCGAGCACCCAGACTTGTGCCAATCAATGAGGCTCTTGACAATTAAAAGATTATATCAATCAGTCCCTAAGATCAATAGGAAGTCAGAATGGCACACCGTTTTAGTACTCGTGCATTTTCTATGACTGGTTTGCTGGTCGGTGATCCACCATGACAGTCCAACGGACCCGCAGGACTCTGCACAGCCGGCCAATCGATCAGCAGGACGCACTCCAGCGTGAGCCAGAGCGGCTTTTGGGAGGTCATCAAAGCAAAGGCTTGGATAAGAAAGTCAGAAAACGCAGATCTCGCCATTGATGCAGCGTGCTGGGTTTGTCATCAGGGCTCCAGATTTGCTCATTTAGTCTCTCACAGAAGAGAATAATAAGACATAATCACAAAAGAAAAGGCATGAATTGTGTTTTGACGTTTTTCCACGCAATAATGTAAAGTGGGATAATGCTTTTCAATTCAATTAAATTCAATTTTATATAAAGTGCCAATTCATAACAAAGTTATCTCAAGACACTTTACACGTTCAAAAAGAGAAACAGCTCCCAGGGCAAAGCTCTACACTGAATAAGCCATTGGTACTGGCGAGAGTGGTCAGGAAAAAAATTCCCTTTAACAGGCAGAAACCTCGAGCAGAACTAGACTCAGTGTAGACGGCCATCCACTGCCACCGCCTGGGAGGGAGAGGAGGAGAGGAGAGTCGGGGAGATGGTGAGACAGAGGAGACTTGGAGATAGAGAGAAAAAGGAGGGGGGAGAGGAGAGAAGGGGAAATAGTGAGAGAGACAGAGGAGAGGGGAAGATAGAGAGAAAAAGGAGAGGGGTAGAGGAGAGACAGGGAGGATAGAGAGAACGTTGAGCAGAAGCTGCAGGATCCAGGCAGGGCCATGGAGAGGGTTCTGGATCCAGCAGCATTACCAGGCCTCAGGAGGGTGGAGGTAGGAAATCCAGCGACAGGATCCGGAAGTGCTGTAAAAAGATTGAGCACGTGAGTGAGGGTGGGCTAGTGCGTGTGAGTCCCCCACCCTCCCACTCTGAAAGCTCGGTGTCTTAAGATCTCCACCAGCAGAGCCCGAACAGTCCTAGCTATAGGCTCTGGCAAAAAGCAGGGTTTTAAGTCTCCTCTTAAACATAGAGAGGGTGTCTGCCGCCCGGACTGATGCTGGTAAGTGGTTCCACAGCAGAGGAGCTTGATAACTGAAGGCCCTGGCTCCATATCTACATTTGGAGATTTGTGGTATTACAAGTAAACCTGAATCTAAGGAACGTAGCGTCCTAGAGGGCCGATATGGTTCAATTAGATCTGTGAAATACGATGGTGCCAGACCATGCACAGCTTTGTAGATTAGGAGGAGGATCTTAAATTCTACTCTAAATTTTATTGGAAGCCAATGTAGGGAGGCCAACACAGGTGAAATGTGGTCATGCCTCTTAGTCTTAGTCAGAACATGAGCTGCAGAGTTCTGAATGAGCTGCAGAGTTCTGAGGGACTTTTTTGGGCATCCTGATAAAAGATAGTTACAGTAATCCTGACTGTAGGTAACAAAGGCTTGGATGAGCTTTTCAGCAGCATCTAAGGAAAGGACAGGCCTGATTTTTGCAATGTTATGAAGGTGGAAGTAGGCAGTCCTCGAGATTTGTTTTATGTGCATGTTAAAAGACAAGTCCTGATCAAAGCTAACACTCAGGTTCTTTACAATGGTGCTAGAGGCAGGAGCTAGTCTGTTATGAAAGCCTATATCATTAGCTAAAGATCTAAGATGTTTTGGACCGACTAATAGAACTTCAGTTTTGTCTGAGTTTAATAGAAGAAAGTTGTGGGTCATCCAGGACTTAATATCAGCAACACAGGATTGCAGTTGTGTTAGCTGATTGCTATCACCTGGCTTCATTGATAAGTGCAATTGGGTGTCGTCAGCATAATCTAAATGCTGCCTTACACACCACAGGCAACATCTATTTAATATTCATAAGTCACTCATTCTTTGACTACACTGCCAAATTGAGGGTCGCAGAGAGTCACAATCACCTCGACAATGTAAACAGCACAAACACCTTTTTAGGACATGAATCACTGCCTTCATGGTGAATGTTACTCCAGCTGTTTTGTAAACGAAGGTGACTTTCCTCCGATTCTCCCCCCCGTTTTCTCCTTCGAGTCTCCATTCTGGTCTCCCCCCTTCTTTCCCCTGATGTTTTAAGTTATTTATGCCACGTCTTTTTTTGCGCCAACCACAGGCCGCCTGCTTTGATTAATGGTGGCGTTTATCCGCGAGGTCGCAGGGCAGGAGTTCACCTCAGAGCCAAGCGCGGATGGAAACACATTGCGTCCTGGAACTGTATGCGAAGCTCCCTCCTTGACACAATCCATATCCAAAAAACAAGGCAAAAATGTGCATAAATGAATGGGATTACTTTTCTGGAGCTAGTTGACTATCGATTGTCATGACCCGTTATGCTGCTCAGACATCTATTTTTAACCTCTTTAAAACCTTTTTTTACTGCAAATATCTCCGTAATTAATCCTCCCAAAAATGAAAACATATCAACTATATGGAGAGTTAGTTTTACTTGACCGTGTTCCTAAACGTCAACTGTAAATAAGTCGGTTTGAATGCCATAATGAGCAATTAATTATGCAGAAATGAAAGAAAATATACAATATAACACACAAAATAGTAAAATTAAGAAAGAAGGCTTCCAGCTTTGAATTAGAATCTGCCAAAACTAATTTAGACTTGACAGTTAATGTCAATACCTCAGTAATATTAGGCTGTAATTAATGTGGAATGGAAACATTAAACATATTCTACTTGAGAATAGAGTCGTTTATAGCTTTACTTGGCATATTTCTTTATTGTCGGTCTTGTTTGCTCATATTGAAAACATCCACACCGTTGGTACGTCTTCATCCAAAGGTGTCTCCTCTGCTAACGGACATTAGCAGCAAACTCTACGGGGCATTTAGCTTTGGGATAAGCTCTTATTTAAGCATGTGTGAAGGAACTGGGTGGTGCTGTAGCATCCAGGAGGATGCAGAGCTTTAAGCTGCATATGGCTCTTTTATAGCTAGTAAAATAGTTAAAGGGTGTAGTTTGTGTGCCAAAACAATGATCCGAAACGAGATTAAAAGGCTCTGAGGAGCTGATGAGTGCAGCTCTTGACCCCTTTCACAATTTATTGCAGTATAATATAAAAATATGGATCGGGGGGCGCACGTCTGGTGCGCATGAAGGTTCAGGAGTTTTATTTCCTGTTTATAGGAGATTCTTTAATACTTTACATGAGTAAGTGCATCACGGACGCCCTGACTGGCAGGAGAAGCTGTGCCGCCACCCTTCTTGATCTCGGTTGTCGCATGTTTTATCAAAATGCACCTTTGTTTTTTTTTCTTTTTTTTGTGAAACCCACATGCTCCGTTTTGATGCTAAACTCTGAGAAGGAAACATCAGAAGCTGGAGAAGAGCTAGCTCTTGGTGTTCACCTGCAGTTAAAAAGACGTTAGCTGCGGCGGCACAAAAGCCTTTGAGGTGCGATCTGAGAGCTCTGGGGACACATCCCCGGCTCCCTTTATGATCTTTAATGGGATTGTTGAGAATCGTCATGATGGGACAAGAATCCTTAAAAGGAGATTTGATTAACCATTAAGGGTAATAAAGAGCAGGTCATTGTTTATGCTTCTAATCCTCTGCGGCTCAGTCTGCTCCATTCACCTTTCTGTGAAGGCTGTCATGTCCATCGTGTGTGTGTTCTTATACTTGCTACATACTGAGGACAAAAATACTCATTATACTAGCAAAGTGAGGACATTTTGGGGATGCGAAGACAATTTTAAAACACCGTTTGAGGGTTAAGACTTGGTTTTAAGGTTGAGGTTAGAACTGGGTTCAGATTAGGGTCAGGGAACTAGGAGGATGTGTGTGTGTGTGTGTGTGTGTGTGTGTGTGTGTGTGTGTGAGAGTTCAGCATAGCATTGATCACACATGTCGTTTGTGGCTCACTGGCATCCCAGCAAGGTCAGCGGTTCCGACCAGCCAAAGGGACGGAAGTATAACTTCGCACAGGCGTTGAGACGATTGGTAGTGAATACAGAGCAGCACCGGGGCTGTTTTGATCTCACCAACGCCTCGAGTCAGCTTATCTTCTCAGCTGGAGTGGAGAGGAGGGCACCGAGGAGAAGTTTGATAAAGTCTCAACTTCGGCTCGGATCGTTGCCGGCTCGTCTCTCCTTGAAAGGTTACAAACAGCTCACGGGGTTCCGGTCATATCAGCGACTGTACAATGAAGACGCAAGTTGATGTTGTATTTTAAAACGTGATGGTGCAAAAAAAAAAGAAAAAAATTAATAAATAAACTGGTGGACACTAAAACGACAGCACGTGTGAGCAAGAAGACAGTGTTAGCATGCTCCCAGTGGTTCCATGCCAAGGTAAAACTGCTAAAATATATATTTACATTTTAGGTTTTTACAATTTTCCTTCCAGGTAAATAACCTTAAATACGAGATGTTTATGACTGAGTGATTAACAGTGCATTTTTTGACATTTTGTCCAATTAGACTACCCTTTTTTCCCTAAACATTTTGCCTTTTTAATTAGTTAAATTCATTGTACATTTAAACCAAATCATTTAGTCTATTAGTCACTAATTTGCTCCTTAAAACACCATTTTATGCTCCAAAACAACAAGTAACATATAAGCAGAAAGAGAAAATTCCTCACTCTGGAATAAGAGGAGTGAGAACGTGTGCCAACAAAATCTCTGCCAGCTGGAGAGATGAGCAAATCGGAGCGTTTCCGGTGACGCTAACTGACGCCAGAAATGTCTTACAGATCCAGGCTAACTTTGTGGCGTCGTCATATATGTGCCGTCGCACATATTTTTGCTTTTTTCTGCACTCCTGAATCAAAGCCACAATTTGAGTTGCATCGGTTATGTGTGGGTTTAGGTGGCGCTACCATCCGTCCGTCTAAAAGTAGACAACAGGTTAATGCTCACAGAAAGCTGGACAGTGCCGAAAGTCTCCAATGATTAGCATTAGCAAACAAAGAATTAGTATTAAGCTGATACTATAGATGATTCTTCCTGAGTCGGAAAACTGTTTCACAGCATCCTGTAAAAGTATTTTGCCGCCCCCCGACCTTCAAGCGTTGTTTGGCAATTTTTTTTTTTTTTTTGGACAAAAGCAATCACTGGATCACTGGAAGCGATGCCCGGCAGGGGGAGCTCATGAGCAAGGTGCCACATTAAATCACAAGCTAAGCTAGCTGCGGTTTTGTCAGTCCAATTACGTCCAAACTGCCCCTTCTGTTGTGTGCCCCTAGGTTGGATGCACGTCTGTATTTGACACAGACCCAATGTGATTGGAGAGACACAGAAATAGAGCTCTTTTTTTAAAAAAAATATGACTTGATGTGCAAGAAAAGAGGTGAGACCTATCAAATAATTCCAGTTTCCTTTTTTCCCAAACAGTTAAGACTGTCAGATGCATCAGCGATAACGGATCTTTGAATGGGTGTCGGCATTAGCGAACAGGCCAATATGTAATCGCGCTATGGTTGACATGAGTGCTTTGGGAGACATACGATTCAATCTTTCATTCTGCTGCTGTTTCCAAAGAAAAGCTGGACTAGCCTGTCATGTATCCCAGGATCCACGCTTCAAGATTCCAAAGGAGCCAAGCTGCTGACTGACAAGTATGAGAGGGGCCTTATCTGTCACCTCACAGGCATTTCATTATTAAAAGAAAAAAAAAAAAAAAACGCGAGGATGGTTAACGAGTAAGATGGGCTCTGGGACAGACCGATTATGTAAAGGTTACAAAGTGAACATGGGCGTGGCCATTTTGGCTCCTGCTTTATCATCCCAAATTGCCTGACCCTCAAACAGTAATGTGACACCAATCACGCTTGCTGGAGTACAATCGGACGTGAGAGGATCGTTTTTTTCTACAACGGCTTCAATATCACTTTTTACAGCTCTTCCTTCAGTCTGTGACAGAATACCACAGGGTGCTCTTAAATGATATGAGTGACTCCGTTCATCCTCCTATGGCAATGACAAGCCACATAATGGGACGACTCCGCGCCTAAACCAATGGCTGGGGCTCTGTGTGGTGGAACGGCGTCAACAGGGTCCCAGAGTCGGGCTTGTGCGGTCAGTCTAATAAAAAAAAAGATGAAAGAAGCATGAGCTAATAACCTAAAGGGAGAAAGAGAGTGTTTTTCTCAGCAAGCAGAGGAGGAGAGCTTCTCCACTTGTCTCTGGAAGCGTCGCCTGTCTCCTTTCCCTTTCGCCCCAGACAGTCTCTTCATTGACGAGGAGCCACGCTAATTTAGCTGCGCCATATTTACTGCAGATGACCTCATTAATAACTCCAGGGGAGCGAAGAAAGGTTTGTTGGCAGCCTGATGAAATGTCTCCATGGTGGTGTACGGGTGGGGGGTCATGATCACTCCGACAGGGGTGGCGCTCCTTCAGATGGACAGTGCTGGAGGTCTCTGCTCATGACCAGCTGGTTTAAATGTTGGTTTCAGTTAATATTTCATAAATCAAAGAGTGATCCTCAGAGAGTTTTAATGACGCTAAAGGGGAAAGTTTGGAAAAGTTTCCTTTTGGGAGAACAGATGCGCACCCTTGAGCATGCTAACTGTAGAATGCACACTGGTGACCACTCCAAATGCTTCGAGAGAATTCTCCTTTTTTTTTTTTCTCGGATAAGCGATTTCGAATCTGATCTGAACCTAACGATCTTATTTCCCATGCTGGGAATGCTCCCCCTCCTTCCCCCCCACCTCCCCCGCCAGCTCCGGCAGTGCGTGTAGCCCATAACGGTCCACGCGTTCATCTCTCGTGACAGATGGCTGTCAGCGCTGTCGTGACGGAGCCATGGCGCATTCCTCATGGAGCATGCCGCACTGTATCCCACCACCGAATAAGAGAATGCTGTCATTTTAGCTTCAATAATTTCTCCGTTATCTAGCCTAAATCTGCGCCAGGCTTGCATGCACAAGATTGATCTGGCGCCTTCCGCATCTGTGCTAGCTGCAAAAGCAATTTCTCACAGTGACTTATGATGTGGCTGCAGCTTTTTTTTGTGCAGGTAAACAAGTAAATTTTTAGACAGGAAGTGGCCCTAACTTTAGGCGAGCCCCTTAGAAGCATTCCAAACCGCTTGTGGTTTGCGTTTGTCGAAATAGTTTTTCCTCTCCAAAAGGCTCACAGACGATGCAGTTGAGGTCAGCTCTGTGGTTTTGTATCGAACAAGATTTTGCTGGACCGGGCCGGGCCGGCAATGCCAGCTGGCAGCTATAAACGATGTAAACAACAACAAACAAAATGAAAAAGCGCAGCCAAATTAATGAATGCTAGCAGTGGAAAGGCAAGACCCTCTTACTCTGATTAAACATCAGGGCCATCATTGGGCAGGTAGCCATTAGGGATGGATTGCATCGGCTTTGCAGGTAAACGACACGTCAGCACGGAGAGGTGTCAGTCCCATGCGCCACCCCCCTCTTCTAGGATGTATCAGGTCTTCCTGAATTAAAGCGGAACGGCTTTTAAATATGTAAAGAGTTTCCTTTTGTTCTTCACAAAAAGAGAACTTGTCTGTGAGGCTTCACACAAACTACTGAAGGCAAAAAAGAAAAAGAAAACAGCAAAAACAAATAAAACCCAATCCTTATAAAAACCACAACAATGTTTTTTTTCCGCCTTAAAGTGCCCTGGCCTTTAGGTAGCCCGGCCAAGATGAAGGTGATGAATAAGAAGCCTCCGACAGACAGCGTGTAATCCCCCTTCGCGAAATGTCGTTTGACACATGTGCAGCCAGAGAGAGATAGTCAAGAAGAGAAGTCAACATGTCTGTGTGGAAAACGAACTGAGGGCCGCCAGCCAGCGAGGGAAGGTGGCGTGAGGACAGAAACAGGATGAAACAAGTAAAAGTCACAGGAGAATAAGCGAAAAGCCTGACTCAGCACATATTTAACGTCTTTTATACACTCTTCCTGCACAGACGCTGTAAACACGTGGGTTTCCTGTTGACACATGGCAAGAAAAAAGAAAATAAACTCCTCAGCACATGTGGTCATTGTCTGGCAAGGATAGAGTGGGATTGCAAAAAGGAGAAGAAAGGCAGTTAGCATTAGAAAGCACTTTTTCCTTCCACTCATAAATTTGCTGGGCACAAAGACAAGGCTCTTATCGCTAAAAGGTCATAAAGTTGCTCAAGGGGGCTGTTAAGCGTGTACTCTGGCTCTGTCTCTCTCGCTAATCTTGCCAACCATGCCAGCGCATTGAGCGCAGGTCTTCACACACTCGTCGGACGGGAAAGGGACGGCGCCACGTCTTCGGGAAATTTTCGAGTCGCATCGGAAAGATACAATTAAAGCATTTTTTTTAAGGCGCGCCATTCGTCAAAGTACATGTGGACAAACTGATGGCGAATCAATACGGAGGCAGATCCCGATGCCTCGTGGCTTTCTCACGCGCGCACGGGCTCCTGTTGGAACCCTTTTAACACTCGTACTAAAATTGCAATTCCATTCTTTTTCCTTTTCTTTTTTTTTTGACCCAGTGGGAACACAATGATTAATTACATCTCCATGCATTGTCTCCTATCTGGCAGCAGTACTTATCTCCTCAGGATGAATGGCTGCTAAAGCCGCTGCTGTTTTATCTACAGTTGGCTCTTTTTTTGCCACCAAAAGTGGTAATAACGGGAGTAAAAATGGGTCATTTTCCCCAGTAATTGAAATGTTTTTTCTTTCTATTTAATATGTACATTAGAGCTCCTGCTTTACCACAGATGGGGCTTAATTAGCATCTGCAGAGCTTTGAATAATCTATGGTTATAGTGTTTTTTTCTTATTTATTCTCTTTTTTATAAAAAAAAAAGGTCATTTTTGTGGTCATTGTCCAACCAGTTGCATGGGTGAGAAGTTGGGTGTACCCTGGAGCTAACAGCTCAGCTCGCTAGCTTATACTAACATGGATGAGCAATCATTCACAATCACTCAAATATGCTAATTTTGTCTCCTCTCATTATTAATATTAGTAACAGTACCAGTAACGCAGACATACTCTCTGCTTCGCTCCCCCGGACGTGATGAAGGTGCAAGGAAGTGGAAGAGAGGATGGGAGCGACTCTTGGGCTTGCACTTTTTTTTTATCAGCGGTGAAAAATCTGAAGAACGCTGCGGAGCAGCCAGCAGGACCGCCCACCGAGCAGGAGGCGCTCACTTCAAAGCCACAATCCAAACAGAGAGGTTTTAAATTTCAAAAGGAGGTGAGACGTAATGACACCCAACGCGGCGAGAACGACTTTTGCTCTTCTTTTTCCATGGTCCTGACTGTCCTCTCTGTCCTTGTTATTTATGTACCATGTAAATAATTTCCTTCCCGAACAAATAGAGCCAAGTCATTATTTCTTTTTCTTCTAAAAGTGTCACTGTACCCGACCTCTCATCTAGCTCACGATGTTTTCCTTAAGCATAAAAAGCTGTGCCATATTAGCCTGATGGCTAAGTGATGATGCTAGCCTATGGGACGACCCTGTAGGCAAATCACAGAATGAGCTTTAAACTGATTTTGGGCGCTGTTGAATGACGGGCGGAAGAAGAGTTTTGGATAACAACAGCGACAATGCAGTAATAACAAAGAGCTTTGATTCACACTCATTTGGTAACTAAAGCTAGCCTCGTGAGTAGCGCCGTTTTCTGCAAAAATGCGTGTTTATTCAGTCTAGAGTGCCCATGTGTGTGATTGTCATTATGTTTGTACTGAATATTGCTTACAGCGGAAAACAAGATATGTTTTTGCTCTTAGCATCAGCGTCTCACATTGAACCGCGGCGGTATGTTGTCTCATCGGAAAATGCGGTTTCCTGGTCTAAAGTTGACAGGATGTCAAGAACGCAACAATGTTCTCTAACGGCACACAGCCTGACCTCCCATAATCCAGGAAAACCAATTAAAAATAGGATTTTCTTTCACACCAGCTCTCATCCGTTTGCCCCGGAGAGTCTGTCTGTCCCGGATTTGATGTTACGCCGGCGCAAATGCGGCACCGGCGGCATTGCACCAACGGTAACCAGAGCAGACACGAACCAGAGCGCGGAGGTAGAGACGGGCGAGTCAAATGAACAGGTGCTGAAGCAGACAGATGAAAGCCGGGATGGGAGGCTGGGGGAAGAGACGGAAAAGATCTCTGATCCTCTGTTCAATGAACACGCTGACTTCCTCGTGTCATCTCAAGGCCAAACTTCAAAAAGCAGGAGGAAAAACACCCAACATCTCTCGACTTTCTTGTTTTCCCCTCTTTGTGTTTCTTGTCGCGCAAAAACACCGGCGAGGTCTTTAAACAACCCACGGGGTCTGGGCTCATTAAGCGTCAAACATTTCTTCACTTGGAAGGAAAATACAATTATTTTTGCACATTTTCTGTCTATTTTTTTCGTACCTTGAGCCGTCGTGTTACACAAAATAGATTCAGGAGAAGGCCCCGAGTGCGAGTCTGTGAGGTGCTAGGTTCAGTTTCTGCCCAAAAAGTAATTATTTATGATTTCTGCAGACTTCCAGTCTTTTATAAATCCAAATTGTCTGTGAGGGACAAAAGCGTGTAGCAGCGTGACCAAAGTGGCTCACGTTAGTGAAGCAGATTTCTCTGAAATATGGATGGGTCACCTTTGGTACCGCTCCAGCTGACCTGGTATCTTGACAGAGATGAAAAAAAAAAGTACGGCTTCGCAGTGGGGAAAAAAAAACAAAACACCACCACTGGGTCCAGCAGAAACAAAGATGCAGCACCTCTCAGCAATGACAGGGGGCGCCAACGAGACACACAGTTGCTTATTTGTCTTTATCTCTTACCAAATAAAGTGATTTGATCAGAACTTCAAATTAAAACCACGATTAGTGCTAGAACCAGTCAGGTGACTATGTACCATTGAGTTCATCAAAATAGCAGCTATTTGAGTTAGCGCTGCTATAATCCACTGCCAAATTAATTCGAGTTTGCAGGGGCAGCTTAAAGTATTGGGATTTCCTGCTTATCGATTGTGGGAGCTAAGATAAATGCGTCCACAGCAGTTTTCTTTATATTTGTGCTGGTGTTTTGATCTTTTGATCAAGCAAAATGAATATGTCTGCAAACTTCCGCTGACCCCTTTGATGAGAAGTAATAGAGAGAGAGAGAGCGAGAGAAAGGCCTTCACAAAAGTTCACTGAACTTTAAAAATCATTTAATCGACAAATCAAACTCACGCTGCTCAGACTTTTCATGCTCTGGAGTTTAAAAGCTCTTTTTCTCTCCAAGGGTCAGACCCGCAAATGTACAAAAATTGTGTCTCCAGATGGTGAGGAACAGCTCACCACAAGCCTCGGCACTTCTCTAAATATTCAATCAAAACGCACTGCAGTGGGGAAAAAGCCAAATTCGCCATTCCCTCTCTGGACCCGCGACCGTTCGCGTTTGCGTAATTGTCGTCGCTCAACAGCAAAGCACTAACGCAGTGGTTGTTATTACTTCCCCCTGCACATGCTGCAGCCAAGAAGTGTTTATCTTTGAAGAAGAAGAACAACAACAAAAAGTCCTCCGCAAACGTATGGAGCACACTATCAAAAATGTTTTTTAGGGGGTATCTTGAAAAGAAAAAGAGCAATTGAAAGGAACGTTGTCTCCGCAAGGTGTCCGCATCTGACTGATACACAGCAGATAAAACTGGGGACAACACGGTTTGTTTGTTTGTTTGTTAGTTAATTTTCTTTCCAGTCTGCTGGAGGGAGCGGAGCGTTATTAATCTCCAGAAGTCAAGATTTCCTCGGAATTATGCAGATTGTTATTGCCACCGAGAGCCCATTTCTCCGTCCCCATTATTGGACCTGTGTTTCTCATATCCAACCATAAATAATATTCGACATAAAGTGCAGAACCAGCAACCAGAAGAGTTATAGAGCTTAATAACACAGTGTGAAAGTGTTTAATAACATGTTAAACCTGAGCAGATTAGGTTCTCTGAGCTCTGGTTAGTCCACTTTCTAGCGATGCAAGGCTGAAATGAATTCATATTTTTCAGTTATACTTGACTATGATGCCAGATTGTGATTATATAGCGTAGCAACGTGTGTGTGTGTGTGTGTGTGTGTGTATGTGTGTAAATTCCAAAGTTCTCTCTGCACATCTGAGAATTTTCATCTTATATCTTGCCAGCTGATGAATTTTTAAAAAGAGCAAAAGTAATCTCTTTTTTTCCGACAACAATGCCTGTCGCCATCATTAGCAGCGCCAACTAAATGCATTTCTCTGCCTTTGGTTGCCGTTCACCAACCTCCTGCTCGCGCCTTGCGTCCACTTAACTCCCGCACTCATCCCTTCGCCTGTGCTGGGAAAACAGATGATGAAAGATGACCTAGATTGGCAGAGTCTGGGCTGCATGCAAACGGCGCATGATCATATGACAGGAAACAAGGTGGCATGTCTTGGAAGCTAACATAGCTTTATTCCTTCCAGCTCTCGTAAACCAAAGGCACGTCGCAACTCTCCACGGGGGCTGGTATAATCTAAACTTCCCAGCCACTCATGCATCCCTTGCCCTTCTGCCCATCCTTTTATATCTTTGCACAGCAAAGGCACGTCTTTTTTTCAAACTACACCCACCTGACATCCAACTGTGGATCTGTAAACATTGCCTCAAAAAGCAGAAGGCCATTATCCAAACCACCATTCAGCTATTTTGGATGTTTATTCGAACATTTAAGTCACTCGGCCTGAAGAAAATGCTCGTTTCGCAGAGCGGTAGTGTTTCCGAGTAAATTAGCCTTTGAATTTTGATTACTTTTTTTTTATTGCAACACAAACTAGGGACAATTACAGCGGAGTACCACGCCACTGCTGATTACCCTTAAATTAGGGGGTTTGCTAGATAGGTAGGCAAGTACACTTGTCACAGCAGATGAGCAGCAATGTTTGCAGGGTTGTTTGGACTGCCTGTGTCTACACTCGCTTTTGTACATGTCGGTGTGTCAGAATCTGTTCAGTGCACCTTCCTGTCCTGGTTTCTAAACCAAAGATCTGGCCTCTAATCAGTTCTGCATCTACACCGTGTTCCCGCTAATGAACGTGAAAGCCATTGTATCACGCCGCCCACTTCACCGCTGTGCAGCCCAATGGCCGTGCGGCATCGTGGTTGAGCTCTCGTGAGCCACATTCAGTCCGCCGACAGCTTTTGTGCAAAGCGACAGTAGCAGTAGCGGTAGGCAGCAGGTGGAACCAGACGCGCAGGTACATTAATGCACTGATGGGCACACTTAGCACACCCTGATAGGCCCTCACAGAGAGAAGCTCTCAAACTTCCCCCTGATGAATCTCTGGTCTTTCTCAAGGACAGCGGGATGCTAAAACCTGGTCCTCCATCAAGGAATCACTGGTGGAATCACCTGATTGGTGAATATTGATGCGCAAGTTACATCCATCCATTTTCTGTACCTGCTTTATCCACACTTTGGGTTGCAGGGGTCTGCTGGAGACTATCCCAGCTGTCACCAGCTGTCAAGGGGCGAGAGGTGGGGTCCACCCTGGATAGGTCGTCGGCCTATCGCCAGTTGTTGCTTGAAACTTATTTCAGTAGTGCTTTCAGTATCTGGTCAGGCCGCTGGGCGAGCATGAATATTTGATTGTTTTCAACAATTCAACTCTAATCAAGTATGATTATTTTTCCTGGTATATTTTACTGTTTAATGGAAAAGTCCCATTGCAGTAACAAAGGTAGGCATTTCCACATATAGGTGTACGAGTTCCACATGCACGCTCAGAGGCTCTGATTTGTAATTAATCAATTGATTAAAAGCAAAAGCTTGACAGGGGCAAAAACATCATTAGCATATTTAGTGTTTTCCAATGGAGCCAAGCTGCTTTAATGGACAACTTTTAATTGTGTCGACTGTAGTTGACTGTAGTTTTTAAATCAATCACTCTCATTCTTCTTATGGGGGGTGGGGGAGGGGCAATTTTTAAGCAGGAGCATGGGCTCATTTCAGAGTCCAGAAGACTTTAGCCAACATCATTTTGAGTCATAGCTAGAAAACAAGCAATTTATGCAGAGGCTTGTTTTCGGTGCTCGTCTGGCACCGAAGTACAGTGGCATACTCAGTGTAGAAACAACAGCAAGTGTTATAGAGCGTTTTACCTTTTATGAAGCTAATCATTTGATTGGTTCGGTTTAGCCTCTCTGAGGGATTTAGGAGCATTTGCAGCTAGAAAAACAATTATCGTATCCATCGGTTCACTCTCCAGTCTCCTGGCATGTTATATTAGTATTATCTCTCTTCCCAGCTATGCTGTTTGCAGTTTCTGGGTGTTTGATGAAAGCGATGCTTGAGAGGCCTCAGACCGGACCAAACAAATGTGGAGAGCAGATCCAAGGGCCATCCCTGGCAGAGCCTCAAATGGCCCGGCCGATGCTTTTTGTTTAAATAGTTTGTGTCCTCAAACCCGAAGAATATTAACTGTCCATAGATCAGGCCGGGGCTTTTTGCTCTGTCTGTAATTGTCACGCTGTTTTTTTGTTTGTTTTTTTTTTTGCAGCTGATAGATAGATAGATAGATAGATAGATAGATAGATAGATAGATAGATAGATAGATAGATAGATAGATAGATAGATAGATAGATAGATAGATCCTATATAGTTTCCCTACTGGTCTGCGGGTATTAACTCATACAAGTGGAAGTAAATAAAATAAAAAAAGGGAATAACGTGAATAAAGCGAGTCAAACTTTTAATCGTACCTCTGAAAAACAGCCATACAGGCTGAATGTTTGCTCCTGCAGTCCGACCACACACGGGTGGCAAGAGGTGGAATGTTTTGGTCTCTTTGACTCTTCTTCAATGTTCCTTTGTGAAAATCCCGATATCGCTTCCTGGATAACCTGTTTGGATTGTATTCATTCAGGAAAGCTTCCAGTCGCTCTCGGCCAGGGCAGGAAGTCACAAGAAAGATCAGATCTTGCGTGGTTCCACTCTGATTGACTGAAATGCTCATCTTGGCCGTATATGTCGGTCCAGTAACAACGTAGGCTACATTACGGTATCGGGGCACAAACAAATCAGTTCTGAGAAGAATCAACAGCATCATTCTGGGCATGCGTGATATCAAAGCAGTATGAGAACAAATTTGAGTCCTTTCATGGTCTCATCAGAGACTTTTGTTTTTCTGTTTTGGCAAGAGTGAAAATGGCAGCTCAGCGGCAGGAAGAAACCTGATGAGGACAGGAAATAAAAAGCCGAGGCACAAATTTCCTTTCCTGCTCTTGCACGTGTCATTTTTCCCCCATGTATTTATTTTTTTCCCCAGGCAAAGTTAAAAGACTGAAAAAGGCAACAGATGGTATAGATATTCTGTATAAGAACAAAATAGGTGCTTTGTTCCCACAAGGCTTCATTATCGTTGAAAGCCCAGTTGGAATTTCATAAAATAACACTATCTTATCAAATTCAACATTGCAGATGCATTTCTGTGGCTGCTGTGGCTTCTGTGACTCTCTCTTAGACACATGAACAGCATCAGACGTGCATTTCCGTGCAGTTGGAGCACCACAAGGATGCTGTCTAATAACTCTAGTACTTTACTAGCATGTTTTTCTTCTGTTTTGTACAGATTTGTTGTGTTTGGGAAGAAAATATGGTTCTGTGACTCAATTACCCCCATCATGATGAAGACTTCAACACGTAAAAAAGGCAGCAACTGATGGCTGACATCCGTTAGATGAAATCCCGCCATTAAAGGAGCGGCTGAGATGAGAAACAGTTTCCAAATGAGTCAAAATCACATCCTCCAAATGCCCTGGCGCCTTTTTTAATATCAAACGGAGAGGGACGACTGTGGCTGGGGGACGGGGATTGCAGGAGGCTTTGCAAGTTCCCCCGCCCTTTCGGGAAGCCCTCCCCGAGCGACCGAGTGACAGATATTACAAATACTAACCAAAAGGTTTGGCTCACTAGGTGTGTAAAGCCTCACATTTATCAGATTCAGTACCAAAAATGGATTCACCAGTTTTACCAGTCTGCAGTTTGACTTTTATCAGAAACACTAGGGAAGCCCTGATGATTCCACTCCCTTTAAAACCCAGCGTGTTTCCTTGTAGATAGCGAACACAATGTCGGCGCCGCTCGTGTATAATCCGGCTTTTTCCAACATCACTGGTGAATAAATAAAGTGCATTTCAGGACATTTTCCGAAATAACTGATAGAAATACGGCGCAATTTGGTTCTTTCAGCACTACCCTGGATTTCTACAAAACACACACATAAACACACACACATAAACCCAGACGCTTGGAGTTCCATCACCATGTATTGACAAACGATGTCTCTGCACTTACTGCAAAATTTGACTTTTCTTTCACTTTTCGTCGTGTATCAGCAGCTTCCAGCTCGGCCCGGTTCACCGTCATCAGCAGCTTCCAGCTCAGCCCGGTTCACCGGGTTTTTGCCTGTCGCTTGGCTACGAGTAAGACAAAGCATCCAGCAGAGTGACTCATGGCCAGCCAGCATCTACATCATCTGTGTTGATAATCACTGAGTATGTATCGATCTTGTATTGGTATACACACTGCTGAACTGACATCTCGTCCCTCCCTCCATCGAAGATCCGAGAAAACTGTAAATGCGATAGTTGAGCTGATGAGCGGCTGGCCACTTCTTGGACGTATCATTAGCCAAAGACAGAAAGGTAAGGTTAAGGCTAAAGCATCAATGCCACCGAGACGCTAAGATTTGATGCGTGGTGTTGCACAAGTGAGATTGGTGTTATTTCTACTCGGGCAGCCGCATTAGACGCCAATCTGTTGCTTTTATGTGGATCAATGCTTACGCCGAATCATGAGAACCTGCAAAACAAAACAAAAGTGAACATGGCTCCTTGACATGGTTGAAATTGGTTGAAATTCCTCCGCAACAAGGTCACTCTTCAAGATGGCCGCATCTACGTCTGAATTATCACCAACTGCAGGTGTCATCGACGCTGGGAAATAAGTTTGGATATTTTTTAAGCTGTTTCAAATGTGGAGAGGATGGTGGGGGATAAATGCTCCATTTTGGCTGAAGCCATTTGTCTGAAGAACAGCGACATTCAAGGAGGTTGAGATTATTTACGGCTACTGGCAGGACACTACAGGCACCAGATCTCTACCCGGGGGAGTCCGTCCGGTAAATGGCGTGATGCATCTGTTTTATCTGTGACAGACTGTTTGAGCCATACTCTGTAGCAGAGCTTACCTACTTAAAACTTATTAGCATCTCTTTCCTGATTCAAAATCGCATGTGTGGATTTAATTCTCAGACGGGTGTCACTTCCTTAGACGCTAATCTGAAACATTTTTGTCCACACAACAAAGATTTTTTTTTTTTGATAATCTGTGCATGAGCACATCTTTTAGATGCTCATGATGGATCAGAATACTAATACAGGCGGTAAGAACTACGATGATTATTCATGCACACTCTACAACTGGCCTCACACATGAACGGAATATAAAAGACATCCAAGAAAAAAAAAGAAAACAGACAGAAAGGAACAGTCTGATGCCATCCATAAGACACGTCTTATTAATACATGGAAATAGGAATTCGTAATCCATCAGAGAAGATCTTACACAAACTTTTACGGCTAACGTATTCAGTATAAACAGATTTTTTTTTTTTTTTTTTTTTTAAGTTTAGGTACATGTGACTAACGACTCGCCAGATGCCCCGCCTACCCCCGCCCCACCCAAGCCCTCAAGTGGATTCTAGGCATGCACATACTGTATCTCACACACATAGATTAGAGAAGTTACTGAGAGAGCAGAGACACCGAGAGAAAACTGAGGTCAAAGTCTGAAGTTCAGATGTTCAGAACGTTCACAGTTATAGTGTGTGTGTGTGTGTGTGTGTGTGTGTGTGTGTGTGTGCGTGCCTGTGGGCAGTATAATTTCATCCTTTTTTCCGTATCGCGCCTTCCAGAAAGTGATAATTTATCCGCGCGGCTAATTGTCTCAGCTTCGCTGTAGTGAGAGTAAACAGTGGAGGCCGGAATGTTCTGTTCAACACCGAGATGAACGCGCAGCAGTAACAAGTTATTTTTCCGTGGAGCCGATCAATTGATGTTAACCAAAGGCTTGTAATCCAATTAAAGCCTCATTCGGAAGACGCGATGCGGCTGATAGAGTTTCATATCTTTAATCACTTTTTATCTCTGATTTAAAGACATCACCTCAGCATATTCTCTCCATGTAGGACAGAAAGAGAAATGCTTGCAAAATGACAGCTGTTATTTGCCTTCCTTCATCCCCCGATTCACATGGACTTGGCAGCAGCTTGGCTTGCACAGGGGGGCGGAGGTGGCGGAGGCACATTTGTTTTCATGTGTTTTGTCTGTACTTCTGATTCTGAGTGTGTGTGTGTGTGTGTGTGTGTGTGTGTGTGGATATGTGTTGTTGATTTTTCAATAATTGTGTATGGATGGGTGCGTAGTGCCCCAAACTCTCTGGGCATTCTTTGGCAGAGTTGCAGATCTACGTTTTGAAAGTAAAATAAGTGTCTTTCCCATGTGGATGCATGATACATTTGTCACTTTTCATATTGTTCAAGTGTGCCACCGTCATCCTGATCACTGTTTCCATAAGAGAATGTGATTTTTGTGAACTATTCTCTGGGGACTGTGAAAGGCACAATGCTGCAGATCATGAATGCCGCTAATGAGCCTGAAGTCAACTCGAAATATTGGATACACGCACTCGATGATGTTCACACAACTCCCCGCTCTGCAAAAATGTCGTCCAGAGTCTGAAAATGTGGATCTCTCCCTGTCAAGTTCGACTTGGTTCTGAACCAAGTTTGAACAAGCGGCTCTTTGCTAATTAGATGCAGAGGTCTGCTTCTTTTTCTCTCAAACTCCTCCCCCCACACACACACACACACATATACACTTCCTATCACTCCATCCAACATTAGCGTGTATGTGTGTGTGTGTGTGTGTGTGTGTGTGTGTGTGTGTTGGGGGGGGGGGGGGGTGTTTGGGTGGGCAGATGTGCATGTGTGTGATAGACAGGGTATATGAAGCGCTAATGAGAGAAGACAATCCTAATCCTAATTATGATCATTGTTAGGTTTATTTACATGCGCCGCACACGCTTCCAGCTCTGGTTGCATTTCCCCATTTCCTCGCCACGGTGATCGACGATGGAGCAATGCTATACAGTCTGCTTAATTTTCCATCAATGCCGATATTGCTCATTTTCCTTCCTAACGTCCAAAAGATCTAAAGGCAGCAGTTAACAGCACCAGAGCGTTGAGATCTGAAATAAGAAAAATGGGTCAATGGATCAATCAGATCCAAACTGTGAGTGTATATTTACTTCTATGCTTTACATCATCTTCTAACCAGATCTTCAAGACTTCATGAGCTGATCATACCTACCGTGTCTGATGACCTTCAATTCAACAAACAAAACAACAAACAAAAGCGCAAACAAAAGCGCAGGATCTGCCTGTACCGGCACTAACACAAATAAGACATTTACATGGCAGCCAGTGTCTAAAATGTTGGTGCAGCATGGTACGGTGTTTGTGCATGTTTGTGCAATTAAACTCAGATTTCTGCCCTTTTTTCCCCTTGTTTTATTTGCTGCTTTCGTGAAATTCTTCAGCCGCTCTCATCTCACCCACAGATGACCTGGAGGCTTCGCTCATTTAGACATACTGCCGCATTAATGGCTGGCAAACAATCGGCTGTTTACAGTATTCACAACATTCATTTATTTTAAAGGCTCGTTTCCAGCCAAAAGCAAACGATCTCCACATTAATCTTGAACATGTCTTCTGTCTGAATATACTGTATCTGTTTAATCCTCCCACTAAGTGTGTCTGCAGTCTACAGTGAGCAAACATATGTAGCAAATGCCTCAGAAAACAAATTCCACTTCACTGAGGGGTACAAGGTGGCTCAAGCTGTCTGTAAAATTGATGGGACCAGCGGAAGTGAGGGATCATTTATTTTTCTTCGCCAGTGTTCCACCCCTGAACAGGAGAAAAGATCAAAGTGTTTTGAAAATGTGAAGTACAGCGCAAAAATGCAGAATCGTTTCTGCAATTTCCGTGCCGTCGACGTAACGAGGATGCAAAATCGAGTCAGAAACCTTCACATATTGAACACTCTTGGCAGAGCTGTTTATTATCG
This sequence comes from Pao palembangensis, assembly GCA_015343265.1. Taxonomy (NCBI): domain Eukaryota; kingdom Metazoa; phylum Chordata; class Actinopteri; order Tetraodontiformes; family Tetraodontidae; genus Pao; species Pao palembangensis. The sequence goes on along the minus strand of CM027083.1, from coordinate 16,971,856 downwards.
ACTTGAGAGATCGGGATGACAACGTGGTTCTGAGTTTCACATTTGATCTGGCATTTTCAAATCCCTTAACTTCACTTCACATCTTGCCTTCGTGTTTGACCTCAAAGAGGAATCACGCTTTGATGCCAAAGGCAGCATTAAACAATTAAAAACGCTTCAGGAGCCTTAATATCACATCCAGTACATTTAGCTTGTTGTGACCGTATTCTTGAATAAATGAATACAGAAGAACTCAAAAAGCAAAAACTGTGTTATTAAGCAGTAAAAACCGTCATGTTTGCTTTTATTTAGGAAATAAGGATCAAATTAACCAATAATTTAACATTTAAGCTACAACACTGATACTAAAAATGTTCTGTAGAGCTCTGTGCAAAACCAAATGCTTCCAAGTTACTTATCAAAACCTCTGATACACAAATAGGCAGATTTGTGCCAAAGCCAGAACTATTTGTTGTAAATTCTCTGGTTTATCCCACAGACTTCCTTCGAACTCCTCTTCACATCACTTCAACGATATGGACGATGGTATGACAATACGTCCCAGAGCTGGCCGTGAGTGAGCGAACGCCATCCTGAGGAATCTGCTCTCGTATGTCACAGTTAAAAGTTGCGAGCCCGCTGACACATTTTCTTCCGCTTATCCGGAGTCGGGTCGCGGGGGCAGCAGCCTAAGCAGGGAAGCCCAGACTTCCCTCTCCCCAGCTACTTCGTCTAGCTCTTCCGGGGGGATCCCGATGCGTTCCCAGGCCAGCCAAGAGACATAGTCCCTCCAGCATGTCCTGGGTCTTCCCGTGGGCCTCCTACCAGAAGGACGTGCCCTGAACACCTCACCAGGGAGGCGTCCTGGAGGCATCCTGACTAGGTGCCCGAGCCACCTCATCTGACTCCTCTCAATGCGGAGGAGCAGCGGCTCTACTCCAAGCTCCTCCCGGATGGCAGAGCTTCTCACCCTATCTCTAAGGGAGTGCCCAGCCACCCTGCGGAGGAAACTCATTTCGGCCGCTTGTACCCGCGATCTCGTTCTTTCGGTCACTACCCAGAGCTCATGACCATAGGTGAGGGTAGGAACAAAGATCGACCGGTAAATCGAGAGCTTCGCCTTTCGGCTCAGCTCTCTCTTCACCACAACGGACCGGTAATGCGGACGCCGCACCGATCCGCCTGTCGATCTCCCGCTCCATTCTTCCCCCACTCGTGAACAAGACCCCGAGGTACTTGAACTCCTCCACTTGGGGGAGGATCTCCTCCCCGACCCGGAGAAGGCACTCCACCTTTTTCCGGCTGAGAACCATGGCCTCAGACTTGGAGGAGCTGATTTTCATCCCGGCCGCTTCGCACTTGGTTGCGAACCAGTCCAGCGAGAGCTGGAGGTCACGGACTGATGAAGCCAACAGGACCACATCATCTGCAAAAAGCAGAGACCCGATCCTGAGGCCACCAAACCGGACCCCCTCAACACCGTGGCTGCGCCTAGAAATTCTGTCCATAAAAGTTATGAACAGAATCGGTGACAAAGGGCAGCCCTGGCGGAGTCCAACCCTCACCGGAAACGAGTTCGACTTACTACCGGCGATGCGGACCAAACTCTGACACCGGTCATACAGGGAGCGGACAGCCTGTATCAGGGAGCCCGACACCCCATACTCCCGGAGAACCCCCCACAGGATTCCCCGAGGCACGCGGTCGAATGCCTTCTCCAAATCCACAAAACACATGTAGACTGGTTGGGCAAACTCCCACGCACCCTCAAGGACCCTGCTGAGGGTGTAGAGCTGGTCCACAGTTCCACGTCCAGGATGAAAACCGCACTGCTCCTCCTGAATCCGAGGTTCGACTATCCGATGGACCCTCCTCTCCAGTACCCCTGAATAGACCTTGCCAGGTAGGCTGAGGAGTGTGATCCCCCTATAGTTGGAACACACCCTCCGGTCCCGCTTCTTAAAAAGAGGGACCACCACCCCGGTCTGCCAATCCAGTGGTACCTCCCCCGATGTCCACGCGACGTTGCAGAGTCGTGTCAACCACGACAGCCCTACAACGTCCAGAGCCCGAAGGAACTCCGGACGGATCTCATCCACCCCCGGGGCCCTGCCACCGAGGAGTTTCTCAACAACCTCGGCTACCTCGACCCCGGAGATAAGAGAACCCGCCTCCGATTCCCCAGGCCCTGCTTCCTCACTGGAAGGCGTGTTGGTGGGATTGAGAAGGTCTTCGAAGTATTCCTTCCACCGATCCACAACGTCCCGAGTTGAGGTCAGCAGCACACCATCCCCACCGTACACAGTGTTGACAATGCACTGCTTCCCCCTCCTCAGGCGCCGGATGGTGGTCCAGAACCTTTTTGAAGCCGTCCAGAAGTCGCTCTCCATGGCCTCCCCGAACTCCTCCCACGCCCGGATCTTTGCCTCGGCGACCGCCGCAGCTGCTTCCCGCTTGGCTTGCCGGTACCCGTCAGCTGCCTCGGGAGTCCCACAGGCCAAAAAGGCCCAGTACGACTCCTTCTTCAGCTTGACGGCATCCCTCACCGCCGGTGTCCACCAGCGGGTTCGGGTGTTGCCGCCACGACAGGCACCGACCACCTTGCGGCCACAGCACCGGACGGCCGCCTCAACAGTGGAGGCATGGAACATGGTCCACTCGGACTCAATGTCCCCCACCTCCTCCGCCTCCGAGTTGAAGCTCCGCCTGACAGGAGATTCTGCCAGGCGTTACCAGCAGACCATCACAATACGCTTGGGCCAGCCGGGCCTGTCCGGCATCCTCCCCCACCAACGAAGCCAACTCACCACCAGGTGGTGATCAGTTGACAGCTCCGCCCCTCTCTTCACCCGAGTGTTCAGAACATGCGGCCGCAAGTCCGAGGACACGACTACAAAGTCGATCATCGAACTGCGGCCCAGGGTGTCCTGGTGCCAAGTGCACATATGGACACCCTTATGTCTGAACATGGTGTTCGTTATGGACAATCTGTGCCGAGCACAGAAGTCCAACAACAGAACACCACTCGGGTTCAGATCAGGGGGGCCATTCCTCCCAATCACGCCCCTCCAGGTCTCACTGTCACTGCCGACGTGAGCATTGAAGTCACCCAGGAGGACGAGGGAACCCCCAGAAGGAGCACTCTCTAGTACTCCCTCTAGGGACTCCAAAAAGGGTGGATACGCTGAACTGCTGTTGGGGCCATAGGCACAAACAACAGTCAGGAGCCGTCCCCCACCCACCCCCGAAGGCGGAGGGAGGCTACCCTCTCGCCCACCGGGGTAAACTCCAATATACAGGCACTAAGCCGGGGGGCGACAAGAATCGCCGCCCCTGCCCGCCGCCTCTCTCCGTCGGCAACTCCAGAGTAGAAGAGAGTCCAACCCCTCTCGAGAAGGCTGGTTCCAGAGCCCTTGCTATGCGTTGAGGTGAGGCCGACTATATCTAGTCGGAACTTCTCGACCTCACACACCAGCTCAGGCTCCTTCCCCATCAGAGAGGTGACGTTCCACGTCCCTAGAGCTAGCTTCTGCAGCCGGGGATCAGACCGCCAAGGTCCCTGCTTTCGGCTGCCACCCAACTCACACAGCACCCGACCCCTTTGGCCCCTCCTGCAGGTGGTGAACCCACTGGAAGAGGGTCCCATGTCGTTCCTTCGGGCTATGCCCGGCCGGACCCCATGGGCAAAGGCCCGGCCACCAGGCGCTCGCCAGCGTGCCCCACCCCCAGGCCTGGCTCCAGGAGGGGGCCCCGGTGACCCGCGTCCGGGCAAGGGAGACCCAAGACCAAATTTCTCACTCATCATAAGGGGTTTTGTGGGCTGCACTTTGTCTGGTCCCTCACCTTGGACCTGTTTGCCATGGGAGGCCCTACCAGGGGCATAAAGCCCCAGACAACTGAGCTCCGAGGATTATAGGGACACGCAAACCCCTCCACCATGATAAGGTGGCAGCCCAGGAGGGGTACATAATTCCTATGGAGGATAATTATTTACCACCTATAGATGTGATCCATAACAGATAACCTGTGCAAACACTCATAATGCAGAACGATCCAGCCTCATCACTAATCTGTGTTTGAACTCCGTCTTTTTTTGAATTTTAAATTTCTGCTTTTGGAAGGTCACACTGATTACATATCAGTCCAGAGGTGCTGAGGGTAGCAATTTACTGACATTGATGTTAAATCTGTAAGTTGTGTGGAAGAGCAGCCTGTGAGAAGGATACAAAACATTTAGTATTCTTAATGGAGACGCTTTTGAGAACCTAGCAAAGTGATTCTTCGCATTTAGCGCTATCGAGTGATTCAAAATAGACAACGTTCCGTGCAGCTTCTCCACTGCACACGTCAGCACACATACACACACACACACACACACACACACATCAACCTGTCTCTCACGCTTGTTCAAAAGGATGCAGAAGGAAAATAAAGCTCATCCCAACTGCTCAGCACCTCTGTGATGGCACCAAAGCAAGCACTTTGCCCCCTTTGGTCCGTGTCATTGATTCTTTTGGCGCAGTAAGCTTTTTTTTTTTTTTTTTTTTTATATATATATTTTTATTCGCTGCGATCAATATCAGAAAGTGATTTGTGCATAGATATTATCCCGTCGCTGGCAGTGCTAATCAAATATGCAGGGAATGGAAGGTGCCATAGGAGCCAATAGCGACAAGTCGGGCTAAAGATTTCCATTTGATTTGTCTCCAGTGACATTTCCTGGCCTTGTTTGTGACATCTGTGTGAAGTTCCGTAGGGTTTCTTTTATATATATAATATACTTCCATCTAACAACCAACATTTTTTACTTTATTCGGAGAAAGTGGCTAATGAAGCAAGTTTACATTCCTCCTATATCAGATCCTTTCACTGGTCTTCTTGTTTTTATTCCTTTCTTGCTGTTCAGTTGTCCTAAAAACAAAAACATAAAGAAGAAAGCAACGTGGACTGCGGAGTGTCCTCGCTTTACACCTGCACCAACTAATGCCCGCACGAGTTTTAAGCCAACTCGGCTTTGTTGAACAGGGCACGCAATCAATCACGTTTCAAAAGTTTTTTTTGCAAAAGAAAGGGAAGTGATACAACTTAGCTCAACAAACACACACACACACACACACACACACACACAGAACAAGACACACATATCTTTCCCCCAAATCAATACCAAACACGCCACACCGTTTCTATTTGCATAGCTTTGATGTGAGTCTGAGCCTCTCCAGAGACGAGAACATTCCATTTCCCTCCGCAAAGCTTGGCCACACACATGCATGAAAGTAAGCAAATGCTTGCAAATGATGCATGCGCACCAAACACACACACACAAACACACAAAGCTGGAGCTATTACTGTTGGTGATTTACTACCATGCACTTATTTCCCACCTGCATTACAAAGCAGAGGAGGTTTGAAATTAAAACAGCCAATCAGTCAAGTGAGGGCGGCGTCTTGGGTTAACCACAGGTCTGATGGAAGTGTGTGTGTGTGTGCGTGCATGCGCGCATTTGTGGTTGGGATTCCCATTGAAAACAAATGTTGTACGGTTGTTAGACTGAGGAACTCCGGTCGCGTCTATCCTCTCCGGCCATATCTGCTGCATCTCACATTTGCTGACTGGGCTTCTGATTCTTCACAATTCAAACAGACAAGCTGCTTTTTCTGGCCACATTTGCAGTTTTCTCTGCAACCCAGTTTCATCACACGCTCCTCATTTAATCCCACGTGTTAAGTGATATATTCCTGATAGTGCATGGAGCAGCCGTACGCGTGAAAGGAGCCGAACTTCCTGCGATGTGAGTTAAAGCTCACTTCCTTTGAGGCCCTGAAGACCTTTCACCTCTCATCCAATCAAAGCGAAGTGACAGCGAGCTCCGAGTCCAGGCTGATCTAGACACCCTGTCAGAGGTGGTTCGCAGTTCGGTTCCTTTGAAACCCCCGACCCTAAAGGTCTCGCCCGCACCCCTTTAGCCCAAGGCCAACTCATCCCCAACACGACCTTCAAGTAACGGAAAGTGCGCAAATTGCAGGAGGAATCAATACGCCATCACTGCACCTTAACGAGTCATTCTGATTCCTCTGTGACAGTCCAAAGAGCAATTAGAATAAAGAGCGCAGGTATGACATGTGCTCCTTGTGTCCTGTCACTAAACCGTATTGCTCTGATGGTTGGGTGCCTAGACGACGTCATCATGTTGCGAGCAGACTGGGAACCCTGCCACAGTGACCAATCCTCATCTAACAAGAGGTTATACCGTCTCTAACAAAGCTACTAATCCTCGGAAAATCAGTTTTTGCACTGGGAGTGTTGAGAGCTTTTAATGGCCTAATTTCCAGTCCACGCTGGGAAAACAAAGCCAGCTCTCAACTCACTCTCACAATCACCGCGGCCACTTTACCGCCAGTACAAAAGCCGTCACAGCATAAGTCCGGCTTTGTCTTAGTACACTGAACCACCCCCAGCTTCAATTATAGCCTCTTTCCCTCGCATGTAAACTAATATCTGTACTTTTAGAGTCGATTAAAACACTCCATTTATCGAGCCAATATAAAGTGGCGGTTTTAGCACTCAGTATGAGTGGTGATCCAACAGAAGGTGATTCAATTTTTCCCGCACAAATGTGGCTGCCAGATTTTCCCGACAAGCCAAAATCATGTTCATTTCATCGGTGTTTGGAGCAAAGGGGAAGGTTGCTGCCAATCATCATCCGAGAATGTCAGCACCTCCGCCTCATCTCGCCAGTAGGGCTTCAGCTGGCGCCTCACATGAAATTCAAATACGGAAATAAAGAGGCCCTTTTAAGATACTCGCGGCATTTTTCTCGTAACAAATAAAGCTAAATCACAAATAAAAAGGCACACATCAACAGTAATTTTTGGCACTTTTTTTTTTTTTTTTTTTAAATGTCACAGTGTCAAACAGGCAGGCACATTTTTTTTTTTTAATAAATAAGCGTGATTGGCAGTATAAACAGGTCCAAACAATTAGAGATTAGCATTTCTTACTAAAACAATAGCTGCTGCGCTTTGAGTCGCCGTTAATCCGAAGCTAATCTTTTCTACCATGGTTGAAGTGAAACACCTTACAGAATGTCGTCCTTTTAACTATGTAATGAAAGGGGGGAAAAAAAACAGTGATTTAGATTCCATGGAGCTGCGAGTCGGCGGTGGAGAAAAAAAAGGAACGAAAACTTTCTGGAACAAAGTATCCGCACATGTTTGTTGTGGGTGTCAGTGGACCTTCAGATCGCCGTCTGTGATATCTGGAATGCTTTAACAGCGCTCAGTATGGGCTGAGTTTGGGTAGACATGTAATCACTTTCCCAGTTTGTGCTTCGTATACTGTATGCAGACCTCCGATAAACTATGAATTTCTTCAACATAATCATATTTTAAATGACTGAGTCATTTGTTTTTGCAAGAGCTGCTTTCTAGAAGCAGCATTTCAAGCTTCAGTAAATAAGGAATTACATTTTCAAGCCATTTTTCATTTGAACCAGCCTTCGTGCAAGAATCAACACTGAATCTAACGCAATTATCATTCAATTTTCTATTCAACATACAAGCTATGCCATTGCCCACCAATATCTTGCTTTGGAATTATCCAAAGCATCAACCAATTTAGGTCCTTAAAAAAAAGGACAAATTTTCTTTCTTTTCTTTCCTATCCATGTACATGAAATGAAATCGCTCAATTATAAAGACTGGAATATGTGGTTTTTTAGCTGTAGTGACAGCAATATTAAAGCACAACATTCAACCTCAAACCCTGATAAGATAGACGCGATTATAGGAGTCTCACCTGCCAGTGGAATCACTAATGGAGGCAAAACTATGACCTTTTCAGCATTGAGGCTAAAGGGCAATGCTTCCTATACGACTGAAATGCAGATACAGTATGGGCAGATCAATTACTATTTATGGTTTAATCAATCTGATCGTATCAGATGTAATTTAGTATGAAAAATGTTCCAAAATGACTCCTGTTCAAACCAACCTCTGCTGACCCTACGTGAGGGTGCAGCCCTTCACTTCCAGAGGCAGCTGAATTACAACCAGCATTGTCCTCCTGATTTAAGGAAAAACAATCAGTCATCTTCCATTAAAGATGGTTAAGCGTGCGTTTCCTAGCAGCCATTACCTCCTTCCATTTGTGCTGTTTGCATAGACGGCCCATCACCGGGACCTGGCAGTTAGATACTGCGTGCCGCCAAATTGGCTACATGACAGGGAGGTGGGATAACGTTTCTAATCTGCTTTTTTGCTACACGTCAGCGTGGTCTCATATCATATAGTGGAGGTGGCGCAGCGGAGTGAGACAGGGACCAGTTACTCATTTATAATAATGAGGTGCGATGCTGCTTCAGTTATCTGACATCACATATGAATGATGGATCTCACCGTTCTGTTTCCAAAGTTACGCTTATTAAGCTGTAGGAGGCGCTCTGTCATTTTTCTGAGGATCATCAGGGTCCAAATGAGACTGATTAGCGCAATTGTAACACTTACACAACATTTGCCAGGCGGGATTTTAGGCATCTGCTGAGCCTTTAACGGTATTATGGTTTGATTTCTGTGTGCTTATTGTGCATATGCGCTTAACCGTGCCAACCTCAACATGCATCTATAAGAGCCTTTCACTGCAGGGAGAATGTCATTTTTGGTGAATTTTCCAAAAATTAAATAAATAAATAAAAAAAACAGTTTTCCACTAAAAATTCAGGCCAAAAGACCTCATAATTAAAAAAATAAAATAAAATAAAAAAAACTCTGGCCACTAGATAATATGTTTTAAGCAGACAGCAATAGACTGGTACACGAGGTGATGGTGAGTGGTTTAACCTTTTTTTTTGTTTGTTTCATTGCCAGATCACTGGAATGAAGTGACACAACCAGAACACTGCTGCTAATGAAAATAGAAGAGATTTTTTTGCCTTCCCACTTGCACCGATTCATATATTTATTTATTTTTATTCTGTTTTTTTATTTGTTTTATATATATATCACTAATGAGGAATTAATCAGACAAAGGCAGATACTTAATGTAAAGGTGCACGCCAGGAGAATCGGGCACGAACGAGCCGCTGTGATGCATTAGGTAGAAATAATTGCAGCTTGTAAAGAACTGATGTGCAAAATAGTGTGCTGTACACGAAGACATTAAAGCTAAATTATTTCCGCAGCATAAGAACCGGCGAGACACAAGTGAAAACTCTATTATGCAAAGACCCTGAAATGGAGTGTGATAAAATTATAATGTCAAAATTGCCAATGTAGTGGACATTACTTTCTTTGCGTACCCCAGTCCATTATTCAAACTTCCCAGAAAGGGAACTTGGCAAATCTCCGCCCTCTACAGTTCAAGTCAGGTCAGCGCTGTTGGAGTTTACAAGTGTTTGGCTGCACCTGCTCGAGAGGACATGTAAGCCAGGATTAATCTGAGGACTCTGTTGTGGATTAGAACTGCCCTTTCATTTGTTCATGGCTGTGAAATCGAATGCAGGCTGAAAGTCATCGTCCTTTGTTTCCGAGTGTTGTTCCGTGGTTGTCGTTCAGCCGGCGTGACAAACGCAGCTTTTCCACCATTGAGAGTTGATCTTGATGTCTAATGGTTGTATGTCTTTTCACTTTTGATTTGATTTGCTTCAACGCGCAACTGTTAGACGTGCGGTTTGGTCTGGTGGGAGGGCATTTCATTGCGTATTCACACACACTCCTTAATGCAGTCCTCGTGCATTGTAAGGGCAGCCCTGGAGAGCACTTTTGAACAGGTGCTAAAGGGCAGGTGAGTGTTTTTGTCAATGTAAATGGAGGTCATATTTATTCACGTCCGTTTTTCACATTTTACCAGACAGTATATACGGTATTTAAAGGGCACCTTCACTCTGCTGGCAGGGTCTAACGTAAATCTACGCGGTTCCTGCCTATTAAGCCTGCTACACTTAGAAATGCAGCTTTACACAAACGGATGACGGCACAGGACTGAAGCGTCAAATATTAAATAAGTCAGAAATGCGCACCTTCTGAAATCACCCCTCAGAAAGTGGGGATTGGCTGTATAATGGTAGAGGATTTCATTAAGGCACACTGCATCTGGTGACATGTACTTTTGGCCCTAAACCCTTTTACATGATCTGGTATTTCAGCCATGCTCGGCCACCCTCCGTTCACCATGGAGTCTTCGATGTTAAATTAGTGGTCTAGGAATGTGATTGTCCCTGAAGAACAGACAGCAGCACCTGCGAGAGAGGAAAAAAAAAAGAAACAAGCCTCTAATAAAGACTATTGTTTGATCTTTATGCAGGAAGTGAAATAACGTACTGAGCAATTAAACTCATCAGCACAGTCCTTGTTTGCACTCCTAGGTTGGTCCCAGTGGCCCCAACATCAGAATGTTAAATGCAGTCGAAACAATAGTCCTCCGTAGTCTTTGACATGCATTCATATGCATGTTTAACCTTTACAGTAAGGTAGTAAAAAGCCCTGAAGACATCGCCTAAAAAAATAAAATAAAATAAAATAAAAATGAAGCGCAGCCTTTCATGCATCTTGGGCCCCCGTTCTTGTTTGCATCTGAATGTGAGGCTTGTTAACGAGGCCTCCTCGGCTTTTTTTTTTTTTTTTCGCTACTGCAGAGAAAAATTGTTTTTGTCGGTGAGGCTGCAAGGGTGATGTGCTTTTGGGTGATGTGGGTGGTGTGTGTGTGTGTGTGTGTGTGTGTGTGTGGCGGGGGTTGGAACTTCTGCATGGATTCTAATCAAGCTCATCATGTGAAGGAGGAAACTTGAAGCTGTACAGATCTCAATCTTGCGTCAGCCCTCTGCCTCCCCTGAGCTAAAAGATAAAAGTTTACATCTCTGTCTATTTCCCCGCTATTTTTTCCCTGATAAATGATCTGTTTTGACAAAAAGAACTCAAGGAATAGTGCTTATTTGTCACAAAAACAGCAAAGAAAACCCTCAAAAGAATGTGAATATTTATGGCATATGTAGAAGAAGATGAGAACATCACCAAATAAGCGGCAAACAGAAAAAACAAATGGGAACGTTAGCATCAAAAATGAGAATTTTCTTTATTTTATCAGTCCATCTGTCTGCCTTTGTGAATATTTCATGGGCGTCTGTGGTCCCCATGGTGACGAGCTCAGGGTCTTTGATGCGATCCAAAATTCTTTCAAGAGCAGATCTCCACACCAACACCAACCCCCCCCCAATGTGCAGTTCTCCATCGCGAGTATCTTTCTCATCCACGGTGGCCCCTTCCAGCAGGTTCCTGTGTACGATCACAGGGAGTGGACATGGACATGATAATAACAACAAACGGGCTAACACTTAGCCTATCTGGCTAATGGGTGCAGCACATCCTCTTCTGTTGAGTTACACCCCCAGAGTACTTAAACACCAGCGGCTTCAATTTTACGTTTTATGACTACCTCCTCCTCCTGTCATAAAACGCTGTAGTAAAATTTCTGGACTGCGGGTGGACCCAGTAAATAAAAGCACACATGATCCAGCGCCAAGGAAGAGCACCGACCCAAGCTCGAACATAATTCTTGTCATACCTCTGTACTTGAGCGTGATCGAGATTATATTTCATGTCTGTTCTTCATTTCTGTATTTGGTCAGCAACCCGACACATTTTGGCCCTGATGGTTTTCATTGCCAAATGAAAGCACCGTATGTTCGTCACACTTCCTGTCTGTCTCTTTGACCTTGATACCAATATGGCACACGCTGGCTGCCCTCTGCTCCCCAGTGACACGTTCACAGGGAGTTTAAATTTCAATATCAATGAACTGTACGTTACATACGTGACCAAGACAATAAAACATCTTTTTGATCATATACGTATAATGCATGTAAGACTTTTGCCTTACATCCACCATCATTTTATACTCAAGTACCTCCTGTTGAGGTATTTTCACGAGACAGTTCTTGTAACGTTAAAAAAAAGAGAAAAAAGAAAAAAAAACATAGTTCTTAAATAGCACCATTACCAAGATCTGGATAAATTGGTAAGAAAAGGAAATAGCAAGAGCATTTTCTTGTTGCTGACCTTCCTCAATTATGCAGACTTAAAGTGCATGAATATGAAAATCAATGGCAAATAACCTCTTAAAAGCTGCAGATGAACAGACAATAGATGAACAAATGTCGTTTGGCACAGAGTCAGGCATAAATATTGCTACTACTGGGCAGAATGTGAAAAAGAGCAAACATTGATGTTCTACATTGCCGTATACCGGGTCTACAGTATATAAATGCATTTATTTAAAAAATAAATAAAAATTTGAAGAGCAGATCTCAAATATTGTACATTCATATGACACAATATAGCAAATTAGCGCTTCTCCACCGCAGACTTGCAGCAGATCACTTGAAGATGGGTTTAAATTGGAGCGACTTTGATTATCAGCTTCAGCGGATCTACTTTTAGTATGTTACCTAACACGCCACACTTGTATTTGGCTCTGTGGGTTTTCTGTTGTTGCCTATTTGGATAACTCACATTCCCACATATTCGACTCATTTTGCAGTTTACATAAGGTCTATTTCAGGAGCAACAAGGCAGTTACCATCCGTTTTGAATGGGCCTTAGTGATTTTATCGCTTACCATTTTGTATTTTTTCTTCTTCACTCTTGGAAAATGGTTTGGGGTGCCACATCTGCTGCTCCGACTCTCTGCCGTCTTGCAGCGCGTGACCTAATTTTTATTCGCTTTTGCGCCGCCTCGAGCGTCGACGGTGGATGCTTCGTGAGGACGGACAAAGACTTTTCGTCAGGGTCCAGCCTCAAGTAAGGCCCAGTTTGCGAAGAGGTGTTGGCGAGGGCGCTAAGTGTGTGGAGAGAAGGCAAATTAAGGCTGCCCCGGGGAGGAGAATTTAATGGTGCAACCGAGTGAGAGCATGTGAGATTATGTCGGCATTCTCGTTTCCTCAAGGCTGCCATGAGGTCCCTGCTTCTGCTACCTTAATGCATTTGATTGTGGAAATGAGACAGTTTCAATAAGAAAACAGTGAATTGCTGAAGTTAACATTTCCGTTTTTACGGCTGGGTGAAGAACAAGCTAACACAGTATGAAAAGGCTAAATAATGAGTTAAGGCTCATCGGCTCAAAAAGCACCTGACGGAGGTATACATCAGGTGAGTCTTTAGGGTCACATGTTCCAGGAGAGAGAGGAGTGTTTACACCTAAGTGTTAATGGGTGTTTACCTGTTCGGGGAGAGTACTCAAAAGTTATGCCTTAGGTCTCCCCCTCTGTTTAGGGATGGCTGTTGTAGCCTGGCAAAAAGGCTTCTTTATTGCTCTTTCAAGCCATATCTCTCTTCTCTGGATAAAACTTTTACGTTGCTGTCCTCAAACGAGTGACCTTTGGCTCAACATAAGTCAGAGTTATAAAAAGCAGCGTGGCAGCTACAGTCGGCGAGAGAGAGGGAGCCTAAATCAAATCCTTTACACAGCTGGAACCTTCCTTATTTTTTTTTCCCTCAGCCGTTTGGTGGATTTCTCTCTCCCCTGTGCCTGTGCCGATTAACTGCGCCGGTCTGGTTTACAAAGACATCAGTGACCCAACAGCAAACCGTGATTGCAACGACGACTTAAAGGTTATGCCTTAGGTCTCCCCCTCTATTTAGGGATGGCTGTTGTAGCCTAGCAAAAATGCTTCTTTATTGCTCTTTCAAGCCATATCTCTCTTCTCTGGATAAAACTTTTACGTTGCTGTGCTCAAACAAGTGACCTTTGACCTTTGGGTGCAGGTGAACAGCTGATGCTTGTCCAGAGGATTAGAAGAACGATTATTTACTCTGTTTGTTTTGTTCTGTGGGTGGACCAACCTCTGTCTCACAGCGCTGCCAGTTTTGCAGGATGGTTTTTGGGTTGAAAACCAGTCAGAACTGAAGGTGGAACAGCAGTCCGGTTCACGCTTCCCTCGATCTTTCTGGATGAATACAACCTGGATGAATGAGAACCCGTCTGGAGAGACGGCATTCATATAATTGGCATTCAGAGGATGTTCTTTGACATGATAAACTGTCTTTCTTACCCTTCCGTGCAGAGCCGATGGTTTCAGCATCCTTAAAATAAACCCAGGGCGGCGTTAATAATGTGTGTGCTGCTATTTAAACATTGATCAACGTAGCAGTCACTCTTCTGCCAGAGGCTGTGTGGAAACGGCATATGCAGTATTTACTGAGAAACGTTACATCTGCGGGTCAATATGATCAAAACCTCACAGTCCGTGTGGCCCGTCCGCGGTGGGTGACCGACCGCTGCGATCGGCTCCAGCAGCCCTAATGACCACGATGAGGAGGCGGCCATAGTAAGCAAGGAAACGGATAGATAACAGGAGCTGCCGTCACCGTCTGTTCGCCAAGCGACTGGGACATGACTTCAGCTCGGTGCAAATAATTTCAGCCGAATGGGCGAAATGTCACGGTGAGCTACAAGAAAAAAAAGGGAAATGACTCAGCATCCCGCTGTCCCGTCTCGTTAGTCTGCAGCCACACGGAAAGATAAAACTCATAAATATGGCGTCATCTGAGACTGATGAGAAACAAACAGCCAATTAAAATCCATCTTGGGTTTTTCTTGCTTCCGCTCGATCCTCGCACTCACTTTTTCCCCCCTTCTCCTTGTTCTGTCAGCCTAGTTTGCCGAACTAGGTTGCTGCGGGAAGGCACCCTCTTAATAACCAAGGCCTTGTCTGCCAGAACCTTTACTTCATGCAGTCTACAAGATACATAGCAGCTTTGTCTTTTTTTTCCAATGTGCGTTTGAATAAAATGCTGTGCCCTGGTTTTTTTTTTTGCTGCTACAATTCTAACTTAATGATGGCATGTGTTTAATGTCTCTGGATGAGCTCTCTCCTGAAACCACTGATGGCAGAGCAGGACACAGGACACACGGCATCTGCCATCCATGCCATTGAACCTCACTTTAACCGGGGCTCCGGAGTCAAAGTGAAATCTGACATGTCCGCTGTTACCGACCAGAAGTGATGTCTTTGCAGATCAGGGGTTTGTGCTGTGACCGCTCAGGTTGGAGCGCTCCAAAGCCAGGAATCGCTGACAAAAAAGGCTATTTGAACATTGGCTCAACATAAGTCAGAGTTATAAAAAGCAGCGTGGCGGCTACAGTCGGCGAGAGAGAGCCTAAATCAAATCCTGTACACTTCCTTTTTTTTTTTTTTTCTCAGTCGTTTGATGGATTTCTCTCTCCCCTGTGCCTGTGCCGATTAACTGCGCCGGTTTGGTTTACAAAGACATCAGTGACCCAAAAGCAAACCGTGATTGCAACAACGACAGCTAAAACCGTCTCAGTTGAAGAAATCACATGTAACGTCTCGGATCAGTTTATTTCCTCCTTTGGAGGAGTAAAAAAGGAGGCCATTTTACATTTAAGCCTCTTTGGGCATTCAAGCAACACACACACACACACACACACACACACACACACACGTGCACACACAAGCTTGATTAGCCAAGTCATTTTTTTTCCCTCTGCACTCTGTGAAGCGAACTAAAATAACATTGCAACCTTTTAGAATTCTCCAGCGTTAGAACCCAGAAGCAATTATACTTCATTTTCACCTGAACAGAGGAGCTCATTAACTTCCACAGAACAAGAGCAGAAAAAAATCAAACGTAGTTCATTATTTATAATCTTGAGAGGCAGCGGCCGCATTGATTGTTCATTTGCAAAAAAAAAAAAAAAAGAAAAAAAAGTGTCTATTTTGTAACAATTAAGTGCAAATGTCTGCAACCAAACCTAATATTCTGGTTTGTCATAAGTCAGACTATTTAAGATGAACAGTTTACCGTCACCTGTGGGGTCCTACATAAATGCATGGATGCCTTGTAAAGAAGACCAAGAGGCCGAAACCGCTGATGGAATTGAATGCTAGCTTTTGACGCTGTTTTGTTTACTTGTCTGCTGACAACGGCAGTGTATCAGGTCACGTGAACGCCTTCTTTATTTGATAACAACCGTACTCTGCCAAAACAACTAAGCGAGTCCTGGTGATGACACAAGAAAAAGACCTCCGAGTTTCTTTACCTTTGCCTCCATGCCTGCCGTCATTAACCGAACTGTTCTTTTCGCCTCTCGTTATCCTTTCATCCTTTAGTCAGTCCAGTGGCTGAATTATGCCCGATCGTTTTCAAGGCTTCTTCAAGGCGAGAGCCATGATTGCCTCATCAGTGCCAGAAAACACTCCACGCCAAGCACGGCCCCCTCATCTCCAAATACTTGCCAATCAATCAAAGGCACAACTTTCCCTCTAATGGCTGCTGGAAACTCCACCGAGTGCATCCAGATGGTTTTCGAATTCAGGGCATCTTCCCTGAGCTTTTTTTTTTATTTTTTTGAGCACAACCCTCTTCGAGGAGAGAGGTGCGTGGTTTCTGTTCCTGTCTTCCTGCCGACGCATTTGTCTCCCATCCTGCTTTTCAGCCCCAATGAACAGATCCATTTATTCTGGCCATGTTCCTTTCTTGTGAGTTTTTTGTCTGGGGCCCGACAATAACTCGATCCTACACTTGGTACTCATCTATAATTTCCTTGAGGTAATGCAATGCAACGTTCCGGGGGGAGAAAAGGAGGCGTTTCTGCTTTTCGGTATGATTCTTAGTTGTCTTTGCAATCAATCCCTCCTTCTCTCCTCTGAAGCTTGTCAACTCCGGTTAGACAATGTGTCAGAAATGAATGGACACAAGCCGATTAGTTTGCCTTCCATCTTCTTCACTCCTCCGCACAATCATCCTCTTACTCTCACATCTCCAGTGACAGACAGATCGCTCGCAGGGGTTTCCAGTCCTGCTTGATTTTTCTTTGCCCTCCCCGCTCTCTCCTCTGCTGGCTGTCTACACCGGCCATAGCTGGGAGGCTGTGCTGCCACGAGACACTTCTCAGTGGGCTGCTGCTCGGATGCTTTTTTTTTGGCTTTTTCTCCAGTGAGCTCATTTCAGGCGAGGGTTTGAGAACCTGGATGAGTGATGATGCTAAAGCTCAGTTACCTTTTGCTTTCTCTGCTATCCAATAAACCTGTAGAGGCTCGAGTGCGGATGTGGAGAGACCAAAAGGCAGCACTGATGTGTACCTGTTGTGTTGCACTGGTTAGCATACAGTATGTCGCCCCATTTGCCAAGACGCCTTCAAATGTACCAAACGCTCCAAATACACGAAGTGAGTCCTGGGCGGCTGGTATCTCTCCCTTAATGATTGTGCATGTGTTCATTATATGTCTGTGATACAGTAAATACCTCTACCTCGTGTGTAACAACCAGAGTCTGACAACAGTCGTTCTAAAGTGAGAAGGTTAAAAATGAGCTTGAACAATAAACGTGCCCTGAAACATAATTTGTATGCTAAAAAGAGAAGTGTATGTTTCTCAGCCTTGCTCACAAAAGCCCCACACAGCATCAGCCCCGCGACGGCAATGTCGGCATGTGCAGCGAAATACTGAAACACTGGCGGCGCCTATGTGCTTATTAGCGGGCTCACTGGGGGTACGACCTGTTTGGATGAGCGTAAACAAGCTCGCGCTACAGCCGGAGTTCAAATTAGCAGTTCTGTTGAAGCGTGACAGTACAGGTAACGTGAAACTGCACGGACCAGTCATGTCTGGGCCCTGTGGGAGCGGGTCCCAGAAAAAAGGCGTGCAGCAGGCTTTTCTACATCAGTTATCGCTGGTTACCTCTTCAATTAGCAGATCAATAACTCTACTAATTTGTCAGTTTAAGGATGAAATGCTATTTTAAACACAGAAATTGCTCGTTGCTTTCTTGTGAAGTCATCCCTTGTGAACTCATCCCAAAATCCTCCTCTTTGATCCTCCCCTTGTTTTAGTCATAATCACACATTATTAGACATTATTACACTAATGATGTGTGAGACTCCGTCTCACACATCATCTGTGTTGTCTTGTTGCATCTTCCTTGCTTTTTAAACCGGTGGTGCGCTTGCCAGGGAAAAGCATCAACGAAGGCTCTGATAGACTGCTAATGTTTCTGCATCACACTAATTCACATTTAGCCTGATCTGATTGACAAAGTTTCACAGAAAGTCACTTTGACTCATCCCAAAAACACACCAGGAACTAAACCTGTTATGATTATAGGGATACCACTTTTTTCAGACCAAAACCCGTACGAGTATTCACTCTTGAGTACTCACCGATACTGAGTACTGATATCACTACTACTTTTGTTACACGAAATTTACTAGTAATAAATGAACTACTACTACTCTTTGTACCACCTCTTTCTTGAGTATTGACAGCCTTCACAAGTACTCAATACTTAGAAATAATAATAATAATAATAATAATAATAATTATTATTATTATTAACAATTAATTATTATTAATAATTATTATTGATAAAAGTCCTGTTAATGTTAGCTTCATTTAGATTTTGTGTCTGTGACTGGTACATTGGTACTTCTACAAAATAAAGGGCCACTTAAGTAGCGGGTCCACCATTCACTGGAGTCGATGGTTTTGGTGTAGAATAGCAACTCTAGCACCCCCCCAGCCCCCACCCCCAATTCATGACTATAGGAAATGCTTTCCTGACGCATTCCTGCACGTATGAAAGTACACAAAGGGCTCATAATAAAGCAGCATGTACGGGTTTGTCAGCAGAAAAGAGAGACGAGCAAAAGCACAAAAACATTAAAAAGCAATCATCCTTATTGCCTCAGGAAACATTTTTTGCATTGAAGCTGCAGAAGAGGAATCCTTTAGCTTGCTGTTTCTCTAACAACCTCGCATCTTCCTTGTAGGCGTTTCTGCTTCTCACCTTGCAACAATCATTAAGTTTCAACGGCGCTGCATAAGCATCTTCCTCCCCATCTCCAGACATCGTTTTCATTGATTGTCTTTCTCTCAGCTGCGTGTTGTGTTTTTTTTTTTTTTTTTTTTGCGCAAAACGGAGGGTTTTACCCCAATGAGGAAGCGACAATTGCAAAATGTCCATATTTAGATTTATCCATTTCCCTGGGGGTCAAACAAACGTGCTTCTTTTCAAATGCAACACAACAAAACAGCAGCGGATCCGATTATGCAAATAGTTGGAAAAAAAAAGACTTGTATTAATAATATTCATGAGATTGTGATGATTTCTTCAAATGTTCATCTCTTTATCGACCTCGGGTGGAAAATGAGGTTGACCTTTTAAATCTGCTCGATATGCAAGAGTGGAACAGCATCGCCTAATGGAAGTCAAGCACAGTCTTCCTTTTATTGCTTGTTTATTTATTGACACCGCTCTTTAATTAAATCCATTGCACTCGTGCTGATTTGCATGATGTTGGGCAGTGCTCACAGCTTGATGGAGTCGAAAAAATAAACAAAACAAAACAAAACAAAAAAAAAACCTGGCTTCAATGTCTACAATTAAAATCTATGAGAAGACCCATTAATATTGACTTTTTTTCTTCTACAAATAAAACACCACAAAATCTGTGAATGGTTGCCGTGGAAATGCCACATGGATCATCCTTCCTTTAGACGTGATGTGGCGTAATTTTGCAGTGAACGTGTGTCTTTATTATTTTTTTTTTCTGACCGTGCACTAAGCAAGGCTTCCAGCGGGGTACCCAACAAAACGACAAAAGAAAGAGAGGGGGAAAAAAGCCAATATACAGAAAAACAACACACGAGAAAAACAGAATTAACAGGTGACAGAATAAAGGGAGAAAACAATCAAACAGAAAATGGCTGAAAAGGAGATAGAAAATCTGAGATGATGATAAGAAACTGGAATGAAGTAAAAGAAAAATTTCAATTAATGCAAAAACAAACGCAGATCTGCAGTCATTCTTTTCCCATTCTGTGTCCAGTTATGTGTGTGTGTGTGTGTGTGTGTGTGTGTGTGTGTGTGTGTGTGTGTGTGTGTGTGTGTGTGTAGCCTTTCTTTTCTGAAAAGGGAACAGGTCTAAGACATTCATTCAGGTTGAGCAAGGCCGGGGTGCATGTGTGCAGCAAAAAAAAAAAAAATGTTTTTGCCAGTAAAAACTTTAAGTCCAGGAATTTTCCTCAACCTACTGATCAAGGAAACACAGATAAACTCTGGCAAACAAGTGGTACACTTTAGGAAGAACAATATCTGTTGATAAAGGATATTGTTTGATCAGGTATCAGGTGGTGGGACTCAAATGAGCAGAAAATGAATGGTGTGTGTGTGTGTATGTGTGTGTCTGTGACATAGTGAGTACCGAAATACTCATTATACTAACAAAGTGAGGACATTTTGGCTGGTCCTCAAAGGCCGGCTTGAGGGTCAAACCTTAGTTTTAAGGTCAGGGTTAGAATTGGGTATAGGTTAAGGTCAAGGGTCAAGGGGTTGTTTAGAATAGTTAGGGTAAAGGGCTAGGGAATACGTCCATGAAAGTCCTCTCAAGGATAGAAGTAGATGAATGCATGTGTGTGTGTGTGTCAGTACAAATTGCATTTCATTGTTGCATCATTCTTTAATGAAAAAAGAATAAAACTTTAAGAGGAGCGTGTGTTCTAAAGTGCACGCTCGTGCAGCAACTAGCACAAAAGTAATACCTGTGTGACTCCACTAGGAGTCTGCTACCTTACTTCTTGTGTGCACGGCTCTGGGCTGAAGAGATTGTCACATTAATTCTCAATAAATTAATTTTGTAACTAGTGATAGTTACAGCCTGCTGCTCTGCTACCGAATGACTGTTTCTGCTGATTTTAAGGCCAATTTTGGCCTCCTTTCTTCTCGTACAAACTAGAAACTGCTAACTTGTGTGCATTGATGGATTTCAATGGTAATTTAAATATCTGGACACTGAATGCCTTTTGGTTCCTGGTCAAAGATGCAGAGAAAATGCATGCTTACGGTGAGCAGAGAGGGCTCTTGTGAAAAGCTGCAAACATTTATTGGAACATTTGTGAACATTTCCACTACATGAACATTTTATCAGCCACCTTCCTCAAAAGAGTGGTCTAAACTGTCCTGCCCCACGGCTGTGCCAGCCCAAGGGAGTTTGGAATGCAGAGGTAGCTCATGCAGCCTTTCGTTTGGTCGCCCTATCGGGGTTCAGAAGGTCAGCTTGTTTCCCTATATGCTTCTCAACTCGACCGGTGTGACTGTAAATTTTATCGCCTCCTGAGAGCCTTCCATCTCTGAAAGCCATATACCTTTTTATGTACTTATTTGATCCTTTGTAACAGCTGCGTGTCTATTTTTATTATCCTGCCATTATCTGCATATGAGCATGCTGCACGAGCGTTGATCCAGCATCAGAATGAGCACATTTCTGCGTAAAGCAATAAAAGACACGAAAGGCTTTAAACATGGACTCAGCTCAGCTTTGCATCAATGAGCGATGCAGAATCAAACATTCTTGGTGCAGATTTAATTTTTTTTAAACATAAAGACTTCACAACCGTGGAGCATGTAGCTTTATTTCATTATGGTTCAGCTCACGTGGGTGATTGATTGTGAAGCTTCTTTATTTGTGTAATAACAAATGTAATGTTGTCATGCTGAATCCTTACCCACACGTGCATACTGTTATTCCACGATACTGGTAAGGTTTATTTCTGTTTGTTTTTAATGTAATGCTCACACAAATCCATCAAATAAAAGACATTTTTTAACATTTTCTTCTGCCTGCATCTGTCTCAACCCATATGTTATATACTGTCTGCATTTATATTTCATGTTTATCCTCGTTGCTACGCTGCCCTTCATTTTATGGTTACTTTTGTAGTAGTATTTATTTAGTTTTTTTTATCATTCAATGAGTCGAATTTTTGCATTTAGCTCAAAGTCAAGACTCCAGACAGCAGGTTGATCAAATCAAACTATATCACATTTATTCAGAGCCCAAAATCACAGACATTGTTTTGCCTCAGAGCCTTTTGAAGGTAATTAACGAGAGGTTACCTTGGGATCCAGAAGAAAGGCAGCATCTGGATCTGGTTTCCATGCCGGATTTGGTTCAAATAAATCTTGAGGTTGCTTGTAATAATCTTCCACTTTGATCTTATTTCAGGTCATAAGTCCAAATATCTGAATCATCATCCAAATCACCTGTAAAATGGAGGTAAAGTCCCACCTCTCTGAAAATTCTCAGGTTTCAAAGAGGACTAATTAAGAACAGATAAAGCTCCTGAACGCAACATCAGCCAGGGATGGGCAACCCAGTCCTACGGGGAACATGATCCAGCCAGGTTTTCCTTCCTATCGTGTAATCAGCCACTTTCAAGTTCCAGGTGTGAGTGGTGGTCTACCAGAAAACCTGGCTGGTCAGAAAACCCGGCTGGATCATGATACCAGTGGGACTGGGTTGCCCTTCCCTGGTTTAAACCATTATCAAAGATGCAGAAAGCTATCTGGACAAAAAGAGGACAATCTGAGATGAGAGTTAATCTCTGGTGAGGGGACTTCATTTTGCACAGTTCTGAATGTGTCCTTGGAGACAGAATTGAACACGTGGGGAAGAAAATGAGATTGGTGGCATCAAAGCTGAAAATTGCTTGTGTGATAATGAAAATATGAGGAAGTAGAGGGAGCACAAAGAGGCTCCTTTGAAACTGAGAGCAGAAACAGGAGACGTAAAATAATCTGCTGTGTTTTTTGCGTTTATTTGCGCGACACAAACTGACCCATCACACCATGTGCTGTAAAGTCCTTCCTGCCGGTTTAGCTACCTTCTTCTCATTCCAGAAACTTGGGATCTTCTAAGGTGACGTGGTTTCAAACTGTTTAGCGCTTACCAGCCTCTTCCTGCATGCCGTTGCTCTGTTTTCCACGTTTTGGCAGGATCCTTGGAGCGTCACACACAGATTGCATCGTTTAACTAATGAGATTTTCTCCTGCATTTATATTTCCAAATAATCTGATTTATATCCATTTTAATAGCAAATGCTTTTCCTGCATGCTTTTTTTTTTATCTGTGCCTTCTAGATTTTATGTCTTTCACCTTTGTTTTACCCGTGATTACAATTGATTCTGTTTTACAGGCCAATATGCAATTGTTTAGCTTGATGCTTTTCAGTACTGCATCTGAAGAAATCCACAAAAAAAACAAAAAACAAAAACAAAAACAAAAAAAACACAGGTTTCCCCTAGTTTTTCAATTATTCGGCTGGAGCTGGAGAATATTACAATATTGGGTGTGTAACTTCAGCACAGCTGTGGCGTTCGTTGGGGTACGGAGATTATTCTGCGAGCTCTTGAAACTGAATTGCAAAGCAAAGGACAACTTTTGCACAGCAGAATATCTGCTCCTTGAGTGAAGGTTTAAGATTGGAAGGAAGAAACCACTTTAGTTCAGGGCATTTTGCGAATGTGCATGATGGCGTCCTTTGTGATGTTTTTAGTGAGTTAAAGTAAGTGTTTTCATATACAACAAGGAAATACTTTCCCTTGGCTTTAAACAGGAAGAAACCTTGAGCAGGACTAGGCTCACTGGGTGGGCTCTCCTGCTGAAGGCAGGAAGGACAGAAGAAGGAAAGGAACAGCCATCAGACATACCCAATGTTATCCTGAAGATATACAGTGGGTATGGAAAGTATTCAGACCCCTTAAATTTTTCACTCTTTGTTATATTGCAGCCATTTGCTAAAATCAATTTAGTTCATTTTTTTCCTCATTAATGTACACACAACACCCAATATTGACAGAAAAACACAGAATTGTAGACATTTTTGCAGACTTATTAAAAAAGAAAAACTGAAATGTCACATGGTCATAAGTATTCAGACCCTTTGCTCAGTATTTAGTAGAAGCACTCTTTTGAGCTAATACAGTCATGAGTCTTTTGGGAATGATGCATCAAGTTTTTCACACCTGGATTTGGGGATCCTCTGCCATTCCTCCTTGCAGATCCTCTCCAGTTCTGTCAGGTTGGATGGTAAATGTTGGTGGACAGCTATCTTCAGGTCTCTCCAGAGATGCTCAATTGGGTTTAAGTCAGGGCTCTGGCTGGGCCATTCAAGACAGTCACGGAGTTGTTGTGAAGCCACTCCTTCGTTATTTTAGCTGTGTGCTTAGGGTCATTGTCTTGTTGGAAGGTGAACCTTCGGCCCAGTCTGAGGTCCTGAGCACTCTGGAGAAGGTTTTCGTCCCTGTACTTGGCAGCATTCATCTTTCCCTTGATTGCAACCAGTCGTCCTGTCCCTGCAGCTGAAAAGCACCCCCACAGCATGATGCTGCCACCACCACGCTTCACTGGTGGGACTGTATTGGACAGGTGATGAGCAGTTGCCTGGTTTTCTCCACACATACCATTTAGAATTAAGGCCAAAAAGTTCTATCTTGGTCTCATCAGACCAGAGAATCTTATTTCTCACCATCCTGGAGTCCTTCAGGTATATTTTAGCAAACTCCATGCAGGCTTTCATGTGTCTTGCACTGAGGAGAGGCTTCCGTCGGGCCACTGTGCCATAAAACCCCGACTGGTAGAGGGCTGCAGTGATGGTTGACTTTCTACAACTTTTTCCTATCTCCTGACTGCATCTCTGGAGCTCATCCTCAGTGATCTTTGGGTTCTTCTTTACCTCTTTCACCAAGGCTCTTCTCCCCCGATAGCTCAGTTTGGCCAGACGGCCAGCTCTAGGAAGGGTTTTGGTCAATCCCAATTTAATAAGTCTGCAAAAATGTCTATAATTCTGTGTTTTTCTGTCAATAATGGGTGTTGTGTGTACATTAATGAGGAAAAAAAATGAACTAAAATGATTTTAGCAAAGGGCTGCAATATAACAGAGAGTGAAAAATTTAAGGGGGTCTGAATACTTTCCGTACCCATTTAGGAGTCTCTGATACCTGCAGATAGATCCAATGCAATTGTGTCTCATATTAATGCCATATTCATATAATGAGTCTTGTGATTGGTCGCTCGATGGTGACAACTGGTCCGCTGCTTCGCCGTGTCTCTCCACTTGTGTATTTCCTGTTGTATTTGTCCATTTCTGGAGAGATATATAAGGTCAAAAATATCTTCTTGCCTATTGTCTGTGCAGTTCCTCACTTTAGCTTGTAACTGCAGCTGGTTTGCAGCTCATTACTGAAAATGCACAAATTAGATGCGGAACAGTCAAAAGGTTACCCACTGCAAAGTTAGCCGCGCATTTCAACAGGACCTGAACCCCTGCCTCTTTGCGCTTCCAGTTTACAGGACAACAGTAACACAAGACCCATACTGGGCTGCTGTGATCCTTTGCCCTCAGCAGATTAAAGACCAAAAGAGGATTTGCTACGCTGAGCACGTTTGCCCAGACCAGTGATGAAGATCGCTGCTTTGAGGTAAAAAAAAAAAAAAATTCAACTCCCATTTTTTTTTTATGAGCTTTGTGTTCATGTCTGACTTTACTGGCATGTACGACAATAACTGAGAGCCAAGTAGAAACAGCAATAGAGAGTGGGAACCAGTCCCAGCCACTATTGGTCCCTGGAAATGCCACGACTCAACCAAGATATGACACACATGATCACAGACAAAAGCCACAACAGAAAAGTCTTTATCTTGTGTTTTAATTTGGCTTAATGTCCTTTCCCACGCCATTACTGTGCTGTAATCTGTTGTTGTTGCTGCTTTGGACGTATGCAGCGATGTCAGCACTTTCCAGCACCGACCCGCTGCTGTGCAGGTGTTAGAAAATCCCATGCCATCATATAGCAAATGGCACAGGCAGGCTTAATGTCAAAACCAACCTCATTTCAAAGTGCTATATTCTGCTGGAAGCCTACACAAGCCTAAAAGTACTAAATTATTATTTTGAAGCTTGTGTATCAATAAAGAAAATGACTTTGTTCTATTTTTATTTCAGAAAATTTAAAAAGATCAGTGAAAGTCTCTCTTCTCTCTTTTGTGGGTGAAAGGAAGTTGGGTACGACAGCTTGTTATCAGTGAACTGATGTTCCTTTTTGTTGCAGTCATTATCATGTTTCCAAACATCCCTAAAATGTGAAGCGAAAACTTACCAAGCCAAATGATATTTATGAAACCAGGCCATTCTTATCCAGGCTGATGCTAATGTTTAATCCGTAGACTTCAGTTTTTTCAAGGGTTTCGTGAAGCGAAATGCAATTATCTGAAATTTTGTATCTTCAGTGAAACAAGTCATCGCCCTCAGCTAGTGCTGACGTCGCGACAAACATTCCAGTCTGAGTTTAAACGGGAGTCATTTTGGCAGGATTCTCGATCTTTCACAGCCATCTAAGTGGGCCAAATCCTGGGGTCCCATAGCCAAAATGCGTCAATGCGAGAAGCTCGACTAGTGGCTGCTGTTTGTGTGGCTGAAGTTCTACTGTGTTATTACCGAGCGTGTTATTACATTCGTGTGTCATTACAATTCAGTTGTGTTAAGACTCAGCATGACAAGGGTGTGAGGACAATAATGAAGAGCGAGGTGTGTGTGTGTAGAGGGTAAAGACTCGATTAAAGTCAATAAGTACTGGGTTCAGGTTTATGTTAGCGTTAGCAGTTTGCTGTGATTTTCAGGGTTCAGGTAAGGAGTTGGGGGAAAAACTCCATGTCAATGAGAGTCCTTACAAACAAGCGTGAAAGACAAAAATGTCAGTGTAGCTGCTGGATGAGTGCACTATACATCTGTCACCATCAGAGATTCCAGTAACGTTTAGTTCCAGTGGCATTTAGTTACCGGCGCCTTAAACAGTCTTCAGAAAGTTCTGAAGTTCATTAAATGAGAGCTGTACCTCTGTGGGACTCATTTCTATTCCGCCCTTTCTGCCTGTTGGATGTAAGTGACTCTTTTCTCACCAGAACAGCGGAATCACCTGGCTGCTTCTTCATCCTTCCTGTATTTAACCCGCGCTTCCTCCCTCAGAGGAAGAGTTGCTGCTAATTGGCTGCCTAATCTGACAGATCCTCTCTTGCGTTGGGGTTAGCTTCCTTAAAGTCAGCTGCTGATCCCTCCAACACGCACAGCTTGTATTTCAGGACCGGATGAGAAAACTGCTACGATCATTATAATGTCGGAAAATATCTTTTACACTGTTTTCTTTTTAGGTTTTTGGAAGAAATAAGTGTACGGCTTATTAGTCATTTCATCCCGTATTTGTGAGTGTGTTGCAGTGCCTGGATTCGTTGGCATTAGCCCCGTTATTAAAGCTAATTTTTTTCTTAATTGCGACATACAGTATGTTTAAGCGTGGCCGAATGCAGAAGGCTATCTTTGGTGGGACAGTTTTGAAAAGCTTAATTAGAATTGGTGATGGTGCAAATTGACACGCCGCCTAGCGTGCTAACGGGATTGGCTCATTATTTTTATCCTCCTCCTGGATAAATATCACATTGAGAAGTCTTCATCTGAGCCAGGGATGGTTTTGTGATAAGCTTAGCTGTGACTGTAGAGGAGATGAAGGAAATATTATATTTTATAGGGTCTCACATCAAAGCTGGGGCCTGCCGCTCCTCCTTCTCCAATGAAGCCCTAATATCCACTAAAAGTCAGTAAAACTGTGGGTTTTAGTGCGCACGGACCTGAGTCCTTCATGAGTTCATGATATTCGGCTCTTTGGGAGGTTATTCTGTGAGTTGATTATGGTATGTATAACAGGAGAGGACCCAAACACGAGATGACCCTTTTATCAGTGGTGAGCAGGCGGTGACTAAGTAAATTCCCCTGGAGAGATATGATTCTGGCACAAAGAATCTACTGTCGCGCAAATGTGCAGATGTTAGAGTTTTATTACGAACGGCTTCAGACTTCTGCTCCTGAATTACATCAAGTGCTAATTGCTTACGAACTATTGCAGCATCTGAAATGAGTCAAATCATTCTCACAAATGCTTTCTTTGCCTTTTTAAAATATATTTTCTGAAAAAAAAAAAAGATTTTCACAGCTGGGGTGGAAGGTTGGGTTGATAGTAGCCTCCGCTGAAGCTTTTCAGAATAAAACCATCTTTTATCCACCAAACTTTTATGTCCACAATCCTGTTGTCCTCACTGAAAATGCTGGAGCAGATCTCTTAATTGCAGCCGCCAACGTGTTCGAATGACAAGTAAATTCTCTGAGTTCCAGAGCGGTGCTTAGTTTATCATGAAAAACAACAGGTGTAACTATTTTGGAAAGAGGGCTGATGTCACATGGCTCAGATGTCGGAGAAGACTCAGGAGTGATCTTGAAGACCGAAGCCCGTAAAGGAGATGAACATGAACACCAACATGCGTAGGACGGAGAAGGACACATGGCAACTAAAAATGGACACGCACAAGCGCAGGCAGCGAGACAGAAAAAGACATGAACATGCGGTGGCAGCCGGACAGGAATAATTTTCTAATCAGGCTGTAAATTTCACTGGTGTAGGAGGGCCCGTTTGTGCTATATATTTTGTGCGGATTCTCCCTTCGGGGAGACACTCTTCTGATGTACAGTCTATGCTAAAGTTTGTTGTTGTCTCCATATTGTGCAATATAAGTCTTTCCTTCCAGATCAGTGTTTGTGATTTTTCAATAAAATGAACCAGAGTGCTTCCGAGAGAAATCTTCCACAACACGGGACAACAAACAAGATGGCATTGATGTTAGCAAATACAACATCAATGTGATGAATGTTTGGTATTGCCATTCAATATTAAGAGTATTTGCACTTCATTAGCATGTTAGGGTAGGTGTCATTATCTATGTCGTCAGTTAGCCTTAAAAAAAAAGTTTTTAATCGAGTTGTCTATTTTCAACACTTGGCGACGTGAGCATACGGAGCAGACATGTTCCCACTCGGGTGCCAAATTATCACCCCGATGTTGAGAAAGTTGAACACAGTCATGTAATTGTATCTCACGACTGGTATCGCCACCTACTGTGCAGAAAAAAAAAGAACGCTCGTCACAGCAGCAGTTGCCTCCCTGCATGTTGCCAATGAAACAACGTATGGACGCGTCTTGTGGCCACTTGAATAACAGCTAACACATTTCAGTTGTCTTCTTCTTCTCTTCTCTCAAATAGTGTGTGATAAATTCAACCAACACACACCCCTACCTCTTCCCTTGCTGTGTCGTCATTAGCTCAACAACATTAGCCAGTTGATTTTTTTAGCTCATTTGTAAACCACTAGGTTTTCAGATCGAACAGGAACGACATCGGTGATCTTAATGTGTTCAAACAATAATTAGGGATGATCTACGGCAGAGGTGGGAGGAGGTGGGCTGGCAAGAGTAAGCTCGACTGCCGCTCATCTTCAGCCCCGTGAAAATACCGTAAGGTCAGTCGGGGTCCTTGAGAAGATCTCTCAGGGCTGTAGTAGCGGCTACATAAGGGACGAATATATTCCCAGTGTCAAATGATGAGATGAGGTCAGTACCAGGGCAGAGAGATGGACATGTAGAAAATGAATTGTCAGCAGCAGATAAGACTCTGGGTTCCTACCAACACCCGATGATTTCGTTTATTTACTTTCTGTATCTGAACAGCATGAAATTTGAGATATTGCGGTCTCGCCAGACTCTGGCCGAACCTGTCGCGGTGTGTAGTTATCAGTATGGTACTCCGTAAGGCCACTTCTGCCATGGCAACACTCCTGGATCTTCCCTAGCATCAGAAACAGTGGTTTGGGTCCACTTTAGCCCATTTTGCAGCCATTCAGTTGGCTAAACTCTGCAATCATCCCCAGGCATCATCACCAGACGTACACCAGGCATCATGGCTGCCTGGTGTACGTCTGCAACAAAAGGGTAACTTTACTATCTTATATATCGTATTAACCCATTTTTGGACTCTGGCTACAAATCCATTATTGAAACGGCTCTGTTGGTAGAAGATGCTGCTAACAGACTGACATGTTGCCACCATTCTATGCCTCAGTGATGAAATCTATGCTGACAAGCTGTTTGTTAAAAACGAGAGAAAAAAAAGCAAACAAAAAAAAAAAGAAAAAGACACTGAGTGCAAAGTCTACCTCGGGATTTGCAATCCCAGTTATTATTTTTGTAGAGTGTTCAAGGCAACAAAAGCTGTAAAACCCAACAGTGATTTTTAATAAATCCCTACCAGCGTCACATCTAAGCCACACGCCGAATTTCATTCAAATCAAGTTCTGGCTTGATGAAATACCTGCATATAAATTATCTAGATTACACAGCAGATAAATACACTGACAGTCTTTAATTGGTTTATTGTCAATCAAACATTAATAAAGAATGTAATGAATGTAAAGGAAATCAGCATTTTAACCTCAAGTACTTGGTTTGATTCTTTTTTCATGTAATTAAATTCAATAAATACAATTCTGTAGTGACAGCATCCCTTATATTAGAATTTTTTTCCTTTTACTTGACACTTTGTCAGTGATCAAGTTTTAATTAGAATTTGAACCTAACGACCGAGCAACCACTACGCCAACATGTGCTTAGACATGGTTACAGTCTAAGCACATCCACAACTTTATCTTATCCAACTCTGTTACTTTCCAACACAAACGGCCAAAATATCATTTTAGATAGATAAGAATTTCTCAAATAAAATGTTACATCTTTGAAATTTGTGCTATTTTCCCATTTTTCGCCTTTCAGTTGAATTTTCTAATGGTCTTTTTAAGTTGCAGGTCCCAGATATTGAGAGACTTTAGTGAACATTTTTCTCTACCAAGTTATAATAAATGACTTTTTAATGGACATCAAGTTTCTTCTGGCCCACCCGGCACAGCATCTGGTGACAGTGTATTCGAAAGAGTTGACTCCAGGGTTTAACAAAAAAAAACAAAAAAAAGTCACATCTCTGTGTTAAAATTGCGTGTTGTTGTAAATTGCTGTTGCTTTTTTTTTTTTTTTTTTTTTGATGTGACGTTCAGATGTCTACTGGGAAGAAAAGGAATCATTCACTTTAAACTGTCATCTCAGGCCAGGCATGTCACCAAATGTTTCGATGTAATGGTGGCTGACAGGGCCATCTCTGGCTGTCTGTCAGCCAAATGTAAGCAGACGTGTGATTTTGGTTTCCCACCTGACGCCAGCAGTACGTTCCAAAAAAATCAAAGCGCGTAAGCTACGCAGGTGATGAATGCTCTTTAGAGCTTTCTTGGGAATGTTTGGTGGACTGGTGGCATGCGCCGGGGACAGCTTGTGTCTCTGAGGCTCAGGGGACTGAGTGTACGTTAATCATCTCGGCTTTTCATACGGCTACGCTGTCCAGCTGTGTGTGCATATTGACAGAGGAGATAACCAAACTTCCAGCTGTGTCCTTCATTTTGTCGCCACATTTTCGGTTTTGGAAAGCTGCTTGAAAACAAGCTGCGAGCGCACACATGGAGAGCAAGGGGAAAGTCTAGCATAAAGGTGAAGGACAGAGAGGAGGAAGCCTAAACCCAAGCAGTGCACAGATTATCTACTAGGATAATCTGTGCACTGCTTGGAACGTCTTTCAGCAGGAATTCTCCAACCTGGCTTTGACTCCTGTATTGACATTTGCATTGACATGTACATATACCAACACAAGTCAGTCTACGTTTATATTCCTGAGTGCATAACTCTCTCGCTGACTGGACTGTGCTCAGTGTAACAGTGATATTCCCAGGTTTGTCCTGGAATAGGGTTTACTGGTTTAAATGCTCAAAGAACATCCCTCCCACCCCAATACTGGAATAAACCCTGAACACTATTTTGTCATACAGTTACTGTGTAACACGGGCTTTGAATCAACAGGGTGTATTTATTTCTTACATTTTGTTGGATTTTCTGCAAAAAACAAACTCCACCGACTGAAATTTTGCAGTATTGTATCTCCGTAAAATAAAAAAAAAAAAAAAAAAAAGTGCAAAAAACCCCCCAAAATCAATTGATGATAATATATAATCACAGACAGAAAAGAAACACAATTTCACAGAATAAATCAGTTCCAGATTTGCAATAATCCAGTTGTTTATTACGTAGATATTGGCTAGAGATAGTCAGGTGCAGATCAGTATGCAAGGTGCCTGAATAACAAAGCAGCCGGCCTTGCTGCTTATGAAAACTATGAGCTAGCGGGAAGCGCATTGTCTGGAATGAGTATCTGGTTTGATGCAATCTAATAGCTACACCGGCCGCGCCGCTACTTATTTGCGAGAGTCTGCACGGTAATTGGATCGACGGACAGTGATGAGCGAGGTGATGGCAACTGCCTCCCACTGCAATGGCAGTGAAAGGAAATCCATACCTGACAGCAGCGTGAACACGGAAGCGTTATCCAGCCGGGGAAAGGACCCTCGTATGTGTTGCAGGGAAGAGATGGGAAAAAAATAAAATAAAACAAACACGGCTTAGTTTTCTGCCTCCATTTGTGTCTTGTTGCATTTCTGCAGCATCGTGCCAGAGGGGGCGCTGCAGGGGGCCAAGTTGCAGACCCACCAACTGGAGTTGGTGGGTCTTAGACCGGCATCTGCCACGGAAGGCCTTCATCTCCATGAAAGATCACGTCTTCACGTTTTCATTTACGTAAAGTGTGTGTTTTTCCAGCCACACCCTGTGTAACTTTGGAGGAGAAAGCGGAGCTGGGGTCCACGCCCGCAGTCGTCCTTGGGTGCACTTCCACTTGTTTTTTCTTGCGCCTGCAGTGAGAAGCAGAGTTTTTCAATCTTTAAAGCCGGAAATACAGACTCTGGCTGGCACGTTTCACTTGCGTTTCTGCTGCTGTTGTATCTAATAAATAGGTCAAATCTTATCCCCGGAGTTGAGCTGAATTTCAATGACTTGCAGCTGGATTTTCAGCTTGTTTCATCCCCTGAAGACATGACTGTGGTGGGGGGGGGGGGGGTACTGTAGCAGGGGTTACCATGCGAACCCTCTTCTACTGTCTTTTCCTCTCACCCTTGACCTTTTCCCCCTCCACCATCGGCTCTAACAGCAGGTAAAGAAGGGCGACCCCACTGATCACCTTCACCATCACATTCTCCACTGTGGCTCAGCGTATTCTGCCTTCTCGTTGTTATCTTAAAATGTAGATTTGTGCTACGTCTACACAACCTACACAGGTAAACGAAACCCCGCAATTAACTTAGATAGCATCAGGGAGGCTTGTCTGCCCAGCATGTGTTTCCTAGGGCCGGCTACCTCATGCAGAGGTAGTCGGCTTAGGAAGGAGTCGGGTTAAACAGGCGTGCCTCACACCAACTGTGCCTGCATGTGTTTGCTTTGATGCACTGCTGGGAGCAGATGCTAATGTTGGCAGTTAAGTACTGCTGCACCGTCATTTGATACAGACACGAGGAGGTCTTTGTGAATGACATCTGATTTTCAGTGTCTAGTGGGTGCACCGTTACCAGAATGGAAGCCTAACAGAAGGAAGCTGGGATGACATTTGAAGCATGGATGAACAACCAAATGCTTTTGGAACCCTTTTGAATTCATTTCGACAGTCACTTGTGATGCAGGTATACGTGAAAACTCTCACATGACTGATCTATGAGTGCAGTAAAAAGCAGAGGAGGACATTAGTTCCAGTCAGAGGGATTGCAAAAGGTCACATGGTCATGGTATGTATATAAAAAAAAAACTATCACTAACTAGAAAGAATCCCTTAACCTTTTTATTTTCAGAGTTCATTTTCATTAGTTAGACACATACTGATATAACAGTGGAATAATTATTCAACACTGAAGTACTAAATTGCCCACTGGTTTCCATCCATTAATATAAATGGAATTATTTTAGCTCCACTGAGCTGTCTGGGTGCCTAAAGGCACTTACCTTTCACTTTTTCCTCACTGTTCTCTGATGGAAACAATGATCTTCTTCACCTCCAAATCGACTGCTCGGAAACCTTTTTGCAGTTCGACTCAAGAATTCTCCCTGATTGCAATGGCTGTGTCATCTGTTGGATTTAAACATTTCTAAACCATCAGTAATTGTGCCGAAATGTGCTCCAGTTCATCATCGGCCACAACATGTTTTGCCGGGAGTGCCATTCTTTTTCTCGTTCTCCTCCTCAATTATTCACCCAGAGCAAATCAAATTTCAATGTGTTTTTTTTTTTTTTTTTTTTAATCTAGCCACCTTAGTCTGCATAATATTTCTCTTTCATTTGAATAGCAAGCCAGGAGGGAGCTGGCAGTTCCTTCCTGAGGAATCTAAAATCTAAGACAAAGTAAAGTGAGCCACATATTTACCTCAGATGGAGATTTTGGAGGACCTTCAGCTTCCGAGCTAGGCTTTCGCTCTGAAAGAGGAAGATGAAAACCATGGAGTTCACTCCGAGCTTCCCATCAGGCATGGAATGGTTAAAAATGGTTTAAAAAAAAAAAGACAAAAGGTGGGGGCGAGGCTTAATTGATTGTGGCGAATGAAATCTGATGGGCCAGAAATCAAAGCCAACAGCAACACTCCTCCCTCCCATAAATACAACCAGTGGCACACAATTCAAAGTGGGTCAAACCACGTACAGCCTCTTAGTGTCGAGGAAATTAACAGATCAATCAATAAGACACTCGGCTCCCTGATTTCACGAGACAGCTCGTCAATCCTTCCACGCGCTCTGATCATGTCTACATTTATGGATCTTTCTCCGATGACACGTTTCACTCATGTAAATACATCTGTCCAGCTCAGGGAAAACGAATGGCCCACTTTGACGACCTTTGATTTCATTAATGGACAGAATACTAATTTATACCAGTATTTATTCTGTACAAGGATGTATCTTATTCTTCATGACACAACCAAACACGGCCTTGAGTTCTTTGCGGGTTTTCCGCCGCCTGACCTGCTGCCTCTTTCAGCATGTCTCTCGCATCTGGACGGACCCTCTGAGAAGTTCAATCAACAGCGCTGCCGCGTCTCTCTGCACTGTGCTGCTTTGGGGACAGAATTCAGTCCCGCCTTATCCTCCCTGCCCTCTCGGCAGTCCGTGGTTCGCAAAGCACGCTGATTAAAAAGCGACAGTGGTCTTGTTTTTGTCACCAGGAAAACAAAACCATCCTCAGAATCAAGATAATCACTCTTACTTAATACACCCGCTTTTTTTTTACCATGGCAACCGGGCAACAACCACTCATGGCTAAGGAGTGCTGTTCGATAAAATCCCATTTTCTCTGTTCATGACTAGGTGCATTTATCCAGGTTTTGGGCCAATTAGCACAAACCTAGCATTGAGATGGTACTTGAGCTTCAGTGAGTGGAAAACTCCTCCCGGCAGTGTGTGCAAATCACCGTGCACTTAATCACCGGTCCTGCTTTGTTGTTCCTGTACTTGAACCCATCAAGTGGACTTGTTTTTTTTTTTTTTTTTTTGTCTCCATGCTTCATTGCCTGTTGGCTACAAGGTTAGCGATTTTATCCTGCTGACTATATTTTGATCTTAGATCAGCTGTTCCTTCGGAAGGGCAGCATTCGGCTTCAAAATAAGGAACAACAGCTCAGAAACACCTGGTATGAATCATAAATAAGGATGCAGAATCAAATTATTTGTACCAGGTAAACTATCAGCCATGTGTCCAAGAATAATTCATTTTTGGGGTAGAGCCATGCATACTATATGCAAGTGTAATATTCATACCATGCACACATATCTTATTGTCGTTATTTAGATGTCAAGAGTTCAAATTAGGTAACTTTAACCGTTAAAATTGCAACATCAACAAACAGCAGCGTAGGAACAGACTTAAACTTGCAAACAATTAGTATGTCATCATGCACAGCCCTTTTTTTCTTTCCCCTTTTGAAAAGCCATTCATTAGCATGCGTACAGTATGTGGCTGCAGCCTAAGGCTGGGTTCTGTTTTCCACCATTCACCAGCCCTCTCATATAATCACCTTTCAGCTCCTTTTAAGCCATTTCAGCTAAATGCTAAAATCTTTTGTGTCCTCATGGTAAATCTGAAGAACGCCTGCTTCAGTTGGGGTTACTCAAGACGAGCCCCTTAATCCTGGCATTATGTGTTATCTATTCATAATAACACAGCTGAGGTTTTTAAAAAAATACTAATGATGTATGACTATGTGTTGGGTAAAGTGGATTGTATTGTAGGTTCATAATTTTGGGTGCCAGTCTCTCCTGCATAAATATTCCTACCGAACGGCCGTATGCGTACATATCTCTTATTCTTATACTTGTAAAGGCGTCCTTGGAATACTGATTAAGGTGTTTGCAAACACTTGCGCCATTAATATGAGTGAATACTGTATGCAGGTCGCTCGATGCCCCCCTCCCTTCCCCACCCCTAAGCCAACAGGGATTTCAGGATATCTTGGTAGCTACTGGGCCAGGTAAAGTCAGCGCATTGTTAGCAGATGGAGATTGGCTTCTCCTTTCCACATTGCAAGCCAATGCCGGCCCGAGGCGCTATTTTAATTACTGGTATTACAGGAGCAAGTTGCAGCGAGCCGCTCCGCATGCCACTCCATTTCAGGCGGCCTGTCTCTCCTGGAGATAACATATTTGTATGTACATCAGGCCGCATGTGTATATGCAACCTAATGTACACTTCCCAGCCCTACAGGCGGCCGCGGCACATCCGGCATGAGCCCCAAGTGCTTCCTCAAAAAGTGCCGGAGGAAATGAATCAATTATTTAAGACAGGCAAGTGAGAGTGACAGCCTGTCCAAACAGGGCCGGGAAGTTTGTCACTATTCACAAATAATTATGTTTTTTTTTTTTTTTTTCATTAAACTTCCATGTGTCTGGATAATCTTTAACAATTAATAGTTATTTGCAAAATAGCAAAGAGTAGTGTGCATTACATTATACAAGATGTGACACAACAACTAAGACTACAATTAATGATGTCAAAACAAATTTCACACTAAATCTAGAGTGTTAAAAAAGACACTCCCTCAAGACACAACATGTAGAGCACATTAAGGGACCAGATTCAGGCTTGAGGTCAAATTTGATCTCCCTTATTAATAACCGGCGTTGTTCCATCTGTCGGCTTTATGATTGTGTAACGGTGAAGCTAGCTGTCACAAGTCAGGTTGAAATAATGGAAAGGACATCCTGAATCATTAGGATTGGAATGTTGAATAGGCTCAGGCTAACCCTTCTCTCAGATTTATTACCACCGCTGCCCAAAAAAAAGACATTTAGAGCCGACGATTCCATGGAAATAAACGAAGATTTATATTTGTGCTGTGTGGTAGGGCGTATTTGTCCTCTGCCAGCGATCAGGAGGGAGCAGAAAGATTATTTTTCTCCATCTGCAAAATAGAAACGAAGGCAGTAAGAGGCTTTGCTAAACATTGGCTGATTTACCCACAGGTGTAAACACAGTTACCTGATGATTGATACGTGAATAAGGATATTTTTCTGTGTTTTATTTATTTTTTTTATTTAAGATTATCAAACTGTGAGCCAAAATTGCACAACAGTGTCGAATGTGGCAACACTGCATGGAAAAAAATGGCTTTGTTTTTCATCAGAATTTCACTCCAGTTAATAGAAAATGTAATTTTCTGGGAATCATTCATTGATTTGGTGTTTAAGGGTTTTCTTTTCTTGGTTATATTTTAGCTACTTTGTGTGCTCTTATTTATTTCTTTTTTTAAAATAAGCTGGTGAGAAACCCAAATCTAACATTTTTATATGTTTATTTCTTTGTCCGGGGGCTTTTCGCAGCTCAAACTGTCCTATCACTCTCAGCATGCCACAGAACCATTGGTGGTAAAAATCAGTGGCTGAGATGGCCTCCAGAAGGAATCAAATGTACTTTTTTTTACCAACCGGAAAATTGAAAGCCCGCAGTTACCATGAAAGCACTGCTTGTAGCCATGACTCTGTGAGGTGAGGAGTGATTGACTGAGGGGTTTTGACCCTCACTCCTGCCTGTCCAGGACCTGGTTCAATGGGGTTGGCTCGCAAGAACGCCGCATCGAAATGGAGGAGACCTGTTTGTGCAGCCTGGTTAGCGGGCAGCTCACTACTGTATCCTCCAGGATAAGACTAAAGCTTTGACAAAGCGCAGCCATGTCTGCCACGCCACATTGTGTTATTAATGTCTTTGTCCTAATGTCGCGATTCATGACATAGCAACTGTGGTATAGCCCCGCATAAGCTGTTATTCTGGTCTGGCCTTTCGTAATCAAAGTGGAAACTAAAATTCAATTTAAATGAAATGTGCAACCCCAATTTCCAAAGTAATTTGAACTCAATTATGGAGGGCAAGAGCTATTACTCATGATATGACAAAAGTACTCCAAAATCATTCCCCACTCATTGCTGGAGAAAACCACTAGCTTGGTTTTAGCGTCACATGTCAACCCTGCTAGCACCGGCAAAGCCGATGATGACAAACAAGCGAGAAGAATTCAATTTGATTTCATTAATATGTACCCTCTCATATGTTGAGCGAGCTTAAACCGCTGTCCCCAGAGATGATCGGAGTAACTTACGGAACGTCAGTGAGGTTATGAACAACAGAGATGATGTAAAAGTTATTTCAAAGGAATCTGTACAGAAATGGGTGTTTTATTTTTTTTTTTTAATGAAAAGAACTGATGACCTGAAGCCCTTCTGTACTTGGTTGAGATTACTGTCTCAGCTCAGAAATCCAGCTGTGTTCGGATTGGTGGGCTTCCGTTTTTTTGAGACCATCAGCACCTCGCACTCAGGCTTTCTTTGCACTCACCTAATAACCTGAGTTGTTGAGAGGTCCTGAAGAACACAGGGTGGC
This sequence comes from Pao palembangensis, assembly GCA_015343265.1. Classification (NCBI taxonomy): domain Eukaryota; kingdom Metazoa; phylum Chordata; class Actinopteri; order Tetraodontiformes; family Tetraodontidae; genus Pao; species Pao palembangensis. Next base: position 16,933,316 of record CM027083.1, on the reverse strand, counting down.
TGGCGATAAGAGAACGGTGACAAATGAGCAGGTTTTTCTTTTTTTTTTAATCCCCTGAGTTAAATGGGTGAACATATGGAGACAACATCTTTGCTGATAAATAGAAAAGGTTTGGAGGATGCTCTGGAACACAGCCACTCCCGAGTGTGCATGGATGGAGATGTTTAAGCTAATGCGAAATGCTTTGGAGAACAAGGAGCCGTGTCCTTTGCTGGGGTCCATGTTGGTCTCCGACCAAGTGTTGTCAGACGAGACACTGACCAGAAGACAACAGCCACACTCTGTTTCCTCCTACACGTGCCTGATTAGTTTTCTGCTTCTTAGAAGATGCTGGAATAACATATTTTTACCTAACTGGAAAAGAAAATTCAGCGAACATTGATTGCTTAGTAGAGAGTGCACGCTGAGCGGCGCCAACACACCGACGCACCAACGCGTGGCTTTAAATCCACTTTTACGGGCAATCGCAGCAATCGGCCGTACGCAGGCCTGACACACCGCTGTAAATGTACATGCCTGGCTGAATGGCTTCTTTAAAAACTACAGGGAGAAGTTTACAAAAGTCCAGCTTTGGAGGAGTAAGAGGAAGAGGAGGAGGAGGAGCACAGTATAGGATCTTTGATTTTCCAGCTCAAATTCCGACCTGAATGGAATAAAAATGGATGTCTCCACCGCATTATCCAGGACTACAGTGAGCGTCCGCATGCTTATGCGTATTCCGGAAAGAGAAACTGTGACTGTAAAGATGTCAAATCGATTATATGATCAGCACCTATGTCGTTTACATTCGCCCCAACCAATCTGGAAATGCATGTTTTTTTTTTTTCTCCATGTCTTGCTATACAATTCAGCCTGCTTTACATTCCGTGCTTGATGTGAGGCTCCGAGGAGGCAACCTTCATTTCCTTGTGCAGTCCACGTATTTTCACATATGCTGTCAACAGGAAAATAGCCAAAAGACCAGACTAAAATGAGCAAAATGTTGTATGCTAATGTTGCATTGCAATTTGTGAGGGGTCTGATGCAATGAGGCATCCCTGACAGTTTTTAATGTAAACACTCTTATAAATATCAACTATAATCAGAATTAGCCAACGCAATTCAGCAGAAGTAGGTGAAATTGTTTTTATGTGTTGTTGTTGTTGTTGTTGTTTAAAGACAAACTGATTAGATTCAGCTACATTTTCCTCGCTGGTCTGGGTCACATATGTAACGTGTGTAAGTGTGCATCTGTCATGTCAGTGATGGTAATCACCTGTGACAGGTAATCTTTATTACACCATCTAAGAAGAACTGGAACATCACTGGATGCACTATTTGGTTTAACCTTCATTATTCCCCGTGACAGCTCACAGAGACGATGTGGTCGACCCCCATCTGCTCTACACGCACGACCTGTAACCTCCTATTATTATTTCCTTATTTTATTTGCCATATAGTCAACTACAGGATTACAAAAAATCTAAAGGAATCATATCAAAAAATCAGCATGGTAACTGTAGTCAACAATTGTGTTAAGCCAAACACTGTATCTGTTTCTGAACAGCCTTTAGGCACCATCATGGTAGATGTAGAAAATGTAATATGTAGAAAATAATTATATAAATAAAAACACTGACAGTTTACCTCGCCAGTGCACTGAAGCTTGAATGTGCACGTTTAACCTTGCACATTCATTTACCTACAAAACGAAATAATGCACGATATGGCCTTCAAAGCAATGTACAGAAAGCATAATGGAGGGTAAAATGAAAGTTAATGTTTGCCTTTTCACAGAGATCATTTTATTTATTTATTTATTTTTTTACCAGCCGAACTGAACATGCAGCAGCGCTAAGACGGTTGAGAAATACTGAAATGCCTTGAGCAGAAACTAACATTCAACTTTCAATCAAAGCAAAATAAACATACTTATTATAGATTCTGTACATTCAAGTAATACATGGATAGATTCTATATAGCATCGCATCATTTTAGTCAAGAATGTGGTACTGGGAGGCATTAGTGCTCTAATTACTGGTTCGGACCATCAAGGCAGCAGGAATATTCTTCAGCACAAAGCAGCAACAGAGGAGAAAAAGAAATACATTATAATGTGCTGTAATGGTGACATAAACGGGTCAGTTCTGAAGGACCTGGACGCTCTCCAGCGACTTTGCTCCTGTCTGTGTGGGTCTTCTCCAGGCACTCCAGTTTCCCCCACGCAGTCCAAAACTTGCACATTAGGTTGATTAGAGGCTCCTCAGAGAGAGAGAGAGAGAGAGAGAGTGTGTGTGTGTGTGTGTGTGTGTGTGTGTGTGTGTGTGTGTGTGTTTGTGTGTGTTCCCCAGACACACTCCCAACCACTGCCAACTGGAATAAACTCCAGGGCATCTGCGAAAAATGGCTGTAAATAAATAACAGTTGACAGAAGATGGATGGATGGATGGATGGATTGGTGGATGGACTTTCAAATGAAAACCACAGTCTTGCTTTGCTGAACTTATGATTTTAATTCAAACATTCTTAAATATGACTGGAAGTGAACCTCATTCTCGCCATGATGGGTAGATGTGGAGCAACCACAGCCAAAGCAGCACCAAGCAGAACTGTGACTTTCTTTCACTTGTTTTGTACTGGGGAAAAACAAAGAAAACAATTGGAGACGTTTCTTTATTGACTACTCCTTCCAAAAAGAAAAACTCGCTGCAACTTTGACATTTAGCTACACAAAATCATCGGGATACAATTTTCACTTACAATGTTCCAATGCACACAAATTGCCTCGGGGAAGATAAAAAGCCAAGTGAAGTAGCTGACTGATAATGACGACCCATCTCAGCGTTGGTGCCTGGTTCTCTGCTGAACTTTACCACCTTAGTTGCTTTTTCGCTGTTGTTCAGTTTTACTGCTTTGGTTTACCAAAAAAAACAAAAAAAAACCAAAAAAAAAAAAACAAACAAAAAAATAAAAAACGCAACCTCAGCTCTGTTACTTGCTGTGGCCATGGAGAGGGAAAAAAAACTATTACATCTGCAATGATCACACTTTTCTCTGCTGAAAAATGGCGACAAATGTGGATAATCTTGCCAAAGATGATGTCTTGCCAAAGATGATGTCCCAAAGCTGAAAAGCATCACTCCGCATGAAGCCCATTAAGGAGCTTTTGTCAAGCTCTTCACTGTCCACAGCCAGCCATCAGAAACCTAAAGCTAGCAGTGAACCACGGTTGGTGTTATGGGAGGTCATCCGTGGGCCATGCCCCCCAAAATAAGTTATTGTGACCCCTTCCACTCGACAACACAGCCAAGCCTTTTTGCCAAAGTTTGTATTTTATCAATTACTTAAATGTATCCCATTGAATGTGAAATCATCCCTGATAAATGACTTAAAACAAAAAAAAACATTATAGTTATATTTGCTTTACGTGTGGGGACGTATGCTGATTGGTCCGGTGTTTGACCTTTGAACCAGTTTGATTTGTTGTCATTTCGTCCAGACAAACCGCCGTCAGTGGACACTACTGCGCTTGCATTTTTCACAGCGATAACAAGCTATTATCAAAATAAAATGTGAAATAACAACAGAAAATTAATATAAGGAGGTTCAGCAACAACAGTTGCTGCTTGCAACTCTTCTAAAGATGAGACATGTGTTTAATTCACTTCATGGCGACAGCCTTGGATTTATTATTATGCAAAATGTGGAATGTTTGGGTTTGGGTCCATCTAAATTCGTCCAGTTAAATTTGGAGATTTACCGTTCACATTTTTATGTGTATGCTTTTTTTGTAGTTTGGGCGTACAGTACAAAGTCTGTGTGTTTTTAAAAAGAGATTTTGCAGAATGTTCAGAATGTTGTGTAATTGGAGCCAATTTGCTGTGTTGGTTGACGGCAAACTCATATTAAGCATTTGCATAATATTGAGTTCTTGGATGGCAGTTTGTGACCCCCCCGCCCACCTTATTATATGGTCCCCCGTTTAGATCTGTTGTGCATCTAACTCTGAAGAGCAGCCGGAAACGAGAAAAGGTCGTTTTAACTCGACTAAAGCCAAAAACCGAAAACAAGCGATCAAGTCGAGAAGCAGAGATTCGCTTTAAGGTCTCGGTCGGGTTTAATGGAATGCCATCCATCTGCATCTGCGTCTGCCCTCGGGGACCTCATTAAAAAATATCAACAAACACAGACGAGGCCTCAGCTTGATGCAGTCGCGTCCCAATACCAAGACAGATGAAAACCGACAGCATATTTCCTCCGAGCTCATCCCTGATTCACCTGTAGAAGTAGAAGACAAAGAATCATCTTTCTGCCTTTCGTTAAATGCACTTGGCTTGTTGCGAACATTGCGTTTTTCACTGTTTGAAAGCTTTGATTGGGAGGGTGTCAGAGCGCGGTCGTTTCCATTTTAGCCCATGCTGTCGAAATTTCCCAAAGCACATAATTTTCAGAAGCAGCACCCTCATTTGTGTTGTGGCGGGCAGTTTGTCTTGAAGACGTGATGCAGAGCAGTGCTAGCATGTGCCATTTAGGCAAATTGCGGCAGCTGAAATGTATCATTTTTCCGGCTTAAATGACAGTACAGAGCGTCTGCGTGATGCTTGGATTCTGATTAACAACAACAGAGTCTCCAAGTACGACTGCCTGCAAGCACCACTAGGGGTCGCTGGCCTCAGATTATATGAAATTTAATTTCATAATGTTGAAATACTGTACCTGGGTAGAGGTATTTGCACTTTTCTTTAATTGGTTGAATTTATTTCATTAACTTTTGATGATAATTGATGATTTTTTTTTTTCAATGTTTCAGAAGAATGCATTATCTTCTAATATGTATTTTGTGGCTACATTTTATTTTAAATGGCGTTTGTAATCCTATTTAATCTAATAAATAGCCACTTTATTAATTTAGGAATCGTTTCTGAGCCAGATGTCAGAGGTTGCGGATAGTCACTGAGCTGATTACCATGTTTTATCAGTAGAATGAAAAATATAATGTAATATCGTGTTAGTGCTACAAAATGTCAATGACAAAAGTGACTTAAATGCCCTTGAGCAGAGAACTAAAGCCCATGCATGAGTGGAGCATGAATGGTAGACAGCAGAGGAGGGTAGGCGCCTGATGCTATTGGCAGAGGAACACCAGCAAACACCTCAAACAGTGAACGCAAGTGCAGTCGTGTAAGACTATGAAGACACACTTGGTACATAAATTATCATAAATCTTCTAAACATAGACATCACAAAGATGGGAGTCCAATTAACCTCATCCTCCATAAGCTGCAGCGGCCCATACATTAAAGCATTATCTTCACGCGCTCAGATCTCGCTGTGCAGCGTCAGTCAGGTTACCTGTTTGCACAGTTGCAGAACAGACTGGCTGAAATTACTGAGCTGGCAGCGCGTCTCCTCTGCAGATATCAGAGAGGCTGCGTCCTCGAACCCACTTTTCATGATTTTTTATGCACAAAGGGTGGAGTTGTTTGTTGTCCTGGAGGAGCTTTTCTTCAAACGGAATGGCTGATGGTTTGAATGTGGCGCTGACGGGATAAATGTTCAACACTCTCACTCTTATTTGCCGTGTTTAATACTTGAAAAGGGTTTGTTGTAACATGAGAGCGACAGTTGAGCCCATCGTCTCTCCAGAATATTCAAGGATACGCATGAGTTTGACATCATTCATTGGAACAGGGAAAGGAGAGAGAGGAAGAGGGAGAGAGAGAGAGATCACGGTTTATCTGGACAAATCTTCGGTAATTCCTAGTTTACCTGTTGCTCTCTAGCTAATCCCCACTAACCCCTGAGCTCACCAATAAACCGCTCTGCTGAGTCCATAAGTGCACGAAACCTTTCTGTCTGGCATAAAAATACATATATATTTTATTTATTTATTTTTTTTATTAAATTAGCCTTACTAAAATTTGCTGTATCGACTAAAACAAATACATTAGAGTATTTGTTCTTTGGCCTGATCTTAGGTATTTACGCTATAGACTCCTGAGGATGTCCGCACAGCTTGGGGGTCAGAGGATGTGACAGCCAGTAAGAGAAGAGCACGCATGCCTACTGTGCTTCACCGAATAATTCCAAATATGCACTTTTGTTGTCAAACGAGAACCGCGAACAATATTACAATAATATCTCATGGATGAACAACCTCTCTGGCTGCAGTAGCGTCATCCCAGTCTTCTCGTTTTAGTGCTGGGAGCCACAGAAGATGCGGACCCTGCAGGGAAAAACCTGACGCGTTGCTCATTCTAGTTTTACATCCAACCGTGCTCCGGGTGGGCACATAGGTCACAGGTACGCGCACACGGATTTCTGTGACGTTGGGAGGACAAACATGGTTTAGATGGAGCACAGTGATGTAATTAAGCCACATCACCCACTGCTCAAAAATCTGTTTTCCCTTACTGTTACCTGCTCCTTAACCACTAATTTAATTAAAAGTGGGGGAAAAAAAATCATAAATTCTGTCAAGAAATATCTGAGCCAACTGTGTCGCGCGCGCACGCTAATACAAAAAAACATGAATTTTTCGAGTTTTGCTCAGCAGCGCGGGCTTGCGTGTGAGGCTTCAAACATTTCTAAAGCCCCAAATCTGCATGTTGTTTACTTTGCAATTCTTACTGATGTTAAGTAATCAGCCAGCTTTGCAAATAGGCAGAACACAAACTGCTTTCTCCCATAACACATTCATAATATAAATGATGCATTTTGGAACAAATATGGGTGATTAATTAGCTTTTTCTCTCCTGTTTTTTTTTTCCTCTTTTTTTGTACTGGAGTTTGTACACGGATTGCGCTTTGCATTAACAGTGGCTTTTAATGGATGTGATATTTTAAATATTCATCATTTTTCTCTCTTTTGACGATAGTGTCTACATAATGATAACACAATGTCATTCAGCTTTGGACACAGTATTGTGATAAAAAAAAAATACACACAATATGAAAACAAACAAAAAAAAATGAATTCCCATACATCAAAACCATTCAGGGGATAAAAAGTTGAGATATTCTTAATGGAGTCTGTCAAGTTTATTAAAAAAAAAAAAAAAAAAAAAAAAAAAAAACTGCGCCCTTGCTACACTCAGGCAGACAACAATCCGGATTGGCCTGCTCCCCATGCATCACCGTAATGAAATCAAGCATCCCTCTGCTGACTCCGCAGCGCTCGCAGAACCTTGCAAAGATGAAATGATAGAGGGAGAAAAGCAGAGGGGAATATGCGCAGCCTCAAGTGGTGTAGCTGGGTGCGTTATTATGCCTCCGTGTAGCTCCGCATCCCATTCGCTGCTAGGGTGGAAGGGCGGTCCAAAAGTGGATAGATTAATAAGTAGACAATGGTCAACAGGGCACTATGCACTTTTGGTTCCCGTAATATAGTTGAGGACACAGACAGACCCTCAGTAGAACTGTGCCTCATCAATGACACACGAAAAGTGTGTGTACAGGTGTAAGCGTAACGGTGTGTTTGTTCTTACTCATTCTACTAGCAGCATGAGGATATTTTTGGGATGTGAGGACATTTTTGACTGGTCCTCACAACTTCAAAGGCCTGTTTGAGGGTTAAGACTTGGTTTTAACGTTGGGGTTTGAACAATTTTATGAATTATCGAAGAGCCAAGTGAGCCTAAAGACTCCTAAGAGATTCTTAGGAGACCTTAAAGCAGCCGTTAACCCTCAGCCCGTCAGGCCAGTGGGAGGTTCATTACACCTCAGCGTTCAGAGACACTATTTATCCTCCATCAGCCTGGAAACTGAAACAGGTTAAAAGAACATGTGATTGTTTTTAACTTCATCAGCCAACAAGTAAATAACGGAAAAAACAGCAAATGGATTAAAAAACCCAGAAGGAAGGTTGGGAGAACTAAAATAAAGATAAAGACAGAGATTCCAGCAAAGTAAATAGAGTTTTAGTTGTAATTATCATTGATGATGTGTTTATTCTTTTTCAGGCAGTTTTATGTGTGAAATTCTGTTTAATAGAAGTTCTCAATTAGGCACCTTTGTTTCTCATAAAATCATGAACCAATCCGTTTAACATTGTTAGTTTGAAAACTCCGCACCTAAAAAATTATTTCTTTCTTTTACCATTAACATGGCAGCTGACCTGAAAAACATCCAGTTTTCCCATCAGCTTCTCCATCCCGGCACCTCCCCGGCTCTCAGGCAGCCCCTCCAGCTGCCACACGGGGCTGTACAGCCAAGCATCAGAGGTCCCGGGTGATGGTGACAGCGGCTGACTGACAATGGCTGCCGGGCCTGACAGCGTCTTAAGCAGCTTCCCCTCTGAGCCCAGGCTTCCCAAAGCCTTCATTACAGCGAGGAGGAATGGCAACAATCTCTCCTGTTGCAACACGCTCGGGAAGAAGGGCAGCGGCGCGCTGAATCCAGGCTATGTGAATGACATCGTGTTGGAGCAGCTGTCGTGCCGATGGTTCTGGAACACGGAGGGGACATTAAAATAATCCATTTGCTGTCTTTACGTTTGAATTATAGGCAGAGACAACAGAATATTGCACTGTTCCATCTCAGCGTGCACATTCTGTGCATGTGTCCAAATTCTCTATGAAAATAAAAGCCCGAGATGTCATCACTTCGTGTTTCTTGTCTCACCCTTGTGATTCCTTAAACCTAATCAGGCCATCCACGGCATGCTTGGGCTCGCTTATGTGTTGACTTTGTGGAAAAGCCACGCGATGATGGGGCAGGAATAATGAGATGGTCTAGGGTACAGCTAGCCGCCTCGGCCTAATGGCTCTCGACAAAGCCAGGCGGTGAGGGTGTCTGTGCACTTCAAAGCCAGTGGGCAGCAAGTTGGAGCGAGGATGATGAAGAGAAGCAAACAAAAGAAGTCAAGGCAGTTAGCTGCTCATTTGCAGCCTGTAAAGAGGCGACATGTAGAAGTTCCGAAGTCCCCGTTCCATCAGCCGCGACTGCTGTGCGAATGCCATGAATGCGCGTTAGCATTAGCTCCTTGTGTTTTCACATTACAGTAGTTGCTTTTAAGATGAGTTGTAGATCAGCACAGCTATTAAAGAAGCAGAAGGAAGTATTTACTGAGATGCCAAAATGGCCAGTGTGGGTTGGCCAGACTGGAGGATCTCAGAGGTTTAAAGTGATTAGAGCCAAAGAGAAGAAGCCAAGCGAGGCAATAAACCACCACAGATAAATTAACTGCGCCCAGGACATCGCTTGTTTGATGGGTTCATATGAGATTAAGGAAAAAAAACAGGGCAACAAGTCCAATCATCATTTTCTTTGTTTCGCTCCAATTGTCCATTTTCATCTCTTGGGTCTCAGCCACAGAATGGAAGACACTAGTCTGTGATTACTTACTTTCCAATTGCTCTCTTTACCATCTTTACCACTGGCTGCACAGGCCCATTATCAATCAAAGACACAACAGGGATTGCAGATCTTGATTTTTCTCCCCCTTTTTTTTAACTCAATAAAAACTGCTCCCTGGGGCCAAAGGCTAATGATGGGAACGCCATCCAGTGTGAAATTCAAACATAGCAGCGCCTTTTTCATGTTGAGTTTTTATTCCTTAAGATAATATTGAAGATGTGACATTATCTGTCCCCTTAATCAGAAGGCAGGTTCCACTCCGTATTGCTACGCTACCTTGCTTACGCAGTGATCTAACAACACGCCGATACACATGCAGATACTTAAATCCTCACTGACTTTGACTGACATTCACTCTCTTTCTCTCTCGCACACGCAGACACACAGACACACAGATACACAGATACACACACACACACAATGAGGATTGTCATATGCGTTTGTGATGTCTACAGAGTGAAAGGAAGATGAAAAATGAGCCAAATACTGCCAGGCTGAAGGCAGCGCCTATCAAATGCATCAGCAACTCGCTGAAGGTGTGCAAGGACGGAGGTTTTATGAGTGATGCCGAACATAAACACAGGGCTGGACGTCTGGGCTGGAAAGATTTTTGCCTTTCCAGAAATAGCAGGTTTGAAATGAATGAAAATGTTGTAAAGCCACATTGGGCCGAGCCCACAATGCACTGAAACTCCTACATCAGTATTCACCTTACACATGCAACGAACATTCAATAAGTGGATTAAAAGAGGGAGAAAAAAAAAGAACACTTCTTCCCTCATCTACACTGTGTTTAGTGTCTTTACCAATGAGTAGCTGCCTTTGCATGTGATGGTACACACTTGCACCCAGCTGGAGGTTTAATATTGTTGTCGTTAGTTCAAGGCCCATATGCTAAAATGCCCCCAATTCCCCAAACTATCCTCACTTTACTATTAAAATTTGTATTTTGGTACTCAGTATGTAGCAAGCACAAGAATACACACACACCCACACACACACGCACAAACACACACACACACACACATACTTGCTATACATTTAACTGTTTGACATCAGTTCTCAGAGATATTGATCTTTGCAAGCTATACCCTTGGGCAAGGTGATTTTACACTTATCTCCCCCCACCAGTGCTGCGTCTCCAGCCCCTTATTCTTACTCTGGTGTCATATTCAATGAGCTTTGGTCAAAAAAAGGAAGAATCCCTCTGGATTTGTCCCTGACGACTTGTCAGTATCGGTATTGTCAATATATGATTGATGTATTGCAGAGCATGTCTGTGAAAGAAACACTCATGGCTTCCCACCTCTCTTTTTCTTTTTTTTTTTTGCACTTGAGCTAAATAGACACATCCATACATGTTCAGTCACGTGCTATTTTCTCTTTAAATCATCGCAGTCGTGGTTCTCGTGAAGGTATCGATCGGAGAATCTGGGCAATGTTCTTCCATCTATTTCCTTCAATGAAATCTTGTTTGAGGGAGCCTCCGGAGTGACAGCGCAGATCTCTAAGGAGGCAGAAACCTTTTATTAAAGATAATTTAACCCTTCATTCATTCAACACCCAAACAGTCACAGAAGGGTGGGAAAAAAAGGACTGATTGTATTGATCTACAGGCAAACCTTTGGTGGACACACCAATTATGCTTTTCTCTTCAAACTGCTGGAGATTTTTGGTACATAATGTCATGTCACAGTTAAATCAGCCTCTAATTCCATCTAATTTCACACTTAAAAAAGTAAAATGGGTAGATGACACCTTCTGAGGTAAAAGCTGGTAGATGACAGAAAATGGGAAGTTGCAAAAAGGATCCAGCTAATTTGATGGTTCTTTTGATGATGCGTATGACTGGGTACAAAACAACTCAAACTCCATCGAACCTCAAGAAGTACGTTTTTATCTCTCGTTGACTCAGCTCATGCAATTCACTCTAAATCTGTTTCACTTACCGGAGGCCGATAAGTGGTTCAGGTAATGATCGATGATCTTCTGTGCTGTTTTCACCCCTCTCTGCAGCCCCTCGCTCTCTGCTTCAGTGCAGCTAGCATAACACACTGATATGCTATGGGAGGCTCTCAATGCAGGATCTGTAGAAGGTATCTACTCCACCATGCTTTCCATTTTGTTCCTCCTGATTACCCTCAGGAAGCGTAATCGCTGCTGGGACCTAGCTTGGTGACTGCTGAGGTGTTTTTACAGACCAGGAGAGGTCAGCAGAGGTGAGACTGCTGAGGTTTTTGAAGGTGTAGACCTTCTATACATGATCGCCATCGATGCCATCGATGCATTATGTAGAGCTTCAGTAGATCTGTGGGTCAAAGCTGGGAGGAAGGCAGGCTTTGGTTTGATGTTGGACAGGCCTCTCGAAGCTCTTTGTAAAGACAGGTGTGACAGCTAGTCCTTGAGGCTGTCTGCGGCAGGTTTCTTTGAAACAGGGACAATTGTTCCCTTCAAGCAGGATGAGACTGTGGCCTGCGACAGGGAAAGGCCGAAGATGGAGTTGAAGACTTTGGTCTCCACACGCCTCGAGCCCCTGCACCGCCACTCCATCTGGACCGGCAGTTTTCCTGGGGTTCATTGCTTCGAGTGCCTGTCTCAGCTTGCCAACGTGGTCAGCTGTCTAAGCTTTTTTTACCGAGCGCATTTATCCACATGGACACTCTCAATGCAGAAATCGATGTGGGACAGGACAGACATGCGTGTACTTGTGTATGTGTGTGTCGTAATAAATAAATAAAAGTATTTGTGACTGCTGGTGATCTCTGCCTGAGGTGGCTGTATGCTGGGGCGAGGTGAGGTGAGGTGAAGGAGGGGGCATACATACAGTCCGGAGTGTTGCTCCCTCTTGGAGGGCACTTCATGAGAAAACTAAGCTAATGTTAGCATTGCCATTGACATAAATGAATGTCAACAGCAGTGATGTTTTTTTTTTTTTGTTGTTCAAGAGTTCTCAGTCATTATTAGGATTATGGATTATTACACAAATATAGAGTTTGCAGTGACCTTCTGATAAGGGGAGAGTATTTAGATGAATGCAGCAGTATTAAAATCTCTGGTGATTTCAGTCACAGGCAGCATGGTGCCATACCTGCATCAACATCGTTCAGACGGTTTGGTTTTCAGACGCAACATCCGTGTGAAGATGACCGAGCTGCTCCGCTTAACGAAATGAAACGGAAATCAAGACAGTCACGCCCCAGCAGGGCCTGTTAGCACAAAATGGGATCCAACAAATCCTTCTCTGCTTGAAGGTGGGGGAAAAAAAGCACGAGAGTGAATTGCAGGCCTGTGCGAAAGGAAAAATCCAATCTTTTGCGGCAAGCAGAACGTAATAATGAACAAAATTATTAATGAAACAGTTGGAAATCAAGAGTTTGACAATCAGAACAAAATGGTATTTGGACAAGTATGGTTGATATTACCTATCAGTTATTTATAAGGCACTTTATAAGGTATTTATAAGGTACCAGACACTTTGACTATGTTTTGATTGGTTAGAAATAGAAATGTCTCTTCAGCTACTATATATATATATATATATATATACATTTCCACTTAAAATCAAGGGTTTTAGAAACCCTTGGGCACAATCCGTTCCCAAATAACATGGTCCACAGGTGAAAATGAAAGTGTTTTGGTAGAGACTGGTTCAGAGTAAAATGGTCAGACTGGACAGGAAGCCGGTCATGCCTCAAGCAGACAAGTGCTAAATCCACGTTCGTACCCGGAAGGTTGTAGCAGGAGCCCCGGAACAGGAGTCGCTCTTCCAAAATTGACCGTTAAAGAAAAGACTGAAAGAAACGCTGCCTCCTCTCCTGAGTTTTGGAGTTCTGCTGTGGAATCCACGTGGGTTGAATTTTGCATAAACAACATAAAGGCCTGGATCCATCCTGTGTTGAATTAATATTTTGTCCTGCTGCTGATGTAACGGTGTGGGAGGTATTTTCTTTGCACACTTGCGGCCTTGTAGTTCTACCTGAGCGTAATTTAAACAGTCTTGCTTGAATCGTGTAGCTGCCCATGTCCATCCTCATCAGGGACCTGTATTCAAGTCCCGCCAACATTCATAACTTCTCCTAAACAATACAGGAAGTAGGTTGATTGACAATATTATTCTTTTTTACCAACAACACCATGATGATGTATGTTTCTTCCTGATATTGCATGAATTTCAGGATCGTTTGCGCGATAAACAATGTCATTCACCACTAGCAGACAGCGATGATCAGCTAACAGCTGCAGCATCATGTGGCTTTAGCAACAATGTATTACCGCATGTCATTTGCGTAGCGATCAAAGCTGACGCAGTGCAGTGTAGTCTGTTGCAAAGGGAACAAAAAGGGACCGAGGCTGCTGCCCTGTCTGACCCCGTTGCAGCTGTCTTGTTTGTCAGAAGCAGGAACTCACAGACAAAGACACAACCTTCTGGCTCTGTGTTCCAAACCAGCTAAACACATGGTCTGACAGGCCGATTAGCTTTTCCGGATGAGTGATCAAAATGTCACGATCAGTCATATCAGACGCTGCACCGCGGTCCAACCTTCCTCCTTTCCGAGTTCAGTCTAAGGTTGCTGATTATTCCGGCGAGAGTGGTGTTCGGTGCTTCGTCCTGATGGTAGCCTTGAGGAGTTCCACTCACAGACGACTTTGATGAGATTGGCAAATGTGATACGCGTGAATCCCAGTCGTTGCAGTGAGTCAACAGGGTTCGCTGGCTGGACATCTGCCAGGATCCTGGCTTCTGATGACACTTATTTTGTCATTGAAAAACGGGGGGGGGGGGGGGCGCTCTTCACAGACAGATGACTGATGCTTTAGGGGCTTGCCAAATAGCTGTTCAACAGTGGAGAATGATAATGTTGCGTTTGCAGCATTTTCTGCCGTGATCTCTGAAATGGATTTTTTTTTTTTGTGCTGAATGTGCTACTTTGTTATAGTCATGGCTTATTTGAATATGCTGCAGTGAACTGCACGTTCCGGCTTCAGCCGCCTGACTCTTTCCTGCGGTCTCAGAGGCGCCGTGTCTGTCTTTTGATCTTACACAAACCTTTTAGTGGAGCAGCGTTATTTAACGCAGATGTGAAAAGCGCCATTAAAAGTTCCAAGTGTACAATTTGCAGTGAGGACTTTTGCTAAATCGGATATGGTTAGATCAACAACAGGAAAATGCATAGTGACGGTCGGCGATGGGCATTTGGAACACTAAAACAACATTGGTGTGTGTGGAGTATTACCATGGCGATGAGGAGCTTTCTGGATGTGTCAACTAAGTTCATAACTGTGAGGTACATCCAGAAAACTGCTGCCTTTCCCCCTCCTGCTGGTTTGTCTGACCGACTGATGAATGGTTGGGGGCAGACAGGTCTCCATCAGTGACGACGTTGCCGTTCTGCTGTTCGGTCGCATTTCGGCTAAAAACAGCCAGTGCAGTGCAGGATGGTAAACGTTGTGCTGCCCACTGAAAGGAGCACCGACTGTAGGGAATCTGGGATGGTATAGGTGGAGGAAAGAGGCTGTTTACTGATACCGACACATATCATAACAAGACAGCCTGTGTTCACTGCTACCTGTGTGACCATGTAGACAGATACAGGCGGGAGTGTATCCTGTGGGGACCTTGTGGGGTCTGGAGTGCGGGGTCACGTGACCTTTGAGCACCATTTAGAGGGAGCAGGATCGGTTGTGGCTAAAGGGGAAGAGATCCTGAGGGGCAGGAAGACGTGGCGGGCAGAGTGTGTGCTTGCAAATCCTACACACATATAGGCCTGTTGGTAATGGAGATGGGACTGACATCTTGAGGGCATGGTGTAAGTCGGCGCCACCCTGTTCTGGATTCGATATGAACAATAATATTTGATTTGTCACAAAATTTGATTCTTATGGATTTATTCCGTTAACGTAAATGATGGGACCACACTGGGATGTAAGAGAGAACTCCTCCTTTATGGTATCCACTTTTCTGCTGCAGAACATCAGAAGAGCCAGTATAAATGATCATTTTCATTTACACTGAATGACTGGCAGCAGATCTGTCAGCACCCTCACAGGCGCTTCCTTCCCAGCCAGATCTTTCACTCTGTTGCATCCTTACATGACTGGTACTAGTGTCCTCAATCAAAAATATGCATTGCTCAGGTCTGGGGATATTTCTTTTGGTTGCCTTTTGGTTGTTATATTGCAATGATTAGGTTCTCTTTAATTTGCACTGGTTCCTCCGCCTCTGGCTTTAGCATTAGCTGTGTTTTTGTTGTCTCTTCCTTGTTTGCATATTTAACTTCCCAGTGTTCGGCGAGGGGAACAATATCTCAGTCAGTGTTTTGTAGCCATTTCGCAGCAAGACATGAGGTGGCGGAGTAATAGCAAGATTGGCTTTCATTAAATTTCCTGCTCAGTCTGCCACCACGACGACACACATCAGACCGGTTTTGTTCGTTTTCCGGTTTTGTTATTCACTCACTCTGCCTGGAGACCGTAAACCTCGAGATAACTCCAAAGTTATGTTTTGTCCATAAAGTCAGTTTTCTTGTTGGGTGGTCCCACTATCAATGCTAAATAAGTAGCAGTGTAACAACAGCTTGAGCCAAAATACAATTTAAGAGCTAACATGCTAACAAGAAACAGCAAGAATAAAAAGTCCAAAGTGTGGCCCTCAGACAACTGAAGAGAAAGAGTCAGCGCTGGCATCAACGTCAAGAAAGAGGCCAGATTTAACGTAGCAGGTTTTTGAAAGCCTGCCCACGTCACACCAACTTGTGTAATTACAGAGAGGATGAGGAGGCATTTGCAGTAAATCCTGTCCACTTCCAGACGGTGGTGGCTCCTGATGGATTGTGTTCGTTAGCGGTGCCTGACGGAAAGAAGCCATCACGGCCAAAGAAATTTAAAGATGTCAAAGGGAACAATAAGAGAAAGCGCCCCCAGCCCCTGTTTTACCGTCGGCTTCCAGCTCCCGCAGGTCAGTGAAGTCATTGTTTTTTATTAAAGATTTGGTTTTGGATAGAAAAGAAAAAAGGGCACTGGAGTGTGAGGGCATTTGACGGCACACACTTGGAGATTATGGAGATTATGCACCAGTGCAAATGCCAATATCAAAAATGAGTAAGACAAAGAGAGAGTGAGAATGTTACCGTGTTGTCTCTCGGAGGTGATGGAAAGTGTCAAATTCCCTCTCCCCATCACAAATACCAGAATAGCTCGCAGCCAAGTTTCCTCCAGACTCAAACCAGCAGGTGTTTCAAAGTATGTGACACGTCCCTCCATCCGTCACATAAGTTAGAAATAATCAGCTAAGAATGAATCTGTGCTGTCCCCCCCCCCCACGCTGAGTTCATCTACAGTGGTATTTCTTGATTTATTTATTTATTCTTAATGCTGTCTAAATTGTTTTTCACAACTAGACTTGAAGACTCGATCCCCTGTGGAGACACGTGTCGGCCACTCTTTGGATTCAGATTTCAACATTTACTGCTTTGAATAATTTAGATTGATTGCTCGCCTCTCACTAGTAAACGGAAAGGGGAAAAAATTGGTATGGGATGTACAGTGTAAAAACGAAGGATGCTGGTTCATATACGCAGTGAACCGGTTTCTTTTTAAGTGCGGTTTCTTAAAAATGCTTCTAACTAGGCAAAAATTCTTTATTTTCAAGTTGAATGAGTCAGAATAATAGAAGTATCAGGGGTATTTTAGCTTCACTTTTAATTTTTTTTTTTTTTTCATTCATCCTTGTTATTCTGAGCTAATATTCTCATCAGACCTGTGCAATGATGCCCCAGGATGACAGTAATCTGCCCTCATTTGTCTGCATGGGGGTCAGAGGTTCCGTGGTAGGATGGGATGACACAAATCCGGGTCCAGAACTCCAGAACAACTGTCAGTTGGAACTCCTGCATGCTTGTTGTTAACCCACCACTTCCTGGCTAGCATGGCACAGGCCTGTTTTATCATTGCTTAGTTACAGAGCCGACATCGACGGAAGTCTGAAACGTTTGCGAAAGTGACCTATGCCTTTTTCTGCATGCCTCAATTTGAAGTGGAACGGATCGGTTCTACGAGTGGGAGACCTGGTATCTGTGGGTTGAGATTGATGGAGAAAAAAGATATTTATAGGGTTGTTGTTTTTCTTCTGATCAAAAAAAGCATGACAAATAAGACTGCAGGGAGAAGGAAAAAAGGAAGTGGGGTTATTTGATCCCTCTTATAACAATAATGTTAAAAATAATAATACAATTTCACATTGTCAAATACAAGGGTGTGTGTATCTGTGTGTGTGTGTGTGTGTGTGTGTGTGTGTATCTGTCCCACAGAAAAGACACAGACGCTGATGGTTTTGTTAATTATCCATCAGCAAAAAAAAAAAAAAAAAAAAAAACCACAGGTTGTCCCATCCACAGGCTTATTCATCAGCGAACCTACTTGTTCATACAATAATGCCAAAATGGATATACATCCATTATTAACAATGGCAAACAAACACCTGATTACTTGCTTAATCCTTAATGTAGATTTCACTTTTATTACGTGACTGTCATTTTTGTCAAAAAAAAAAAGAAAAAAAAGGGGTTGCTCATAAACTTTGGCAGGGTGGGAAAATATTTGGCCTAAAAAAGAAAAAGTCAAAGCTATTTATTTGCTTTAATTCCTTGATTTGTTTGATTGCCTGGCTGCTTTTAATTCATGATTAATTGGGTGTTATTAAGCACTTATTTAGCATAGAGTGCACCTTATGGAGGCTGGGAAAAAAAAGTAATTGCATTGCTGATAGTGTTGAATGGGGAATGAGGTGACAAAACATTCTAATACTGAATTTTTCTGACATTGGAAAAGGAATGTTATCAGTTGTTTCATCACATAGCAGGTTTTTATTTTGCGGGGATCCGTGGAAAATTCATTTAGGGCAAAGTGACATTATGTCTGTAACATCGACGAAACAGCTTAGGTGATTCACCACAAAAATGAATGCGGTCATTGAATTCATTGGGAATTGAAAGATTTTGAAAGATGCCACCTTGGAAGTTCACCTGCTATGTGTGAAAAGATCACTGTGTTAAGGAGTGCTTTTGCTATTTTTGTTAAACCTCTTATTTGCTTCTTTGCCGTCACAAAACAGCATAAACTTCTCTAATCTCCTGACCCTGCCATTATGGCGACGGCTCCCTCAGCATATCTGATGGGAAACGACAGTTAATTTCACCTCTCATGCATCGAACGGGCTTTGACACTTGCTCTTTGTTGAATAATTCATGAGTGCATTAAATATCAAACCCGCCAATTTGTTCACGTCAATTCGAGCCCGACTGTTGTCTGGCACGTAATAGAGGTGCTGCGGAGCTAATCAATGCCACAGTCATCAGGTAGGGGCTCCTCAGGTCAGCCCCTTTGATGATGCCACAAAACAAACAACCCGAAAACGTGATCAAGAGTCAGGGAAGAGATGACAAGAGCTGTAATGACCAAAGCGTTAAGCTAAAACCTGCACTGAGGGACAATCAGTCAATCACCAAATATATAACAGCGCTAATTAGCTGTGGTCCTGATATATATTGTGTTGCAGCTATGGCTCTCGCTCTATCGCTGCCCTTCATCCATTTCACCGGCTCCAAGAGGATGCTGAAAAGGAAATCATGTACGACCACGCGATATAACCACTTTGCAGTTATGTAGATGGAAACACATTAAATATTGGAAGCATTGCTTCTGAAATTGCTTTCCATGCCATTTTTATATTATCCTTATAAAAAGGATGAGACACATCATGCTTTTCCACTTCGATGATGAGTCTTTCCTTGCCCTTGTCTAAAATGATTGACAAGACTTGAGACCTGTTACCTTCAGGGGGAACCTTTAACTTTTTGGCACAGTTAGGGTTAAGGAAAGATTGCTCTAAATCCGGGATTTTTTTTATTTTGATAATTTCCCGAATGTTTTATTTCCTCTTCGAACCCAACTTCCTGTCCCGCACACGACGCATTATGCTAGCTTGTTGTGCTCCGCCATTCGACCAAAAAAAGAAGTGGTGCGTATTTTGTCGGAGGGTGAGCAGAGCACGCAGCCCTGTCGAAATCGGAGCCGCAGCCGGTGTACACACACGTGCATTGATTTGAATGGAAACAAATCAGCTACGTGGTTGTGTCGGAGCTGCACCGCACTAGGTGTATTTTTGGGGTGAGTTTAATGCGGCGGCTCCAATTCACAGAGGGACAGGAAATAGATGAACCTGAGGGCGGGTCTCAGCGGTTTGAAAGGTCGGGGGAGGCTCTGACCACTTACTAGTTAGGACAGTCATCTCATAGCAAGATGGCTGTGGGTTTGATTCTGGCCTGTGTGGATTCCCCCGCCCGCCTGCCCCCCACGGTCCATGAGCATGCAGATCAGCAAACTAAATTGCCTCTGACTGTTAGCCAATGGTGTGTGCGCGCACGCGCGCATGCAGTGACAGACTGCTGACCTATCCCTACTCCTTGCACGACGCCTGCCGGAATAGGCTCCAGAGCTTCCCGTGAACCTAATTAGGAATTAGCGGCAGCAGTTAAGTCCAGACTTTTTTTTAAATTTATTTATTTACTTTAACTTCCTGTTGACAGAATGGTGCGGTCCTTGCTCCCTGGCACACATCCAGACTTAATCCCAAGCATCAGTTCTGGCCTGATTCAGCCAGTTTGTGTTAGAATTATTTCCTCATGCGAACATCCAGCTGCGCCCAGGACTTAAGATCCTGTTTGAATTTTGTCTTTAGGGTTTTTCCCGTTGCTAATCTTCGCTTATATTTTGTCCATTTGCTTTCTTTAATGCATCGATTTTCTGACAGCAGAAACATTCCCCGCATCAGGACACCCTGACCTTGGCAGCGTTCTGGTTCCCCGTGCTCAGGAGCTCTCTTGTTAAACAGCAGCCTCTTTGGTCTGGGACGACGAACGCCTGAGTTTTGACACCTCCTGACTCGATTTTCACTTGACAGTCCTCACCAGCCGATTATCGGGTAACAGCCTTTGTTCGTAGGACCGGTAACAGCTTTAAATGCTCTGCTTTAAATCAATATAACTAACAATGACGGTTTCCAGATCAATACTGAGCTCAGGGGACTTTCAAGGTGGAGTGTTTATGCCTCGGTTTTCCTCAGATGGCATCAACTGATCTTCGTTTTATTTAAAATTAGCCGTTTAGGCTGCACCGACCTAGGACACTTGCAGATTTCATACTTGCAGAGTGACTGTAGAATTATAGCTAACGTTCTGGTTAGTTTTGTGTATTTTGTGTGCCTCCTGCTTACAGAGACCTAAGTGAAGCTAACAAAGGGATCTAAAGATTTTTCTCTGGTGCTGCAGGAACTTTTAAGATCAACCGCACGTCTGAGGATGGAGTTATTGTTTGCGAATGCTTCTTGCCACGTCTACGGATGCTGCCGTATGTTTGAGACTACAACTGACGCAACAAAGCCTCAGAGATGAAAAAAAAAATGCATCAGTGCACAGCAGCACCATTTTCTCTAATGAGCATCAGTGAAGCTTATTTGATATCTGTATTGTTACTGTGTGGCCCTGTCTGGATAATAGTTCCAGACTGCAGCCTGTATGATGTATTTCTTTGATTTAAAAATAAATAAATAAATTAAAAATCACTAGGTACAAGCCCTGAGAGACAAAAACACTGCTTGATCTGCCTGTGGATTCCAGGCCCACGTGTCAAACACGCAATACTTAGAGAGCTGCCGGAGCAAATTCCTGCGATGATATTTCAGGGGAATGCGGAAGAGCAGATATTTCATCACGTCACGAGCTGTTTGAAGCCGCAGCCTTCACAAAGATGTACTCTCTCTGTCCTGTTTTAATCGTTTGTGTTTTTTAAAAGTGCACGCATCGTCGCTTCAGCGGAATACTGCGGTTTTTCTTGCTCTGTACTAAGTAAGAGGCAAAAGCCTAACTCAGATTTACAGTAAGTTCTGAGGCCAGCTCTTCGCAGTTAATGAGCTGCAACCTTCATTTTGTTCCAATTCTTTGTTAATGATACAAAGCCTATGCCAAGAAGGGGGGTGGGGGCGAAAAGAGTCCTGACACAGAAGACACTTATCGCCACTTAAAACCACCAACTTGTACAGATTAGCATAAACATTTCCGCTTCTTTCATTTAACCTTGCTTTACTTGGCCGTTGCCAGTCATTTGGGCTTAAGCCTTAAGGAAAGCTTGACACTTTTATCATAGCAGATAAGATGTTTTTGAATTATTTAAACTACTGGTAATCTTATTTAAACACAGGAAGTGGTTAGCTCCACTGGTAGCAGGTCATGTGTCTCTGTTGGCACACGTACACGTGGTGAGCCGCCGTGTCTGCAGAAGGTCATTAGGGAAAGTTGGAGTGCTTAGCGTGCATGAGTGCTCCCGTGATGGGAATTGATGCTGTCTTTTGTAGCAGAGAGCGGGACGCCGATTCTAGCCCTTCAGCCGTCTGTTGCAAAGGCGGAGGTCCGTTTAATGACGTGTCAGTCGGACAGATAGGTAATCAATTTATTTAGGCGGTAATGTATGTATCCCAAAGCAAATCTTTAATTAAGGGGCAGAAAAGAATGGGACAATTGTGATGCAAAAGGCCAAGGAGTATGGAAAAAAGAACACCTCAAACAGGTGCTTCCTCATTTCCTTTTTAATTACCGGGGGCTGCACATTAAAACCTGTCTGTTTAAACAGACAGCAAACACTGCAGAATGCAGGCATTGTGCATGGCGGCTGTCAAGCGCCGCGCACACCTGCACTTATTACCTGCACATTTAATTTTCCATCGATTCACCGCAGCAGCGCTGACAGTGTTCGCTGCTCCATGCGACCTGATACCTGAACTAATGACACTTTTATGGTGTCGTGATTACCTTGGAAACAACTTTAAATTGCACTTTGGGAACCTGATAACCTGATAACGGCAACTTTCTCTGCGTCCAAATCTTTACGGCTTCGACCTTGTGTGATTGTATTGCGGTGAGCAAAGTGTTTCTTCGTTGCTCGAGAAAAAAAATCTAAAAACTGTGAAAACCAAGAATACGGTGTGTTTTTTTCCTGTTAGAGGAGTGGTGATCTGTAAGTGGGGCTGTGTTTACCGCGTTTAATTTTGTCCTTTGCAACTGCAGATGGTCTGACTGTTTCTGACCATCCCATCTCTGTCGGACACCCAGAGCCACATAGCTTTTAGCATCTACAATTGCTGGGTTGAGGTTGGCACTAATGAATCCATTTGTGCAGTTTTTAGCTTGGATTTCCTTGATTTTGTTCTCAGGCTAAATAAGATGGAAAAATAATAACATTCGCTGTGATGACATGTTTTTTAGCGGTGTAATGGGCTGGTTGGTAACAGAAGGTTTTATTTTTAGTTTACCCTGTTGGTAAAAAGAAATGTGAACAAAATAGTTTTTATTTGATAATGTGCAGTGATTATGTTGTTTAGTAGTAAAGTAGTAGTAGTTAGGTTAAAGGTCTGTTGTTTTTGTGTCAACAGTTAACTCAGAAAAAAAACTGTTAACTATAAAAAGTATATATATCAATGAAATATATAGGATATGAAGACAAATAAATAAGATTTTTGAGGCAATAGGCTACCCATGTAATGTTGCACTAGTCTTATTAAAACAAAACAAAAGACAGATATTGCAGCCTGTCCCCCAAAACAGCCAGATTTTCAGGCTGTGATCGCCAGCTGAATCGGCTACTTTGTACATCCCTCCCCGGTCTGTCAGGATGCCAGTCGGCGCTCCCAGCAGGCATTGAGTCAACCGGCTCCCACAGTGCTTCTTTAGCCAATCAGCAGCTGCAATTTCTATCCCCCCGTCCCCCCCCGGCCCACACACACACACACACAGTTTACCAGCCAACCATTCAGCGTCCTCTGCTGACTGCAGATCAGGCATTCTGCAACCTCTCCCCCTGCCAATAACGATGGAAAACTAATCTGGCTTGTCCTGATGATGGTCCTTTCCTGTCTTCTGTCGAACGTCATTGTCTTAGACTGTAAAAAGAGTGATGGGGTCATCGGGTCATGTCAGTTTGGATCTGATAACTGGTTCGATTTGTGTGAGGTAAATATATTGTTGACTTTATCAGATTCTTTATTGTTAGTGCTGCTTTTGTCCATCACAGAGGGGGTTTACAAAGGCTACATCGCTAGTAAAACAACCAGACCTAAGGAAGAGAAATGTTAGAAATAATGCAATCAATCTTTGGTCGCTTTTATCTCTTCACAGAGGTCATGCTAGTGGAAAAATAAAGCCTGAATATCGTTTTTGGCCTCAACTAAAAAGTTCTCTTCGATTGATTCTGCAATGAAAGCAGAATTTATAATTATTTCCTTTTTAAGGCTTATTTGGAATCGATGCAGGACTTCCACGGAGGCTCCTTCCACGTCGATCGTCTATGGCTGAGCATCCTCCACCATGGCCTGAAGGCAGCGTGCACGAAACAGATGAGGGAGGGTAGAGGTGGAAGAGAGCATCAGCTGATTGTGTGATAATCAGTCTCTGCTTCGAGGGGGGAGAAAAGTCAAGCCCACTTGTCTGTGTAATTGTGCAGGTCACTGATATCTAACATTTATTTGCTTGGAAAATTAGCTTTTCTCGTCTGACGTGATACAGCTGAAGCTGTATTTTTTTCTGAAATCTAAAAATTGGTGACTTTGATTTGAGTGTAGTTGGTGAATTTAACAATGCAGCTGGACCCACGTCCGTCTCCTGCAGTAGGGACTCTGCATTGTAATGTGTTCTGTGGCACTGCAGCATTTTATATTACCAATGACAATAGTAAACTCAGCAAGGGATCATTAATAAATGGATGCAACCATGCTTTTTATATGTGTGGGCAGGTGTTCTTAAATTAAAATCAGGATTTGCTGATTTTTTTTTTTTTTTTGCAGGTGAACCCTTAGGTGGTAAGAGTGCTGCAGGCGTTCCTAGAGGGTACTGGAGCTTCTCCTGGGTAGCTGAGGACGATCTGAGCCCTGCCAGCAACTCCACATCAGGTGAGCAGGAAGCTGATGGCCCCCCTTCAGAGTGACGAAGAGGCAAACATGCTCCCGTCCTTCGCTCCCGGTTCCCCCATGCCATGTCACATTCACTTTCCGTCAACACGCATGGACTTCTTTGTCCTGCTCGCCCTTTGTTTTTCAGTCCTGGCATTGTGACAAAGCCCCATGTCTCCCATCGGGACTGTATTCATAACATGGTAACCACCTTCAATCAGTCAGCAGCCTGGGGGAAGGGGAGCGGGGATAATCACTTTGCCACAGTGTGTTATGGAGATAAATTCTTGATTCCCTCTGACTTTACTGCCAATAAAATGAAATCAAAAGTATCTTTACAGGTTAGTCCGAATGTAATATTTAAGCCCTGACCATATTTTAAGGTAAGAAATGCTGAAAATCTTAAATTGTTTCATAATAATACGGTTCATCTTCATGCTTTTGATGTGGAACCTGTACCATCTTGGATGACAGGGCACCTAAGGTTGGAGGATGTCTGGCTGCCCCCAGTGGACAGACTTGGGAGTACAGAGCCTTAGTCTCTGGAACCAGTAACAACAAATTTACTGGACTCATTATTGAAACATTATTGCAGTCAGTGATGAAATGCCCAGAACAGGAGAGCCCCTCAGCACTGTTGCTCTGGGGCATGATGAGCTGCGATCCCCGGTATGCTCTCTCACTATCAGTCTTGAACCTCCTCTGAGCTCTACAGAGCTGAACTAGAATGAGCAAGTGATTTAGTCAAGGGCATCATCCATCCTTCAGAAGGAGAGTGCAGTTATCCTTTACTTCCCATTAAAACTTCTGCCTGAGCTAATGATCAATTTCCCTGTTCAGATGTTGTGAGACTCCTCTGGTCTGTGTGAAAAGCTAACTGCTGCTGAAGAAGTTCTGGCCTGGCAGGTGTTGAGATGGACAGCAGCCAGGTTACCATTCTCCATTCTGTGGAGTCCTCCGTGATGGCAGCCTGGCAAATCTCAGCTGCGCTGTAAGGTACAGCTCCCATTTTTCCCAGCAGATCATGCCATACATGGGAGATGGTGGACCTTTTGTCCACCAAGGCTCAGCAGAGTGTTCCACAGAGTGTTCCACTCAGTCAAGCTGTGACTTCTGGCCAGCAGGGGGAGAATGGAAGAACAAAGGGTCACAATTCTCCTGTGGTGGTATCCTTTTCTCTACTGGGATTCTCCTAAACATAGCCTGTTGTCAAACCACTGTGCTTCTGTTGGTACGGCAGTTGTTGTTTCCTGTGCCTGCTGGTGGAGGTAATGGCTGATGTTTCTTTAAAAAGGCTTAAAGAACTCCTGAACGTGCACAGTGAGGACGGGTTGTCTGCGTCAGGTGTAGAGATGCAAATTCCCTGCATATACAGAGTCAAAGTTTCCAACTATGGCTGACTCATTTGTCTGTAGTGTCATCAGCAACAACATGCTAGCCAAGCCCTGGCCTTGATGCCTCCCTTTGTTGCTGTCAGCCTCCAGGCTGAAGGCCAGTAGGCTCTCCCTGTAGTTCTTTCCATCGCCAACAGGGGGCGAGTTTGGAGCTAATTATCTCAAAATAGTGAATTAATCTTGATTAAATCAATTAAGACAGGTTTTTAACATCGTTAAGGTATTCATTCCACCAAGTTGGTTAAGCCAGACACCTTGGCATATGCAGCATCATTGTGAAAAGGACTTGCTTGAGTTTTTTTTGTTTGTTTCTTTGTTTGTTTTTTCTTTGTAGCAGGCTGGGGTGGTCGTAGCAGACTTTTGGCCAAGACTTGACTGCTGGTATATGCAACCAAGTTCAAACCGCGTTCACGGAACATCCCAGTGCTGCGATTGGTGGCAGCTGATCCTGCACATGATGATTCACCATGCTTGACTGTGAAGCTAGAATAGAATAGAAGAAGAAAAGAATGCCTTTTATTGTCATTATACATCTTTTTTTTTACATGTACAACGAGATGAGAAGCAACTCCTTCAGTACAAACGTGTGTAAATATATACAATATATACAAATAGAAAAAAAAATAACTACGTTTAGTGCAGATATGTCGAAAATATATACACAGTTCAAGGAAGTATGGGTTACTGCACATTAATGGATATTGCACAGTATACAGGTATTGCACAGTGAGTGGATAGAAGGAAGTCCGGGGGGGTCAGGTGAATAGATGGTGGGGGTTCAGTGCATGTGAGAGTTCAGTATGGTTATGGCTTTTGGGAAAAAACTGTCTCTGAGTCTGTTGGTCTTTGTTCTGATATGCCTGTAGCGCCTTCCTGAGGGCAACAGGTCAAACAGATCAAAGCCAGGGTGGGAGGTGTCCTTGGTGATGCTTTTTGCTTTGCTGAGGCAGCGGGAGGTGTAAATGTCCATCAGGGAGGGGAGGGGGCAGCCGATGATCTTCTGCGCTGCCTTTACCACCCTCTGAAGCCTCTCTCTGTCAGCCACGGTGCAGCTGCCGTACTATACTGTGGACAAGCGGTAGAAGGTCAGCAGCAGGATGGAGTCCAGGATGTGCTTCCTGAGGACCCTCAGGAAGTGTAGCCGCTGCTGAGCCTTCTTGATGACCACTGTGATGTTCTCTGTCCAGGAGATGTCGGCGGAGATGAGGATCCCAAGAAACCAGAAAGTGTGGACTCTCTCCACACACTCGCCGTTGATGTAGAGGGGGGCTAAGCCGGTGCTGTGCCTCCTGAAGTCGACAATGATCTCCTTGGTTTTCTTGGTGTTCAGAGCCAGGTTGTTCTCTGAACACCAGGATGCCAGCTTCAGGACCTCCTCTCTGTAGGCTGCTTCATCTCCCTTTGAGATGAGTCCCACCACTGTAGTGTCATCAGCAAACTTGACAATGAGGTTGTTGTTGTGGGCCGGACTGCAGTCGTGGGTGTAGAGGCAGTAGAGGAGGGGGCTCAGCACACAGCCCTGTGGAGGGATCTCGTGTTGCTCACCCATGGTGCTGGCAGGCCGCGGTGCAACCAAGTGCAATCGGTGTCAGTCAGACAAGATTACTTTGGAATGAGTCCTACACAATGTAAAAGTTAACTGCATTTATCCATTATTACCCATAAAGATAGTGCTGACCTTTCGTCTGTATTGATGCAAACCAGATAAATGAGCATGATTAGCCCTAAATGATCCTTATTTTAAAAGTGAATGCACAGTGTGACAAAGTATAACTTGGGAAAAAAAGCAAATGTAATAATGGAATGGTCCAGCTCAGTTATCAGTCTCAGTTTAACCAATCTCAATATAAACTCTATTAGTGTGCCATGTCACAAAGTCTTTTAATGCTCCTTCTTCACAATAAAGAGTCACTATATAGATTTCTATTTTCATGTGGAGGAAAAGTTTCCTTGGTGTGTTACCACACACTTTTGTGCCTTTGAATTTGACTTACAATAAAGAGGTGTCCTTGAATTTGTTCGTGCAGCAGCCTTTGGCGGGGTGACCTCGACACTTGGTTGCAGTCGTAAAACTCGGCCTTTTTACATCATCTTCTGTTCAGACTGACTGAATGACTGGTCACTCGCAACCTGCTGCTGCCGTGTTCTCTGGCTTCATTAGCTGTCTGAAGCTGCAGGCGCATTTGTCTTCTCGATGTTGGTAAAATGGCTTTGTTGCAACTTAGCGATGTTAGCACCCTTTGAACCGAGCTCCCCGCTGCCTCCTATTTACGGCAGTTTGTCCTCCCATGGGAAAGTCGCTGTGTTCTGTTTAGTGCTGTCGTTCACACTCGCAACAGCTATCCTCCGCATTGTGATGGATCATCCCCGTTCAGCTGCGGCTGCCAGCTGCAGCAGATTCATCTGGATGGATGCTAGCCACTAGAGGAGCTGCTGTGCACTACAATAAAACATCTGCCCAGCTCAGCTGGTGGTGCTGTGTAATGAGACACAGTAGTGGAATAAAGCACATTTGCAAAGCAAAAAAAAAAAAAAAACACAGCTCTGCTGCAAGTGTGAAAGGAGTCACATTTCATTCCACATTCCAGTCACATCGATTTGCAGCTGTTTTTAAGTGTGACATCAGAAAAATGTTCACCGTTGATAAGAACGTGATTAATGTGTGAGAATGTGATTTACAAAAAGGCTGAGAGGAAGAAATGCTAAAATGCACTTTGAGAAGGTGTTTCTCTCTAGTTTGGATAAAGTTACTCCAGCTGAAGCAAAATATTTTACTATTCTTTCTCTGTCAGAATGCATACCTCTCAGCAGCCATTAATATACAGGTTTGTGTATTTATTTATTCATTATTACTCTTTATCCTTGCATTTAATGATATTTTGCTATTTACTCAAAATAATTTACTGACATATGATTAATCACAGACAAAAGTATTTTCACTCCAAACCATCATTAATATTCATAAAAGCATTGTCATTTAGTACAGGATTCATCTGTTAATCACTTATTAAACTACTGCTTCCTGTTACTGGGGTCAGCAGTCATTCAGTGAGAGGCAGGAGTGTATTCTGCTCAGGTTGCCAGTTAACTCACATACTCGTATTTAAAGTCTCAAATTAACCTGCCATCAGCACATAAATGGCATTACTGGGAAGAGGCAAACCTGGCACAAAGGATCCGGCTGAGCCTTTAGCCTCAGCTCGTTCTCCCATGTACCTCCTCAGCCACCCATCCCACTTTTAAAGACTGTGGGAAGTGAAGGAGCACCCTTAGAGCAGACGGGTTTGTTGGGATGATACGGCACTATCAGCTTCTCCAGATATGATGGAACTTGAGGGACCTTAGAGCTTAGGAGAAGTATTTTTTCTTTTAATCTAGTCTGAATTATTTGGGCGGCCAGTGCTGGAGTAATGCGACCTCTCTCACCAGTTCCTGTCAGAACTCTAGCTGCAGCTTTTAAGATCAGCTGGAGACTTATTAATGAATTATTCTGACCAGCCTGGAAGTAACAAATACGTAGACCAGCTTTTCCGAGATGCTCGTATAACTCAAATAAAACGAAGAAGGACATTATGAGATCGCAGAGCTGGTTAAAAAAAGAAAGAAAAAATAAGCAATTAATGTGTTTATTTCCTAACAGGAGGACGCTTATGTGCTAAGTGTTTTGGATCGTTACCTTACAAAACCTTTTATGGCTACAGTTAATCAAAAATCACTTTCTTCTCATTAATTCATCCATATGGGGTTGACAGCAGAGCTCCACCTTCCTTAAAGGAAAATGAATTTGCCTGGAATATCAAGGCCATACAGTGTAATGGATACATAAATAAGCGCAGCTAGACACAATCCCATTGTAATCAGGAAATAAACAAATCCATCATCGCAGTTAAAAGCTCAAAGAGGGAAAGACGTCGAGGCGCAATCCACATGGGGGTGAAACATACAGTTAAATGTAATTGATTTGTTGTCAAAGGCACCGATTTGCAAATTTAACAACTCATTTTTTTTTGGGTGGGGGGGTGTAATGCTCTCTTCAGGGAAAAAGGCAAATTCATTTGTGTACCAAATTAGGCTGTTTGACACTGTCCCGGTGACCTTCGTCTGTGCAAGGCGACGCATGACTTAATCTCTGCTCCATGTGATGAATGAGGTCAGGGTCACATGTTGTGATCACGCTCATTAACCAATTGCATGCCTGTGTTGGCCCAGACAGAACCACCCACGAAAAAAAACATCATCTGTGTAAATAAAAGCAGCATCACAGACTTTATGCTGTACAGGGAAATTTATTTAGTGTTTCTCGGTCACATTTGCTTTTTCTGCCACTGAAAGAGAGGAAAAAGCTCCATTAGTCAATTAACTCCATCCAAGGTGTGTACCGAGATCAATTCTTAGAAACAAAATTGCCAGTAATCTACAATACAGCCGTTATTGTCTTTATATTTTGCTTTCTTTGCTCTCTTTTTTTCTTGCGCGGCAGTCTCACACGAGGGTCATCTGGATAATTCTGCCATTTCAGTGAACATAGTGATTATCGTCTCTTAATTAGAATTTACATCATGGGAGATGTAATAGACCATTTTGAACTTCCCAGTTTTAGAATCTTTCCACACTCTGCATCGTCAAGCCTTAACCAGCGGCTTCATGCTGCTGTCGTCTGTGCCTCGCTGCGAGCGTTGAAATCCAACTCCAGGGTATTAGACATCATAGATTGGGGGAAAAAAATGGGTGAAAATGTAAATGTGATTTTAATTATCCCCCTTTGACTTAATACATTGCTTAGATCAACATGCTAATGTGTCCAGAAAGGTATTTTTAAGTGAATTTATGTTTGTTTTAGCTAATCCTGCATTAAACCGAATTAACCTTAGAACTTTCATGTTAAACTGTTTAGAAAGTATAAAAAAAAAGATCCAGTTTAACTATAAACATTGTTTCCTGCAGCCTGATTTAACATCACATTTCACATCAGATTTCTGGCAGAAGATTGTTTTTTTATGTAAAACTTTGATCACAAACAACTGCTGACTGCCGCCTGTCTCTGTCACCGGCGTGTCTGTGATGTTAATAGTCAAGCTGCCGCACCGTCGCAGCGAACGGGCTTGACGTGCGCCTGCAGTGATCTCTGTGACACCGACATTGTTTTCAAGCCTCCGCGCAAGCACACTTCCGCAAGTCCGACTAGTGTGTTTCTATCAGAAATGATGATAAACGATGTTGTCTAAAATTGCTGCCTTTGTGGATGAAGGTGCGGACGCACAATGGAATTTGCAATGACGCAAAGAAGGAAACTCAAAGGTTCATACTGCAGGCTTGTTTAAACAATCCCAAATCATCCTTCGAGTTCCAGGAAACGGAAATTCTTGGGATGAAATAAATATTGAAAACTACTTAGTCATACACTTATTCCAGGCTTTTCTTTGATGGTCCATTCATAAATTGATTCACTGCTCGAGTTCTCTCTTTTAGAGCTTTAAATGTTGACATTTCAGAGTTGCTGGATGTTTAGAGCCCCACATATTCCTTTAGATGCATCAGTCAACGCCTGCTTGTCAACCCTCACATTCGCTGCAAAGCCAAAGGGGATCTGGCTTTTCAGTCAGTGGCCCCCCCAGACTGGGGAGAGCTTTCCAACCATCTCTGCACTCGAGAAACTCTAAAGGCTCGAAACACCCTGTTGTTTATCCCATTTAACTTATTTATATAGCACTTTTTGTGCATAAAATGCAGTGCAAAGTGCTTTACATTTGAAAAAAACAACACACACACACACACACACACACACACACACACACACACACATACATATGCCATGCACATAAACTTGCACACACACACATTCAAGCACACGCGCCAGTGATTTAACATAGATATATGGAGAAAAGGCTGGGCACCGAGAGAATAGAGGAAGCACAACCTTGGGGGCCATTCACATAAAGAGATGCCCCCAGCCCATGATCCTAGGAAGTGCCACCCCAGGGCCCATCCCAACCAGAATGGAGCCGTAGCAACCCCACCACCACCATTTCACTGCCTGGACCAGGCATAGCTCCCGGTGTGAAAACATTTAAAACATTTGTAAAAGAACCTTAAAATCGATCCTGAGACACACATGGAGCCAATGCAATGATTTTAAAACCGGTGTAATGTGGACCCGCCTCCTGGTCTTCATCAGCACTCGAGCGGCTGAATTTGGAACTGGAGGTTAGAAATGGTCTTTTTGGGAAGACCAGAAAGCGGGGCATTACAGTAATCTAAAGGACTGAAGATAAAAGTGGTTCAGTTAGGGGTGGCTTTTATGACTGCCTGTTTTATGTTCTTAGATCACTGTGTGTTTTTTGTTTCATTCTATATAACATTTTACTCCAAAGCACATAAAAAACTGACTGAAATGAAGAAAAAGTACTTTTTATTGGCTGGGTCGGAGAAACTTCCATGGTGTTTCTCCAGGCTGGGCCCTAACCTTAAGTCTCCATCTGGGCCTCGGGCTTCCTCCAGGCAAGATCTCTTGAGCTGTGTCCCCTTATGCCTATAGTGCACCAAACAGGATTTAGGCAAGGGGTGGCGGTGTACCCTATTTAGTGCACTATATGTTTCCTAACCAGTTATTTAGCAGCAGCACATAGTAGCACATCAATAAATTAGCGAAAACCCCGGGAGAGCACAGACCCTCACCAAACAGCTCAGTTCTCAACATTACACCTGTAGTATAGTATTATGTATAGACAGCAGTAATCCAACGTTGCATAACAGTAGGTTGCTTTATGATCAAAGCCCATTGGCTTTGATCTTTGGAGAATCAAAGGTCAAAGTTGTTCTGAAATCTTAGCCATCACCAAAAGTTAATCATCTGTTCCTCGGCCCATCATTAACCTTTCCTGAAAATTTTGGCTGTAATTATTTCCTCCTTGGCAGAGATAACCAATGACCAATGAGGGTATTATATTAATTAGTAGGAAAAAAATAAAAATACTGGGCAAGAAATTAGTCGATCTGGTAGGTTTTCATGAATCTAAGCTCTGGCACTGTCTAGAGCCTGCCTGGTTAGCGTCCAGAAGCGGATTTTGCTTTGACTCAGTGATGGGTTATGACAAAGAAAAGGTTCAACTGGGCCTTCTCAGGGTGGGGTCCAGCTGGGGTCTCCCCAGTGTCGAGCAGAGTCAGCTGAGGTTGTTCGAGCATATGGTGGCAATGCCCCCCAGGGTGCCTCCCTCAGCAAGAGTTAGCGGAACATCCGGCTTGGAAGTGGCCGCATGGCACGCGGAAGACCGTGTGCAGAGACGACATCCACCACTCTGGCCAGGGAACCCCTGGAGACCGGATAAGGCCATTGTGCTGGAGAAGATGGTTCAGACACAGATAGATAGATAGACAGACAGACAGACAGACAGACAGACAGACAGACAGACAGATAGATAGATAGATAGATAGATAGATAGATAGATAGATAGATAGATAGATAGATAGATATTTTGTGATCAACTCCTATGCTGATAAATGAATCTATCAGTTTTTCTGCGTATTGAATGTGTGTGAAACTGGATAAGTGTTGCTCCCCACACTTGAGTCATATCTCTCATCCCCACTTGGCAGCAGCCAGAAGAGCTTCACCCGTCAGCGTGCCAAACGCTTTTCCACACACATCAACACCGGCGTGATATAAAGCCTAGCCTCGGTCATCCAATAAACGGATGATTGTAATGTATTTATTTTTACTAAATAATTCACATTGATACTCTTCAACATTGTATTTCTGAGTTTGTACTGTATCTTTGTTATTTCACAATTAAAAGCTATGGCGATGTTAATGGAAAACATCCCTGAAAACAAAACCTGTTCCACCCACACTGCTTGAGCATTTATTGGAGCTCTTGGTTTAACATGTTTCTCGCTTTGGCCACAATGAGCTGAATTAACTTCAGGCCAGCCTTGATGCCGCCTCATTAGATAAAGCTGACTTTAGACTCATTAACTTGTCCTGCGTTTGGAGGCTCCAAGTGTACTGCATGCTAATTGCTTTCATATATAAGGGACTTAAGGAGACTTTTGATGGGGATGTTTGCAATAGTTAAAGGCAATCCACTGATTTTACCGTTAAGCTGGACACGCTGGAGAGACTATGTCTCTCGGCTGGCCTGGGAACGCCTTGGGATCCCCCCGGAAGAGCCGGACAAAGTAGTTGGGGAGAGGGAAGTTTGGGCTTCCCTGCTTAGGCTGCTGCCCCCACGACCCGACCTCGGATAAGCAGAAGAAGATGGATGGATGGATGGACAGATATGCAAACAGTTTGTCATCCAGCAGATTTCCAGACATTTACAGTCTTTTATCATTTTCAGTACTTGGATCATCACCATTCTGATGTAAAGGCAGGTTTTATTCCATCTGTATCTCTGAGACGATTTTGCCTTTAGAGCTGAGAATCTTTCATGTGACGGTGGTTTTCTCTACATTATCATTCTTTTAACGTGTGCTGGAACCAACCCTTCACTTAAGAGGTAAGTCGACAGATGATAGAGAGTCTGGACGGGCCTCCAGCAGCTATGAAAAAGACTCACCAAAGAAGAAGAAGCCACTGGAGTTTGAAACCCACTGATGGATTGGTAAAATTAGGCATAACGTTGTCCTCGAATGCAACAGCATGAAGTTGTTTTGCTTTTAAATGAAACACTCTGTTCTGGATGGACAAGTGTCACAACTTCTGCATTAGTAAATTTATGCTGAATGATTACATGACATACTCGTTTTGGGAGTTTAAATGATGTCATTTAAAATTAAAATCACGTTTCTGCCTCTGTCCGTGTTTCTGCCTGCTTCTCTTGCATCGATGCTGGATTATTTATATTTGCTCTCACTGAAAATAAGAGGAAAATAAATTTTGTTTATTGGTTCATTTGGTTGTTTTATTCTTGAGGTCTACATCTCTTAAAGGTGGTCCTGCCAAACTAAGCCAAGGCCCTTTGGTCAGAGTCATTGTTATTTGTGCTGGTTTTTCATGCGCTAACAAGATTAGCTGTAGTCAGGCTGGAGTCACAATGATTGAGTTTGCCTCGCTCCGACCTTAACTGTGTCCAGAACTGATGAACCTGGCTAAAAATGCCGCCATTTCGTGTCAATAAGCTATTTCCACATCGTCATAACGTTTTTAGTGACATTTACCGACTCATGCAGGAATGATGTAGCCTGTACAGACGATTCTTGCACTTTCCCTTGATAACCTAGTGTGAAAAGTAATTTAAAAGTGACCAGCTTTTGCCCGGCAGTGATTTAGAAAGCCGCAGGGTTGAGCGTACATGAGGTTTATCCACTGGGGAGAAAAGTACCAATGGAGGCGAAAACAGGCGCCGCTGAGGTAGCACGGACTGCAAGAGGGTGGACCTTTACCTAATTTTCTTTCTGAGCGTATTTTCTAAGGAGAACAAAAAAAAAAGACTTCAGAAGGACGTACACAAGTGTGACTGCAGCTACCTGAAAGGAAAAAAAGGGAACTTTTTGCTCTGTAAAATAGACAAAAAAAAAAAAAAAAAAAAAGAAAATAATGAGGTATTTCATGGGCATTTTTACACCGAAATCTACACGTGAACGTATTTTATTTTACTAGGTCACCGGTGTCCTGAAAGCAGCATTTGTGACCACTCTCAGCGGGGCAGCCCGGAGTTCACCTGGAGTATTGTGGCTGCGGGGGACCAGCGGGACGAAAGAAATGAGAAAAGCCACAAGAAACCAGACAGTCCTCACGGGTGGGAGGAAGGTAAGAGCCAAGGTACTCACATCCTCCCTCAAATCTTAACCGCTGTCCTCACATCCATGTTGATGGCAACTTCATATTGTTCATTTTCATTGCTATAATATCCTCCCCCCCCCCCCCCCCCGTTTGCTTGTTTCATAATTCATGTTCATGTTCAACAAACTTTAATAAAACAGCATGTTGCTGCACTTTTACACTGCATTTTTATAAGATTAGAAAACTTAGCTCAGACAGACAGAGAGAGGCTTTTTCTTGTCTTAAGAATAAGACACCTGACACCTGAGGCGGCGCCTGCAGCATGGGTACTATAAGACTGGTTAAAAACTGGAAGTCAATCGTATATTAAAGGCAGACGGCGTTGAGTTCAAAGACATACAGTATATATATGCCTTCTTGTGTGTTGTGAATAACTGAGTTGGGTGAGCTTCCCGGTCGCTGATGCTTGCAGTTTAAAAGGGAAGAAAGGAAGAATGCTTCATGCACCGTGACGTGTGCGATGGCTAAATCCTTGGCGATCATACTGAAGCGTTTACCCGGGGGAGTGGGCATCCGTCTCTGTAAATGGTAAACAGGATTTCTTTTTGGCATTGATGTGTTGCCGACACATGCGGACAGTTCTGATGTTACCTTAGCTGACCTTCATCCACCGTACACAGAAGCTTCTTTATTGAACTCTCCTCCCTACATTTTCAGACTGATCCTGATTCCTTTTATCCTACAGACGCTGTAATGATGCCGCCTTTTAATGAAGGCCTGAACTGTGTCTTTAATGGTATTTTCATGACGGCTAAGGCCATCGCTTGCTTAAGCAAAGTTACATTAATCCCCCTGAGGTTCCTCTGAGGGGGCAAGCGGCCATATGGCTGCTCTGCGAAAGCATTAATGAGTTGAGCACGAGGCAACGGTGCCCTTGGAAAAGACAATTTGCATAAAGGACAATATTCAACATTTAGATCAAAAGAAATCGCACCGGTGTTCTTGGATTGATTTGACACTTTGGGGGCCTTTTCTTCTGAGAGGGTGCGGTGGACGCTAACAGGTGGTGACATGCAGGAGTTAACATTTGAGCAAGGTGGAGCTCAAGGAAAAATATACCAATTTCATCAGAACCATGCGGACTGAGAGACTGAAAGGAGTCGACCCCATTGAGAAAAGGGCGAGAGCTTTTTAAGAAGGATGAAATAGAGGAAAGTGGAACAAAGCCAGAAAAATGATTTGATTTGATAGTCGTGCCCCTCTCTGCCTAGTCTGGGTCATCTCTATCCTGTACCCGACCTCGGCGTCTTCTGGCGGCGCAAGTGTGATCACGCATCGCTGCCTTCGGTCTCTGACATAGCAGAGCAAGGCCAAGCTTGTTTTAGACTGAGATCCAGTAGAACACCGTCTGTGGGGGGAGGCTGACTTGTTTCCTCAAGGCTAATCCTTATCTGCCAAATTACAAAATTAGGACTCAAAGGCGAAGCGAAGATAGATCGTGTCCTGCCAAATGACCCCTTTGTTGCAGAATTTGGAATTGCGCAGAGAAACAGACTAATTTTTCCTTAGTAGCACAAATAAAAGGAAGCTGCACTCTTCATCCAGGTGATAAGGGAGAGCCATCAGCGTTCACTTGTTACACACGCCGAATGAACGGTTTCATTGTCAAGGCTGTTTTTCAACGATGTCTGAAAATTTGAAACAGCTCGGAAAAAAAAGTGTCAGTTTGTTTGAAATGTCAACTCCAACTGGCTTTCGGTGAGACAAAGATCTGTTTGTCATCAGAAACACAAAACTTGAACATGATGTTTACAACTGCGCTGACAATAATTGGACATTTTTCTCGTGAGCCATCAGCTCCGGAGCATGGTAGCATCTGAAGGAGGTATCAAAACAAGACAATGACGTATGACGATTTGAAAAAAAGGCAACCACATCAATGTGCACTCAGGCAAACACAGAATGTGCGAAACGGTTAAGCTAACACCCTGTCCCAGTTATTCTCTTTTTACCTCTGGCTCTGAGTCTGGGTGGTAAACCTGGTTGTCCTCATAGCTAGGCTTCTCTCTGTGGACCTTGCACGTGTGTTTTTTGCACATTGGGCTAATTGGACACTCTAAGTTGACCCTCGGTGTCAGTGTGTCGCTGGATGCCGTGTGTGTGTGTGTGTGTGTGTGT
The DNA here is from genome assembly GCA_015343265.1 of Pao palembangensis. NCBI lineage: Eukaryota > Metazoa > Chordata > Actinopteri > Tetraodontiformes > Tetraodontidae > Pao > Pao palembangensis. Next base: position 16,895,695 of record CM027083.1, on the reverse strand, counting down.
GTGTGTGTGTTTTGCGAGCATGTGAGTATAGGCTGTGCTCCAGCACCTCACATCATAATGATGAGGTCATAAAGATAGCTGCGCTGGATATTTTGAATTTATTGACTCCAATGTTTGATGCCATAGGTGATATGACCTAATGACTGACCGCACAGTCCAAAACAGATCTGATCTGAGGACAGCTGAGCAGCTGCAATGGGGCCGAATAAACACACACACAGCTGAAATGGCAGCCTATAGGTGAGCAGGGTAGTTTTAACTAAGGTAATGATGACCATCCTGGTACTGTTTGCAGTGGTTTCACGCTAATATTCTGAAAAGTCCAAAAACCAAAGGAAAACACGTTAATCATGAGAACATTGCAGACATCAAGGAAAAACAATGATGGCGCTTTTTATTGCGCCTTTCCCGCTTTGTGCTTCTAATCATGGCAGCTAGCAGCTGTTCCAAAAAACAACAGCATCGCGCTATCCTCTGTTTTAGAGTCACATTGCTCAACAACTTTTCAGTGAAGACGCGAACCAAAAACAAATCAGACTTTAAAAACCTTAATATTTAATCAGCGCACTTTCATTATCTCGTTCTATCCCCTCTAGCGCGGAAGAATGGAAAACGGATAGAAACCGATGCGCTGTTGCGAGCCAGTGTCAAAAAGGCGGCGCCAGATTGTGCCGAACCAAAAGGTTACGTTATAGCACAAAATGTGCGCGCACTACAAAATAATCACCGTGGTCAAATCGTATTCCGCATGCTTGAGAGCTGCAGAGGGATGTGGCTTTGCTGGCAGACGCACTGTGCGGAGCTAACAAATGCTCTGCTTCTCCAGTCGCCTCAAGGACACATCCGCACCCACTCAAACAGCCATTAATGACTAGGTCCGGAAATAAATGCAGCTCTCCTACAGTCAGCATCTTTATTACCATAATGCATAATGCACCATAAGACCATAATTACCACAAGCTTGAACCATATGATGCACTCATGCTGTTGCTGCTGTGTGTGTGTGTGTGTGTGTGTGTGTTCTGTCGGGGATTGTGCTTGTGTACGTGTGTGTGGGTGGGAGGGGGAGACTTGGGCCTTTATCACACAATTATCTGAAGATAAAAAGATGTAAAGTTGAGGCACAAGAGTTAATTTTATCTTAAAGTGTTCAAATCAACCTTTGCTGGTGGCAGCGGGTGGTGTTCCGCTCTTTCTCACGCCGGTGAGCAACAAATTCAAACTCTCCCCGGTGTCTCAGGTGTTGTCATTAATGTATTTTTGTGTTTTTTGTGGCAAATGCACAATAGTAAGAAAAGCTGTTGTAACAATGCAATGCAATGTAAAAATCAAAAGAAAAATAAAAAGACAGTGACTCAGATGCTACTCTAAATAATATAAGACTCTTATGTGCCAAAACAGATAAGGCAGTGGGCAGCGTTCAGCATCCTGACATCTTGGTGGACTTGGTGGCGGAGTGGGCTCGGAGACTTTTCCCCTGCCCGCAGGAGACTGAAGTGGGAGTGAAAGGGGTGGGATGTGTGACACAGCCACTGCTTTTTGCTCTGTGGGTGAGGCAGGTTTGGAAAATGTCTGCAAGAGAGGGCAGAGGAGCACCGATTAGCTTGCTGGCTGTGCTCCCAGTGTGTTGCAGCATCTTTCGCCGGTGGGGGTTGGGGGTCAAAGGGGCAGTGCAGTCTTCACACCGCACAACAATCAGCCAGTATCAGCCGGCTGGTAGGAACTCAGTAAGTCTGCTCACCCTCTCCATATCTTGGGTTTTCTCCGTGTTAAGGACGAGATTGTTGTCTTTGTACCACTGAACCTGCATGCTCCCCTCCTTCCTGTGGTCGGCTTCCTCATTGTCAGTGATGGGGCCGACCACTGTGGTGTCACCCGCTGACATCATGATGCGATTGGTGCTGTAGGTTGGTACAGTCGTATGTCAGCAGGATGAAGATTGGAGGACCAAGGACGCAGCCTTGTGGAGCCCCGTCCTCAGCATAATGGCTTTGGAGGAGATGTTGCCAGTGGGAGGTTGACAGGTGAATCGGTGCGGCGTCTGCAGTAATGTGGACTTTGCACCGATCCGTTACGGTCATGAGGTTTGGGTAGTGACCGAAAGAGCAAAATCGCAGGTACAAGCAGCCTAAATGAGTTTCCTCCGCAGGGTGGCTGGGCTCTCCCTTTGAGATAGGGTGAGAAGCTCTGTCATCCGGTAGGAGCTCAGAGTAGAGCTGCTGCTCCTCTGCGTTGAGAAGAACCAGACGAGGTGGCTCAGGCACCTGTCAGGACACCTCCCTGGCGAGGTGTTCCGGGGACGTCTCTCCGATAGGAGGCTCCCAGGAAAACCCAGGACATGCTGGAGAGACAGTGGCCCTCAATTGTCAATCTTGTGTAGAAACGTGCGCAGATCTGAGTGCAGGAGTCATGGTACAAAAAAATATATACGAAATAAAAATTTCTTATATAGCCAATCCAGCATACGAATCAGCGAGTCTTGATAAATGCGGCGGCTGAAACCGATCATCATTAACATGTTTCGTCCTTAAATATTCATGTTTCAGAGGCTCCGCCCACTGAAGTCAAACATTGAGAGGAGAAATCTGAGAAAGAAACTAAACCTTTCCGAGCTGGAAGTTGTTCCCCTCGAGTCTGAGGTGGAGGTGGAGCACGCGCTGTTTGGAAGCATGAAAACTGGTGTTAAAGGAGCCAGAAAAACGCTGTCTGGAAAACGATAACAGTGGAGGGAGCAGCGCCGCCGTGGACGAGCAGACGTGTTGCTGCCCTGACACAATAACGCGTGTTCGCGAATTGTTGAAACACCGCTGCTGACCTGTGGCAGGTTCACCAGTTATTAGCTTTCTGTCAATTACCACAAAAAACAAAACATTTAATTCGACAAAAAGGACATGATTACTAAAAAAAACAAACAAACAAATAAAAAGAAAGAAATTAAGTCAGAAAAAGAAATAATTACACCGAAAAACAACCTAAACATGAATTTCTAAGGAAAAAAATTGGTTATATTTTACCAGGTGAATGCAAAACGTTTCTGTAAAAAACAGATATATTTATTTTATTCATTGAGATTCATTTAGGTTTTAATCTGTAGGGAATATGTGGCTGCCTGTGCTTAATGACCAGTTTGAGGTTTGTTAATCATTATTTTTACATTTTTTAAGATTTTGCTGCGCTGCACCACAAATCCACACTGACTCTAACCTGCGTCCACGATGTCAGAGCTGATGTGAGATCTGAGTGGATCATACGCTCACGTCCAGATTGCTAAATGCCGATGCATGCATGAAAATGGCCGTGGGCACAATTTTCTGCCGTACGTACGGTTCATAAATGAGGGCCCATGTCTTTCTGCTGGCCTGGGAACGCCTCCGCATCCCCCCGGAAGAGATGGACAAAGTAGCTGGGGAGAGGGAAGTCTGGGCTTCCCTACTTAGGCTGCTGCCCCCGCGACCCGACCCCGGATAAGCAGTAGAAGATGGTTGGATGGATGTTGCCATTCCTAGGTGCTAGAGCTCGATAAGGCTGTTGATATTGTTAAACCTTCTCATGTCTCAGTTTATGACCGCAGCGCTGTAGAAATTACGATGAATGAAATGTTTAGCGGGACGTAGAGGATAGCCTAATACTAATTATGCCACTTACTCCATAACTGCCGATATAGGCAAGTTTAGGTGCCATTCTTCAAACAACAGTTCCGAAAGTCAGTTAGTGTTATTTACTTATTTATTTATTTATAATAGTGTCTTATTCCCCCGAAGGGTTTGGGTTAAGGTTACCTGTCAGCATTACCATCACATTATCATCAGCGGCGTAGGGTTAGGGTTAGGTTTAGGGTTAGTGACCAGCACCAAAATGACTTTAATGATTGAAATCGATGACTGTCAGTGCAAGTTTTAAAAAAACACAGCTGTGGCTTCCCCAACCGAAAGTGGTGAAATAATAAAATAAAGCAAAATATCTGTCAGATATAGGGACAAGAAGCAAAGAGCCACTTTAAAAAAGTAGCCAAAGCGCTGACAGATGAACAGTCAGATATTCTCAGGTCTGCTGACCCAACAAATGGGGTCTTCAAAGAGTCTGAATGCTGTTTGATTGCAGTACAACCGGATCCATATCTGAAGCTTTCGGTGGAGCAAAAGCACGAGCAGAAATGATCACAGATTTTTCTGATGTGCTGTAGCAAAAGTATATCTCCTGCTTGGGAAGTGTAAACATATGATGGAATAACGATGGAAGTGCTGAATGTTGACCTGACAGGCACCTAAAAATAGCTTTCCTCAGACTTTACGGTGTCTTTCATCAGTGTCAGAGCGAGGGGCCTCCAGGGAGTACCTCAGCCTGCTCAACCAGGAGCACCCTGTGGGCTCCGTCCTTGCATGGTCCACCTTATGGAAATTGATAAGGGAGGCGGTGGGCAAGCCTTATTTATTAAAGGACCCACAAACATCTCTAAGTTTGATTCCAAATGAGCCAGAAGAAAACTTCAGACAGCATCATCGCTTTCATTTCTCTGCAGCAAGATTACATCTGACCAAATCAATGGCCAACTCTCCATCCAGTCTTTTTTTTCTCTCTCTCACTCTCCCAGAACTCATCTTATCTGAGCTAATAATTATGAACCATTACCTTTGGATGAGAGGCAATTTGTTCTCCCTGTGTGGTTTTGTGCTGAGGCTAAATGGACTTGGAAGACAGTGCTCAACCCTTCCATCTGCAGCTGTACCGGTTAAATGAGTTTTGTGTTGTTGTTGGTCTGTTTCACCTTATTTAGATCCAGCAATAAAATAGAAAACTAATCATCTTTAAGGTAGTTTCATTCATTCATTGGGTTTTTTTAACACGCTTTATTTACAATTTTTGGAAAAATTTGGACATTACACATAATCCTCGATGCAGTGTTTAAGTCATTGATGTGTACTGAAATATTAATGAACAGTGCAGTGGTGGCCTCACTCACACATTCCCTCTTACTTCGGGTAATAAAACTCATTTGGCATTATAGACCGGCTAATAGCAAGAGGGCGTGGGGCACGGCGTGCAAAGCGTATGCCATTTAAACCCACCAAGAAAGGATGGTAGGTTTTGTGCCGGAAGAGGGTTTTCTTCTCACCCTTTCTCCCTTTGACCTTCATTTCTCAGAGAGAGCTCGCTGAATGCCTCACTGCTAATGAGCTGCTATAGATTAGCCAAGGTTGCTGCTTTGATCATTGAGGGAACCTTGGGGGGGGTTTCCTGGACAGAGAAGAGCCCATATCATTTAAACCAAATAGCGCACTGTTTTCTAATCTACCCTTTAGGTCCCGGTCCTTTTCTTGCCGTTAAAAGAAAATCCAAGGACCACGTAACTGTTTCACTGTAATAACCGACCCTCTCCACGTTCCCTTAGTAACGAACAGACCTGCATCACAAAAGCCAATGTCAGTGTTGTGTTTGAGGCCTCTGTTGTGTTGTGATTATTTTCCCCTAAAGGAAAATACATTCAGAATCCCTGTTGTGATTTAAATGTACTCTGACGTATGGTACACACACATCCTTGTACTTCTATGCTTGTGAGGACTTTCACATGCATAATGTATTACATAGCCCCATACCCTCTAACCCAGGAAGTTGTGAGGACCAGCCAAAATGACCTCACTTTGCTAGTAGAATTAGTATTTTGGTACTAAGTATGTAGCAAGTACAAGAACTCACACACATGCGTACACACACACACACACACACACACACACACACTGTATGTCTTCATTTTAACAACAGAGCCACATAAACCAGAAGGAAGCAATTACAACTACAGCGTACCTTACAAAGACAAAAAAGCATATCTCATTATCTCCACGTTAATTTTGATCTAAATAGGAGACACACTGTAGACTATCCAATTAGTATTCTTGTCTTCTGGAGCTGACGTCTCTTCCACAGCGTCTGTCATGCTTCTTTGGGTGTCATTTCTCCTTGCCTACCTGTATTGTGAAACTACCTCCTTAGTCTTGAGGGGGTCATCGATCCTTCTGGGTCAGATCAATTGTATTATTAAGGTCCAGTGTCTTCTATGCTCAGCCCTCTTCTCATTTACTGGCTGCTGCCAAGATATTTCTCTTTATTTAATCAATCGGGCTATTGATCCCAAACACCAGAGCATTGCAAGCGTCCGCGTGTGCGTTTTTTTTTTTAAATAAGCTGACTTAGGCCTTCATTTGTCTATATTATTACTGGTGCTTGACTTGATTGTTGCGCTGAGCTCAAACTTTATTAAAGTCAGGCTGAAAGCAGCTGAGAGGAGCCTGAGGTGCTGAAATGATGCGTCAGGGTGTTTTGCTGCCGCGGGGGGCGTGTGGCTGTTTTACCTGCGCCTCAGCTCTGTTAACTTTGATTCATCAGGCTCTTTTATTGGTCACTCCCCGCAGGCTCCTCCTTTGGTGGGAGCACACCCACAAGATCATATGCCTCTGTTTCACATGCACACACACAAACACACACACACGCCCGTGGCTGTGATTGCACACATCTCTTCTTACTGGGAGACCTTGGAGAGGTGAGGCAAGGGTCTCATTCATCCTCGTTCTTGGACAGGGTTCTCGCTCCGGTTCCTGCTTTCGGTGTTTGAAAAGCATGTCAGAAACCCCACATGTGCTGTGAATCTTGATGCTTGCACTGTTTCATGCTGTCTCTCAAAGAAAAGATTAAAAACATCCACCAGTGACAGATGTTGCACATCTGAACTAATCAACTTAAGAGTTCACGTTTGGCCAAAAGTTATTTACTTTGACTTTAAGAGTTATATCTAAACCACAATAGTGATTCCTGCAGATAAACCGTGCTATAGAAAAAAGACACATCTTCTTTGTCATAGTTTGTGGTGATAAACCCTGTTAGCTTAGTTTGCCAAAACCGCAAACTCAAAACCACACCAGGGGACCCCTGGATATGAAGGTTGGCATTTAACAATGAAAAAGAGAGGCAGAGTGCATCTGTGAGGTGTGAAGTGAAAGACTTTGGGAAATCGTCTAAAAATCCGATGCAAAAATTCTGACTTAATTTGAAAGACAAAAAAAAAAAAAAAGATTAGATAAGAAGATACATGCTCTCTCCACAGGACAAACTAACACGGGTGGGTCTTTTTGGTGGCAAATGAACATCTTTTCAAAATATAGATGACAATTTAACACATAGATGTGTCTTCAACTGCAACTACCTCCTTCCTGCATGGACCTCTTATTATTTATATGAAGCTAGCATCAACGTGATGCTTTGCACTACATGAAACTACAGGATGAGACCACCAGCCGCACGACAATGCTGCCACAACATCCAAACAAGAGTGAGCTAACACTATACAGGACCTGGTGCTGTGAGGGCTGTGCTGACCTTTACAGACGAGACCAGAGAGGAGGTCCAACTCATCACAGGGACCCAGTAGGACCACCTGCTTAATGCGGTTGTTTACGCTGATGTTGCACTGAACCTGCCAAAGGTTAAAACTCTGCACTCCCCATAGAGCTCTTACAGCTGGGGAAGCCTTTGTAATAAGAGTAAAGCATCTTTATGAACACAAATAATCACTGACAATCCCCTGTTGAAATCGCAATTAATGAAGTTTCAAGAAAAAAAGACTATGTATATATTAGTAGTAGACTATATACTATATATTACTGGCAATTGGCCTGTTTGTGTTTGTTAGAGCTAGCGTCTTAATTGACCTGAACGTAAAAATGACCGAAGGAAAAGTTCGAATAAAAGATACACTGCATTAATATTCCTTCAGACACTGGTGGGTTTTAATCAAAGCCGCTCTTTAGATGGCGGCATTTTTAGAGCACCATTAACCCTCACTCAAATAAGGCTGAATGTCCATATTGCTGATGAATGCGGCGCTGCTAAAGATGCTAATGCTGCTCATTCTTATATAAACAAGCACGTATGTGAACACACATTTTATTCCTTTTTCTTTCCATTCTTCGCCCCAGCGTCTATATATTAAGCACGAACCCTTACGAAGCGGACTGTGTTCCAGCTCATAAAGATATAAGTTAACAACGTGCACGTCGACACAGCAAACAGGACAACGGTTCCACTGGGCAGTAATGAAGTTGTTCATTTAATGTTGCACATGATTTACATCCTGTTTCCTCTGTGATTGGATCCTCCAGAGGAAAATAATAACATTGAATTTGAGAGCTGACTCAGCTTAAATCGCGATTTCCTCTTTTCTATTATTCACAGTGGCACCGCGAGTGATGGAAACAGAAGGGCACGAGAGGGAAGCAGCGGGGTAGGGACACTAAAGAGATTTAGTTTTTTAATTCAAATAAGATAGATGCCGCTTAAAAAAGGAGAGATAATCAAGGCAGGAGGATTACTGGAGCTAAGGGAAAAAAGGAAAGCGATATGATGGGCTTCAGAAGAACAAGTGGAGCAGATGCGGAGCCGGGGAGGAAAGCAGATGAAAGTCGTTTCCTCCGATAACGACAGGGAGGAGCTGACGGAAAATTGGGCCCGGCGTTTGATAAGCCTCATTTGCTGCATATTCCTGTTGCTTGTGTCTACTTGCTGCTCTCGCAATTCCAGAGAAGGAGCCGGCTTGGCGGGAACTCCACCACATTGTTGCCTGCGGAAAGGAGGCGTATTCCGCTCCGCCGCGACTCAATGGGAAAGTTGAGCGGATCGTTCGAAAGACGCCAAGAAGGTCTTCGGTTAATCTGTCCTGGTGACACACAGAGAGAAGATGAGTTCATTTGTTGTTTGGAAGGAAATGCAGCTAACTGGGTTTAGCCATAGCTGAAGAACACTAAGGAAGATGGATAACGCTGGTCCTTGTCTTTTCTATCACAGCTTAATGATGTCTTCCTGCCATTCCTTGGCATAAAATAACATGACTTACTGTTCCCTGGATGGAATTTCCAGCACCAGCAAGTCGATTGCAGACACCAGGTGGTGGGGGGGTGGGATTTATGAGGCGGAAAACAAATTGATTTAAGAGCGAAAGGCTTGGGTAGGACGGAGGAAAAAAAACTGCAAGTGATCAGATGGGGGCAGGAAATCACTCCTACTCACATCGTCAAGTGTATCAGTCGGGAGTGGCGTAGAAAATAAATGACTTTAAGGCTGGTCTTTGAACGGGGAGCATTTCTGTTTGCACATTTGGCCCTGAAACCTGTCAGACGCATCCTGACAATGTGACAAATATGATGGCGGATAATTTGGGAGCCAGTTTTCTGGCTGCCACTGAGACGTTGCGCGCCTCAAACATCTGCGCTGAACACTAATGGTGCTTTTATGAAGCGCGGCACTTTCATGCTGTCTACTGGAACAACTAGCATTCTGTCAAACTAGCTAAGAGATGCGGAATATCAACAGTTTTTTCAAGAAAACCTGCCTTTTTTTGGGGAGCCTTTTGGGGATTTTAATAGGTGTCTACAAATGCGTCTTCAAATCGGGCTAATGCTCAACGATGTTGGCTAGTCTTCAAATGTTCCGACAGTCCTGCTGAACCTCAAAGGTTCTGGGTTTGAATGATGGATTTTCACTTTTGTCAAGCATTTGAAATGTGTAATTCTGACGCTGATCTGACGCTGCGCCTCAAAACCAAAATGTGAAAATGATCATATAACAAATTTATCTCAGTAAATCAGGTATTAAATGATGTAGCTGTAGAGGGGGTGTTTGCGTTTGCTCTCACAAATGAATGCCAATACATTTTAACCTTCTGTGCTCCATGTGCAGGAAATAATTATCTATACACGACATAAATAGTTGTTTTTAGCTGTTGACCTTTTATTTTCCCGCGCACCGATTTCTGCTTCAAGAAACATTAACATTCCCTGCCTTTCCATTTGGCGTGGTCCCAGTATGAACCGGGGTAAAACTCCAGCCAGATTCTGTGGCCCGTCTGCTGTCATTAGCGTTACTCGCAGGTCATCCGTCGGGTGCTGCAACTTGCAACCCTCCATTTGACCCATCAGCGTCACCGTCAGTAACACAGATCCGCAAACGCATTTGGCTCCGCGCTTAATGGCACTGGCACGGAGGCCTGTGGAGCATCTGGCCTGCCTACACAAGGTTGAGATATGGGTGATTGCTGATAGCCTTTATTGAATTGAACACACACGCCGCTCCCTTAGCCTGCGCACAGTCTCCCACTTACTTACTAACACACACTAACGCAGACACACTTAGCGAGCAGTCCCATTACAGGCGGCTCAGTAAGGGTGGTATGGTTTTTCTCTCACTGGGCCCCTTCTGCTACTCCTGATATAAACTGATGAGGTCTGTCAAGTCTAAGCGCACCGATGCTAATCTCATCACGCATGTTGCGGATGGGAGCCTTAGCGTCTGCGCTAGCTCAACTACTGAACCAGCCCTAATTTTATGAACTCACATAGCTATGCATCTCGCCTGATTGCATTAGTGTCAGACGGTTTTGATAAATACAGGTGGCCTCCTACTTGATTAGCTCTGTTCCTTTCACATATGCACACACACACACACACACACACACACACACAGACCAACCCGCTGAGATCTAATGAACGTAATGATGCTTGTGTAAAAGGACAGGAAGCCCAATATGACCTTGTGCAGTGAAAGAAATAAAAACCCCTGCCATGAGAAGCAGCTGCATCAAAATGCCACCATAAAATCAAACTTTTTTTGGATTCTTGAACTTCAGCGTTATTAGCTTTTCAAGCAATAAAGATATTATTATTACATACTAGCTCGACAGTCACTGTAGGTTCACTGTTAGCACGCAATGGTAAAAGCGCTTTTCCTCACTAACGCCTGGCCACATATGGGTTTTATCTTCTGTCATTGCCAACAATGATAATCTCAGCATGGCCACAATTTATCAGTTTAAACGCTCGAGAACAAGGCATTTTTTACAAGAAAACACTGTATTTTATGATAAATATGAAGGGTTGTTGCTACGGTTTTTTTAGCCAGCTACATTCTGTCGATATTGGGCAGCGGTGTGTTGGGGGTGAGGTGAGCTTTTCCAGTAGCCTGGAGTCAATATTGATTAAAAAAAAAATTCCAGTAGCATCACAGAGGAACGTCTTGTACACACAGTGGTTTGTGTAACAAAAACCACACCTGAATTGAAATAACAAGGGTCTCTTCTTAGTATTTCATCCTGGGGCTAACTCGTATTCTGTGCATGTTTTGGATGAACGTAAAATTCAGTCATGTCACAATTTAAGATGTAGTCAGCGTGGACTGATCAGCACATAATTTTCAGGTTGCAATTGTTTTTTTGTTTTTTTTTCTTTTTAGAAGCAGCTTTGAACAATCATAATATTTGACATTATCACCCCTAAAGTATTGGAATGCATAGGCGTGTAAATAAATGAAAGACACTGTTATCAGTTGCTTTTATCAGACAGAAAAACTTCATTTATTTTTCATTTCTCTATGCCATCATGCGGTTGATTAAGCTGACACACAATTTAAATATAAATACAAAAGCAAACATTTAAAAGTGCTGTCAGTAGGGCTGAAAATTGAAGAGAAGCTTTCAAAGTTCAAAGTTTGCATGTAAATGGACTTTATAGCACTATTCCTGATCCTCTTCACCACAAAATTAATATTCAACCTCCCCCGCCCCTTTATGCCATAATTGTAATTGCTTATAATTGTTTTAATGCTCTTTTTTTAAGTGGCCTTAATCAGCATTCTGCTTCATTGCATTGAGTTAATCCTTCAAATGTTTTCTTTATTTGAAAGGAGACATGAGAGCAAATGATCCAGACTTTTGTCGACCTGTAGATGCAGCATGTTGTGATTTAACATTAATTCACAAATATCACTGTCTTAGCTTTGATAGGCGGTGTGATTCTGAAATCGTAGCTATTTTCCAGAGACTCCCCGTGGGTAATCTCCCAGTCATTGTTTCAGTCTGCCTTCATTGTCTCTTGAGCTGAATGCTAATGCAAGACAATACATTGAACAGCAGTATAAACACTCTTGTTTATTTATTTATTTATTTATTTATTTATTTATTTTTACTATTTTTTTGTTTTTGGCTCACCAAAAATCTGTGTTCAAGACCTCATATTTTCCTAAACTGCTTGATTGTTTGCAGCAGCCTAAAAGTGGCCAAAAAAAAAAAAAAAAAACAATTTTACATTCATTTAAACTGACTTTTAAAGGCCAAAATTGTGTCAAACTGTCTGCATTTAAATGCAAGTATGCCTAAACAGTATTTAACAATCTATATTATTATTATTTGAAACTCATAGATTAATGTCTATGTTAAAGGACTAATAAGGCATCACTTTGGATGCAGAATGAAACAACTGAGACAGTTAATGAGCCAAGCACAGCAGGAGTGATGGTTGCATCTTTTACCTTTTTAAATGATTACAAATTTTGCATCGCATATAATAGAGTATAATTAGGTTGCTGTGTTTCATTTGTGGCCTTGTGTTCTTTGTCTGTGCTCACCTGTTGGCGAGCAGTTAAACTAATTATTTTCTTTTATTTGCTGGTTGTGCATTTAGTATGAATTAATCCCTTTAGAATATTTTACTTCTGCACTAATGTGTGTCAGATGCTGCAACAAGTCACTGATTGTAATCTTTAACCTCCCTTAATTCTTCCTGATGTGTAATCTCTCATGCGTTGCCAGAGCTGTTATTAATGCTAGTTCTGCTAAAATGACATATACACAGTTCGAATATTGAAAGGGAAATTAAAATTCATCATCATTTCTAAAGGAAAAACCAGGGCTTGACCCTCAACAGTCTCAGTGGAAGGAGAACAAAAATTCCCTTTTAACAGGTAGAAACCTTGAGCAGGACCAGGCTCATACAGGCCAACTGAGTGGGTCATTGCACCTGTAAACGGATAGAGAGGCAGAGGATCAAAAGTTACTCTAAGATTCCTCACAGAGACAACTGCCACTTATGCCATCAGCTCTGAAATATCATCCTCTTCATTTTGCTTCATTCACCTTCTTGTCAGCTGTGTTGCAATTGAGCGACAGGATGGAGACCACGGCGACTGTTGACTGCTGTCTGCCTTCGCCGGAGCTCGTCTCTTAACATTCACATGTGACGCGGACGGGTTTTGGTTCTGTGATTTTAAAAATTGCAGGTTGTCAATCCTCATGTGTTTGTCCACCTGAAACTGTGTAGAAGCATTTTCAAAAAGTGTTTTTCCCCTCCTTTACCGTGTCTATTCAGTTTATTGGCAGTTTATTTTCTTCGCCCTGTGCAGTTGGGTTAAGGGTTCAGGGGTGCAAACAAAAAGCATCCAGGCCCTCCCTCTAATTATCTGCTCTCATCTGCATGAACTGCAGAGTTAACTGGTTCTGTCTATCACACTAGTACATTGAAACTCTTCCCCTTTCTTTTCTCTTCCCTCCACCTTGTTTTATCTGCTTAATTGTACCAAGAGCTTTGATAGCGGAAAGAAAAGGCATCGAGCATTGACACTAATTAGAGCGCAAACAAAATAAAGGAGTTGCTACTTAAAACCGCAGCCCGTGTATTCTCAGATAAATGCTCGTGAACACGGGGTGGGAACGCGCAATTGTTTGGTTCTGTGTAATTAATGCATCGGGTGGTTAAACATGCCATAGGGAGGCATTTGTATACAGTCCCGGCAGCATATGGGAGGCGAGAGGATGGCAATCGTGGGCGATCGTTAACCCTCCTCAGGCCGCATGCAGAGCAGAATGAACGAGAAACAGGTGCGTGAGACCGAGGAGGAACGGAAAAGAGCGCAGAATTGATTGAGTCTAAAAGATGACAAAATCTGTACGTTTTGAAATTTAAATAGCTTGCTGCGAACCGTATTCATGCACTGCCTAACAAAAAAGTGAGCGGGGGAACAGGATGGAAATCTCTTCAGTGAAAGTGGGGATCCTTTCTTTCTTACTTCTTCAAAGGAAGAGGAACAGCAGAAGTTGTCTGCAGCACTGGGTCTGATAACAGTCAGGAGTGAGACGCCCCAACACAGGATGATGGCAGAAAGAGAGAGAGAGGCTGGCAAAATGGGAGGAAGTAGCAACAAAAAAGCACTGCATCAGAAAATATAGAGAGAGCATCAAAAAGTGCAGCTGTTAATTAGGCCATAATAAATTGGAGACTTAAAATGTAGGCTCTGGGAGATGAAGAAAAAAAAGTGGCAGACTGGCAAATATTGAAGAAAAAAAGAGAGCAAAGAGGGAAACTCTGGAAGGCACTCATAAACTGCAGGAGGAGGAAATGAATGTGGTTCAGAGGTTGTGTGCTAGAATATATAAAAGAAGAATCAGAATATGTCAGGTGCCTTTTCAGGTTGGTTCAGTCCCATGTAGAAACACACTGTATTTTAGAATTAGCAGCAGCACATGAAGCTTATTTATGACATAATAATTTATTTGTTTCCGTACCTGTTGAACCTCATCACTATAGGTTGGGAATTCTATGGCAGCGCTGATATTCAATTGGATAAATGCTTCAGTCGCTATAAATAGAATTATAATCACTCTTAAGTCAACATCGGAGACTTGTAAATTTTTGGCTGGATTTTTTGTAACAGCATTAATAAAGGTGTTATTAGGTGGCCTAATGTTTATTACCTCTGCCAAGGAGGTGATGTGACAGCCAGTGTTTATCTGGCTGTGAACAAAACTCTATTTTTAATTACATTTTCAGGAAACATTGACAAGGGACCAAAGAACAGAAGATAAATTTTTGTTGATGTTCCGAATTTTGGAGGGGCTTTGACCTTTGATCTTCCCAAAGATCATAGACCAAGATCAAAGACCAATGAGCTTTGATCGTAAAGCATCCTGTAACCCTGTACTACTCCTAGCTACAGCTTTTCTAGGTTTTTTGTCACTTCTATGAATGAAACAGATTTGTAGGTGCTGGATCATAAAAGTTTAAGGTCTGCCAGCACTGCAAGACAAATGTGACTGGTTGAAAATAGGCGTTGAAGAAGTTTCTCATTTCCTAAATGTGGTTTTCCTAGCAAAAACTTGTGACAAATAACCACATAACTGCTGCTGAGGACAGCATAAAGTATTAGGACTTCAGCGTCTTCTTCTCTTTTATATTGTCCTCTGGGTTTTTTTATGAGAAAACAAGTTTTTGTTTCACTGGTCGACATATTCGAAGTAACCCGACCAGGAGTTGGCGAAAAAGAGACTTAGCTGCGAATTATGGAGCCAAAGTTTCAATGCTCAGAAGCCACAACCTCAAAGGCAAAGTCTCAAGTCATTTTAAACCCCAAGCATGAAACTACCGCATCGCCCTGATCAGAAGACAACTATGATCAAACGGACTTTAAATTGCTCCCTGAATTTAAATATGGAGGCTACTGGTGGGTAGACATCAATCAAGCACTTTCATATGAGACCTTTTGTAGGACCTTGAAGAAACCATGTGTGAAGGCATTCTGACTGTCTTAAAAACGGTCTGGAGACTCGGGGAAAGAGGAGTTGTGCCATTCCAGTTTCCAGTGAACAAATAAAACTCCCGATTCCTCTGTTTGTATCCTCTCAGCTGTATTAGTGACGTCTCATCTGCATTCCTGAGAGCCCACATATGGAAAAGTGTGGAAACTGTTCTGAATCATAGCAGAGCCCTATTTTCAGTCACTTATTTACAAAAACTAAAAGAAAAAAAAATCCAGACAAATGGCAGCTAATTGTGATTATTACAGCTGGCGCTCCTTTCCATGTAGTGATCAATTAGAAATGGAGAGGTTGGATTTGAAACCCTTTTTAAAAAGTTTTCTGCAAATGTAAGTAATCACAAGCACTGCATAAGTAGCCTATCATCTCCTTATATACGCTTTATGGCCATTTAACAGAATCCTTCGGTTTTACAAAACTATCACAGAGAAATTGAATTGGATTCCCCGAAGCTATAACTGCGCCACAGCTGGGGAATTAAGGCTTTGTCCATTATTTCCTGCAGCCAACAGCTAGTGCCAATTAGACGTTCTGTAAAATAAGTATTTTATCAACCCCAACAACTTCATAAGCTTATGGCAGAACAGCAATGGAGGTGGCGCGAGCGCGGGGTTTCCATTAAAGCCAGTGGTTGAGGAATCATCTCCTCGTGCCTAATCCTTGGACCCCTTTTAAATCACGTTTCATAGTATTTTACTGAATACATTTCGTCCTAACTACATTTGCCATATATTTATCAGTTGCACAAGACGCTGTAATTACATATTCTACTGTATTTATTCTTCTCGATGATGTATACATGGGCTGTTAGTGGAACAGAAAGTTAATTAGATCCCTTTCCCCCCATTGTAACGCATGTTTATAATACATGGTTATTATCCTCAGTATATCGATTGTTCTAAGAAGTAAACAATTTGAAATAACAACAGGGTCATTTGTGTGTCTGCAGTTAGATAAAACACAACATTTAGGTGCTCATTCTAACATATAATCCCTTTTTAATTGATAAATCAATGAATATATGGGACAGAAAATAAGGTTGCATGGTGGTGCAGTGGTTAGCACAGTCAACTCATAGCAAGCCTCAGGTTTGTATGTTATTTCCTTGTTTCCATGGACACACCAGCATCTTCCTGCTGCCCAAAGCTACAATGGGTTAATTAAAGACTTTAATTTGCCTGTAGGCGTGAGGGTGTGAGTGCGGTGGAGTGCTGGTGGGCCTGTCCAGTGTTTACCTGCCTCTGGACTGGTGGCTGCTGGGATAGACTCCAACAGGCCCTGCAGACCTGAATAGAAAGCGACGGTTAACAGAAAATGGATAAATAGCAGGAAATTATCAGGCATTTTTTTTTGTCTTTAGTTGCTTGATTCAGATTTCTTCCGCATAAACTAAGCACCTTTGTGCATCAGTTGGGCAAGTAAGCATGGGAAGCTGATCATACATTTACTGACAAGAGTTCCTTTTAGGCTAATAGCGGAGCAGCCAAATGCCTATTAGTGTCCATCAACTGGTCTGCTAAATGCCAGAACAACTGTTTTTGGAAGCGCCACCCGCTTCTGTGCAAGAGGCAGGAGTGAGATCTCTCTTCAACTAGTTGGATCTCCTCTGTCGCTCTGTGCTCGAGGCCAGGCTGAACTGCCAGACCAGAACAACGCTACAATAATACCTTTAATAACACTCGCGTATCATTACACAAACAGCGAGGGAGGGGAGGGGGGAAGTCACGAAAGAGCTGATGGAAATTCAATTGTTCGGTGAACCTTTTGGCTTATCGTCCCTCCAAACTAAATTCATTTCGCTTGACTGCGGATTTCAATAAGTACCTGGTGGGTAAACTGCAGTTGTGTCGGGACAGCAGTCAGAAACGGTGTCCAATTGAAAATCCATTTTGAAATCGCTCAACAGGAAAATCCCAACCACCCCCGTGATAAACGACACATTTTTGGGGGTCAGGTAAATAGTGCGTAAATGAGGTAATATGTAATTAGGTATCACATTCCCATTTAAACACATCTCGCCCATGGAAATGTAGCTTTTAGACCTGTAGAAAAGCAGAATTTGGGAGTATACAGTAAAAAAAAAAACTGCTTCATGTTTTTCAGGGTTTGTTCAGCTGGGTTTGATTAGTCACGGTGGCCTCGTATCTGGACAGCGGGGTTAAAGAACATTCCCAGAATAGAAATCGCAACAAACGGCTCTAGCACAACATCAGCCCTCTGTGCGATCTGACCTTTGTGATCGCTGCATGATGGGCTTTGCGGATGCAGTTTGTTATTTCTAGTTTCAAACGCAGCGTGTCCGCATGTCAGGTGGAACAAACCCTTGTTACCATGGCAAACCCAGTCTTCCTTCGACACAAACCGAAATGGATTGACAACAGCAGAGAGAGAGAGCGAGAGAGAGAAAGAGAGACAGAGAGATGAGTGGCTCTCTGAGGAGCACATTAAAACAGAGCAACTCAGTTGGACTTCGGCTCCCCGGGTTAGGCTTTGGACCTCCAGGTTAGGCTTATCTCACTGCTAGTGGATAAAGAAATACACAGCCTCCAGGAAGGACGAGTGTGTATGATGTGTTATATGTTGTGAGCTTATTGCTCTGGCCCAGACCACATTTTTGGGAACCCATCAGATTGTCCAAAAAAAAAAAAAAAATCATCATATTAAGCAAAAAGGGTGTAGAATCCATACTATAAACCATGAAGGTATGCCATGGATGCCGCAAATAATTATGCAACTACACCTACACAGTCTGACCCAGGAGGCGGTTTAGTATCCAGCAAAAAAAAAAAAAAAAAAAAAAGGTCTACATGAGGAGGAAGAAGAGCAGCACTTGATGTTTCTGCTGCCAAGGCTGGAATGAAGCCAGGTTACAGGCGCTGTTCTTTTTCAGAAAATGATGGTAACATTACATGTAGCGCTCAATTTATTTGTAAAGCTAGAAATGCCACGCTTACACTAATCCATTAGGACCTGAGGTGCCGCTGTTAAAAGCACTGGAAAACTTAACAATCTCTGACACCTGAGGGACATGTTGAAGTGATGAACACAATGTTTTAAAAACAAAAAAACAACTGCTTTTCCACTTGATGGTACTTATTCGAGTCTCTAGTTCATGCTGCACTATTGAATGAAAACATAACTTATTCATCTTTGCAGGAATATGATTAAACCAATGATATTCTTTTTGCAGTAAATTTAATTTAGCATTCAGTTTTAGAGAAAGAGTTATCACAGAGCATGATTTTGACTCCTCCTATTGAAGCTCATTTAGTTGTTATGTTTCCATGTTTGTTCGTGAAGAATTTTAGGCTGTTCTCATGCGCATTTAAAGGGTTGTAGAGTTAGTGTGACAATTTGACTTTGTTACGTAAACAGTTTTAACATGTAAAACTAACTTCTGAATTAAATGATATTTGTGTGATTCATTATTCAAATTCAGCAATTAAACTGTAATTTTAAAAAGCGAGTCAGAGGTCAGTCCTCAAAGCAGTCTGATCTTTGAAGGGTCCATGGACACTCTTCCAAAGGATGAATTCATCTATTGTTTTTCCAGCACGCAATAAATATTGGGTTCATTTCACCTGCGAGAAGCAGAACCACGACACGTGGGCGTTAGCGTATGCGACAAGCCGCAGACGCTCAGTCACATGGCGTTCAGTCGTCAATAAACAAGGCATCGCTGTGGACGATGGTTGACTGTTCTTCAGATAATTGCTGCTTATCCTGACGTGTGGTGTGGAAACTGCCTGTTTCTGTAATTGGGCCAGCTTGTGTTAGCATTTTGCCTACAACCTCCATCTCTGCTGTTGTGTCATTTAAGGGTTTTTTTTTTGTTTGTTTGTTTTTTAAAGGTGGGGTGGACTATTAACTGTCCCACACAGTCAGAAACCAAATTGACTGTACTCTGATTGCTTTGTGCTGGACATCTATGCTACAGTAATAAGGAAATGCACGGTGAGTTTCCACAAGCTGTGAAACACGGCGGGCTTACAAGCAATTAAGAATTAAGGGGAATCGGTTTGGCAGGACGGATAATTCGTTCAGATTTTACTCTGTGCGGGGATGTTCTGGGCGTGAGAGAGAGAGAAAGGGGAGGAGGCTTTCTTCATACAAATGCGTGCACGTGTCTCTCCCCAAACGCACAGAAACACGGCGCATCAACAACACTGGGCGAAAGTAAAGTTCAGGTATGTCGTGCAGGGACCAGGGGAATAGCAGGAACGTGTCATTAACTTCTGCTGGTCATTAGCTGGCAGGAAAGTTAAGTCACATGATAAATCAGTGATTGATGCATCAGTACCAGCGGGAGCCAGTCATGAAGCAAAGCTGGACATCCATTTCCTCGCAGCGTTTTAGTCGGTGGGCAGCAAGGTTGTAGTGTTGCGAGTGTGATGGCGTGTGCATGACAGTGTGTTTGGGCTGAATGAAGGTGTGTAGTGCAGGACAAATGTAAGGAACCATGGTGGTTTGCCTGATTATGCCTGACACATGCATTTGCTATGCACGGCAAAGAATTTTATCACCCTCAGTCTGGCCTTTAATAACAAACAGAGGGACTTGTTGAGCATGGCTGAACACTTTTCTTCTTGTTTCAATCTGTGATGGTGGATGGCTTTAAATTGCATCAGCCTCCCGGCTGCCTTCTAGCAGGTGTCTGGAGGTGTGTGTGTGTGTGTCGGTAGGTTTGTGTGTGGCTCAGTGTGCCTGTGTGTGTGTTGTTGACTTACTACATACTGAGTAACAAAATACTTATTCTACTAGGAAAGTGAGAACAGTTATGGAAAAGGAGGACATTTTGGCTGGTCCCCACAACTTTAAAGGCCTGTTTGAGGGTTAAGACTTGGTTTTAAGGTTGAAGTTAGAACTGGGTTTAGGTCAGGGTTAGGGTTCGGGGGTTAGTTGGGATGGTTAGGGTTAAGGGCTGCGTAATATGATATGCTTAACCCTGACAAAGATAGACGTGCAAGGCGTGTTGAGTTTGTGTGTGTGGGTGTGTGTGTGTGTGTTACCCTAACCCTAACTTAAACCCAGTTCTAACCTCAACTTTAAAATCAAGTCTTAACCCTCAAACAGGCCTTTGCAGTTGTGAAGACTAGGCAAAATATCCTCACTTTGCTAGTAGAATTAGTATTTTGTTACTCAGTATGTAACAAATACAAGAACACACAGACAGACACAATTTAACCTTAATTATCTCGGTAAATTCTAAGAAACAAACACCGAAATCCAGCTATTGTTATTAATAAAGGGACCAGCTTAAACTAGCCTGATAAATGCAGGTGAAAGCCAGAAGTTTCAGTTTTATTTACTTTTACTCGACATCGCTTAGAAAAGGACTTCATATTTGTATTTCTTTAGGCTAGTTTTATTTTCCGCTTAGAGTGCCGAGGCACACTATCCCTATTATTTGCAGCATTATTCATCTAAAAGAATGACAGGCTGATGTGTGCGCGTGTTTATTTTAAAATACATTTCAAGCTATATAATTTCCCAGACGCAACCATGATAGCAGAAACTCTCAGAGGACCTTTTCAATTTAGTTGTCTTTCTCTGCAGCCTGGGTTTTATCAAAGTGGATGATGACTTGTATAGATAGGAATGTATTTTATTTATTTCTTTATGTTTGTGTCTGTTGTTGATGCTTTTTTTCTTTTTTTTAATGTTGTTTGTTGAGCTCCATTCAGCAACAGCTTCCAAAGACCTGTCGAGATAAGGTGGAATACATTTAACAGGTGTCAAGGTATGGAAACCTGACGGGAGAATAAATAAAATAAGCTGGCTGACAGATTTAACACACAACTGTTCCCTGTCATCATCTTAGTATACAAGCTCCCACAGCCAGCCAGCCAGACAGCCAGGCAGCCTGTCTGCCTGGTCCTGGATGCTTGTTCTTGGCTGGGGCTCTGCAGTCGTGCTTTCAGGTCCGTGAGCAGGCCGGGCAGGAGGCGTCGGCAGCAAATGTTGAGCTTCCCCAGGGATCCATCGGCTACTTCTACATCGCCGAGAGCCGGCTGGAAGCCGCGCTCAGACCATTACACGTACTCGAAAAAAACGAACACCAAAGAACAAATCTGCCTTTCGGGTGGATCCGTGGCACCGTCTCGCCCTTGGACAAAAAACATATTTAATTTGAGCCATTTAATTATGCATGCACATAGAAATGTGTGGTTTTTTCTTCCTTTTTCTCCCCATACTACCACACACATACGTTAAATCAGAAGAGGAGGGGAAGAGAGGAATAATCTATTACAGCCATCTCCTGCTGCTGTTTGCTAATCAGATAAAGTCCAAGCCATCTTCACTCCAGGAGTTTCTATCAGCGTCCATTTGCAAGCAATCAACAAATTATCTTATCTACCTTCCCACAGACTGGTTGACAGACAGATTGCTGGAATATCTGTTGCCAAGGGGACCTTTTTTTCCCCTCCATGAACACTTGCAGTGCTTCTTCCAATCAGAGCATCTGCTAATTTATGTATTAATTCCTTTTTGTCTCAACTACAAAGGCAGCGTGCGTCCCAGTTCTTTATACATTTTCCTCAGCCATCGGATCTGGAACCTGCTTAACTGGAACTCGGGCTAAACCAAGCTTCCCACCCGTACCCTCACCGAGCCTCTAAAGCCTTTCAGTGTCCTTTCTCCTGGTGATGGCGGAGGGGTGGGGGGGGGGGTCACTCTCCGAGCCCTGGAGCTTGCATGTGTGCCCTGTGTGGGTTCTGTCGGGCTTCATTCAACAGTCAGAAGACATGTATTTGGGGTACAGCTGAAGATGGATGGACCATGGATTAAAAGTTCTACGAGTGCAGTGCAACTACGTGTGATATAACTACCATCTGTGAGCTTTTCTGAGCTCCTCCTAAACCACTTGTGCCCTTTGCCCTTTTTTCTTTATGCTGCGCTTCTTTCTTTGTCACAAAATAAATATTTTCGTTTGCTGCGGTTACCAGCTTAGATTGTGAGTTTTCTATAACCCTGAGCGCTGACGATTTTTAAAACTGTCTGCAGGGTGAACGTAAAGTAATATACCTGGGAAAGTTTGCTACAGTGGTAGTCGCCACTTGGAACATGAATGGAACAATGATGTTTATGTTTGTGTGGCGCGACCATAACAGCCAAAAGCATGCAGGGTGGCTCTGTGGGACTAGCTCTTCGTCACAAGGTATCTTGACCCTGTTTGTCTTTGTAGTCGCATTCACAGTGTCGCCCACTGTGACTTTTTAAGGTGCTCCTGCGGCTTCCCGCCAGCAGCGAGTTCCGCACCAGTTGAACTACTCAAGCTCAGGCAAGCCTATGTGTGGATTTCCAGCAGGGGGTCTACAGCAGTGCAAAGTTCTTTCCCTTTGGCGGTTTTAGCTGCAGTATGATGTATTTTAATTGTGCAGTCTGTATCTGCGAGGCTGCCAGTGGATAAATTCCACTTCCAGCATCGTCACTATTTTATGGTTGCGGTCACACTACAAAGGCTAGATTTTCACTTCACATTTTCACCATATTTCGGAAGCCACGTTTGAAGCAGGAAGCAGCGGTGCTTGTCCTTAGCATTGGCTGCTACTCAGAAACGGATTAAATTCAAGACTCTCTTGTCTCTGCATGTCTCTATGTGACCAATAAAGTCATCCCAGTACCTGCAGCATACAGGGTAGGGTGCCGCAGGTGATCATGTGTACTAAAACGCGAGAGGCGTATGTGGCGTATGTGCATCTGAAACACACAGCCCACGTTGGCCCATTTTGTGCTCGCATGAAAAGAAAATATCGGTTAAAAAAAGCAGTGTGCTGGCAGCTAGCGTATGTCAGTTACTGTTTGTTTGTTGAAAGTCACAATGCAGGTCAGAAGAGCCTTACCTTTTTTTCCAGCCTTCCATTTATTCATCCAATCGAGACGCTTCTCTGCAGCTCCTGGTTGGTTAATACAAATACACGTCAGGCAAATCAGTCTTAGAGTCTTAGAGTTGTTGAATCCAAACACTTTAACACAACATTGTTTTTATATACATTTATGCTTTGGAATTGTGCCGTTGAATAGGTAATAGAACAACAAACCAGTCAAGGTTTACGCTACACACATAGCTGGTAATGTTGCCTTTTGGCTGTGGATTTTTTTTAGAAGAATCTTGATTTAACATTTCATTTCTGTCCTACCTCTAATACTGCTAATGTGACTGTTACTACTACTAAAAATAATCATATAATTCTGCAGAATACTCTCGGTTTGGTCGACAGTCTTGAAAATAACTGTTTTCAAGCATTCTTTTTAAGGATTCTAAAATGCGTGCCAGCAGTTCCTTTGATCTCTGTTTGCCTGAGACATTCATAATGAATTCTGTTGAAAAGGACTCTAGGCGTAATCACCAGAATATTTGATATGACTGCTTTGAAATTAGTTTTTTTTTTTTCTTTTTGGGGGGGGGGTTTGTGGATGAAATTGTTATCATCGGCTGGAGTCGCATTTAATCGCAGTGGAGGGCTTTACTTTTTGACGGAGAGTGAAATTATTTGGAACTTGTGAACTTGTGAGAGTCGTCCTTTGTTGAACGATGTCTCCAAAATACCAAAAACACTCTAAAGGTGCAGCTCCTGTATAGAAAGTTGCGTTCTCTCCCTTCATGGGTACTTTTCCTTCCGAAGGTTGAATACTCATGCAGGAAGTCACAGACAAGCAGGAGCGGCAGCTCTGTGCTACATTTAGATCTACGATCTACTATTTTCTGATGTCAGAACATGGCCAGCAACGGGGGGTGGTGTGTGGATGACTTCCTCCAGAGAAAAGTTGTCTTCATGTCACTACTCCTGTATGAGCTCAATCCACTCAGGGCAAAGAGGAGTATCACTCCTTCCGGTGTACTTCCCCGGCCAGCAGCCTGACATTCCTCCCGCCTTTGTCTCCGCGGTCTCACAGGCTTCATGACTTTTTAAAATCTTGGCAGTAAAATGCGATTTAAAAGAGCGAGTTGAGCATGCGACCTGTCTTTGTCCTTGCTCCAAGCGAAAAGCGAATTTTAAAATCCATTAGGCTTAAACTCGTGATTCCTTTTGGAGTCGCTACTGTCCATCAGTCCCTGGCTGTGATCCCACAGTCTTCTATAGTCTGGGTCAGATTAAACTCGAATGTGGCCCTACTGAACGCACATTATGGCTGTTTGCTTGTTCTCTCTAAGACTGCATGGATGTCCCTTCCAGGTATGCGGATTTTATAGGGCTTATACTTGAGAACGGGTGGATCACATACAATACATTTCTATTCTAGGTAGCAGAAATTTGCCTTGTATTTTATCTGTTGGATATTATCCTGTCATATATTATCCAGAACAATCAATCACCCCAAGCATGGTAACTGCAGTATTCCGTTATTTAAGATTTCTGTGTTTGAGCACTTTTCTGGATCTCGCTTCTCTTAATATGGTCGAGTTTTATCTATCTTAATTTACTGTCGCTAATTTATTGACATTATTCTATGACATTAACCTCGAAGGTTATAAAGCTGCTAGATATCAATTATACTAAAAGTTTTCACGCAGATGAGTTCTTGCTCAACACCATAAAAGAGCTCTTTAATATCAGGATTAAGGCATCTCCAGTCACAGCTTTTATTCATCATCAGCTTTGTCCTTAGTCCCAACTTCTTTTTTTTCACTGCATAACGGTGGTAAAATGCTGTACAGTGCAGTCAGACTCCAGGTAGTTTACAGTCGGAGTGTTCCGCAGCAAGAGACTGTCTGCTCATCTCGAAATATCTCATCACAACTTGAAACCAGACGCCATTTTTATCAGGTAAACATAGATGATGCCCATCATGTAGCATCGAAACAAAAGCAGAGAGGGGAAAAAAAACAGAAGTGGGTCCATGAAGGAAAAAAAGCTTATGCTAAACTTTTCCACCTGGACTCTGCAGCGGAAGAACGTCGCTGCTCTACCAAAGACTCTTGTCTTGTAAATTAAGGCAAGCAGTCAAACCGTGGGGACCAAATAGGCTTTTGCTGGCCCTGGTTAAATGCATTATGCTGTAAGAAGATTTGCCTGAGAATACAGTTTAGAGGGTTTTTGTTTTGTTTTTATTATGGAGAGTAATTCTCTTCTCGTCAACTGTTGGGCTGATTTGCTATGCTCTGTCAACAAGAGGCTCGGCTGATTGAATCTCCGACTGCTCAGGGAGCGGTAAAAAGGCTACACCAGCCTGATTTAACGATGCTGAATGAAAATGTATAACCATCACTTTGGAATGAAACATTTCTGTTCTTTGCCCCCTCGCCCCCTGTCCCCCATGCATGAAGTAAAGGGCAAAATAATCCAGTGATTGTTTTTTTTTTTGGGGGGGGGGGTGGGGGTTCTCTAATAACTAAGCTTCTGCCTCCAACAGGAGCCATTAACTGCAGAAAAACAGAAAAAAAAAAAACAAAAAAAAAACTATGCAGCTATGGTGAAAGCATTGCCCTTGGTTACGATAACTCCATGGTAACAGGTGACAGACCTTTTCATATGCAATTCTCCGTTAATGGAGCTATATGATCCAAAAACACTGAGAGCAAGGATTTTAACTCAATAACATCGCCGACAGACATTTCGGAGTTGTGAGGGAATAGCGTACGCCAGACCATTCAACTTCTGGCTCGTCAGTCATCCAATCATTTCTGAGCCTCTTGAAATTGAACAAACGAAGATTGTTTTAACTCCGACTTCAAATCTCACTGCGTCAATAAAATTATAATTGCTTTGATTTAAAATAACAAATTAACAGAGAATGGCTTTTCTATATAGCCTTTTAAAGAATTGTTAATGAGCCAGATAGAATTTGCATTTGAAACTAAATACCTTCCAGGCGTTTGCTTTAAATCATTGATGTAAAATCAATGTGCGAGAGGAAAGTGTGCCAAGCTGAGAGTAGTGCGGAAGGAGTGGTTTGAACCGAGAACAAACGAGGCTGACTCCAACTTCACATTGCCGGGTTTTCTGCGGGGACGCTGGTGAACGGGACCATTTCTAAAGAGGGATAAAAACAAAAAACGGTCAAACTCGCATTTCCTCCACAATGTTGTCCAAACTCTCCTGCTGTTAACATGTATTTCTAATTACATATTAATTTAACTTAGCAGCTCTTTTTGCAGAGCTGCCAAGTAGCGAATTTGGGAGGATGGTGCAACATAGCATGATATCAAAGTAACGCCTTTTTAAAATTAAATGGCAATTATGTTGAATAAATATACTGATATGACGTTAACGCTGATATAAGTCAGAAAGCAACGCTATAAGCTATACATTTTGAGCAGACAGCACTCAGTGATTGCGTTAGCATGTTTGTTCATTGAATAGTGGGAATTGTGCTCCACTGTCAGTTATTTATCCTTCCTTTTATCTTAACATGGATCCGGATCTGAGCAGCTGACCTCACAGCTCACAAGGGGGGATGTACGCAGCTCGACTTGGAGGCACCTCAGCTTTCTGCAGCAATGCTTATTAATGGGTCGTGTTCATTACTCCTCTTGTTCACGTTAGCTCAGGTGTAAATGCTGTATTGATTTACTTTCCATGGATTCCTGTAAACAAGCCAGCCACCTCAGCATGATAAACATGGGAGCTAGTGGGTAAGAGCAAACGGTTGGGTTGATCCACCTGTTAGTTACCTCATGATGTTGGGGGTGGGTTTTTTGTTTGTTTTCCATGCTTGTTTTTCTGTACTTTTTCCAAATTCATATGTGATTGTTGTTTTTGAGCTGTGGAGTTTCCAGTTTGTTAAATAACAGACTGTCATTACTAATAGTCTGAATATTCTGCATTGTATTTAGTGCATATTAACACAGTTATTAAAAACAGAACACTGAAAATAATTAAAATTAATACTGTGTTATATTCACCCTACATATAATATTTGCATTGACATGGCCTTCATTTCACACTCATAAAAGGACATACACATCTAAGTGCGAAAAGTTAGCATGTAACTGTTGACACACAGGGACAACACATGCATCCCAGTTAGAAAAGTACACATGATTCCATCTGACCCTTGGGACAGTGTATTACCGTGATCCAAAGGCAACAGTGCAGCTTAGTTAAGAAAAAAAAAAAAAAAAAAAAAACGGATGAGAGAATAAATCCACCAACTGCACTCTGTGAAAAATGCTTCTGGATTCCTTTTGAAAATTGCAACAGTGGCTGGGAGTAAAGCTCATGACCCCTCAACACAACAAGCACTGCAGTAAAAAGAAATATGTAGTTAAAAAAGACTTTTTCCTCTTAGGTTTTTATCTTCCTCTTGGTTAATTGAACCTATTAGAAATGGATATTTCTCCTCTGGTGTGCAGATTGATTGTGCTGGCCTGGAAGACCCGGGTGTGGGAAGAGTTCGGTGAGGCCGTGGAGAACGATTTCCAGACAGCTTCGAAAAGGTTCTGGACCACCATCCGGCATCTGAAGAGGGGAAGCAGTGCACTTTCAACACTGTGCACAGTGGGGATGGTGTGCTGCTGACCTCGACTCGGAACATTGTGGATCACTGGAAGGAATACTTCAAAGACCTCCTCAATCCCACCAACGCGCCTTCCGGTGAGGAAGCAGGACCTGGGGACTTGGGGATGGGCTCTCGTATCTCCGGGGCTGAAGTTGCCGAGGTGGTCAAAAAACTCCTCGGTTGGCAGGGCCCCGGGGGTGGATGAGATCCGCCCGGAGTTCCTTAGGGCTCTGGATGTTGTAGGGCTGTTGTGGTTGACACGACTCTGCAACATCGCGTGGACATTGGGGGCAGTGCCCCTGGATTGGCAGACCGGGGTGGTGGTCCCTCTTTTTAAGAAGGGGGACCGGAGGGTGTGTTCCAACTATAGGGGGATCACACTCCTCAGCCTCCCTGGTAAGGTCTATTCGGGGGTACTGGAGAGGAGGGTCCGCTGGATAGTCGAACCTCGGATTCAGCAGGAGCAATGCGGTTTTCGTCCTGGCCGTGGAACGGTGGACCAATTCTATACCCTCAGCAGGGTTCTTGAGGCTGCATGGGAGTTTGCCCAAACAGTCTACATGTGTTTTGTGGATGCGGAGAAGGCATTCGACCGTGTCCCTCGGGGAGTCCTGTGGGGGGTTCTCCGGGAGTATGGGGTGTCGGGCCCCCTGATACGGGCTGTCCGCTCCCTGTATGCCGGTAGTAAGTCGAACTCGTGTCTGGTGAGGGTTGGACTCCGCCAGGGCTGCCCTTTGTCACCGATTCTGTTTATAATTTTTATGGACAGAATTTCTAGGCGCAGCCGTGGTGTTGGTCCGGTTTGGTGACCTCAGGATAGGGTCTCTGCTCTTTGCAGATGATGTGTCCTGTTGGCCTCATCAGTCCGTGACCTCCAGCTCTCACTGGATCGGTTTGCTACCAAGTGTGAAGCGGCCGGGATGAGAATCAGCACCTCCAAATCTGAGGCCATGGTTCTCTGCCAAAAAAAGGTGGAGTGCCTCCTCCGGGTCGGGGAGCAGATCCTGCCCCAAGTGGAGGAGTTTAAGTACCCCTTTAAGTGAGGGAAGAATGGAGCAGGAGATTGACAGGCAGATCAGTGTGGAGTCTGCAGTAATGCAGACTCTGCACCGGTCTGTTGTGGTGGAGAGCTGAGCCGAAAGGCAAAGCTCTTAATTTACCAGTCGATCTTCGTCCCTACCCGCACCTATGGTCTCAAGCTTTGGGTAGTGTCCGAAAGAACGAGATTTGCGGGTGAAAGCGGCCGAAATGAGTTTCCTCCGTAGGGTGGCTGGGCTCTCCGTTAGAGACAGGGTGAGAAGCTCTGTCATCTGGGAGGAGCTCGGAGTAGAGCCGCTGCTCCTCCGCGTTGAGAGGAGCCAGATGAGGTGGCTCGGGCACCTAGTAAGGATGCCTCCCGGACGCCTCCCTGGTGAGGTGTTCAGGGCACGTCCCTCTGGCAGGAGGCCCCCGGGAAGACCCAGGACACGCTGGAGAGACTATGTCTCTCGGCTGGCCTGGGAACACCTCGGGATCCCACCGGAAGAGCTGGATGAAGTATCTAGGGAGAGGGAAGTCTGGGCTTCCCTGCTTAGGTTGCTGCCCCAGCGACTCGACCCCCGGATAAGCGGAAGAAAATGGTTGGATGGATGGATGGATGGATGGATGGATGGATGGATGGATGGATAGCCTGACTGACATCCAGGAGCAACTTCCAGCTTCTAATGAAGCTCCTGCCTGAATGAGCTCAACATGTTTGAAAGCTAGCAGGGACCCGCTATTGCAGCTGGAGATCTCATTGACTTTTCTTTCAAAAGCAGCTGCGTTTTGCTTCAAGAGCTGCCCCTCAGGATATGTTCCAGTCATCGTCTGGATTCTGCTCGTGCTCTCTTGCACATCATAATCTCTACTTTCTCAGGTGTTCTTTGGCATGCGTCTCCTTGTCTTCCTATGTTTTTAACGACAGCCATGTTTGTGGCACTGCTCTGTATCCGTATCTCAACTGGTTTTCTCCTCCTTCCTCAGGCCAGTTCCTCTGGGTGAACGGTTCATCTTTCGGCAGCCCCTGGGTACTGAGCCCTTGGCTGCAGGGGGAGCAGGGTCCCTGCAGCCTGGACATGGCTGTGTTCCTGCACCCCAAGCAAAGCGGTCAATACACTGTTTGGCTCGTAGAGAGAGACAAACCTCCGCTCGCCCTCTTCTCTACCGACACGCTGCCACGCATCACAGGGTAAGCACCAGTTTTTGTACGGAATATCTCACAAAAAATAGAAAAAAAGTTTACGTCAGGCGAATCAGCTGGCACCCAGGTCCACGTGTTGCTTTGGTTGCTCCACTTTTCATGTAGTTGCAGTCATGTCCTATTAGCCTTTGTTAGCCTAGCTTTTCATGGAAGGAGCAGCTCTTTGGTCATATTTCATGCTGCCTTGGGTGTGTAATCCCATCATGATGTTGGAATCTGATCAGTGTCACGCTTTATGCGATTTCCCTTCTTTCCTTACTGCCCTTTGAGCGCGAGAGTGGATGTCAGCTGATGCTAGCATGTGTGTGCACATGTGTGCGCGCATGTGTGTGTGTGTGTGTCCTTCTGTTTACTATATATTGAGTACCAAAATATTCTCATTCTGCTATCAATTGGAAGTGGGGACCTCAAAACATCAAAAGACTGTTGGAGGGTTAAGACATGTTTTTTTTTTTTTTTTTTTTAAGGTTGACGTAAAAATTGGGTTTAGGTTAGGGTTAGAGCAAGAGTTAGAGTCAGGGGTGCATTGGGAGGGTTAGGGACTGGGGAATGCATTATTTCTGCGAAAGTCCTCACAAAGAGAGCCACACAAGGGTGTGTGTGTGTATGTATGTGTGTTTGGCCACTCTGATTGGAAGTCAGAAGCTGCCTTTCACCCGTGCACTCCCAAAACTTCTCCAGTTCCGATGGGACAGAATTTCACAAGGAAGGTGGGGAGCAGAAACTAGCAAAATTAAAAGCGTCAGTTCGCTAATTGCCAACCTGAACCAGCGCCTTAGACTTTTAATCTGAGCGATGTGACACGCTTGCCTGGTTCTGCAGAGAAAGTGTTATATATGTATGAGGTGATCCGAAAACAGAAAACAAAACACTATTACACACAATTATCATCAACTAAACATGAAGAGAGATTCAGGTTTACCCAGTATGAATTCTTGGTTGTGTGGTTGAACTGAAAATAAAGTCTAGGTTGAAGCAGAATCAGTAGTGTTGTCTGCCTAAGAGAAAAACAGCCAAATCACAAAATTATTGAGGCTAAGACGAGAAAAAAAAGGTTAAATGGTTAGATGCTCGAAATAGCGATGTTTTGAGTCTATAGAGTCTATAATGCTGTTTTGCACCAGTTTTCAGTTTATTTTTGTCCATAAGCTGAAATAAACTGCATGTAAATGGCACAAATGCATGGCCTACTTTAAAGAGTCATATGGTATTACCTCTCCACATCTCTCACATCCGTTCCAAGGTGCATGTGCAGGTTAATGCACTTGCGTTCTTATGCAGTCATTCATCTGAGCCCGTGGCCTCGATTCCGACATTTTCCTCGCTGACAGGACTGTAGGTGTCACCAGCAGCCGCTGTGACAGAACGCGGTAATGTCTTCTGTCAATGTGTGGGACGCCAGCTTCAAACGAATACATGTAAATTATGTAAAGTGTTTTATTATACAAATGCAGGCCAGAAATAGTCAGTTCTTTGTGTAAAACAGAATGGCAGCAACACAATATGTGATGTTCAACCTAAATAAAACTCGATTTGTGTGAGCCTTTACTCTGTGCTTCACCAAAGCTGATCTCCAGCTCTTGGACCATCATCACCATGACGTCTCGATGAGATTCTAGTTGCTCTATTTGTGTGAATGCTGCCAGAAAGACAGCAGCAAAACAAATAAATAAATAAATAAATAAATTAAAAAAAGACACAAAAGTTGACTCGATGCTCAGGTTTTCCAGCTTCATCTTCGCGGGTCTGTTGACGGATAATTCAGAAGTCATTTATTGAATCATTCTGTAGAAAGCTGCTTTAAAAAAAAAGAAATTACCATAAATGCGGGAAGAAAATGTGATTTCTTCGGTATTTTGCTGAGCAGGACATCGCCATGGACATGTGGACATCTCCACAGGACATGTGGAGAGGTTTTTGCCGTCTTTACCTTCTTCTTGTGACTTCAAAGGATTTTACGTGCTGTTCCTATAACACCTGTTGCCATATACAGTCGTACTTCTACCTCTTCCTCTGCTGGAGCCGCCTTTGCTGTTTCACATGTAAATCAGGTTCTTTCTATGGCTTCTTTATATGACTGTTCTCAACTGTCTGTTCCGCAGCAGATTTAAAAGAGAAAAGGCAATTTTCTCAAAGGTTTCCTTCCTTTTTTTTCTTTTATATTGTATGTGTGATTATGTTTTTCAGACTTACAGGAAGGACAAGAAACTTAAAAACGCGGCTTAGGTGTTTTTTTTAAACTTCATTTTGAACTTGGACCCCTATTTTTCCTAGGAACCGGGTTAGCTGTTAGGCTGTATTGTAATTTCCCCAACAGGATTTTAATTGTTGCATTGGGTTTGCAGTCCCATAAAGGCCCTTGAATTCATTTTTGAAAATCCATGTAATCCATCTAAACCAAAAAAGCTGCCAGAGAGAGCCATTTAAATCAGTCGGTCAAACAAGCTCTGAAATTTATTGAGTTAGGAGGGAGAACAGAGATGAATGTTCGAATAATAATAAAATACAGTTAACTCATTTCAGAGCTTTCTACTTTTACAGAGGAGCAGAGTTAGGTGAAAGGTCATACAGCCAAAATTGTTCTGATTCAGACTGGATTAAAAGCACTGGGATTCTTCCAACCCAGGCAGCTGAGCTCCTCATTCACAAAAGCCTCTTTTTTTTTTTTTTTTTTTTTTTTTTTTTTACATCCTGGCAAATACTGTTGAGACAGAAAAATGCCTCTCCTTCCATTCTCCTCCCACTTCACTGTGGACTTATACGAGGAACCGGAAAGTCACCTGGAAAATGTTTAAAACAATAATAAATAATAATTGCTAAATAATTTTTAGCAGACACGGCCGATGACCAGCTCAGTCTTGCCATGTTTTTGCTGAGCTCCATGGTGCTTAAGTCCTAATCGAGCTAATGGCGCTCAAAGCTACGTGGCAGAATTAGATGTGTCAGCTCAAATGTGGTTCAATTTAAAAAAGTTTAAACCAAATTTAGTTTAAAGTTAGTTACCAACCTCGCTTTCAAAGGAGCAAAATAACCGCAAGACGCTTCATTTTTAAAGTCATTTGCATATAAGAAGTAAGAGAAACAATAACAGCAGCTGATATAACAGGGTTAGGGTTAGGGTGTCGGGGTGGCAGGGTGGAACTTTCAGACGTGTCTGGAATGCAGCTAACTGCTATGGAAGAGCGGGCGCCACACTCGCACATTGGGCCATACATACATTAATCTAGCACTGAGACGAGAGCTCTTCCCCCGACTCCCCAATTCCCTCCACCACTCCGCTGACATTATTCCCATGACTATAACAGTCACATCGGAATATATTGAGCTGCAAACAAGATTGATTTATCTATTTGCTATATTTTACGCCATTTTGAATTTATAAATCCATCCTATGCCATCAGTGCAATGCAGACTTGATGGGCTTAAAAACTTGCTTTTTTAAATGAGCTTGATTTACTCCCCTGCTTACTCCTGCCATTTTTTTTTGTTTTTTTCTGTCCCAAGTGAAGAATAAAGTAGTTTATCTGTGTGTTTATGAGAGTGATGCGCTCTGCAGAGATTTCTACATTCGTGAAACTTTCAAGCGTCGACACTGGGTGAAGCATGGACGCATCTGCGGACGCTAACCTTGAAGCCAGAGAAATCCTTCAAGCTGCAGCCCGCACAAATAGGTTTTATATATATATATATATATATATATATTTATTTTTTTTTTATTTGCTCAGAAAGGATAGACGCGCACATTGTTGTTGTTGGGTGGAATTGTCCACAAGTCATGGCCACTTGAAGTCAGAAGAAAAGAATGAAAGGTGCTTTGTTGCCGTGTGCTACCTGTAGATTGCAGACACGACAGCGCCTGCGCAGCCCGTAAACCCCAGGAGAGAGCACCAATCGCTGCAAACAGATTACAGAATTACAGATCTCAATACTTCACTTTTACGTCTAATAATAAATACTAAAACTAAGCTAAAATACTAAAATTAAAATGTGCTAATATTGTAGCTGTAATACTTTGCCCCTTTGAGAGCATTTCGCTTTTTGGTCGGGCGACAAGAGAAAAGCCGATGTCAGCAGTGGCAGCGGTGAAGTTCACAGCTGATCGTGTGCAGCTGCCCATCGCTCTGTCCTGCACAGCGACTCAGAGCATTTCATGCTCCATCCTGCCAACAGCTCTGTCACTTCGCCTCATCGGAGTTGGCAAAGGCGCCGCGAGGCACAGTGGGTCGTGTCATTACAAGCAGGGTTCTGGGTTACAGTCCATCCCTTCATTTGGGCTCATCTGGGTCTTTTGCTGCGGATTTTCTGCAACGGCACTGATGAGCAGGGTGTATTTTTTTGCTTTCTCAGCTCTCGGTGGCCCCAGGGATCGAATACTGAGGATGGATGGATGAATGGATGGATGGATGGATGGATGGATGGATGGATGGAAGGCATACCTTTACTATTAGTCTAAAATCGGTAAAGTCACATTAAATGTCAGTATATGGCACAGTTGCGATATCTAGAGGTGTCGCCCATTATAGTGTGGCATACCCTGTCACTATACACAGTTTAAGGTGTTTTTTTCTAAATAACAAGCACATCGGCTGAGTTTGAGCAAATAACATATTGTCGTAAATGTAGCGCAGATGGTGGATTTTTTTTCAATTTCGCTGTGATGAGTTTGAAACTTTGTTTAAGGCGCCTATACAGAATCTGAGATCTGTATCGGAGACTGAGAAAAGCAAACAATCTACAACTTTTATGCCTTATAATATTCAGTTTAAAATAATCCGTGTTGTGAAAAATCCTAGCGTCAACAAAATACAACAATAATATTTGTCGCCCATCAAAATAAACCTTTTTATGGAAGGAAACATTTAATGCTCATTTGTTATTTAAAATAAGTGCTATCTGCTAGTAGCCACACCCACCTTTTTCTTCCGAAGCTCCAGCATTCATTGAAAAGCCTGTTTTTTGTCAGAAATATTCCATTTTGCCTAGCTTCGAGGCAACTTTTGGTACCCTGTCAAAGTAAACTGGCACAACTGATGCTACAGTTACATGAAAAGACTCGCAGACATGAAAGGAAGGATCCACGCTAGCGAAAATACCAAAAAATGCAAGGGCAAAACGCGAACAGCTGAATTTGTTACCGACTCCGGCTTACGAGAAATGTTATAGTTTAAAGGGCAGCAAAGATTTTAGATATTTGTGAAATAATTTTCTTTTTTTTTTTTTCAGCACAAATCTGTTTTATGAGCTTCAAAGCTGCAAATAATTTTAGAATAAGCCTCACGGTAAAAAAAAAAAAAAAAAGTGGCCTCTGAACTGTAGCATTTGTGCTGCTGTGACAAAAGCAAATGGATTTCTTCCAGCTTGTATTGGTTCAGAGGAAATTGGACCAAAAAGCCTTCTATTATGGACCAAAAAAAAAAAAAAAATCTAATTATTCAGCTTGGAATTATAAAAATAGCAAGTTCAACTGAAGTAAAGGGGATTTTAAGCGTTGCATCACGCAGTGTTTTATAAATTGTGTTGGAACACAAGGTTAATGAATTCATTAAGTCTTCACTATAAAAGCAGAGCTGTTAGCATATGCTGAGAAAAGCAGCTGGAGATCGCATTCCTCATCAGGCCAGCTGCTGCAGAATCAGGCCGGTGAAAGATGAAGCAGCCGGTGTAAAACAGGCCACACTCGATTAACATCAATGGGTTGGGTCAACATGTGTCTGAGGATCCGTTGTTTGTTTTTTTCCTGCACTTAAAGAAGTGAAGTGAACGCATCGCGCTGTACTCATGTTCAAGGATTGCATTGAGCAGCCGCTATGGATGTGTGGGAGTCCATATGTTGTGCGGTGGGTTCGGGTTTTTTTTGGCTCTTCATGCGGAACTTTGTCACCATCTCTGATGTCGATCAATTCTGGCCTGAAAATAAATTACTGTCATCTCTGCTGCCAGCCAGCCGGGGGATGGGCACCAGCGCCACATGCTAAATATGCCAAATCTTTCCCTTAAAAATGTCAGAATTTAGCAACAGATCTAAAAGGATTAATATGAGAGACAGCTTTGCACCATGTCTGAGCTCTGAGGTGTGTATGCTGGCATGGTAGTCAGGCCAGGTTCTTGACTCCAATCAGGTCAAGCTTCAGTCCCAGTTACCATCTGGCAGAACCGCCTCCTCCCATTGCAGGAAATGTGGTCAGTGAAAAAAGAAAATCAACATTACAACCTTCGTGTCCCAGGAAACCACCAGTAATTGTTTAGATCATTTTCAAGAATTTTTTTTTTTTTGTTTTATAGTCATACCTTTGATTTGAAATTCCTCATCTAAAGTATCTGATTTTTATTAAAATCTGCTTTTTGCATAAATCTGGTGTTACGTCTGACCTACCAGAAGTTGATCTGAATTAGGGACATTTTCAGTGATAATTGATGTTCCCAGCAAACCATAAATGAAGGAAGCACAGATGGCCAACACGGCCTCTTGGACTTGAGGGTTATGTCACTGCATGTAGTTGAGCTGCACTCTCGCTGGACCTCTCTGAACGCTCACTGCTCTCTGGCTGCTTCTATTATGCGGACATCCATCAGGATTCCTTTATACACCAAAATACCAGCAGGAGTTAACGATCAAATTTGGTCACGAGGCGTAAACTTCAGCAGGAAGCCATCGTGCACGGTCGGCGAGCGCGCGTTTCGTCTGCCAGCGTGTCATCTGCGGCGTATCAACCTGCAAAGTCAGCCAGCGCTTGTTCTGTCATCCTGCTGAACCTCTGCTGCTCCGTGCTGGAGCTGCTGCAGCACTTGTTCAGCACTTACGCAGATGATGAGAGAAACAGTTGCGACCTCATGAAACTGCATCGGGGGGTCATGACCTACTTATGGTGATTGTGTGGAGGCTGAGCAGCAGCAGAAAACCTGCGCCTTAGCTGGACAGCTACAAAAAGTACCAGTCGGGAAATATAATTATCTCGATTTGTAATAAGCTCTTTTTAAATATCACATACAGATTTGATTTTTTGAGTTTAAATATCATTTGTAGCACCATAGGACTGCTCCATCAAGTTTCTACGGTAGTCTGAAACAGGCAAACAGAGGAATGTAGACTAGAGCTGCAACTATTTTCATAGCTGATTACCCTATCAATTACTAAAACAATTCATTGACTAATGACAATATAAAGCCTAGGGGAGTCTAGGTTAGCAACTCCCAGTTTGAAGGAACGTTTGGTTCTGCGCCGCGGTCTGAAAACCACGGATGGTGTTTAGCATTATGTGGAATTAGCCCCAGCATCCCTGCAACCCTGTTGAGTATTTTGGTTTAGGCTTCGTCTCCTGTCTCATTATCTGACTTTCCCTCAAACGATTGTCTATTTCTTGTGCATTTAAACAAAGCTTTTGTAATGTTTCCTGGCATTTTCAATCCCTTTCTTGTTTTTCCTGAGTTTAGTCCAGGGAACTTGGTTTTGATCGCTTCATTTGGACTTATTCCTGGATACGACCTTCAGACATGTTATTATAAAACTTTAATCCCTTCTTGTTTCACATCTTGGATCTGCATGAGAGGCTTTCCTGGCTTGGTTGCTGACAGCCATCCAGTTGTCAAAAAAATGAAATCTTTTTGAAAAGATTGAACGGTTGATGAGCGTTTAACTTTTATTTCCCATTTTCTTCACTTTCGGACTCTGTCAGATTTTTAACTGGAAGTTTAATCCAACCACTGATTTGTATTGTATTATATTGCTTAGTTTCCCTCTGCGGTCATCGGTCTTATTTTACTAACCAACCTTCATTTAGTATTTACGTGAGCTCAATCGCATATTAAATATGAAAAGTGAGTTGTGTATGCGCTAATGCTGACAATTGCGCCCGCTCAGAATTAAATGAAAAAAAAAAAAAAAGCCAGTGACACTTATGACAAGCTCTGGAAGATGAAAGATTAATCATTAATTGTTTCGTTATTGCAAAGTAGGCCTCATGAGGTTGCCAGAGCACACACCCGCCCACCTTCAAATTTAATTTCCTGTCTTTTTTTATTATTATTATTCTTATTACCAAGTAAAGGACCTGATTCCAACTCCAAACCTCATGTGGGTAAGTCCAGCAG
Organism: Pao palembangensis; assembly: GCA_015343265.1. Lineage (NCBI taxonomy): Eukaryota > Metazoa > Chordata > Actinopteri > Tetraodontiformes > Tetraodontidae > Pao > Pao palembangensis. The sequence continues at coordinate 16,857,539 of CM027083.1, read as the reverse complement.
TTTAAGATCCACGACTATTCTACGACGTTCCTCCCAGCGCTACGGAACAAAACATGTTTCAGTCAAGGCTGCACCATCTTCCTCCCCCCTCCCAACGCTCGCATGAAAGGCCGCTAATGCAAACATAGCGGAAGAGATGATCATAATGGCGTGAACTCGAGGAGGGCGTGCGGCTTTAAATATTTCACCAGGGCCTGAAATTCTGAGGGAACTTGTGATTATGAAACATGGCATCAGAGCCGTTGGTGTTGGCGGAATCAAAGCAAATTTCAAACCAGTCCTCCCCCACAGGGGCTTTAGTTGCTTTAATGAGCAATCTCTCTGAAGCACAAATAACCAGTAGCCAGTTGAACGTACTGCTCGCGTTTCGTACGCAATCGTTGCACCGTGTTACACGAACAACAGCTAACGTGCCCATGAGGTCACGATGGGAATCGGGCACAGCTGATAATGTTGGATCAGGATGTCCACGGATCAGGACAGAGCAAGACGCTCCTGCTGCCCCAGCTGTACCAGCCTTGTACGGTCCTTGAATACAAAAAAAAAAACATTTGCAGAATTCAACTTGTGACATATGGGTGTAAGATATGGCCCCTCTGCGTGCGAGAGGCCAGCAGGGGGACAACGTTGTCACCCGCGGCGGCTCAGCGCTACTCACACAGGTACTGGTCTTTCCTTCAAGTGCAGGTGTTTAATTGGCTACCGACCGAGTATTCAGGCTCAGTTTTGTTCACTTTGCTGAAAAAAAAAAAAAACACCAGAGGGTTAGGGTTAGGGCTTGCTTGATCGCATAATTTCAGAAGCTTAAAAAGGCTCCATATTACATCTGTCTTTATTATCCAGGAATAAAACAACGCCGTTGCAGTGACACCTGATAAATGATTCCCCTGACTGTGGTTAATGAAGCTATGTTTAATTAAATCTGGAAAACCATATACTCCGACTGGTGCCACAAAATATGCTATTCCTTTTTAACTTCCAGCACAAATGCAGCGTTGTCAGTTCCTGTGTCAACATACCCTCCGGCTATTATGTTGTTTATTATACAGCGTCCTGGAGAGACCTGGAACGGGGAATTAGAGTGGATAGTCTTGTAGTTCTTGGCTTTACTTAGGTATTGGCAGGCTGTTTTGTTTACTTCCCAAGCTCTCACATGGCTCATATAAAGCAGACGTGACTTTTTTTCTCGATTGAGCCGAGTTGTTTATGCAAAAGAAGCAGGTATGTGACACAAATACCTGGGAATAAAAATTTACCGTGTCAGGCAAAAGAACACTCGCATAATTATTAGCATTTTGATGCATAGCTACTGTTTATTATTATTATTATTATTATTATTATTATTATTAATAATAATAATAATATCAGAAACCAAATGATTTTTGTAGAGCGTGATGACATTAGTACATTAATTAGTGTGATTTTTTTTTTTCACCTTGGTTTTAATATTCAAGCAGTTTAGATTCTCGATGTCTAATTTCAGCGCACATTTCTAAACATGTCTACAACATTGAGTCCATTGCTGGACTGGAGACCCTTGTAAAAAAAAAAAAAAAAAAAAAAAAAAAGCAACTCAAAGGTTAAGCTTGTTGAATTCTTGCCATCTGTATTCTCACCTCTAGGGGGCACTAATTCTTACACGCGAGACTTGATAACGATGTAATTTGCAACCTACAGAAAATAATCAGTGTTCACAAACATCAATTTAATCAACTTATGACGTAGGTAAAATCCCACATCTGTTGATGATGATGGCAGGGTCTTCTTCCCCTCCGCACTGCCTTGCAGCTCTCTCGGGAGCCGAACGCCGAGGAGTGCTTCTTGCTGACAAATGGTTGAGAAGTTCTTGTACCAGCTCCTCCAGGCACTTTTTGTAGAGACTGTGAACACTCCTCCTCCAGCACACCTTGAAGCCATGTACATGCTGTGAGAAATGGATCCTCCTCCACCAGTCCAGTTGGTGGAATCTGTAATATTCCGGCCGACCGTGTGTCTTCCAAAAGACAGACATTGTGTCTATCTCTAAGCGGTAAGTTGGGTCTTTTTCTTTTTCAGTGAATCACTTGGAATTCATATTTGAAAGACCTTTACTTTGTTCAGTAATTAGTTTTTTGGCAGTCTTTCTGGTTGGCACAGACAGCGCTGGAGGCATCCAGACCATGTTTGTTTTGTTTTTAATTTCCTCCAAGCCTGTGAGGAAATTATCCATGAATATACATATTATAGACCATCATCAATATTTCTATCATGCTGTGTTTTTATTTCTAATTTACATCTGTCTTACTCAAATAGTAAAAACGCCTTTATATTTGCCTGAAGAGGCATCTCAACCACCCCTTTATTAGGTAGAATAACAATTCATAACCAGCCACTAAAGTATCAGTGGCAAACTGGAGGTGAGTATCTGTGTGTGTGTGTGTGTGTGTGTGTGTGTGTGTATGTGTGTGTGTGTGTGTGTGTGTGTGTGTGTGTGTGTGTGTGTGTGTGTTCTTGTGTTTGCTACATACTGAGTACATAAATACTTGCAAGGACATTTTTGCTGGTCCTCACAACTTCAAAGGCCTGTTTGCAGGTTAAGACTTTTAAGGGGGTTAGTCGTGATGGTTCGGGTTAGGGTAAGGGGATGGCTAATACATTATGCCTTTAAAAGTCCTCACAAAGATAGAAGCACATGGGTGTCCGTGCCGCGCATGCGTGTGTAATCATGCATGGTTAATTTTGTTCCATGTCCAGCTGTATATGCAGTTTTCTTTTCTTTTCTTTTCTTTTAATGGGGGACCTCGTCTCATCCTCGTGTGTGAGGATGTATTGTCTTCTCAGGACTTGAAAACCTGGTCAAAGCTGGTTAGTGATGTGTATGAACAAAAAGAGCAATGTGTCTCAAACAAAATTCTGGGCAGTCGTGTATCCTGAATACCAGCAGCGCTGTGTTTCCGAGAGGCTCCCTTTTTTTTCTATCTGATCTTTTTGGAACAACTGTAACACTTATTTTTATGAGTGTAGCCATTGTTGACCTGCTGTGGGATGAAGTTTCAACCTACTTTGTAGTAGCTTTCTATTACTATGTCCAAGGGGAAGGAAAATGAAAAATATCAGATGGCATTCATAAATCATTTAGAGGCATTTTTAAAAGATAATTTGCCTAAAACGCAAACTGTGTCCTTGCATAATAATAACTTTAACATCTGTTGACACCGGCCCCATCCCATGGGTGAGATTCAGCTATTGATCATGAAACCAATTAAACCAGTAAAAACCCTCAGGATCGTGGTACAATGTAAAGTTGCTTTATGCTCTTTACTCGGTCGCCGTTATGAGACAACCCACAGATGTTTGAAAATCCAAATGACAACTTTTTCTGGTAGTTATTTTGTGCAAGTTGAATTTTCTCCCACAATAATTCCCTCTTTCACGCTCAGCGGGTTTGTGACTGCATATTAGGGCGGCTGGGTTCTTTTTGTACCGATTCGCACGCATTTGAAATTGGACATTTTTAGAGACGCTCATCCCTGTTCTCTGTAGTGTTCCAGAGATAATTCTGGTAATTGTGTCTCTTTTGGCTGGCCTCCCGAATAGCCAGTGCTGATCCATTTGTAGCTCTTATATCGCCTGAAAAGACATATTTGACAGCCTGAAACAGTATTACTGCTGCCCCTGATCTATCTATCTATCTAGCATGTGTTGCCGTGACTACCAACAAGTCCATCATAACTGTGGACAGTATGTTATCCGTGAGGCTACTATATATTTTAGTTGTTAAGGCTGAATGCATTTTGGAGCTAAAAGAGTAATATATAGAAGCTTAAAAATAACATTTTACTTCATTAGATTTTTGTTATTTACGTAAATGAAGGGACTTACAAGGGAGAACTGGAGGATCACTCTGGATATCAACCTTAGGAGTTAATGTGAGAGAAAAATACTCACATTGAGGAAGAACTAAGGATATGCCATGTAGAGAGGATTCTGCTTAGGGTTTTCTGGCATTAGCTTAAAATGCTTATTTAAGACTTCTGTTGCAAAAAAGAAAATTCCATGGAATATGCTGCTTTTATGACACCCTGGGCAAAAGTACTTGTTTAATGTTTGAATCCTGTGGTGATGGCTTCCTCCTTCTCCATCCTGTGAGTATGCAACCATGGCAGAACAGATGTTGATGTATGAGGTCCTAGCGATGCATTTGCGTGCATTTTCAGAAGCAGTATCAGCCACAGAAATCCACCTCCAGTTTCCCTTATTAAAGTGCAAAGAAGCAGAAGAGAGGGGATGTGGGAGGTTGTGTTCTCTGAAACATGGCGTGTGCTGAAGTCCAAACATTGGTTGTCTTTCTCCCTCTTGTCCGTGTGATTTGTGCGTGGCTGTGCTCTGATTTTTAAACAAGCTGTTGCAATAAGAAGATCCTGAAAGTTATGACCAAAAGAACTGTGTCAACCTCTACCAAGGTCACATTAAAGTAACGTGCAAATAAAAAGTTTCTTTTTTCATTCTTTTTTTTTTTTCTATTATTATTTTAATAAAAGCCAACTTTTAAGAGAATGACAATAACATGTATCATTATCACAATATTTACCGTATTTTATATAAGTCACACTTTTTTTTCATAGTTTGGTTGGGGTGCGAATTGTACTGAGGTGCATCTTATAATGTGAAATTGTTAAAATATATACGTTAATTTCACATGTACATTATTTTCACACTGACAAATGCACAAGGGTACTCTATGCTTTATTACTGGTAACTTATAAAGACATGTGAGAAAGACTGAACAAAAATGCCCCCAAACAGAAAATCATGCAAATAGTTAAATATGCAGCCAAAACGGTAATGGAGCAGCAGAAAGGGAGCTAGAAACTTGTGAGGGACTGGCAAAAAGGGGAGGTTACTCTTATTGTAATGAAGAAACCAAAAAAAGCTAAATGCCAGCTAAAAGCTACATGGCTTCAGCTACAGCAGAATTCAATGTATTTTAGTGATTTGAAGTGAGATCAAGAGTTACAGTTCGAAAAATACGGTCATTATTTATGTATAATTACATGCTTGACATTTTTACGGTCAAAAAGAACACAAGGATATGTTTTCAGTTTTAATATAACTGTAAAATATTTATGCCAAAGAAACCCAGTGGCACCAGCAGTTCAAGAGATTATTACCATGAAAAAGCAGACTGAAATTTTCCATTTAATCGTGAGCTCGCCTCTTCTTTTGGCCAGTCGCGCTGGTGTTTTACCTTTGGATATTGAACACATTTAGAAAAGCTGGTCTGCAAACACATTGTGCCTGAGGCTCCCAGGACCACCTCGAGAAGTGCTTTGTGGACCCTGGTTGGTGGTGGTGCTGGTTGAGGCTAACCCCATGGTGGTGGCCGTTCCACAACAACTGTCTGTGAGGTCTCTGAATGTCTGAAAGAGGTGGTGATAGACTTCCGCTGGACATCCACACCCCACACACCGGTGAACATCCAGGGTTCGGACACTGAGATAGCGGACTCTTTCAAATACCCCCCAACAGCCATCAGACGGTATAATGCAGCATCCTAGCCATCACACAGTCAATCAATGTCTGTCTATGTGCAATAAACCCACCCATGGGAACGTTATTCATGTACAGCACCGCACTGTAAATATATAGGGTTAGCCATATATTTATTTGTATTCTATATATATATATATATATATATATATATATATATATATATATTTTGTCTTGTACATATTTTATTTCTTTTTATTTTCTTCGTCTCATTTTCTGCTCTGTATGCTGCTGCTGGGACACTGAAATTTCCCCATTGCGAGATAATAAAGATCTATTCTATTCTATTCTATTCTAAAACCTTTTCTCATCGCAGGTGTGGTCATCTAGTAGTGCAGCTATCCTTGTGCAGGAGAATCAAACCAGAACCTTCCTCTCTGCCTTCATTCCTGGACCTCAAGATATTGTTCACTGTATATTTTTGTTATCCGGAGATTCTTTTTCAGCTGGCAAATTTGCCAGATTTCTGATTTATCACCTCGGAGGCCATCTGAAATGGTCAAGTCTTTTTTTTTTTTTTTCAGGGCAGCGCTGCCCGGCCTTCATTTCAAGAGCTAGCCATAGGAGGTCCAAAATAACCAGATACCTGTACCCCTAACAGCTGCAGTGAATGTACCTTTCTCCTTTGGTGTTCCTTTTTATTCTACACAGAGAAACCCCCTGCTGTGATTCCCACCACCTTTTATTCCGCTCTGCTCTGTTTATTCCACGTTTCCTCCCTCTCTGTTTGTCGCCGCTTTGTTCACTGACACACCGTTTCAGTCAAGCAGATGCACCTGTCCTATTTAGCATCTGGATGCCTCCCATGGCAGATGTCTTTGTAACTCATCAAATGCTCTTTTGAAACTCCCGCAGTATTTCGGCGGTAAGGCGAGCATCTGAAGGCGAAGTCATATCCCGCAGCAGCCTCAACCCAAAGGTCAATCTGCCACGAGCGCTTTTGCTTTTTAAACATCTGTACAAGTAGAACGAGTTCATCCTGCAACGTCTGTGAATTGCGAGACGGCGGGGGGGGGGAGGGCGCACAGGACATGCTTGCCGGCCGGACTGTGACTCGCACAGACAGTAGGAGATTCCCCGGGTGGTAGCGGTTTTGCGCGGGTTTTGGTGGTTTTACGTGAACATCTGGTTCTGTAGATGGCAGACAGTGATGGCAGCTCAGCCCCAGTGATATCCGCTGCTGCCCTTTGACCTCTACAGAGTCTCTCAAAAAACGTCTGGTATGTGAGACATGAACTGGTATGTGAACTGGTATCCAATATGACACACAAACACACACACTATGTGCTATAATCATGTTTTACAGCTGACACAAGCAGAAAATCAACTATGAAACTGACACAGTCAATTTGACCCAGTTAAACACGGTTGTATTTAACTTAAAACACTTTTAGCAAATGTGCCTCTCAGTGATTACATTACTGCAATGAAGTACACAGAGAAATAAACATGGTAAATCAAAACACAACAAGATCAATGCTGCAGAGTATTGAAAATATGATTTATTTCTCATCATATAAAATGAGTTAATCCATGGTTCATGACATGATCAAGTAGTGTTGATGAGTTTCATTGGTCAGATTTGGTCCTCCTAGGGGACGCTCTCCTCTTGCTTCAGGTTGTGAATTTCTCTTGGAGATTAATAAAGTATCTATCTATCTATCTATCTATCTATCTATCTATCTATCTATCTATCTATCTATCTATCAGGTCTTCCTATTCCTCTTCCCCGACCTCTGCGTCTACCTCCTACTTGTCCTCCGTGGAGTAGAGTCCCTTTCTCACTCTCACTCGTTTTACTCTGACTTCTTCCATTTTGGTTGAAAGCAAGTGAACTCACCTGCTGTATTTTTAACGTGTTCTAACCTGATTGTTGTGTGTACAATAAAGCAGTCAGGTGTTTGCTTACCTGACATGTGTGTTTAACCAACTGGCTAATGGGTGTGGTGATTTGTCAGTCAGTGCTTTGGAATTGCAAGAAAGTGACGTCGTGATCGACATCTGTGTCTAAGTGTGTTTAGTGTTTTGCAAATCACTGTGTGTATTGTTCTGCAAAAAGTGTGAGGCTGACTTTGTGTTATAGTAGTGAATATCTGCTCCAATGTTTTGTTCCTTGGGTGTACGGTTTTGAAAATTGTGTAACATTTTTGATTTTAGTGTTTATGCAATCAAAAAAAAAAAATACTGTAAGCAGGGCTGCACATAGCCAGTCCAATCCAATCCTCAAGAGCCTGATTCAAGTCGGGTTTTCTAGACAGAGCTGTCAAACTGAGGGTACCACTCTCCTTGGTGAAAGGGGTTTTTTTGCCTGGTAGGATACAAAACCTGGCTTGAATCAGCCCCTCGAGAAGTGGATTGGACTGGATATGTGCACTCCTGTTTATAAGGCTCTTATGCAAGAACTTCACAGCCAATCAGTTCTGGTAAACATTACTTTATTGAAATAATACAGGCACAAAAAAACATTTCCAAACATCTTTAAATCATGACAGTTGTACACCAGTGCTGCATAGCTGTGAACCCCACTTTCTGCTAATCTGTGCTTTTCCTGGTGACTGAGGAGAGGATTAAAAACTGCCCACAAGCCTCATTTGAAGCTAGCAGTCCTCCCCATTCTTGCACGTGTGAGTTATATAATCCCACCCACTCGATTGCCTTCAAAACATCCACCACTTGAGCTGAATGGACTGGAGGTAAGATAAGGCCACCAGTGGGGAAAATGGAGTGAACAGTCACCGGATATATGTACATTTGCATACATGCTGAGAAGTGAGGTCTGATTGCAGGATCACAGGAGATGGAGACGTCTGAGGAAAAAGTGAAAAAGACTTCAGGAGTTCAGGAGCATGTTTTGTGGACCTAATCCAAGCTGCTGAGTTCCCTTTTCATGCAATATGTAAATCTGTCATTCAGAAGTTAACGCTAACAAGGCTCCATTATGCAGATTTACCAAAATCAGACTCTGATATACTGAAATGAAAGCACCCCCCCACCCCCCTTTTTTTTTTTTCTGGGACTAACTGTTTTGGCTTGTTTATCCCTGTTGAGCTGCGTGTTTGTTTGGATCAAGAAAAGAGATGCTCCAAAAGGAAAATTGTCAAAAGTGTGGTTTATTCATCCAAAAGAATAATACCTGACAGAGTTCTGGGTCCAAGACCAGTCACTGATGAAATCAGATCAGGTCCTGTCACCTCACACGGTCAGTGAGGAAGGCACATTGGCTGATAGTACTTTCATTCTTTATACTGTGTGGTGGTTATGCAGCAAGTCATATCTCTTGTTATGGTACACTCCATTCAGCACTGTTGCGTCCACTTTTGACTCCTTTCTGTTCTCATATTTTGACTACTGCATATATCATCTTGCCAAGTACTTTTCATTCTGTAATTTCTTTATAAGCACAGTTATAAAACATACAAAAATATGACATTTCTTAACAGACTAACCCAACTATCAGTCCATGGCCAAATAATGGATTACTTCCATTTTAGCTTTCAGAGGAAGATGAATGATATGAAAGTAATCAATTCACATAGCATAATTACGTTTATCAGCTTTCCTCCATTCTTAAATTTGCATCGTGCTGTTTTATTACTTAAACTCTCTTTAGCGCCTCCAAAAGTTTGTATCAGAAACTGAAAGGTTTTTTTTTTTTGCTCCTCTGGAGAAAAAGCAGGATTGTGAGAGAGAAAAGGGAGCAGCCATCCTGACAGACTTCCTTGTGACGAAAAAAAAAAAAAACTCCAGCCTTTAACTGGCACATTCAATTTTGAAATGCATTTATATCCTTTCCCCTGTGCAATTCTCTTCAAACTGCATCGGGTCCCCTTTTTATAAGTGGTTTCATAACTTAATATTTGGGTAAGAGTGAATTTAATTTAAGTAAATGTTGTGAGGGGTGTGCATAACACATGTTAATACTTGCATTCTTAAACAGTACATAATTCAAATTCCAAAAGAATTAACTGTACAAAAACACCAAGTACACAAATAGGATTGGCTGAAAAAAAAAAAAAAAAATTATGCCACAGTTAAAGATGGCAGATTTTCAACAAGCAGAAAATGTTTACACATTGAACAATGCATATGAAAACAGTCCTAACGTGTCAGAATTTGCATTATGCAGAAGTGACTGAAGCTTGGAACGCATAGAAAATATGAAGCTCTTCAGCTGCAGGGGGTTCAATTATCAAGGTAAAAGAATGTTTTTATAGATGTTTTTTTTTTTTTGCTGTTTCTGATTTAAAAAGTGCCGTTCAACAGCGCAAAAAGAGGCGAGGTGTTTTTTTTTTTTTAATAAAGACGAATGGACAGACACATGAAGTGGAGGTCACATTGTGACCCAGCAGCTTTGGATAGAAGAATAAAATTGCGCTGTAGATATGAGTGCAAAGCAACTGACCCATGTCTGTGATTCTCCAGTCACAGAGCGGGTCATTTGTTTGCAGCACAGCAGAAGAACAGGGTGAGCGGAGGTCAGGCACAAATTCTAACTGTTAAATTCACACCATTTACTTCCGGGAACAGGCGCCCAACTCTGTTTTTTAATAACACAGCTTCACATCTCATTTGATTTGTTTCATCCTGTGCTTTGAAATGCAGTTGTTGGCACAGGTTCTGGGGTCGGGTTTTGGCATGATTCGCCAGTGCCCGCGTGGGTTTTCACCCGGGACTCAGGTCCATTGTCAACGGTCCAAAAACACACACTTTAGTTTGAAGGCCTTTAAATTGCCCTTCTGTGCCAGAGTGGGAGGGGAACAGACTGGTAACCAGGATGTAGCGCCACCTCTGGGATGTCTGCAGGAACACATAGGAAGAAGAAGTCGTTAAAATGGATGGACTCATTAAAATAGTAGGATCAGCAGTAATGGATGCGAAACATAAGCAGAGACAAAATGCAGCTTCTCAACAGCTCCCCAACTGTTATTATTATTATTATTTTTATTTTTTTTACCTCTTTATCCCATTAAGAGTTACATCAGTTGGGCATTGAACATCCTTTCGCACATTAGACCCTGTTACTTCATTCCAGGCTCATTTTCTCCCACGGTTGTGTGAAAATCTGCTTCTGTAGCTGTATGGGATGAATGTGGTTACTTTATTGTTTCATTTGGCTTGAACAATAACAGCGCGGCATCGGCAGTGATGCAGACGCCGTACCCGCCAGTTGCGGTGAGACGGAGCTGTGACGTGCTCATTTCAGAGGTCATGCTATGTTTGGATCCGCGCCTGCCTCCCTCGCTTCCATTGCTGCCCCCAAAAGACATTGTCTTTCGGCAGCGAATCCTCAAGGCATCACGGATTTGTACATCTGTATATCTGACCTATTGTATTCTGGGATTCGGGAAGAAGGTTAAGACCTTGACCGCCGGCTATAAGTGAATCCCAGAGAGCCACCATTGGTGGGCAGGCAGACTACTGGCAGACTACTGGCAGCACAGAGTCTAAATCCTAAATTAAGTTTCATTTTCACCCATTTCACGTACATTGTTTTTTTTCTCCATCAATCCACTCTGTCAGCTACTCAAAGCCAACTAAATTTCCATAATAGTAACAAACATCATGAAGCTGCTTCTTTTGGATTGTAGATAACTGATTCATTCGTAGCACAGTCTTATTGATGCACTCCATCAGTGTGGAACTGCATTTTCATTTGCTGGTTGACGCGCTTGGCATGCGCAGCTCAACATTGTTCCGCATCCGTTATTAGCTGGGGAACGTTATTTCCAGTGCGCTACCAGAGGAGCCGAAATAATAAAAATGCTCCGTCAGGGCGCTTTTGGAGTGAGCGTGGATAACCGGTCAATTTGGCCGTGATTGAAATCAGCTGAGACAGCTTTGTCATTTTATAATCCTTCTTGCAAAATAGCACCACCTTATGTTGTTATTTGGTAATTTCATGTTTGTATAAAAGAGAGCATGTGCCAAAACACGCTTTTATTCCTCTTCGCGCCCACTAAAGCCCACACCAGTGAGTGTCTCCACTATCTCTGTTAGCTTTGAGTACTGAGAGTGCAGTAATTCTTCCACTCTGATTACAGCTGTTTGTTTTAGATTGTCATCCTCGCCGATCAATAAACCATAGCAGCAGAATGTTCTGCTCCGACTTTTTTTTTTTTTTTTTGTATTACGTCAATAACGATTCGTGAAGGGGGTCATTATGGACCGTGGCCGCGCTTGCTAATGCTCATCCGCCCGCACGGAGTGTAATTTAAAAAACAGCATATTTGAAAATACTTTTGCAGACTTTTGCGTTTTCGGTCAGGGGTGGTGGTGACTGATTGTACCACTGATGCGACTTGGAGGAGGATGATGTGCCTGTACAGCAGCAGCAGACTTCTGCTGACAGAAACGACAGTAATGAGATGCTAGGAGATAGGGCTTTGGGAGAAGGTGAAGAGAAATACGGAGCGAGCGAACGTCCCCATTCAGGAGGCTGAGGAGAGAGGCAGATGGTGATGAAGCAGGATTGATTACTCAGGCATGACAGGCTCCAAGAGAGACGTTCTGAAATATCGATGCCTGATTTAAGGAGATTACCAAGGATTCTGCACTGAGAGGATACAAATGAATGAGGATGATAATAAGAAATTGTTTATTTTTACGGGTTGACTCCAGAATGAGACAGCGGGAGTCCAAGATCCAACTATAATGAGTCGAGTTTGTCTGAGTACCTGAATCTAACCAAACAGGCCCTATAGCCAGATCTGGCCTGTATGGCTTTGATATACAAGAAGTTTCAATTTACCTTTTAAGCGAGAATGCAGCTTAGTCAAGAGAGACCGAACATAACAGGCACGGCGCAGCGTCCATGTCAGGGCCGTCCATTGATCCCCCGCACATTTCCAACACTTGTTCTCCGTAAAGCCAGAACAGCTTACTACACTTTGAGCCTTCTATTCCTGCAGCTCTTAGCAGTGAAGAATTTATGAGTTTCTTCACCAATAAAATCACTAACATTAGAGAAAAGATTGATCAAGGTCACTCCATGACAACTGATGAGCTGCCCTTGTTAGTAACCCCGTCTAGTCCTGATCCACCTCTGGACAGCTTCCTGCCCATAGACCTCCCTGAGCTGACCTCCAGCATTAATGGATCTAAACCAACCACATGTCTCCTGGACCCCATTCCAACTAAGCTTTTCAAGGATGTCTTTCCTCTGATCAGTATTAGATCAGGTCAGTTTATCTTTGACAACAGGTTATATTCTTCAGGTGTTTAAAACTGCTGTTATCAGACCTTTACTTAAAAAACCTTCACTTGACCCAGGCGTCTTAGCAAATTATAGGTCGATATCCAACCTCCCATTCATCTCTAAGATACTTGAGAGGCTGGTTGTGAGTCAGCTAACTGATCACCTAAAGAGAAATAGTCTATTTGAAGTGTTTCAGTCTGGTTTCAGAGCTCATCATAGCACAGAAACAGCACTGGTTAAAGTCACTAATGACCTCCTCATGGCATCAGACTGTGGACTTATCTCCATACTCGTTTTACTGGACCTCAGTGCTGCCTCTGATACTGTAGATCACAGCATTTTATTACAAAGACTACAGCATGAGATTAGGATCACAGGGACAGCTCTAGACTGGTTTAAATCTTATCTATCAGATTGATTTAATTTTGTTGATGTTAATGATGTTTTCTCTGGGTGTACAAAGGTTCATCATGGTGTTCAACAGGGTTCAGTGGTTGGGCCAATTCTGTTCACTCTTTACATGCTCCCCCTAGGAAATATTATTCAGAGACACAGCATAAATTTTCATTGCTATGCCGATGATACGCAGCTGTATTTATCCATGAAACCTGATGAAACAAAGCCGTTAGCCAGACTCTAGGCATGTCTCAAAGACATAAAAGACTGGATGACCTCCAATTTCTTACTTTTAAACTGAGGTCATTGTTCTTGGACCTAAACATCTGAGGACTAGATTATCAGATAGCATTTTCTCTTTGGATGGCATTACTTTGTCCTCCAGTACGGCTGCAAGGGAGTTATCTTTGACCAGGACATGTCATTTCTCCCTCATATTAAACAGGTTTCTAGGACCGCCTTCTTTCACTTCCGTAATATTGCCAAGATCAGGAGCATCCTGTCACAGAGTGATGCTGAAAAACTCGTCCATGCTTTTGTTACCTCTAGACTGGACTATTGCAACTCATTACTGTCAGGATGTCCAAATTATTTCATTAATAATCTGCAGCTGATCCAGGGAGCATATCTCTCCAGTTTTAGCTTCTCTTCACTGGTTTCCAGTGAAATCTAGAATAGATTCAAGATTCTCCTTTGAACATATAAAGCTCTCAATGGACTATCGCCATCATACTTCCAGGATCTCATAGTTCCGTATATTCCTAAAAGAACACTCAGATCACAGAGTGCAGGTTTACTTGTAGTTCCTGGAATTCATCTAAGTAGACTGGGAGGACGAGCTTTTAGGTATCGGGCAGCTTTACTGTGGAACCAGTTACCAACCTGGGTCCGAGAGGCAGAGACCACGTCTGCCTTTAAGATCAAACTTAAAACCTTTCTGTTCAGTAAAGTGTACAGTTAGCCTCAAACAAAGTGTGTAGGGCTGATAGATCTAGTTACAGTCAGTTCTCACAGCTACAGGTAGAATAGGGCCATCAAACTTTTACTCTTCAATTTTTAGCACAGCTATGCTGCTATAGGCCTACGCTGCTGGGGACACAAACATGATCCACTGACGAGTTCCCCACTTCCTCAACACCAACTAACCTCCTCTCCTCCTTTTCTTTTCTTCTCACCGGGATTATCAGTGTCCAGTCTTCCTTGCCATTCTGTGTCTCTCTCCCCCTCTTCTCTCTCTCTCTGTATCTTTCTGCAGGTCTTCCATCTCCAGACCTTCATGCTGCACAGATCTCGGCCTCTGACAAACCCAGTGTCCACTGTCAGCACCTGCCTATGCTATTTTTATGCTTTTATGCTTTTTTTTATTAAAACCTGCCTATACCATTCCTCTTTTTATAACAACCTGCTATGCGGTATTATGTATATATGTGTTATATATATTATGTCTGATATGTTTGTATTTCTATGATTGTTTTTTGTTTGTATTTCAGTGATTCTATGATTGTATCGGTTTCTCCCTCTCTTTCTCTCTCTTTATTCTGTCCTGTCTCCATCTTCTATTCCAGAATAGCAAATAACCTAAATTTGTGAGGACCCTTTCAACATGATCACATACATTTTTTTTTTTTTTTTTTTTTTTAGAAGTTCATGCCTTGAAGTCTTTCAGATTTCTTGTGCAGGCACAAGATTCTTTCATTTTTGCCTTTTAATCTGTACAAAAATTTTTAAACTCTTGAACTTTCACAGTTTGAACTGTATCAAGCAGCTACTTCACATTCACCATCCACTTTCCTCCTTTTTTTTTCTGGTCGGCCATCTACCAAAATGATTCCTTTTTACAGGAGCACTTTAGATTTCTCCGTGGAGGCTTTTGTCATTTCAGAAGCCTCCTGGTGACAAATTCATCACGCTGGTCAGTTTTTGCTTCACGGGTCATCGGTTTTGGACAGCCCCGGCTTGTTGGCAGTCCCTTTAAGAAAGAACTCTTCTCATGTGAAGTGAAATTGCACATTAATTGCGATCCATCTAATTCTATTTTATCGCTATTATTACAGGGAAACATAATCAAGTGTGCTCCCTGATGGAGCGGCATTAGAAGTGTACAGTAATATTGTAATTGTGGTGGGGAGGGGGGTTGGCGGATGTTGGCGGATGTTTTTGATGCATAATTCCACCGAGGACGCCAAGAATCACATAAAAGGAAAATTCATTAATTTTCGGTAAGTTGTGATCATTCTAAATGCACAAGCAAGTGTTCATTCTGTCCAATCAGTTTAATTAGTCACTCTAATTAAGGATTTAATTACCCATATGATTGTGCGTGCCCTGTGATGGACTGACGTTCACTTGGCAAGTGTTGCCGCCTCCAACTAATGTCTTCTGTGGGGAACTTTAACTGACTTAAAGAAGCAACAATTTAAAAAAAAAAATGGCTGAAACTGGGTGGGTGGCATGTCAGTACTGCTGCACAGTCTCTAGTGATAAATCAAGCTATAAGGACAAACCCAGACATCCCGGCTGCACGGCCCTTTTAATGATGTGACAGCTTTATAATTATATTAAATGTCATTTATTTAGGTTGAATTGTGTCTTTATCTATGGCAGGTTCACTGTGCAGAAGGAAAAAAGAGAAAAATTTACCTCATTACAGCATTTAATTCAAAACTTTACGCAATTTACACCGAGTGAAGTCTTATACTAACCTCAATTGACTACAGCTCCGATCTATAATCATTTTCATCACTCCAATCTTCGACTGTCCGCCTGTTTGTTTATTATTTTCGGCCCACGGGCTGCTGAACCACCTAATGTGAGTTTTGAATAGAGCTAACCACTGCCTGTTTAACTTCTGTTTGTAATTAATTAAACTCTTAACGGGAAAGGAAAAATGAAGAACAGGCATTTGTGAAATGCACCTTATTCAGCCATGTAGGTTGCAACATGTCCTGCAGCTCTTGTGAGCGATGCATCTAGAAAAGAAAGCAAAAAGTGGCGGTAAGAATTCTCCATGCACAGCATAATTCTGTTCAAAAAGTAACCATATTTGACTATATCCCAGGTTTCCTAAAACGGCAGCTTGCTCTTAACACCTATACATTATTTTGTAATGTCAGTCCTCAATCCTCTTTTAGGTGCATTTCTGATGCTTAGAGGTCGGATAAATATCTGTTTCCATCTTCACCAACTGGTAACGCTCATGTGTCGGTGTTCAGGGAGCTGCCATTAGTAAATTGAGAGCGGTTAGCATAGCAACATGCCATCCATCTTTGTTCTCATCTTTCTGGTGATCTGTGTTCTGAATTCAAAAGCTTAATGCTGACACATGAACTTCCTTCTGGACTTCACCTCTGCTGGGTGAGACAGGTGGCATTTACAGGAAGTTGCGGCGAAAACACTTGCTTTTTTGGCGAAATCCTTCCAAGTCGAGTACCAAAAAGACACTGTCATCCATCACACACTTTCAAAGCAGACATCATCATCTGAAAATTAAATAAGTGTCGCCCAGTGCTACGGCGGGTCCTAGCACGGGTCCGCGGCATGTAAGGAGGTATGTCGATATCCATTAGACCTGAAGAGAAGCAGAAAAAATACTGTAACTGGCATTTTATCACTGCATATCAAGTGTATGAGTCAGCACTGGTTTTCAGAGATCATTTCTGCCCCGAGCCTCGTTTCAGTGTGGGGGAAGTGACAGGCCAAATGGTTCCTACAGGAGAGCAGAACAAATAACTGCAGCAATGTCGCTGAGCTGACTAAAACACTGAACTCGACAAAGCCAGCTACATCCACGCTGCCTTTTCTTTTATACATTTTGACTGTAATGTTATTGGGTTGTTTTTTTTTTTCCTGTCTCAGGGAGGCAGGTTATCCATTTTCTTTCCCTGCACAAGCCATGAAATGTTAATTATTATGATGAATTTTTGCCCCCTCTGTTGCTACGCTCCACCTTGATGATGAAAGACAGCTTTACGGTCGACCATCACTCTTGAGAACAACGGGATCAAGGGTCATCTGTAACCGTTCTCTCAGCAAGACCCCACCGTGCCATGCGGGATGAGCGATGCTCTCTCTCCAGCCCGTGCTTATTGGCTGAAATATCTGCTGGTTGTGCCACTTTTGACATGTAATCTACCGCGGCGGCGAGGGAGTCCTGATTAATCTTCTCAGGAAGCAACTGTGTTTTATGGCTGCCGCATTCTTACCGCTAAACTCTGCTTGAGTGTTTGAGCAGCACGCGAGCTGAATGCAAAGTAAGGGCAAAGTACATTTTAAAAGGAAGAAACTTTAAGCAGAACCAGCCTATTTACAGGGGATCCTCCATTATGTCATATTTTCGAATTGCAGACTTTTCATCCAGGTTGTTACTTATTACAAGTTGGCTTGAGGGTTTAAGAAAGAGGCGATGTCTTGAAGAGGCGATGTCCTGAATCTACTTCTTTTCCTTTCGGCTTTTCCCTTCAGGGGTCGCCACACCGAATCAGTTGCCTCCATCTAAGCCTGTCTTCTGCATCCTCTTCTCTCACACCAACTACCTTCATGTCCTCTTTCACTACATCCATAAACCCTCCTCTTTGATCTTCTTCTAGGCCTCCTGCCTGGCAGTTCAAAACTCAGCATCCTTCTACCAATATATTCACTCTCTCTCCTCTGGACATGTCTGAACCATCTCAGTCTGGCCTCTCTGACTTTATCTCCAAAACCTCTAACATGTGCTGTCCCTCTCATGTCCTCATTCCTGATCCTGTCCATCCTGGTCACTCCCAAAGAGAACTCAGCATCCTCATCTCTGCTACCTCCAGCTCTGCCTCCTGTCTTTTCCTCAGTGGCACTGTCTCTAGACCAAACAATCATTGGTCTCGCCACAGTTTTGTACACCTTTCCTTTCATTTTAGCTGAAACTCTTCTATCACACATCACACCTGACACTTTTCTCTACCCGTTCCAGCCTGCCTGCACACGCTTCTTCACCTCCTTTCCACACTTTCCATTACCCTGGACTGTTGTACTTAAAATCCTCCACGTCCTTTATCTCTTCTCCCTGTAGCCTCACTCTTGCACTTGGGTCCCTCTCATTCACACACACGTACTCCGTCTTGCTGCAGCTAACCTTCATTCCTCCCCTTTCCAGGGCAAACCTCCACCCCTCAAGCTTTTCCTCCACTTGTTCCCTGCTCTCACTACATATCATAATGTCATCTGCAAACATCATAGTCCATGGAGATTCCTGTCTAACCTCGTCTGTCAGCCTGTCCATCACCATAGCGAGCAAGAAGGGGCTCAGAGCTGATTCCTGATGCAGTCCCACCTCCACTCGGAACTCCTCTGTCACACCTACAGCACACCTCACCACTGTCTTACAGTCCTTGTACATGTCCTGCACCGCTCTAACATACTTCTATGCCACTCCAGACTTCCTCATACAGTACCACAGTTCCTCTCTGGGCACCCTGTCATAAGCTTTCTCCAGATCTACAAAGACACAATGCAGCTCCCTTAACCCTTCCCTGTACTTCTCTATCAACATCCTCAAAGCAAATACTGCATCTGTAGTACTCTTTTTTGGCATGAAGCCATACTGCTGCTCACAAATGCTCACATGTGCCCATAGTCTAGCTTTGACTTTATTCTTCTTTATTCTTCTTTATTCTTGGCTTTATTCCTCTGTAGTTGCCACAACTCCGCACATCTCCCTTGTTCTTAAAAATGGGCACCAGCACACTTCTCCTCCATCCCTCAGGCTTCTTCTCACTAGCTAAGACCCTGTTAAACAACCCAGTCAGAAACTCTACTGCCACCTCTCCTAGACACTTCCATACCTCCACAGGTATATCATCAGGACCGAATGCCTTTTCACTCTTCATCCTCTTCAGTGATCTCTTCACTTCTTCCTTACTAATCTTTGCTACTTCCTGGTCCCCAACAGTCACTTCTTCTACTCTTCATTCTCTCTCATTTTCCTTATTTATCAACTCTTCAAAATACTCTTTCCATCTTCCCATCACACTACTGGCACCTGTCAATACACTTCCATCCCTATCCTTAATCACCCTAACCTGCTGCATGTCCTTCCCATCTCTGTCTCTCTTCGTTGGTGCCTGTTCTGGTTTTGCTGTTTAAGTGATTGTGAAATAGCAAATGTAGTTTATTATCCAGAGTTTTATTTAGAGTTTTTATATTTATTTTCCAGAGTGAGTTCACATGCCCGGAGCTGCACTTGTGTCTCTGTTGTCTACAGGGGCAAGGAAACAGCGCTCCGAGATGGGATAACAAGGTAGCAAATAGTCTTCTTTTTTTGCCACTTTTGGAGTCCCAAGCTAGCAATGTAGTGAATGAAAATTTTCATGGCATCTGAAATATCGTAAAGAAAAAGATGTCCCTCTGGTGCCTTTTCACCAAGGTATTAAACAAGGCTTTAATACTGTATATGGTAGGAACTGAGTTTGGTACTCGTGTAATACCACCACTTTTACAGCCAAAAAGCATGCAACCTGGGTAAATTATAGATGTGGAATCACAAAAAGGACAGCATGGGAGACCCCGAGACTATATTCATAAGATAAACGTGACCTCTTAATAGACAGTGTCTGAACCACTTAGATTGTTGTTTGTTTATAGAATGAAGCCATTTCAAATCCTCCCACGACTTTATTTATTTATTTATTTATAATTCCTGGATCTTGTCATAGTATCTTTCAAACTTTGGCCAGAAGAGAGTTGTTACATTTCCTATCATTAAAAATATGTCAGCCGCTCAGAATCCACAGGCACCGGCGAACCAACACCGCGAGGTAATTTGGGAGTTGTTGTCGGATTCTCTTTGGACAAGAAAATGCAGCAGGATAATTAGAGATGCCGCGGAGGCCTTTTTACGTTGAAACAGGTGCCCTGGCGGAACCCTGTTGTTATTTCATCCAACCACTAGTTAGATGAAGGGTTTTGATTTTTTTGGTTTAATGTTTTTTTTTTTTGTTAAATCATTTCAGCGTTGAAGTTCAACTTTTATTTTGCACAGTGCCGCGCACGTCACTCACTGTGGCCCAGTTTCTCTGAGTTTGAATGACAACGCTTTCACTCTGCTGGAACAGGAGCAAGCCGTCGCCGTCTGATTTGTGGGAACGAGGGAGATTGTTGGTTTCTTGATTACCATCTCGAGGTGCGATCCTAGCCACCACCACTGACCTGTACTTCTGTCAAAGCTCCGTATTTTATTTTATTCATCAAACAAATTCCCTGCTGTTGTCACAGCTGCTGCTCTGCTCCAGCTCTCGCCCTCCCCTCTCTGTCTCACCTGCCCTGCGCTCCTGATCAGTCACACCTGCACCGCATTTCTGCAGCACCGTCTGCTTGTCTGCAATCAGTGCAGCTATACAGTATAAGCTGCAGGCTCTGAGATACTCTGTCAGATCGTTGCTCATATACCTGTGTGTTTCAGATACAGAGGGTTCCTGTGTTCCTGACTTTTCTGATTGCCTGTGTTTGACCCTGCTGTATCCGCCCTCTTCTCATGTGTATCCTGGTAGACCTATCTGCCTTATGTACGAGATAGCCTGAACCTCTGTCTGCCTGTGTGGAATTAAAAGAAGGCGTTAATTCCATCATCGTGTCACTCTTGGGTCCTCACCACTAACCGTGACAGCTGTTAAAAAAAATAGAAATAGACTTTATTTTTTACATCTTCTTGTCTTTGACAGACATCAGAATAATGCCGCGGGGAAACTGGGCACGTGGTTTGGGGTGCAAGAGGCTTCAAACTAATGTGGTAATTATTGTTATTTTTGGCACAATAAAAAGGAAAAAAGAAACACAATCCCCACAGTTCTATTCATCCAATTTCATTACCTTCATTTTTAGTGTTTCCCAGAAATACTGATAAATCAGAGTAAATAAATAAATACAATCAACAAGCTTTCTGCCGACTATGTAAATAAAAATATGCCCCAATCACGTAAATACAATGTAATGCCTCATTCAATAGTGCGTCAGTGTGCACTGACTGCATTTGCAAATTAAAAGTTACACATTTCCTAGTCCAATATATGCAAACCAAGTAACTTGAACTTTCTCGTGAAGCTAAAGCTTTAACGGAAAAGAACGACTCAAAGAAAACCATTTATTTCAGTTGCTCTTTGATCTTTATTCTGTTTCCAATTCCTTCAACCACTAGTTGGTGCAAAATATAAGAAAATAGGGACTGAAAAAGTTTGGAATACTGATCCATACAGTCTTGAAGTGTTTACTAAAATCCACTCTTGTTGTTTATTTACTAAATGCATGAAAAGTAATTTATCTATGATTAAGATATTGTGGAAATGTATTTAATTTAAAGATCAGATAAATATTATTGGTTACTTTTGGAGATTGCATGTTCTTTCTTTGCCTGTTTGCATTCTTTTTCCTTATGCCAGATCCTCCGGCTTACTCCCACAATCCAAAGAGGTGCATTTGGTGGATAGGTGCATTGGTGAGCTTAGCCCTGCAATGAGCTGCTGTTTTATCCATGGTGTACCCGCCTCGCACCCCAAGACAGCTGGGATATGCAGGGCCACTCAGATTGACGGATGGAATTCTTGATTCTGCTTGCAGTCAACCAGGTTGATTTTAACTACACAACATTCCTATTAATATTTCATACCTCTTATTTCTTAAAAAAATAATACTCACGTTAATTTCTACTTTGTAAAATCCATAGGCAAACAAACATTCCCTTGTGATTTACATTTAGAAGATGTTTTTCCACAGCCCCAGACGAGGTTCTCTAGAAAAACTTAAAAATTTCCTTTTAAAGCGCTGTTAAGGGTTTGAAGTTGCCTTTTCTGAAGAGCAATGATCATTTGAGCCTGAGTATAAAATAAAGCATACTGTTACCTTGAGCTCTTAGCCTTCTACACATCCCCTTCTCTAAATTTTTGGTTATTTTCCATAAACTAGGGCATTGTCCAAATTCCAGTAGGTTAAGAATAATATCCAATATATCTTATTGTAGTTGGTTTGGCACAAGAATAACCGTCCTTCGAATTGATTTTATTCAGCCTACGTGTGAAACGATGCTGCGTTTTGTGCAAGAACCAAAGTGTTTTAATCAAACTTGATGTCACTTCATTTAGGCAATTTTCCGCAGCTCAATAAAGTACAAATTTGCAAAGTAATTGAATTCTGCCTATAATTATAAAGTGCACAGACCCATGTGAGACCCTCCCTTCTCCATGTAAAAGGCAAATCTTTCATGACTAAAACTGGCAATTTGCTCAGTTCTCCAAAGGGTTACCCATCAGGTAAAGTAGCAAGGCAGCAATATTCACATTAATAATACAGAAATGTCCCCGTAGTGCTGAAGGCACCTTTATAACTCCAACAATTATTGTTTCCTGTATTTGATCTTATACTTGGGCATCGTTTAAGGAGTTCACAGAGGAAATTATCACAAGGAAAGGGGTGGTGGGGGAAGGCTTTTGAATATCATAAATTATAAAAATACATTTATCATCCTTTCTTTACTATAGTAACCCCTGAATATTTAATATCGTATAAGTATTTAATATAGTGCGAGTGTGAGTACCCGGTTACCCTTATAGTTCGACAATGGTTTTGTGATTTTAATGTCCTCTGCATTTGTCCCTTGCTGCTGCTGTTGTTGCAGCTGGAGCTAATCACCTGACTGGCCTGACCAGGTGAACTGTTTATTCCCAAGCAGTAGCTTAAATAAATAGCTGGGTCATAATCTGCCCTCCACCTTTCGTTACCCCCCCCCCACACACACACACACACACACACACACACACCACCCCCATCTTCGTGCCTCGCAGGCTTCAGCAACACAACCATCAATCTCACAAACTGCTGTTGTCAAGTGTTAATTTAATTGTCTCGGGACGACGCGGTCATACAAGCCCATCGCAACCACATCAATTGGCTTTTCAAAATGAAAACCAGATGTTGCAGTACTCAGTTAGAGGTTTGAATTTGTCAAGCACGTGGGTGAAACACAAGAACCAAATCGGGGGAACAGATAAAGCAGGTGGTAGCTTATTATTAGTACTGTACTTTGCAGAATGGACAGGAAAAATCCCTTAAATCTACTGATGTTATGATTCCCTTCATGACAGTTTCCCCTGAGATCTTAAATCCTGGGCTGTCTTGATGCCAGAGATATCTCTCTTGTCTGAAATGTTCACTGTTAATGACAAAAAAAATATAATCTGAACAGGTACGACTTTTACATGTTTATGCTATTAAGACTTCTTGGTCACATCTTTGACATTAACGTTATTAGCAGCTGATGAAAGCCAACAACTGTGCTGTCCACTTGTGATTGTTTTAGTTATTTTGAACTGTCAAATCCCGGGTGCAACCCAGATTCTCTTCTGAACCATGAATTTAATTGCATCCAGTTGACCAGGCATTCCTGTACGGGACATGCAACACTTGCTAGATCTAATCTTGCACCACATTCAATTACCTTGACAGTGTGTGACCTTTCAAGTGTGCAAAAGAAGAGAGAATATTGCTCAGTTTCAGAGCCCAGCGCTTTTGTCCCGCCGTCACGGGATTCCGACAGTCGCTGAATTTAGGCTTCAGGAGTTTGTTAGGGACGAGGCTGCAGAGGATGGGGTTAGCTGGAGACAAATGATTCACTGAAGCCACCGCTGAGGACAACAGCTGAGAAGAAGAAGAATACAATCACAGAAGTATTTCTATCGGGAGCTACATCTATGGGCCTGTTTCCTTAGATTATTGCTGCTAATATTTTACCAATTTGTGATACACAAAAAAACAGCACCTTTCTTAAAAATTTTTAAATGCATTTTTCACTGTGACTAAATGAGTCTGTACATTATTTACATTTTCAGCGTAGTTCTTAATGTGAGAGCAAGTGTTTACCTATCGAGGCAGTCAAAATCCTCATGTGGATGGATGGATGGATGGATGGATGAATGGACGGACAGATGAATGGACGGACGGATGGATGGACGGATGGTTAATGAATCTGCATACTGTAATCATACTGTAACTGTACAGTTTTGAATGTGACATATGTCATTTTTATCGTGTTCAGTCACCTTGGCTCCTGTCCTAGGTGTGGACATCCTGGGTTTACTGGGATTGGTTAATCTGGCAGTCGGTAAGCGACTTCTGTCTGGTGGGACAATCGTCTCAAAGAACCCCGACTAGTTATCTGACACCTCCCATCCACCGATAACACGGGAGACGCACGCTTCTCATCTTATCTGAAATGATGAGTGAAGCTGGTTCCTTCCATTTCACAGGAGGCAAGCGCTGTCTGTCTAGGTGTCTTGGCAGGGTAATGATCGGGGATCTTTGTTCTGGTCTCAAACTAATGACAAGAGAGCGTTCCCTCAGATAAAACCCCATGTCATCTGGTAAGTGACCCAGACTGCCTCAACACGGCAATAGCATTAACCCACCCCCAACATTACAGAGATACATTTAAGGCATCTGAGTAATCTATAGGTGCACAAACACAACTTTGGCACTTGTTTGAAGGCACATGGCTAGCTCAGTGCTGAAACAGAATGCAAGATCTTTCATGCCTTTTTATTAGTGTTGTTTTGCAGGCTCCCACACACACACACGGGCCCACTGAACGCCCACCCATCCAGATGGGCATAGCGCCCTAGATTTGGAGGTTCTTGTGTAAATTCTTTTTATTTATTTATTTATTTTACTTTATGGTGGTGCATCGTGCCACAGATGGCTTGATAATGCTGACTTTCATAATCAGATTATCGTTCCCTTTATAAGGGTGAATTCTAATATCATGTCGGACACGTATTCTTATCACTTAATGAGATGCAGCATCATGTAAAACAGCAATCCCTGTGGAATTCAAATGGTGAGAGACCATTTTAAAGGGTAATGACTTGTTTTTATTCTTGTACATGAGCTTGTTGTCTCTTTTTTTTAACCCCCTGATTGTGAAAAGCCTCAGAGTAATCTCAGGTCAGATTACCCTGCGTTTGTCCGTGCGTGCACACATCCAGGAGATTTTTAATTTGATCTCTAGTCACACAAAGTGAGAGCAGATACAGAGAGAGATAGATTGCCTGCTCGTTTTTCATCCGTCATCTACAATGCTAGAGAAGAAGTACGACCTTGTTAAAGAGCATAAGACTTCCTTTTGTAATGTCTGTTTGGTAAACTGACCAGACACATTCTACATGATGTCTTTATCCAACAACAGTTACAGTTTTATGACTTATGATAAAATCACGACTCTTTCTGAGAATTAAAATTAGTTTTTGAGGATTTGGGTTGTTGCCGGTCGAGTTGAGTCTTTCTTCGACATCAGCGACGTCATTCGATAATTTCTTGCGTCACGCTGTGGATCTCCATTCGTGTGGCTCTTCCACAGGAGTCATTTTTAGATGCGCAATGGCACCATGTACAACCGGATTCTGCCACAAAAGTTTGGATCCTGTCTAAGTCAGGTAAATCAGATTAAAACTCTAAACATCCAACAGCCCTAAGAGGGAAATTATTAACTACTGGGTCAAGAATTGTGAAAAGAAATCAATTAAACGGCGAATAAGCAGGGCCGTGTCCTTGTTTTTCGGGCTTTGCCAACCAGACTGCTGGACTGCTTCGTGTTTTTCAATCTGGTTTTGTTTATTTGATTTGTTGCTTTCATCCTCCTGTAATTTGCTTTTCGACTGCTTCGATTTTTCAGCCAGAGATAGCAACGTCCAGGTTTGAGTCATGTATGAAATGACACAGTTGCATTGTATTTACAGGGTTGAGTCATTCAACCCTCATTATTGCAGTCAAATATAAGTTTGTTCCCCCTGTAGTTATAGTGTTCAAAATTATATCTTCTGTTGCTTGTTTGTTGCTTATTTAATATCTATGCAAGGGGAGTGACGGATATAAAGCTTTGAAAATGTATTCACTGAAGTGTATTAAGAACAAGACAATAGTCTTGCGTCTCGCGTCTCGGCTCTTCTTCAGCACCGGGGACCATGTAGGGCCATTCAATCGCACTTCTCGTGTAATACTTTTGCCCGTGGTGCTCAGTTTCCACAGTCAAAATCAATGTGGCAGATATTTTGCAATTCCCAGCCCATCTCTTTGCTCTTTAACCCTTTGCACCTTTCTGCATACCTCATGGCACACAGCATTATTTTCCATCAATTTCATCTTTCCACATCTAAAAGAAAAAAAACCTTCTACTTCCATTTAAAGTCAGTGGAATAGAAAGCTGTAGAAGAGCCGCTTCGGGGGCAAAATGGATTCAATTTCCATTTAAAGCAGTTCAATTTCTATATTCAGCTTTTCTTTAGTTTTACTGCTTACATTATAACTGGAGGTAACTCACAAGGAATGACTGTAAATGTTTTCCTCTTTAGGACCAAGGGTGTGACCTAATTGGCTCCATCGCTGCGGCGTTTCCCAGCGGATTTGTTAGACAACAGTGGATGACCCATAGACCCTTCTGGAGGTTAAGAAACAGAACATTGATTATCTGCTCTGCTGTTACAATGCAAACTAATTAGCATGACAGCTCGCTCGAGAACCTCGTAGGGACAGCTGTATATTTAAACTCTGAGCTGACTCAAATCTAGTGCGTTGCCTAAATGTTATGAAATACGGGCTTTTTTTTTCCAGATGCCATCAGAGATGTATTAAAATCTCCTCCCAGATCAGCAATCTGACAAGCTGCGACTTTAATGGGAACAGTTGGATCAGCATTCATAGGAGACAGTTTTATCCTCTTTCTTTTGAGTCATCACCAAACAAAACAAAAAAAAAAAAAAACTCGAGGTGAAAATAACCAAACAAAGTGACACAACTGTGGCGTTTGTACCTTCTCACAATCGTCTAGTTATTTTTAGATTTGTAGTTCAAATATTTGATCACTTTTTTGCTAGCCACAGACGGACAGATTAGCCTCGGCGTCTGACTGTGAACACTCACCATGTTTGATGTCTTTTTCACATCTATGCCATAGTCGTCCCGGTGGCTGCGTGTTAACTTCTGTCATGGATGATGTGAGCTGCTCTGAAACAAATCCAGAAACCATTATGTCCTCGGCATTGTCACTAAGCACACAAAGGAAGCACATCATCACTGACATCAAACCGCGACAAGGTCGGCGCGTCCTGCGGAGAACTTGCATGCTGAGAATGTCAACTTGCCCTTTTATTGATTTATTGATTTATTTTTACTGTAATAGTCACCTGATTTCATTTTCTTTCTGCAGACTTTTGAATTTCGAGGACAATAACAAACATGCATGCCATAGAAAACCCTACAATGAAGCTCTTCAGATGATGTCATCAGTATCATGTCGTATCTGCTCATTTTATTATGAAGAATACACTTTTAAATGCTTGTGGGTTGACAATGATAAAAGCTGTTTGTTAACAGTATTCAGTATCAGTTTGGGGAAAAAATTGGGGGGAAGAAAATTCCTAAAATTTATGTTGCAGTGTTGTTAAATTTTCTGTCTCCATTTACTTTGCTGGACTTGTTATGAAGTGGCTTTTTCCCCAGTGAGGGATTATAATGAACAGTATCTTATCTGTAGAGGAAAAGGGCTATGTAGTCAGAAGGGAGTAGAGGAAATAACTTTTTTTTTTCAGACGAAGCTCTTGTGTGCATTTTCTTGAATCCTAAACAGACCTGGATGTGAGTCTTCAAGCTCAGTAGTTCAAGCTATTTTATTTTTTAACCTGCTGAACATATTTCTTTCAATTGTTTATCTGCTTTACATCCCAGAAGGATGTCCTGAAATTGGGTATTAATTGAGTTTAAGTTGTAAAGCTATAGAACAAGAAAAGAGCTAATATTTGGGCAAAATATTAATGCTGACGAAGGTTATAATTAATATATATTAACAGAATATCATCATAACAACCCAGGAATGTGGCAGTCCTGCTACTCTCCAATAATAAATCAGGTTTGATGTGTTATTATCTACTGATGATAGTTGAATTCGTTGGGCTCAATTGTCTTAACCCCCCCACACCCTCCAAAATAAACACACTACAACACATACTCGCTAACATTATTCTAACTCTTGAATCTTTCCTGCTGGTGTGATAGGAAGAACATGTGTCTGCTTTCAGGAGAGAAGCAAAAGTTCACAAGTTCACGTAAACAGCAGGTAGTTAGTTAGTGCTCTTGTCTGCCCCGGCCGCTTCCCGACAACGTGTCCACCGGGGCCTCACAGCATTAGGGAAACACAGCACACTTCTTTGTGCATTGTTAGTCCTGATTGATGGCTCTCCCATCTAATGCAAAACAGAAACCACAAGAAAAAAAGAAAAAAAAAAAAAAAACGACCTAATGCCTTAATGTTGTTTGGGACGTGAGCCCCTTTCCATCCTCGGTGACACACACTCGCAAAACACAGGCCAAATGAAAATTAAAAGACCCACGTTAGCCCGAGCAGAGCACAAAAGCAGCGTAAATGAAAAGCATTATCCAATGAGGATTGTCAATTCGCAGCAAAGATGAGGCCCTTTTGTTTTTGTTTTTTTTTTTGTTTTGTTTTTTTGGGGGGTTTTTTTATGGTTAAAAGGGGAGGAAAACTTTCTTAAGATGGCCAAAGCTTTCTTTCATTTAAATTTTATTTTTATATATACACACCCCCCGTACCCTGCTTGGAATGCTCCAATAATTAGGTTCAAGGGTGCGGGTGATGCGCTGCCTAACACTGTTAATCAGTCCGCTGAGCACTGCTGCATACTCGCATAATAAGACATAAAAACATTACAGGGTAGTGTATAATTTTTACACACTGTACAGATGGAGACCGGGCTTAGGTTATATTAGACGTCAAACAGCCAAGGCCATTTTATGAAGACTGGATTCAGTTCACATGCACCTACTGAAGAGCCCTCAAGGAATGATATTCAATCAGAAGTTCATACATAACACATAGAATACATAACACTTCAATAAAGTCAGGATTTTTATTTAAAAAAAAACAACCAACTATGCATGTAAGACTAAATTATTAAACTTATTACTCATAAGGCTGACATAATTATCAGCAGCCATTTTCAACAGACTCAGTTATGTCAATATAAAAGCATTTTCAAAAACAGTCAAATTATGTAGCTTAACTGATCAATACTTACTTATACATATGTAAAAAAAATTATTTGCATTTTTTTTCACAAAAGTTTATTCTCACTGTAGGAAAATGGAAATTTTTGCCACAAATTTTTGAAAACATAGTTTGCTGGTTGAAGGAGTGAAACCAATCGGCATAACCAATTTCTTTCAAAATAAAAGCACATCTTTTTTTTTTCTGACCTACTGAAAGTGAGTCGTAACCCACCACCTGTGGCTTTTGCAGAGCAGGCCATGCTCTGCAAAAGCCCTTTGTTTCCATGGAGCTAAACCGTTGCTTTGTGAAGGGAGTTCAGTGACATGGTGGTGGAAAGACCTGAAGGTGATAAAAGAAGAGAGGATAAAGAAAAGATAAGACACGATTTCAAACAAACAACATGGGGCATATGCTAGGTAGCAATCCAAAGCCTGTTGACTGTGAGCACAGACAGTGGGGAAATCAGAAGAGCTCTCAGTCTGTCTGGGTAGAGGAGATCTGAGCCTTTTCATACAAAGAACAAAATAAATCCTAAAATAAATGTTGTCAGAGACAGTTTTGTTTTTCCCTACATTCCTCGTAATAGGAATCTGTAAAAAAAAAAAAAATAGCATTGCTGTGAATAGAAGATACTTGAAATATGTTACTTTTAATAAAATATGGAAAGTTCCTCCGATGGTGCTGAAATATGAGGATGTGTAATTAGAAGGACATGGTCAAAACCCTGTGAGGACAAGTGTTGTAGCCTTCAGGATTCAACTCAGTGAATGTAAAACACATCTGGGGGGCTGGGATGAGCTATTTCATTATCATTCTACGCAATCTCGGTACCTGTGCTATTCGTTTTGACTTTATTTTTGCTCCCCACCAGGAAATATCTGAAAGAATGGAATCTTTTAAATTGCCTTTTGTCATTAAGTTCAGTAAAGAACTTGTTCTTTTGATGATATCAAATTCAGAATTAAGAGGAAGTGGGCTGACTTTGCTCTCCCTAGCTTCTTCTACCATACAGGCTTAAAAACTCAATTAATCATTTCTATTGCCCTGTCTTCTTGCCCTTTTAATAGTCTCTCCACAGGTTTCAGTTTTACTTTATAAAGAGTAAAAGAAAACGAATAACATGTGATGCAGATATAATTAGCAGTCAAATCAAATTGTTTAATATTTAAAAAAGCAAAAAAACATCACAGTCACTGAATTGCACTGATGCGTTTCATAGAATAGACACTTTGTCTCTATTTGCCAGGAGCACGGGACCTTTTCTGAACCTCTTCAGAGAATATATGGCTGTTGTGCTCCTCATCAGCACACATAATTCAGCAACGAGACAATGAACAGAAGATGAGAGGAAGCTCATATAAACGTCAAGGACATGCACACATTTGTCATTTTACTGTACATTTGTCAGTCACCCAAGATGGACAGGCGACCTGCCCAGGGTGTATTTCCACCTCCCACCCAGTGACTGCAGCCATAGGCTCCAGCAGCCCCCATAGCCATGAGAGTTAAAATGGTTGAATTTGGTTGGTGAATTTACATCCATCCATCCCTTAATGGGGTTCAGGGGCAGAGTTAGAGTGGCAACCAGGAAAGCATGGGCCACCTCTAGAACCATGCTGGACAGCCGCAGGTGCCACCCATGCAATGGACAGATGTGCAAAAATCTCTAGTTTTGTACTCCAGTCCAGGTGGGGGCGGTAATGCACCATCAACTTGATTCCCCAATATTTCCCATTATTTGTAATTGATTATTAATGAAGAAGTAGCACATAGTACAGGAAGAGTTTCCTGTAATGTGGCACTAAACATATTCTGTTTAATCCGATATGTTCTGTTTTACATTTGAGGTGTCTATGTGCTGTACTGATAAGCAGAAGAAAGGGGGAGCGTAGAGAGAGGGAGGAAAAGAAAAAGAGAGAGAGAGAGAGAGAGAGATTGTTTATGAGGAAGGAGCCAAAGACAAATCAGCAGAATTTGCTTAATAAAATTAGAAGCAGTTGAACTATACAAAGGCAGTCGCTGGCTGAGGGAGGTCTGCATTCTGCACCAGGCTGCAGCTCCTCGTGCTCCAGTAGAAATCTGACCTCAAATCAGACACCACCTTGTACCTGACTTCTAGCCTCTGAACCTGAACTACGCCCCTACAGACTGGTGTGGGTTTCAAAGCCGACCATGCCTCAACCACCAAAGAAAGAAAGGCGCCCTCCGAAGTTGGAGGGGAATGAGGAACCCCCCACGTCGGCTTCCGCCGAAGCCTTGGCCAGTCTCTCCACCCAGGCCCAGGCAGAGCAGACCCCAGCCACCCTCACCCCCAGACCTGGGGGCAGATGTGGATTTTTCTGTCATCCGTGGTGTCTCCTCCTTGCACTGACTCTGCTCCTGCTTTCTCTCCTTGGTAGCTGGGCAGTGGTGCACCTCAGCCTGGAGACGCGTGGAGGGTCATCTTTTCGGGTCTCAGCAAGCTACGACCAACGCGTCCCGCAGGATGACACAGCTACAATCGAGCCCCACTTCACCACCAATTGCACTATGGGTAAGTTGGAGCATTCTTTATTCCATCCAGAAGTTCGAACTTCTGAATGTATGTATGTATCATCTGTGCGAACAAGACAAGTTTTAAAATAGTCCAATAAAGTCAGTAGAACTAGGAAGATCTGGTAAATCCTTCCTGGATTTAGACTTTTTCCTGCAGTCCACAGTATACAGTGTCTTGGCTAAATGTGTCTCACGTGTCTCCAACTTCCCAAAGCTGAACAAACATGTCAAACTGGAAATTGCATAAGTCCATTCTGCATTTTTTTTGTTTTTTTTTTTAACTTCATTACACCATTTTGTGCAATGAAATACGTAGACAGCTTGAGACCAAAATAATATCCTCTTCTGTCAAACTCAAAAAGATCTCGGAATTAGATTAATATAACTGATTCAATTTCCTCTGAGCACAGCAACCCAGAAAACCTTACTTACAGTAGATATTCCAAGAGTGTTACTGAAATGTTTGTATTCAGGCATGTTTCCACCAGTTAACGATGAAAATAGATTTGATTTTCAGAATGAATAACCGAGCGGGGGATTCTAAAATGCCCTATTTTTTTTGGGCTTCCTGTGGAAAAAAAAATAATTTCTGACTAAAAGAAATGCTTACCTAATAGCTGCTTGACAGATACATGAAGCAAAGAAATCCAACTATTATATTTATATTGCTTCTGACACTGGATGTAAAAAAAATAAATAAATTAAAAAAAAAGCTTTCCGTTTGCATTAGTTTGTCCCCAGCCACTTTGTTCCCATTGTTTGTTGTTGTTTGCCACTCAATTGATTTTTGAGGTTTCTGTTCGTCATGGGATTTTTCTTTTCAACGAATTAACAGTTTGCAGATGATGTTACTAAAATTGGCTTTTAACCTTCCAAAACTATTTTAACGCTTCCAAAAAAGTTGGTCTGTAGATTAAAGGAAATTCTTGGAGATGGGACCGTAAATGAATCCCGTTTTCTTTTCCATCCATCCATCCATTTTCTGTACCTGCGTTATCCAACTTTTTGGGTTGCAGGGGTTTTCTTTTCCTTTTCTTTTTAATAATGTTCTTTTTTCTGTTTTCTTTTTTTTTTTAATTTTGCAATCATTCTCAGTGTCATTTTATCATTTTAAGCAGGGAGCCACGCAGGGGCTGGTGGGTCTCAGTCTCCCTGTGATCCAGGCCCAGTCGTTCTCGACTCTCGGTTCGCAGTGTTCTTCTCCCCACTGAGAATAAAAACTGCAGTCATAAGTAGAAGTCACATCAATGCACTGCACTCAAGACACTAACTGATTTCCTCCGCAGTCTTCTAACCCTACCATTAGTGCCAAGACCTGGCTTCAAATCGCTTTTCATACTCTTAAGTTTTTCCGCTTGGTTGACTTAGTACTTGTTCAAGATATTGGAATTAAATTAACCCACAGCTAATTATTGTTAATCAGGATTTTTTTTCCATCAATATTTCATTATGAAGAGCAGAAAACCAAACCTGTGTTATGTTAAATTATTAGTTTCTAATTAGCTGCATTGACAGTTGTCAGCAGAGGTCACTGCACTATTACAGCACACTAATGATTCGCGATTAGCGGATCTCATATCTGATCTCGGTGGTTTATCACTTTATTACTTCTTTATTACTTTATTACTTCTTGGGGCAAACTACACTCAGAAGTTGTGCTATTCTCTCTTAACTAGCAGCTGACCAAAATGAACGTAATCTTCGTGCACAGGTAATTAGCCATCCTATTGAGCTTTGCAGATTAAGTCGAAACTGCTGCCGTGCTGTTCACTCCTTCCTTGTCTTGAGCAAAAAAGCGACAAATTTTCAATCCACTTAAGTGCGAGAAGATGCAATCGATACGGAATACATAAATAAATGAGGCCTTGCCGGACTTTTCTCTCTGTACTCCTCCACGTTAATTAAGTCATCAGTCACAGGACCAGCGAGCAATTCAGTCTGGTGCTCCTGTGCTGACTTGCGTCGTTACTCTGTGTGAAGTTCACGCTCCTGGCAGGAAGTTAGAATTGTGCCATCTGGCAGAATAGGTTTTCCTGATATTTACAGCCTACCTGTGCAGAGCGCCGAATTATTTAAGTACAGCAAACATATGTCAACGACACTCTTACCTCCTCGCATCCTGCAAGGAAACAGAGGGGTCTGCGTCGACTGACGAGCTCATTACCGAATTGTGTCAACAACAGATTTGGCTTTGCCTCAGTCTCGGCGCCACGGCAAGCCGTGACGTCGCACTTGGCGTCAATGTTTGCGGAGACATATTTGCACTCCCATGTAAACCGTCATGTATGAGAAGTCAGCAGTGAGCCCCCGCTGGGACTTTGAACCCACGACCTTCCCTTCTCTGGTCCATTTCCACAACCACTACATCGTTCTGCTGCAAGCTCTTAATGGAGCGTTGCAGAGATTCTGTACGTTGCGATGAGGTACACTGCAGCGTGAGAGCATCCCAAGGCCTATCAATCAAGTCCGACCCTGCAGAGGCAAAGAGGAATGGTGGGTTTGGACAGAATGGGATGTATTTGGATGGATGGAGGGTGGGTTTTCTGCATCACAGCGCAGTGATTTAAAAGCAAATACAATATACAGACTTTATTTTAGGTTAAACGCATCTCTGGAGATGCTTATTTTTTTTCTTTACAAGCAAAGACGCACAAGGTGATCACAAGGTGGCCTGTATTTTAAACGCACACACATTACACCAGGGGTGTCCAATCCAGTCCTACGAGAGCCCCTATCCAGCAGATTTTCCATCCTCCCGGGTAGACAACAGCTTTCACCTGGAGACACCAGGTAGACAACTGCTGTCACCGAGGTAACGAGTTCCAGGTGAAACCTATTGTCTACCCGGTAGGATGGAAAACCTGCTGGATAGGGGCTTTCGTAGGACTGGATTGGACACCCCTGCATTACACAAATCCTTCATGAATGATAAAATGCAAATTTGACAAATGCAACCAAAGCGTCGTTAGTGATTCGTCGGCCGTGTAATCTCAGGTATAAAGTTGTAGTTTTCAAAGCTAACAGGTAAGCTTTTAGCAGTACTGCTGACGTGTTTTGGGCTACATATCTGGCAGCCCTTCACCTTGTGCTTTTTCAGCTTCAGGTCAAGCTTTGGTGCTAAATATTGCACGTTTTGCCTTCCGGATGGAGGCGGCAGTTACACGGACACACAGAATTATATTTGTATTGGTTCTTTGAGCAGTTTGCTGGAGGTGGAGCACAGCCAATGACCAGACACCGAGCAGATAATTAACACATCGCATCAGCTAACAGAAGATGGCCACCCTGCCTAGGCAGCACTGAGCGGTACAAAGTTTTTGCAACATCCTACCTTTAATCTTTCGCCTCGGGCCTTTTCCAGAGGGCTGCGTCCTCTCAGCGTGTACTACACTTCGGCTGTACACATCTCTCCAAAACAATCTACTCAGGTGGTTTTATTTGAAGATATTGAGTGAGTGTTAAATGGCCCAATGCACAGAGCAGAGTGTTTCCAGGAAGGGATGCCAAATGGAACCCATGTCTAAATCAGCCTTGATCTGATGGGAGGAGGAAATGTCCTCATGTTACAGACTTAAGCACCTTTGAAGAACAGTCCATCATTAAAACACAGTTATTCTGAGTCCCATTTCACTCTGCAGAGCAGATATTTGTGCACCGACCATCCGCATAAATTACTTTTCCCGGCAGGCGAATCGCTTTCATACATTGAATTTAAAATTACTTTGTTTTTCAACATAATTAAATGCAGCCACATTGTCACGTAGCACGTAGCTAGTCCAGTCCAATACTCGAGGAGGGGCCTCATTCAAGCCAGGTTTTCTATCCTACAAGGCAGCGGCTTGAATCAGGCTGGACTGGTTACGTGCAACCCTGCACGATGTGGATTCACACTATATACTCAGTGAAAGTAGATTCATTTTCTGAACTGTGCTAGTGTTTATTCACCAACTCCCACAGACCGCATGGCATTTTTTTTTTTTTTTTTTTTTTTGACATTGCTAATGTAAAGAGGCCAGTACTTCTGTTCTCTTCCTGGAACTGTGTTTGCTGAAATAGTCCTTTACTGGGATATAACTGTGGGCTGATTTTCTCCTCTACATATCTGTGTGTCATGGAGGGATTGGAAGAAGACTCAAGTATTTTATAATTATTATTTCATTGGCTTTACACACAAGCTGTGTGTGCACAAAGGTGGTGAAACTTTCTGTAGGTAATTCATCTGAAGGTGATGTGTGGGAGGCCAGACCGGTGTGACTTTATATTCCTGTCATGTTATTCATGTTATTTTATTGTACTTTTCCCCCCATAAAAGCCTCACCTTACACGTTTGTGGAGGACTGAATAAATTTAGATAGAAAGAAATGCTTCTTAGGCTTTGAGATGTTATATTATTAACAAGACGTTTTGGCTTTCTTTCTTTAATTTTTAATATCTTTTTTTACTGAATCATATATTTGTCATCAAATCATGACCGTCAGATAAGTTCTATTATGAAGCTCAATATTGACATTTCATTACTTATTTATGTTTTTAGTATGAAAAATAAAATGAAATTGGCACCAATATTTGCAGATCTAAGGATTTATTATATATAGATAGAATTTAATATATCCTACAGATGGAAAAATTTGACTTTCCACAACAATTCAACAAATCTTTTGCATTTGCACACTGTGAATGGGGAATTTAAAGATGTTTAAAAGGTTCCTTTTTACATGAGAATAAAGGATTTAGATGGAGTGTAATATATATATATATATATATATATATATATATATATATATATATATATATATGTATGTATGTATGTATGTATGTATGTATGTATGTATGTATGTATGTATGTTTTTGCTCCTGATGGCATGATAAATAATTATTAGGTGTCCTGAGTGTTTAATTATTTAAAATATCAAACAAATCAGTCGCATTGATAATACCTGCAAAGATGTATCTTTAAGTAAATACACACAGCTACTCTGGCAAGGCTAATGCTACTTGTTTGTATCCACATATCTGTTCGTGTGTGTGCATGTGTGTCCGTGCTACAGTTTCTCTGGTGGCAGCGTGACAGATAGTTACAGTGATTGGGCAGAACTCTGTCCAATCGAGCGCGGTTGTGTGCAGTTAATTGAATTCATGAGTGAATACTTCTTGTCCTGTTGACTGTCCGGTGGGATGCTCGGCTGCATCCATCTTCACTGTCCAGCCGCTGTAAATCTCTGTGATTGTCTCCAGATTCTGCCTTCTGTGTTGTGGTAATCAGCAGCGTTACCCTTTCTGTGGTCGCACCCTGTGACAGAGAATAGTCCTCCATTAAGGCACGTGACTTTGAAGAACACACTGATCAATAAGCTGAAAAGATAAACGAGTTCAGAATACTGCTGAATGGTATGTGTGTGTACGTGGGTCTATGTGCATGTGTGCACGTGAGGGTAGGAGTGCGTCTTCTTGTACATGCTATGTATTGATTACCAGAATTTTAGCTGGTCCTGACATCTTTACAGGCCTGTTTGCGGGTTAAGACTTTGTTTGAGGGTTGGGGTTGATCCCAGCTGGAGCTTCCCGGGGAAGGAGGGGAGTGGGAGCAGCTGTCCCACTGCCTTCCTGGAGCTTTAGGCATTAAGTTTGTTAAGGTCCTCACAAACATAACACAAGGATGTGTGTTTTGTGTGTGTTTCAGTTTTTATTTCAATTATACGTAGCTCAACAGCTTATTTGAAGCTTTCCGTCTGTTTTTCAGACCACCTGTGCATGTGGTATCAAAACAAAGAATGAATTTAGGAGAAGAGCGGCCGTTTAATTCTTTTGTCATCATAATTCCAACTGTTCTTTCGCATTTAGTGTTTTCTGCCTCTTCAGGTTTTGAATTGATGATGCTCAAACTACAGCTAAGGTTTTTATTCAAATCTATTTTACATGATCATTATCGGTTAAAGGTCAGTAATAGTTTGATGTAGATGATGCCTTCACACAAAAGCGTAAACTTTAAGTTTATTGCTTGTGGTTTTGAAAGAGAATTGATGGTAATTTTTCTTTATTGTATCTTAATGTATTATGTATAATGTATTAACTTAAATCTATTGCTTATATGGGACTGAGCATAATTCAATTATTTTTTTAAAGCATATGTCTGAGTGGGCTGAGAAACATAAA
Source organism: Pao palembangensis (assembly GCA_015343265.1). Lineage (NCBI taxonomy): Eukaryota > Metazoa > Chordata > Actinopteri > Tetraodontiformes > Tetraodontidae > Pao > Pao palembangensis. Next base: position 16,819,659 of record CM027083.1, on the reverse strand, counting down.
GTCTATGGTCTCATTGTGCTCCTTCATCTCTTAATGTGACCGCATTTAAGAATCCATGTGTTTTAAAACCTTTGTTTAACATCTGTATAACAAATAGCACAACGTGTGAAGGTACAGCTGGATGGCGGTACTAGGAGCGGTGCAGCAAACGCTCCATTGGGACAGCCCCGAGTGTCAACATGAGTCGATTCTATAAATAGACAAGTAGGCGGAGCTGGACAGGATATGATGAATGACTATAATAAATCAAGCTGACTGAAAACCTCAGTTCACGTTTTAGCGATTTGTTTTTACAATAACAAGGTTGCCTGTGTTCCAGTACACACACACACACACACACACACACACACACACACACGCACACACACACACACACACATCTACTTTGGATAATAACCTTGAAAACACACAGGTACACTTTTTTTTTATCTTCTTTTTTTTTTTTGCCTCTATTAACAGTAACAGCTTTGAGATAAAACTAAATGTGAGGGAGGTGATTAAGGGGTTGCACTTTGTAACTGAGTCTTCCTCACCTGGTTAGATGCTGTGTGGAAGATCCAGAAAACCTATGGCCTATTGTACACCCTATGAGTACTCTCACTTATAAGGGTTAGATTATACTTTACAAAAAAACAAACTATTAATAAAGGCTTGTTAAAGATGTATCCATAAAAAACAAATCCCCCCAGTGATATTCTCAAATCTCTGAAACCATCACGCTCAGTTTGTACAGTAATTGCTGCTGTTTATCAGCCAGTCTGGCGAATCCTTTTCCGTTAGCTTCATGTTCCACATCCATCTCCTCCCTATCTTACCTACACACCTTTCCTTTCTGCCTGCTTCCTTCTTATTAAATATATTTTCTTTTCCCACGTCGGCGTGTTTGACACAGGTACGTGAATAGAAAATGTTTTCATGTGCACAATCAAAGGCTGTTGGCACTATTTTAACTTAATGCGATAAAGTCTTTTCATACGTGGAGGCGTCTGTTAATGTCTGCGCAAGAAACCTAAGACGTTTGGTTCGGTTTGTGCATACGGTGTCTTTTTCAAGGTCTGCCTGCCCTTTCCAGATACCTCTCCAGGTCCTCACCACTTGTAAATCATTACCCTCACAAAGCAAAACAGCCCCCTAAGTACACAGATAACAAAATCAGACTCATATAAGTGACTCATCCCCCCGCCGACCAACTAAGGTTCACCATCTGACAGTGTGATTTAAGAACTGAGACTCCACTGGTCATTTCTTAGAGTCTTCAACTGCCCCAGGAGCTTAAAGTTCGGCAGCATCACCAATCCAATACCCTTTGCTTCGCTGTCAGTCAACAGAGATAAATTGTTGGATTTACATACCTCGCCCCAAAGGTTTTGCCATACTGAAAATAACTTTATGTCCTTTTATGATAAATTACCCTGCGGTGTCAACATTATACAGCGAGTAACCTGCTGACCACAACCAATAAATAATGCATATATTGAGCATGAGTCACATCTATAAGCGCAGTCAGTCAGAACGAAACTGGCCGTCTATCCAATTAGCTTTGTTCTTCTACCTCTTTTTGTCTGAAATTTTTAAAGAAACAACTCTAAATGAGCACAGAGAGTGTTTCATCTTTATAGTCCAAAAAAGTATTTTAATGACGTGTTTTCCTAAAATTATGAATATATTATTCCCTGACATGTTTCTTCTGTCTAATCTTTAAATATGCCCCTGTGTTTCTCAATTTCCTTGCACAATTTAATAAAAATATTAATATTTGGAATATAACTGGTAAAGAAGTGGCGTGGGCCAGGTTGAGGGTATGTTCCCATCCCGACCCGTCACACAGAAACCCATCAAGAGCTTGGGCAAGGTGGACAGGTGTGTCTAGCCAATTCCAGTTTCCGATCTTAACAGCGGAGGTCTCGGAGAGGAGGATCAGCAGCCGCTGGGGCCTTCAAAGAGCATGAACAGTACTGCTGGTCTCAGGCAGGAAAATAACTAAAATGTCCCTTTAAAGCCCCAGAGAAGGAGGTCGAGCTACTGAGAGCCAGAGACATGGTAGAGCACTGGGCCTCCACTGATCTGAAGGTGGTCAGTGCAGGTATCTGTGAGAACAGGCAGGAAGAAGAGGGCAAGATTAAGCTGTTCAAGAGGCAGAAGCTAGGCAGAAGTGAGAGTAGCCATCCACGGTGGAGCGGGCTATTATCCCCTCCAAGTAGACGCCATCAGTGGAGAGGCGTTGGTAATAAAAGCATCAGAGCAGGCGAGAACCTGGTCACAACAGGGGTCTTGGATGAAATCGGAGAGCCCGGTACAGTGGAGAGCAGGACTGCACAGCATTAACTTCCTCATGCAGGCGGTGTGTGATGTACTTCCAACGGTAACAATTCTGCTGTAATGAGTCACACCTGAATCACCAGCATGCTGTCTTTGTTCCCAGCAGCAAGAGACACTGGAGCAGATTCGAAGCAGCTGCCCAAAGGCTCAGTCAGTGAGAGGCCCACACAAACTTAAAACCACTGTATAATAATTCACCTGTACTTTCCACAGCTGCTAGATGGTAGATGGGCTACAACCAGTGGCCCAAAGGTTCTAGACCCTTGCTGAGCATGATCCCTGGTGCATGGAAGAAAACTGTCCCACAGCTAATATTAATACATAGCTTTTGCGTTGGAAAAGCACCAATATGCTTTAAAGGGTCCAGTTAGCGGGGAAAAAAAAATAATACTGATATATTGTCCTTTTACATATTTTCTCCCAGAGCAGCTTAAATCCTTTGTGATCATTTGTCCTGAAATAGGATTTGACAACAGTACCTGATCAGCTATCAAGCTCAGCTCTCCGCCCCTGTCACAGTCCCCACACCCCACTCCCACCACCATCACCCTTCATCTTAATAGATAACCAACCAACATAAGAGCAAAGGAATCCGCTGTTAGATAGTCCATTAAGATTCTTTTTTTTTTTTAATTCTTGCGAAAAGTGAGATTGTCATCGTTAGTGCTCTGTTCCCTGCGCTGTGATCAGCTTCCGATGATTAATGAGGCGGCGTACGAGACCTCCTTTATAAAGTGAAGTGATCACCTCTGATTCACCTGGATACGTGCAAATTTCCCATGTTCCCGTTGAAATACCAAGCCTGCCATTACTGTGCAGCATGGTTGATGTGTATCCATGCGTGTGTTTCCTCTGCATGTACTTCTTGCTTTAATATCCAGGTCTTTGGTTAGTTCTCTGTGTCTGGTGGATATTTCAAACTGCATGTTTATGCAGTCTGACCAGTTATTTCAGGATCTAGAAGAAAGTGTTGGTGGTAGGTTTTACAGTTAGGCTTTACATAAGTCTCCATCACTGACTAATCTTCTATAGGTTGTAATTCTATCTATTCCTAAAATATCAGTTTCATGTCCGACAAATACTCAGAACTTGAGATTTGATTTTATTTGGTGCAGGCTGGTTTCTTAGCTACACAATAAGCAGATTGTGTATAAAATGTTTAATATGAATAATTTCCTTTCCATCTTTCCCTTCTTTTTTCCTCTTCCTCCTCTCTCCAGTGTCCTCAGCTGGCCCCAACATTACACTGGAGGGCCGGTACCACTGTTACCAGGGACCTGCGATCTCACTCGACAGACTTTGCGACTTCACGAGAGACTGTCCACTGGGCGATGACGAAGACGACCATTGTCGTGAGTACCACTGTGACACAGATCAACCGCTTGCACGTTGGCCTCCACCGCACTCACTTCTGGATGAAAGCATCTAAGCTGGTCAACCGTACTGAAGGTCTTTAATGAAGCGTTGGCATTCGGCCCATTGGGGCAACCACTGGAAATCTCCATTAGATCTTTCAAAAAAACAACAACAACAAAAAACAAATGTGGTCCTATGCTTGGCTAGCATTTTTCACCCCTGACATCTTTCATAGTTGTTATTCCTATCTCTCTGCATCTTTGCACATTTGTTTTCTGCTTTTATCAAAGCCCAAGAGGAACCCTAGCCAACTATGCTGACATTCTTTACAGTGTGAAATTCCCCAGGCTCTTTCTTTTGTGCACGCCTGTGTGAGTAGTGCTAATCTATTTTTGTCCTACCTGCCTGCCAGTATCTTTGTACCATCTTTGAGAGATCATAAACATGGCTCAGTACTCCAACCTCGCTAAGATATTTTATGTTCTGCTTTGATTTCGGAGCCTTGATCTCACCCATATTTGAGTGAACACAGTTGACTTGCTTTGACTTGGTCAATCCCTCATGTGGCACTTATTAAAAAAAAGATGGCTGCTCCATTGCGCTCATAGGGTTGCGAGCTAACAGAGCTGGGAGAAAAAGGATAAAGACAGACTCCCTCTGTCTTCCAGACATGTGTCTCCCTAATTAAGTCTGCTTTCTTACGACTGTTGTGGGGGGCACTTCTCACCAGTAATTGGTCTGATATTCGACCCCAAGAGAAGAATCCCTATTTTGAGTGTGTGAATAATTGTTAAACCTGCTGTTGTTACTTGCGTGCATGTGAGAGAATTCATGTTGACGCGTGCATGTCATAGCGAGTGTCAGAAATGGCCATTTGACTCATTTGACTGTAGATAATGATTCCAAAAGCAGAGGCGCTGGAGCACACGACTGGTTCGATTCCACTTCTCCAGACCCTAATGATGTAATGTGTAAAAACGACCAGAACAAGTGCAGAACAAGTCAGACTGCAGATCTTATGCACCCTTCATGCAATCGCCTCTGATCTGACATGGCGAATTTAAAAACAGAGAGCATAAATCGTGATCTCGTCCAACTGACAGTCAGGTTTAGAAAAACCCGATGGTGAATTGTTCTCTCCCCCGTCTCACACTGAGGTCTGGAATAGTACTAACATCTGTCCATTGTGATTAAGCACATGCAAAATCAGCCTGTACGTCTATCATGAGTCCACCCAAACTTTTGCATGTGTCTTTGCTGTCCCCCACAAGCTTTTAATGTCCCCCAGGCTCCATATTAGTTCCATTTTCATCACTTTCAATTGTTACAATTACCCCCTGCTACCCAAATTACACAGCAATCCCTTTGTGATACTCCATTCTCTATGATCTATCCACAAGCTATCTTCATCCAATTTGATCTTTTTCAATCCTTCAATCGCTGGGCTCATTAAGTCTCAATAACAAAAAAAAAAAAAAAAGACAGAGAGGAAAGGCAAAGAGAACAAACTAAGCCGGTGTCAATCACAAAGATTCCTGCCATCGAGGAAAAATGGAATCCCTGTCGATTGTGTTCACTATCCAATTCCGGCAACATTATGCATCAACACGTCCTCCACTCTTTTGAGAGTCACAGCTTCCTCTGGTAGGTCTTAGTCAGTCTAAATTTTGCAGACACCCGACTGCTTTCCAGCGGCACAGAAGGACCGCTCACATCAAAGGTGAACGCAAGCAGAAATTCAAAGGAGCAATCCGCGAGGTTCCTTTTGGAGTTTTTTTTTGGGGGGCGGAATGATGGTAAATCAAAGCTGGTCATTGCTGCGAGTCTCTCGCGATTTCAAGTGACATCACTTAGTGCAACTTGGTTTTAGGGCAACAATCGATAGTGTGAAAACATTTATTTACATATTAGTTAAACATATATATGCCAGTGCTAATCACACTTAAAGTAGACCTTTTCAGTATTTTTCATGCCTTTTCACCCGTGCCCTTACTATCCTGCCATGGGAGTATGCTTACATAAGGGGTAAAAAGACATTTGTGGCGAAAACATGTTATCCCACTAAACTGTACACCAAATTCAAATAAGAGGTGAACACTGAAACGTGGGAAAAATGTATTGAAACTCAACAGGTGGCAAATTACTGCAACACGGGAGGTGCTAATAAAGCATGCAGCCAGACTGTTATAATAACAAAAGTAATGATTTATGAGTTCTGGATTATTTTGTACAATAATTATGTCAGACTCATAGCTCATTAACTGAAGTATTTTGACCTGATTTGAGCGTTAACATGATTGTATGTACATCAGTGTATATGTTTAAAGGAAAACATCATTTGTTTTGATATGTACAGTACATACTCAGTATCATGCTATTGGTAAGAAGAAAACTGAGGGTCTGCAAACCTGCCGTCTAACTTGTTGCCTACAAAATTAGCTTAAATCTGAAGGAATCCTTCAAGTGATCAAAAACGACAGCAACAACAAAAGTTAGATTTATGGCTGCTGGGTCGGGTTTGTGTTTGTGTCCAAGCAGGATATCCCATCATCTTTTACGGTCGCACATGTGGCATTAGAAACAAGGTTCATTATTGAGTTTTATTAATGAAGTTAATTACTGCGGACATAGTAGTACATCAACTGTATTTTTGGAAACAGCAGTGGTGTCAGAGGCGGGATCCTTCTGGCTGATTAAGTGAAGGAACTTGCGTTGGGACAGAGTTATGCAAGAGTTTCACGCACCTGAACCGTCTGCTGTTTCTGAGACACTTTACCAACTTTTAGAGAGTTGCATTCTGCTCAGAGACTTAAACTGTGACAGATGAGTTCTGTTCTTAAATAGAGAGAGGAGGTCTGGCCAGTCTCTGGCTTCCCTACCTGAAACAGATCAGTAAAAGTGCATGTGCAGGCAGTGACAGCTGCAAGACCAATTACAGGGGAACAGATTGGATGTTACCAGGGAGGCTCCTGGCCAAGATGTCACCGTTCAAAATGTTGCCCACTGCATCCCACAGGACAGGTTTGAGCTAACACACACACAGACACACACACACACACACACACACGCACACGCACGCACGCACACACACAACACTGCACACATTGCATGCAGCAAGAGCCCTCCTCTCAGAGATCATTCTTCTATCACAGCATTGTGAAGGCCAGCAGGGCCTCACTAAGTGTGGAAAGAGGGCAAACATGGAATGGTGGACAGAGATTGGAACTGATGTGGCTGAGATGGTCAGCACATATAAGTTCTGACTGAGGAACTGATGAGCTAACGGCCACATCACTTCTTGGAGGACCATGAGAGAAAGATTGAAAACAAGACGGTTTACAACTCTCTCTTGGTTATCATTCACAGGACATCAAGGACATCAGTGACAATCAGTCATGTCTGATCTAAAAAGAAGCATATTTGGGAGGTGAGCATGGTGCCCACAATAGCCCCAGTTCACCTCAGACGGTTGGATAAAGGGCATAATTTTAAACATACAACATTCAGTTGTCATTATCCATAAACGATGGGGCCACAGAAAGTGTTGTGGCCATAGCTTAAAGATCCTGTACCAGCCTGATCCTCATTAGCTGCGGTGAAAGAGGATCTTGTTAATCTGCTTGTTGTGCATTCTGGGCAGAAAATAATTAAGGGGGGCATGTGACATTCGTGTTATCCAACTGTAGCTCACTCTAACCAGTTAGAGCACGGCGTATATTAACTGCTGCTCTTTGGAATAACTTTGAGGTTCCATTTCATCACCAATATGCTTCCCTCCGAAGCTTCTTTGCCTTCACTGCTGCTGAAGTCCTTGAGTTGTGACAGCCCCCATCACCCCTGCCTGTCTTTTTATCTCCTTGGCAGTTTGGCTGTCACTCACCTCTGTATTGTCTATCCTCCTCCAGTCAGGCCCATCTACTCCTACACACACACACACACACACACACACACGCACACACACCACCACCACTGGCCGCATCACTTCCAACCTTCTCCTTATTGTCTCCTCCCCACCTCGATCAGTTTTCTCTTCCATATCTCCTCAGGTGACTTTCTCAACGGCAGCTACTGCCCTTTCGAAGATGGCGATTGCAGCTGGAAGCCAATTGCGGGTCGCACTCTTTCCTGGAAAAGACTCCAGTCGCCAGCCAAGCCTTCCAGGCAGAGCTGTCCTTCGTCAGGTGGCCAACATACGTCTCTTGTGATATCATGAGCTGATAAAACGCTGGCCTATTTGCAGACTCTTTTAAGTGCTAATGTCTCATTAGAACCTCCGGAGGGAAAACTTTACATGAAAGCAACAGTATATATATTTGGGGATTTTGATAACCTTGAATATTTGATTCTAACAGCTATGGGAACATAACCGAATTTCCAATGCATCAGACGCTGCTGTGTTATTTTGTTCAGAGCGCAGCGCTTTGGTACAAACAGAATCCCGCCGAGTGCAAACGGCGCAGCATGTCGACTCCCTACATCCTCCTACATCCGCAGTTTATCATCAGTGCAGGGAGCCGAGTGGGCCTCAGTTTGCTGGAGCTGCTCCTTATCTCGCCTATTTAAATATCAGTAGCCGTGTACGGAGCTAAAGATGTGAAGGGTTAAACTTTTAGTTTAGAGTGAGACTGTAAAGATTAAGTTATGTCTTAATTAGTTTATTTAATTATTAAAACATGAATATGCATTGGAACCTCTCTCTACAGATTTGTGTTTGTGTTTTGTAGGAGCGACATTCTCTGTGGAAGGAGGCCACGCCAAAGGGCAACATGGTTCGGCATTACTGAGGAGTCCCCTCTTCCCTCCCCCTCTGAGAAACTCCCCATGCATGGTGAGGAAACGCACAGTGAGCGTCTCTCTGCGTCACCATCATTATTCATGGGCATGCATAAACATAGGATGTGATCTGTGCCATTCAGCTTGCCTGACCTCTTCTTGGGCTTTCGCCATATCCTAAAATCTCCATTCTCACAGACATGGGGCATTACTAAGGCAGGTGTATTACCCCAGCGGATTTGTTATTCAAATTATGGTGATTTCAGCTTTCAAAAAGCAGGAAGAGAGCCTCTAGAAATGTTTGTATTTTCTCTACATTTTCTGTACTGCAGCTGGCCTAGCGCATTTAATCGGCAGCATTCTAACTGCAAAAATGTGTCACCGAGTGCAACATCGCACTTGCTGAGCGTGTTTGATGTGCCCCAAAGACATCCCAAGATAATCTGGGTAATATGAAACTGTAATTGGTCAAAATTCTCAAGAGTTTGTGTCCCAGAACGGCCAAAAAAAGATCACCTACACAGATCACTTCTTCACACAACAACAACAACAAGAGACTAACATGTTTGGTTGCACTTTAATGCAAATAACGCATCCAGTCAACATTCATTACCACATTCAGACGAACACTGGAGAGCTAATACTGTCGGTATCCCCAGACTCCTTTAAAAAAGAACGCCGCTAGGTTGAGAGTTGCAGACTGAGAAGCAGCTTAATGAAGCTTAAAAACTGCGCAAAGGATTCAAATCAGAATGTTTCTTCATGCAAGCTGCATTACATGTTGCACGCTGCAGCATCCGTTTTCGTGGTAAAAGAAAAGTCTTGGTTAAGGCATCAGGAACAGCATTTTCATGAAGTTGTGGAAGATAACAACACACTTAAATTAGTTGGCACGCTCTGATTTATTTTGTCCTTCTGAATTAAAAATAGATTTGCCTTCTGTCCCAGTGATTCTGTTTATCTTTATTTACATAAAAATAAACAGAGTTGCTGTAGAATTTCCTTTCCAGTATAAATGGAACATTCGCTGCCTTTATTTTGGATTTGTTGTTTTTTAAATGCACGTTCTCACCTCTCTGTCTTGAAATTTCTCGCTTCAGTGGTCATCACAAATGAGACACGAGCGCTCCCTCAGTTTAATATAGCCAGGATAGAATATACAGAGGTTTATATAAGCCTGATACATTTCTTTCCACCTGTGCATCATGCTCTCTTTCGAGCCACTCAAACGCTCACCGGTCAAATTAAGCTCAGGCTAATTTGAGACCATGCCAAAGATGATGACAAAACTGGTCACTTACCAAAGTCTCTGTCAAAAAACACAATGCACTCACAGAGCAGTAATGGCCACTGCCTCAGAAAATGAAGTGCAATCATGGAAGATATGGAAGTGCATGTGCGCTTTTCTTGACATTTTCCATTTTTCTTGGTAAAATGAGCACTCATGTCACTCTAAACTCTTGATCCATTCCCTGCCATTAGTGTTTTTTTAAGAAGCAATCTTTGCTATGTGTCTGTGATTAGGGCTCAGCGTTGCTCATTGGTCAAATGTAGTTAGAGGATCCCAGACGACCGTTGTTCTGTGCAAATGGACGTTGGGATGCTTTACGTGAGGGAGGTTGTGTTTTTCATCAATGTTTTTCCGTTGCAGTTGAAACTGTGAAAGTCATTTGCTTCAGGAAAAAGCTCAAAGTTCAAAACAATAGTGTCCCCAGACAGCACCCCTGAGTGCCCCAGAATGAGAATGACCTTATCACTCACATGGAACTGCTGACCTATTTGCGAAAAAATATTTACAAGTGTTGCATTATTCATGCTAAAATGCTAATGGAGCAGGTCTCAAGAGTTGGCTGTTTCATTGCTGGTGCGTCTATCATATACTGTAGAGTTGTTGGTTGTTTTAATACTGCGCACAGTAGCGACCTTTGGTTCTCTAGATGTGCTCTTCGTGGGCAGTCTGGGAGCAGGGAGGACAGCAGGTGGAGAACATTTCAAAAGACCAGAAAAACAGATAAGAGAAGTGGGGAGTACATCTGAAAAACACAGAGATGTGAACAGTCACAGAAGCAGCAGGCAAGGAATCAGAGGCATGTGATGTTTGTGGAAGCAGAGGAAGCAGCATTACACCACCTCAGACTTTCCCCACAAGCGTCTCGGTGTATAGCCAAAGATTAGCCTTGATTCCAGATTAAGGCACTAAATCCTTCTCCCTACACTGTACTGGTGCTGTCCAATCTAGCTTGTCTTGCTGTTGGACAACTATGCCAAAGATATTAGCTGTGGGTATTAGCCACAGACCACATTTTGCTTTCATGGTCTGTAATCTTAATGTTTAAGCCATGTGGTGCTGCCGTTGATAAGGACATGCGATCGCCGAGCTCTCAGCGTGGATCCAGTTGCCAAGGTGGTGCCGTCTGTTCATGTACTTTTTATTCCCAAGCCAACATCTGTTCGACTTAAAAGGGGAAGCAGGAATAATGTTCTTGGCCGCATCCAAATGCCGCAGAGGGATGTGTTCAAATCTCCTGCTTGTGAGCAACCTTTGGATTCCCCTTTTCTTCTGTTTGCCGTTCCATTTTTAAACACCCTACGTCCCAAAAACACAAACGTGAAATTGGATTGTGGCTGAAGGAGCATCGCAGAATGTAAAATAAAACAAATTATGATGCAGGTTAAAGTTTATTAATCGTAGTATAATTAGAACAGAGCAGATGGCTGCTGCTGATTAATCTCGGTGCCATTTTAAATGCACCTCCTCCCTGAGTGTGATGGATATAACACTTGGCCGGTTTACCTCCAGTCCAGAAATGCCGAGAAGAGTTAGCAGCGCGTCTGAGCTCCACCTTTGCCCCAGCAGGTGCGGTTCTGGCTATGTTCCGGAGGCTTGCACAAGGGCTCGCTGTCGCTGTGGTTACTGGAGAACAGCACAGGTCCAGAGGAGCAGCGCCAACTGTGGAACTCAGCCAGTGAAACCAGATCGGAAAAGTCCTGGAAACTCATCACGGTTCCTCTTTTTGGCCTGGCAGACTGGTACCAAGCACACACACACACACACACACACACACACACACACACACAAGATTAAACACTCTCAGAGTGATGAAAGAATTTCTTTCCCTCCATTGTACATAATGCAGATTTACAATTCCATTCCCAGGAAAACTTGATTTGACAAAACTAATAAACCCCACAGAGGCTTTTCTTTTACCATGGACCTTATAGTTGTAAAAAAAAAAGAAAAAAAACATCCCTCTGTTTTTTTTTTTTTCTTCCACTTGTCTGTGGTACAAAAAAAAAAAAAAAGAGCAGGAATCAATACACAAGGCTCTACCCAGTGCACGGCTGCCAATTAGCCCAAAAGCTTTAATTTTGCCTCAAAAAGAAAGATACATTAAAACAAAGAAGAAAAGGAAGAAATGGCAGAGGTAAAACAAAAAAAAAAGACAAACCCCAGATAAGTCAGTTCATCTCTTCCTGACTGGGCTTTCTCCACCATTCAAGCTTGAGTAATCCAGATCCCCTGAGAGTGATTAATTTTTGATTCCTGAGTTGTGTAGTCAGCTGCGCCTGTGTGCTTAATTAGAATGTCATGTCCGTAATCGCGAGGAGAATCCGCCACTCTCTGCGCGGTGACCTTTGTAGAGCTTAAATGGAATCAGAGTGGAATCAGAAACACAGCCTGGAGAGCAGTTATGAGAGAACCGGTGTGTTTGAGTGCCTGCGAGCTGACATCAGAAATGACACAGATGGAAAATGCCTGTCATCGATCTAAGGCAACAAAACTGTGATAAATGACTCACAGAGTTGACGGGAAGTCATCTTTGTTAGGTTATAGCACCGTCAGATTTAGCCAGAGATAGTTTAGTACATTTATTGAAATCCTGGGGAACATTTAAGAGCACTCACCCGCCCCACTGAGTTAAGAGCAAATGTCTTTAATGTAGAAAACCTCAGGAATGAAGCCTGATGATTAGTAGATATGGGCATTCATCCTGCAGAAGAGAAAACGTACGTGCATGTTCGTTCATATTCTTCTTGGGAATTAATGCTTTTAAAGTTTAACATGCTAGCACTCCCCTACTGGTCAATGATGGTACTTGGTGACTTTGACTATCAATGTCACACCTGGAATTAAATACATCCTCATCATCGAAAATGCTGTTGGTGAAAATGTCCGTGGCTTCCGATACTAGATACAGCTCATATTTAAACACTATGAAAAGAAATCTGATTGATTTGATGTCTCAAAGTTACCGTCATGACTTTTGTATGTTGTTGCTCATTTTGTTGCTGGAGCTGGAGCACTTCCTGGGAGAAGGACGCATCCTCTGCAGCGGTGTCACAGGTCAAAGAGGCAGTTGTTTTTCTAATTTGGGGTCGTAAAAAAAAAAACTGACTGACCTTGATGCACAGTTACAACCAAGTGATTTAAGGCCGCAGGTATTTTTCCGTCCAAGTGAAAGATGCAATTTTGCCAAGAGTCGACTTTTTAGCCGATTAACCCGAGGCTGGAGGAGGGATTTAAGCGAGCACTGAGTTTACTTATCATAAATACTGAAGACATAACAGTTAGCCCCACAACCACTAAAGGTCACTGAGGAAAAGTAATTAGTCTTAACTCCTTCATTAGATGCAAAAAGGCCTTCAGGTTTTGTGATCACAAACCTGTCCCCAAAATGTATTTTATTTCACTTCTAAAAAAATAAAATAAAATAAAATCTGATCAGAAGCAGTTGTCAACATTAAATACTGAGCAGAGCTAAAAGTACATAACAGCTCCAAACCTTCATGATGTTTTTCCCTTACGTATTTCCGAGACGACCGGAAGCGATTGGACCATCCACAGCTCGTGAGCCAGTTAACACAGATGTGTCCCTTTGCAGGTTCTGGCTGCAGTTCAGCACCGAAAATGGACCTGGACCCGGTTCATCAGTCTCCCTGGACAACATCTCTTTTAGTATGGATTGCTTCCTGGCATGTGAGTACAGCAAAATGTGCATTTCCTTCCTCCTTCCATCATCAGACATATCGGAATTATTACAGTTTGAATCACCAGATTTATTGAATATGGTATAATGGTAGAAAAACAACGATCAATTCACATATATATATATATATATATATATATATATATATGTATATATATATATCACAGCTAGCAGTTGAACCCTATGAAATGGTATACTAAATAGGCATTAATATATAATATCAGCTTGCTTTGCTTAGCTCTACTCTCTTTCAGAACATTTCTATTTTAGAAATGTCAGGATAGATAAAATCTTCTGTATGTAGCTTTCTGATTAAGAGCTTACCTTACAGCGATTTTGCAGGCTGCTAAAGGTCAAACCTCACATTAGTTGTCTGGAATTCATTTTTTTTATTATTGGGTGGCTTTATCAAGATTTAGGCAAAGAAAACCGAGGTAACAAAGAGTCAGACATCAGGCGCATGAAAAGCTAGGGTTTTGCCATGGTTGCCTCTGTGGAGGAACCTGTCAGTCTGACAGGAATACCAATTTCTAGAGGCTTGAATGAGGAAATGACAACGTGCTGGTCAGGGTGCAGTGTCCCTCGCCGACACGTCCACCTGTCAGCGTGATGGGTGTTTATTATTTTATTTAAAGATTGTGTTTGTGGTCCGGGTGCTGTCAATGCAAACAGACACAATATATATGCTAATTTATTTTCCCAGTTCAATATTACAAGTCATTTGATAGTCTTGATGAAGAAATGATCAAGACTAGTCCAAACAAAAGCCAGAAATTTTTGTTTTGACCTATTGGCGACATCTGCAGGAAATTTAAAAACTGCAGATCTAATCTACAGTTTGTCAGCTCGACGTGTCGCGTGAAATTGCTGTTTGCGGGTGTGCCAATAGGGCCGCGCCTCTGTATTTGAGGTGGCGTTTCATAGAAGATAAGGCTAAGTGGTTGTCTGTGGTACGTGTGTCTGGAACGCTTGTACGGCAACTGCCAGAAATCCCCTCCTCGGCCTCCAAATGGAAAGCCCCTTCATTTAGGACCAGGTATCCATTATCTGCAGCCACATTTGACACAGTCACATTTTACTGACTATCAATCAGACTGATGGAGGACGCCGAAGCTCCGTAAAAGGCATCATTTCCAGGTGTGATCAGGATGAATGATGGGAACTTTGGGTTCTTGAGGAAGATGATGCTGCTGCTGTGTGGTGTTGCAGCATGAAAACATGCTGTGCACACATTATGTGGTGGATCAGCCTTTTTCTCCTACTTGGCTGGAGTGTGATGTAACCGTTTGGCAAGCCCATGTGCCTGATGCTGCATGTATTGCCCCTCAGGTGCCGGACCTAGCAGTCAACTTCATTCATTTAGTTAGATGGGTTAGAGAGCACTGGAGGAGACCGCCTGGTTAACCAGCCTGTAATCACTGTGGAGGGATGTCAGCGCAAAATATGACAACAAAAACATGTGATGCTGATCAGCCATCCACAAGTCATAGAAAACAATTACTAGATAAACTGTGCAGAAACAAGGAGACATTAAATAAGAAAAATGATCGGATATTTGATATTAGAGAGAGGTTCTTAGTGTAAACGGGGTAAACGGTGATTTGGTTCCTGCACTGGTGACTACGTGCTGAAGCTGAGGTGGACAAGGAGCAACGGTAACAGCCACGACAGCAACAAAGACAGGGGCGACAGTTGGCGAGGAGGTGGTGGAGGTGGCTGCAGGAGTCTCACAATGACGCACAGTCCGCCTTTTTGGTGCAGTGTGTTGCAGAAAATAGTGCAGCTCTGTAAGAAGCCTTTCACAGATAGATAGATAGATAGATAGATAGATAGATAGATAGATAGATAGATAGATAGATAGATAGATAGATAGATAGATAGATAGATAGATAGATAGATAGATAGATAGGCAGGCAGGCAGACAGACAGACAGACAGACAGACAGACAGACAGACAGATAGATAGTTGAATTTTAGCTAGCTATATCCTTATTTGTGTCATTACTGCGTCTTCCAGTACCTGTTATTGATACTTGGAATAATTAAATTTAATTAATCTCACAAATATGAGCCTTGCATCCTCAGGTTTACTTCTATTGATGAATGTCAATTAAGTAAGGAACCCTGCATGCATAAATTAAAGCCACTCTCATCTTTCAGTATCGGAAGAAGCCCAGAATGCATACTTTTCGACATCAGGACAGAATTTTGAATCCCACGATAAAACTGTTAGTATGATACTTGGTACCAAGTGCACCCATCCTCTTGCGACTGGCCTCTCATTGGCTGCAGGCATCTTAGAGCTTCCTGTTAATGAACACTGACAACCATGTCGGTCGTGGTCCTGCCCTCTAGTTCCTGCTGCCATGTGGAGGACCCGCTGAGTCCTTCTCCTGTCCTTCTCCATGCAAATGCTCCAATATAGCATGTTGCTCAGAATAACTAATGCAGGGGTTCTCATTAGCAACTGTGTAGCGGATGTAAAAGGTGCTGAAATTGTTATATAGGTATCGCTAACTGTGGGGAACGGTGCTCTGCCCGAGGGCCAAATATATGCCACATACATCTTGTATTGTGTGGGATCGGTTAGATCTGCCTGTCGAATCTGCGTCAGAGCTCCCACACTGGAAAGATTACAGCACTAAAGAATGAGCTATTGATTTTCTCCAACGAAACTTATGAGCCCGCTAATAGCGGTGGAATGATTTTGATTCTCTTTTTTAAAGATAGAAAGTCATTGTACCACTGTTAGGTTTACTTTCAGCACCAACACACAAAAAGATGTTAATGTTGAAGTTAAAGCTGGAACACCTCCACAC
Organism: Pao palembangensis; assembly: GCA_015343265.1. NCBI lineage: Eukaryota > Metazoa > Chordata > Actinopteri > Tetraodontiformes > Tetraodontidae > Pao > Pao palembangensis. The sequence goes on along the minus strand of CM027083.1, from coordinate 16,803,405 downwards.
AGCAGCATTCCAAATTTTTCATGTCAGGGAGGCCCCTGCCATATTGTCATGAGCACAGAGCGATGACAGACCACCCAGAGTGGGGAAGAGAGAGGCTTTTTTTTTCTGGTAAAAATGATTATAGAAATGAAGCTGAAAAATCTAATTTCATTCCCTTGAACCCTCCTCCGAATGATGTCAGGGAAAGTAGTCATCATTTTCTCCAAGCAAGCAAATTACACTGTGTAAGCAACTCATTGCCTCATCACAATTAGGAAACTCCTACTTGGAATTCTGCTTGAAATTTACCTCTCCGGCAACGTTTCAAAACACCACCTGCTCATCACTCGGTGCATCAGGCTGCAACATTTCTTTTTTTTTTTTCTTAATCCATCACAAAGCAATTCAACAAACTGAATAGATGCAAGCTTTAGCCCCTCACCTAGAATGAAAGAGAGCTTTGTTTGTCTCAAGAATCAAAGATGCAAAGATGTTCTAGAAGGTTGCTCTTGGCGTGAAGCTTTGCTGCAGGCCGGAAGGAAGCAACTTTTACCTTTCTTTGGAAAGCTGATGAGGCGCTGTGGGTGGCCTCCGTGGCATGAATAGCAGTGGGTCAAGAGCTCGGTTCACACTGTTGTTGAGCGTCATGAAAGTGCGCTAATGGACGAGCAGTGTCGACTGAGAGCGAGGAGGAGAAAATGATTGATGGAAACGTGAAGGATATTGAGCGATAGTGGCCAGTGGAAAGTAGGAGGGAGAGAGAGAGAGAATAAAGGCCTACGAGAGTCCTTCAGAGTCCTGTGAAGGATTGTGCGAACACACCTACACTACTGAGATAAACAGCCATCGATGTTGTGTAGATGTTGGGGGGGATCTGCAGTAGCTGATTCCATTTCACCCCTGCACATACAGAAAAGAAAGCATCATTTATACAATGTATCGTCCTCATTTCAGCCAATGGCGAGTTTCCACCAGTGGTCTCCAGCACGACGAGGCTCCCCTTTAAACCAACCGTCACTACGCTGCCGTCCATGGGAAGCCCTTTACCAGATAAAGGTGAGTGTTCAGACTTCTGGAGAGAGTTCTGTCAAGGCACAATATCTGCTTTTACTGTGTATCAGTTTCTTTCTGCTGAAGTCAGAGCAGAGGGAATTTTGTCAGACTTAACATCGTCTCTACTAGAGCAGTAACCACAGGTTCGCTGTGAACTATGATGTTTGCCTTTTTTGATTCCAAGTTGTGGTCAGTGTGTTTTTTACCTTTGTTTTTGCACAAAAAACATGCTTTAACTGAGAAAGTCTGCTTCTGTAATGAATGAATGAATTTGAATTCATCTGTGTTTACTGAAACTTAGGATTTATAAAAAGGAAGTGTACCACCTACTGGCGCGCGCACACACACATACACACACACATACACACACACATTCATATAATAATTTACAGACCAAGTGCCCAGAGAAAACCCACCTAGCCACAGGGAAGCCACATAAACACCACATAGAAGGGCACGAGCTGGAATCAAATTTATAATCTTCTTGCTTTTAATCATCAGACCTCTCTGTGGCTAAACTAGAGCAAATTGGCTTTTATTTTTTTAGTTTCTCTGTCATCCAGACCAGGAAAACTTGAGTCAAAAGTATGTCCATTTACACACACACACATATATATATATATATATATATATATATATATATATATATATGTTTGAGAGACTTCCATCTGATGCTGGTTAAAAGATTTACTGATATATTGCCTAACAACCTTTGACTTGCTAATAAAGTTTCATTTGATTTTTTTCAAGCACATGCTAATGTACAGCACCAATCTACATTATATGGAGATTCTACAAAGGAATCTATGAAGCTAAATGTTTTTAGCTGGGTCTCTTCCTGCGGTGGAGTGTGGAGAAGACAGTAACAAAGTCTCGAAGATGTGGTTTGAGTCTGGAACTCCAAGAAATTAATTTACCCAGACGATTGTCCTTCATGGACTTAGCGAGTAATGCAGGGTTCTGTTTCATTTATGTCCTGCTTCTCAAGGCCATTTTTTTTTTTTTTTTTTTTTTTTTTTTTTTTTTTTAAGAGCAGACTATGTCTCGCAGCGTTATGCTTAACCTTGAAAAACATGCACCAATTAACAGACTTGGGGCTTTAATAGGGTCATTTTTGGAGCTTTATTTGGAGCTGTCAAACTGGATGTGTGTGATTGGGCTCACCATGCAGGCTTGAGCAGGCTGCTTTCATGTTACGGTACGATGTGTTGAGGACCCAAACGCAGACACGAGCAGACGCTGCAAGAACAAAAACCCTTTTATTGGGTGTACAGAAATTCTTTGCGGGGAGGAGGCTCCACTGCAGGGTGACCAAAACCAAAACTCAGACTTCTTCACTGGGAATGTGGCGATCTTGGAAACGGGAAAAAACTCACGTGGGTAACCATAAACCAGACACAGGGAACATTCAGTCTAAGTTGGTTAGGTCAGATACCACTGTGCAGGTGAAGGAAAAACCATCAATGATCCAGCCACGGGGATTAGCTGGCAGCCTCCCCAAATCAGCCACTGATGAGCCGATCAGCGACAGGTGTGCAGCCACCACTGGATCCCAGGAACCCACGCCCTCTGCAGGGAGAACACAGGACAAACCACACACACAATAAAGGGCCGGCAAGCTGGACCCTAACATTTCATTTGCGTCTCTTGATAGTCAGCGCAGGACAGTTAAATATCATATATTAACGTTTGATCAGGCTAACGTGATTTAATAACGACGCAAGATCGTGAGCTCAAGTGTGGTTAATGGAGCAGCCACCAGCCACTTCATTTGGGAAGAGCATCTTGATGAAGATACTCTTATGAGAAGAGAGAATTTTTTTATGTGCAATATTAATGCAAAAGACTTTAATCTATTTTGCTACAAGAATTTAGCTCCAAGGACAGGAAGAAAAGAGGATGCTCTTTGCTCCTGCAGACTTCCTCAAGAAAGACGGAAAGAAAGATATTAAAATCACAGTAATGCTGCTGTGATTATCATAGGTATTAACTACCAAAGCTTGAAAAAAAAGTTGAACTTTCATGTTTCAATTCGAAAGGCAGACTTGCTCGCATCTGCAAACTCATTAGGTTTTGCCTGAGGAGGAAGTAATGGACTTTCCTCTACCTCTCTTGGCAGGAGTTCTGGCTTTATTAATGTATTTATTTATTTATTTATTTATTCTCCAGCTGTTCAGTTTATTAAAGCGTGGGTCAGTGGTCGGTGGCATTGAAAAGGAAATCACGGCGTTTATAAAGGATTTATGATTGATTTATGAAATGAAGCTGAAGTAAAAGAACTAGCTCCCATCTTGGAATCGGGTTGCTCTGGGGAATCTCTGGTCCTACTTTTCTTCCTTTGTCTACAGTCCTGCAGCATCACCCGTGAAATCGTCACGCCACCTGTACATTCATGAAATTGCTAGCATCATTTATGACATACTGTTATGTCATCCCTGTTTTGTCTTAATAAGGAGTTTAAATGAATACTGGGTAAATACGTTCTGGATTTGAAACAGATGCGCTTGGATGTTAAAGTGGACTTAATTTATGCCATCGTTATACTGCGCATATTACCTTTTGCATCTATGGATGTGAGCTTTCTTGATCATGCATCTTTGCAAAATACTTTGAAATATGCAGCTGCTGATCTTAGATGACTTCTCTTTGACTGGGGCCTGGTGCAGCAACCAAGTGTTGATTTACGTTGATACACGTGCTGCCAGATTCACATGAACAGTTCCACATGCACAAAAGAGTTTTTGGTGTTTTGACAACCCAGGCACTTGAGAGAAGCCCCCGCAGCATCGTTGGTAGATGGGCATTACCAGAACAGATGAGGGTGACACTTGATCTTGGATGAAGGGTAAAGTTAAATTATCAAACTATTTTTGCTGGAGCAGTTCAAACTGCTCCACATGCAACAACAGGGAAATTAAAAAAAAATGACTTTGGATGAAAGACATTAGAGGAAGCTAATTGAAGCAGTTCCACTGACTTTTAAAATTCATTGGCCACAGATGTCAGCTCCTGAATTTTCAATGCAAGAAAGGAGTTTTGGGCATTGCGCGCTCGCTAATTAGGTGCAGAGTGTAGATGTGAGCTCGTCTTTACTTGATAAACACTGGCCTGCAGCAACCAGCCAGCCAGTTGATGTTGCTTTAAGTTTTGCAGGGGGAATATTACTCAGTAAGACAGATATGAGACAGATAACGAGCAGTGCCACACCAAATTGGCTTTTCTAATTAATTGGGCTCTTATGTTCTGTAAGCTTTGTACTTAGCATTCAGAGTCATTCATGATGCGCCAGCCTTGATCCATCTTTTTAATCACCAGCCTATTGAGGACAAGTGTCACTGGATAAGGATAATGTTGCAATCTTTGTATGCTTAGAAGGAAATGGAAGCAGCACAGAAAGCCTTTTTTTTATTCAACACAATATAAAGTTGATGAAATATAATTCTGAGCATTTATTTGAGCACTGTGCACCAATTCCCACTGTACATCTGCTAATGTATTATTACAGAGAATGTTATAGAGTAACAACGTTTTGAACAAAAGACAAAAACAATATTTTTATTTGCCTGTGTATTATTTTTATTTACCTACAATATTTTTATTTACCTACTTGGTAAAGTACACATTTAATGTGTTCAAAGTAACATTGAAGGTTGCGTTATGAGTAAAGCTCCATGGCCTTTGATCTTGGCCTTTAAACTTGGGAAGATCAAAGGTCAAAGTTTTTCAGGATTCAGCGACATAGCCACATTAAATGCTGCTTGGCCCATTGTCGGCGTGTCCTGAAAGCGTCATTAAAATCTGTTCGTAACTTTTTACACAGGCAAGGAAACGGAGGCTGTCACATAACCTCCTCCCTTGGCGCAGGTAAAAAATGTAAACAGACCGTTTCAAACAGCAGATGCATGCGCGGCTCTTGACAAAAAAATCTACGTAGAAAGAAAACTCAGTGAAGATAGTGTCTTACTTTTCAGTAAAAGCTGATTCCACCTCCACCTTTTTAACAATGGCCTAAAATCAGTGCATCGTTTTTCGGTTCGGCACTAATCTCTTGCTCAGTGAGGCCTTAGCACAGCCCCTTAGCTGTTTACGAGGGAAAGAAGTGATTTGCTAAAAGACTATTTTGTGCAACAGAGAATAAATGCCCCAGATTTATGAATCCTGATTGTCGCATCTCATAGAAACTGCTGTCAACCATTAATGGCATCATTACCCAGAAATATACAAGCTGGTTTCTAAAAAATGTGAATGTCCCTATTTGTCTGTAGAAGCAGAACATGTTCATTTCTAAAACTCTAAAGTAAATATATAAAAAAGGCTGAAGGTGAGAAGTCACCTTGTATTTAAAACCTTTTCCAAGTGCTAAACCATCCTCTGATCTTACAGTGTGAAACATACGCTGTCAGTGGTGGGTTTTTTTTTATGGATGTACTAATTTATTTTAACAACCCAATGGAAAAAATACACTCTGCAGTTGGGTCTGGGTGCAAAGCAGGCCTTCAGTGGGTCCAGGCCTGTAGTAGAAACCCTAAAAAAATCCTCCTCATACAGGACAGTTGCTCTTCAAAGCTTGCAAAGATGCTGAGAGTATCGGATGCAGATCTAAAGATGTCACCAGTATCGTTTTTTTTCCCGCTGGTTCAGAGTAAAACAAGATTGCAGGCTACACGATACACAATTCACACGGGACTGCGTAGGACGGAGAGGTTTCAGGGCCTGCTCTCATTCTCATTCAGCTTATGAGATAGTTTTGTCACGATCTCTGGCCTCTCAGTCGCATGCACATCCATATCAGCAGTTTCAGAAAGCCAGCGCAATAATAGAAAATAAATCTGTACCCGGGAACCGGAAGACGGCTGTGGGAGTAAAATATGCACACACAGTGCAGGGATACATCCTGAAAGAGACAATCGACTAGACAAAAGAAAGACAAAGAACTACAATGACACCTCAGCTACATTTTCTCTGTCTCTATAATCAAGCCTGCAATCCATACATGTTCACACACAGTGATAATAATACAGGATTTTACTAAATAAAACTGCTTTTTTAAAAAATTCAAAGTACACAAGATAAATAGTTCAAGGGAAATTAAAAGGTATAAAGAGGTGTGATCTGATGAAGGTTTTGAAGGTGAGGAGATCCAGACGCTTACCGGTAAAATTTTTTGTCTTTTTGGTTTCCTCATGACCAGTTTGTTACACCAGTTAAGTGCACGTGCTCGCACGGTGCGCCCGCACACCAATGATTGGACAAGATCAGCAGACTGGGACGAACCCAACACGCCCTAGGGAGACAGAAGAGCCTGATCCCCTGAAAAACCACTACCGGCAGGGCTGGAGAAATCAAGTTCACTTTATGTAACAAGAATCTCATTTGTACGGAACAGAGCCAATTTCACATTTCTCTTCTTCCCACTCTTTTCTGGATGCCGGGTGCACGTCTTGTTTTAGACGTTTGCCATTTCGGAAACACTGAAGTCCAGGATAATTTAAATCTAGCTTTTTTTGATTGTTTGTTTGCTTGTTTTCTGGGCTTTTCTGATCTAATTGTGGATTTATTGTATTTCCCTCAGATTGAATTTTCTTCTTTTTTTTATGTTAGTTGCTAAACATAGTCGAGAATAATCAATTTAGTCCTATCACCGCAGGATGAGTACAAAACTGCCCCGTTTTGAACTCCAGCTCTTTCTTCTATACTCGGGTGATGCTGTGAGCGCTTTAAGAATACTGGTCCCCATTTGTCACAGTCTGCAGGCAATAATTTACCAAACTCAAGAGATCTGAAGCACTTCCCATCATCGGAAGGATCATGGCAAGTGTTTGGCTCACAATCGTGTCTCTCAGCTTCATTTATCTGCTCAGAAGCAATGTCACAGGGTGGTTGGAGGGTAGGAGGTAAACATAGTTTTTTCTTTTTCTCTTTGAAAGTGAACTGATTTGATTGAGAGATTCTGGTATTTTCACCTAGCATAACTCAAGTGCCACCTTTTAACTCTTTCTTTGTGTCACCGGCCATGTGTTCTTGCATTCAAAACCTGTAGAGGGCGTCTGAAATCGAGCGTCCACACAGCTAAGCAGAGAGGTTCTTTCTTCTCTCTCTGGTGTTGAGATTTTATTCTGGCTTCAATACTGCTGTATTAAATCCCCATGCGCGTCCATCTGACAAGACTAATCTTGTGCTAATTACAGTTCCTTTCCCAACAATTAAGGCCGGCGCTTGGGATCACACAGAACATGAGGAGAAACGGTTGTCACCTGTTATACTTTGGTTGGGATTTTGATGATAGTAGCAGTGCGAGCTCCCAGACTGGTGTTCTGTTCATTAAACTGATCTTCATATTTGTATATTTTAGCAGTATTGATTAAAACCAGAGCGGCGCGAATGTTAAAGTAGAATGAACGTGACACAAAGGAAAGTATTCCACCCAAGCGTGGGTGGAAGAATCTCAACCACTTTCTCACCTTAACTTTTTCTCTGCGGGATGATGAATGTGAACATTTGCGGCTCTGTTTTGTACCAAGTGTTTGATGCTTTTTTTCTCCCCCCCTCATTCTTTATTTTCATGAAATGCAGCCAAAAAATGGATCTTTCACACCTGTGGGGCCGTCGGACCTGAAGGCCCGACTCCCACTCAGTGCCTCAATTCCTACCGGAGAAAAAATGTCAGCGTCACAGTTGCCACGCAGGGGCCGCTGAAAGGCATTCAGAAGTGGAAGGTTGTGGAAAGTGGCACCTACAGGTACAGGTGTTGCTAACGTCTCCATGCACTAAAAAAAAAAAAAAAACACCATAACTACAAGCATTCATTTTATTACACAAGTTTGATGAGCTACTATGCTCATCAAACTCATGTTTTCCTTGTCAGATAGAAGATAAAAAAGAAAACTGTGGCTGTTTTTGTATCAGCCCAAATACCCCAGCTATCGTCTTTAGCAGCGTGGCCTCAAACTGTGCGCTGCTGTAGGATTAATGCTGTAATATCCACCACCTCTTCCTGAGATCAATACTCCTCCTCTGGGCATTCATGATAAAACATGACGTCTTTAACTTGGATTTGATTTGGATTCTTTTTTTTTAACTCTTTTTCTCTTTTTGAAGGCTGCAGGCCTCCAAACACACACACTGCTCAGTTCAATGAGAGCCCATGTGTCAGACACTAAAAGAAAATAAGGACAACAGCAGCCGTTCTGTCGGTGACTCAGAAACAGCTTGTGTCTCCTTGCAAAGTTTAGCCTCATAGTCTTGACACAAAGCTAGCAAGCAAAGCTGACGTCTGGCTGTAAAGATGAATATGCACTTCTGCAACTCCCAAAAGTCATTAGGCGAGCAGCTGAGGTCGCCTCGGTGCACAAGACAGCGTTCCCTCACTTTCTCTCACCTCATCTAACACGAGAAACACTGTAGCCCCCACCCCCAAAAAAACCCCAGTCAATTCATCTTTTTCTCAGCATGAAAAGTGGAGCATTTGTTAAGGATCATTTTGATTAAAACTGTTTCCTTTCCCGCCTGTGCTATTGTACCATCCAGTCAAGTCACAGACGTTTTCTAAATGAATTTGCAATACATCACAAGGTTGTTGCAGTTTGGACTGGTTTCTCCACCTAATGGCCATGTTGTTTTGTCCCCGCGTCCGTTTACGACGGACCCCAGAATCACGGCGTATGGTGCAGCTGGAGGTCGAAGCGTATTGGTCATGAGCCGGTCACACGGTGTTTACCTCACAGGGGACTTCTGGCTGAAGAAGGGCGAGGAGCTCTACATCCTTGTCGGACAGCAGGGAGAGGATGCGTGTCCCAGTGTAAGTCTGATTTTGGTTTTATTTGATACGGTAACACATGGGAACCTGCTGGTGACCACTGTCATCGGTCAGTGATTAAATGACTTGACTCAATTTGTTCAAAAGTGAAGATTAAAGTTGTTTATAACTGATTTTTTTGTGGTTATTAAATGTTTTTAAAAAGTCAGCTGAAGGGATAAGAAATGCATTTTAATTTAATCTTAGGATCTCTACAGTTTTAAAGTACAGGTCTAGTTTGTAGGATTGAGTTAGATTTAAAGATGGGAGGTAATGAACCCGGTTCAATATTAATTTGAGTGTAATGGCATAAAAATGGGCGGCATGTTGGTGCGGTGATAAGCATTGTCGCCTCACAGCAAGAAGGTTTGGGGTTTGAATCTTGACTCTGGCCTTTCTGTGCGGAGTTTGCATGTTTGCTCCCACAGTCCAAAGACATGTTTGTGAGGTGAATTGATCAGTCTAAATTGACCGTAGGTGTGAGTGTGAGTGCTTGTCTGTCTTTGTGTTAGCCCTGCGATAGGTTGGCGACCTATCCAGGGTGGACCCCGCCTCTCACCCCTTGACATCTGGGATAGGCTCCAGCAGACCCCTGTATGGATAAAGCCGGTACAGAAAATGGATGGATGGCGTAGAAACCCAGCATGAGCCTTTAAATCTGCAGAGATCACAGAGCCTGCCACTGTGCCCCACTGCTTTCAGACTAGAACAGACAAACTGAACACTCCCTCCAGAGAGAGAGCCGAAATTACAGCGAGCATGATGAGTGAGGCTCAGTTGGCTGGCGACCACGCTGCTAGCTTCCACGAATTCCTACACTCCAGACCTTTAATAGAGCTGCCAGACAATTTCCCGACTGATCAACCGCCGTGTTTCTTCATTTAGTCCCTAATAGACAAACCAAACACGAGCTTTTTGTGGCATTGCCTCGCCGAAACGCCAGTCCTTCAAAGTAACCGGGGGTCTCCTCGCAGACCCCCATTTGGAAAAGTTGCACAGCTACCGACAACAGTCTATGTCTGTGATGTTTGCAGTGACACCCCTGAAGTCTGAGAATTGACTTTTCCTCTTTTGCCAGAGCCGTCTGTGATCCACAACGCTTTGGGAGTTCGCCCCCCCTCCACCGCCACCACCACCGCCACCACCACAACAGTTCACACTGTTATGACTAAACCCCCCAATTGTCGGCAGAAAAATCATCCATCCTCCACAAGGGAGATGGGCCTGAAAATGGATTAGTCTGCAGAGTGTAATATTCAGGAAGAAAAACAGCACATTTTAAAAGGTGTAAAAGATTGCACTAGTTTCCGATAGCTCAGTTTTAGATTTTACTTTCACAGGTTGTATACTATATTTTTCACAGGTGATAGAAATTTCCATAGGGTAATCAGTCTCCGCGGTGCAGTCATCATCATAGTGACGGCAGAGGTACTGACAAATAAAAAAATGTCAGTGCTTACTTAGATATAGTCTTTATAGTTTCTCTTTGCGTGGGGAGGTCCTTGCCGCCATTATCCAGTTTTTTTTAACTATATTGTGTGGTAAGTGCTCAGACTGCAGGGAGGGGGCTGGAATCATCCAAAGTGTGAATGAAAGTAATTTAAGGTGCCTGTTATTTCCCCCAGTCCTGGCAGGGAGCCTGTCTCCAAAGGCACTGAAAGTGATTTGTGCTTTAGAACACTTTCTCACACCTAGCCTTCATTCTGGCAAGGGAAATGATGCCCCACCGTCTTGACAAATACTCCTCTTCTACACAAACATGCAGAGATCCCTCAACGCGCATGCTCTTTGTCTCCTCTCTCCCTCTGACTTTAAAGCAAAGGAGAGGCAATGACAGAACACACTGAGCGAGGAAGACTCTCCCACAACATCTGAATGCACTGCCTTTTACCCCTCGCTACCTGCCAGTCACACTCAGAGCTGCCCCGGAAGCATCTGAGGCAGGTTCAGACAGTAGGAGGGGCGGAAGAGCCTGAACCCCCTGCTCGGGCGTGATACACACAAAGCACATGCGGAGATTCGGCAAATCTGAAAACAGGTCATGTAGGCAACAAGAGTCCCATCTTCTATGAAACAATACCAATGCAGCATGCTCAGGTTCTTAGAAAAAGCATCATTAGATCTGCTTATGTAACCAGAACCAGGCTCGAGACAGAGTTTCCGAGCTGCCAACTTTAAGCCCTCACCCTCTGATGGAGGGCATATAAGCTGCTAGCAACTGGATCTTCTTCTTCTTTTCCTTTCGGCTTTTCCCTTCAGGGGTCGCCACAGCGAATCAGTTGCCTCCATCTAACTGCTGGCAAACTGGATCTATCAGCCGCAAATATCAACATCAGAGTTAAGGATAGATTTTGACATGTTACTAGAATATCATGATATTTGGACTGACCCGTGAAAGAAACTTGATCTTCGTAAGCCCCAGGGCTGCATGTAAGCAACCTCCTCTCCAGCATTCATTTGGCTGAATAATTTTTTTTTGGGACACAGAAGCTTCTGTGTTTGGCGCTTGGCTCTGGGCTTTGTCTGTTCTCCGGTGTCTGCATAGCTTTTCTTCCAGTCCAAGTCCGTTTCCTATTCATCATTGCCCTGGTTTCCCTACCAGAAAATGGAAATTAAGTTGATGGAAGATACTAAATTGCCCCAGTGTGAGTGTGTGTGTGTGTGTGTGTGTGTGTGTGTGTGTGTGAATAGAGAGGGTTTGCCCTCTCATGAACCTGCAACCCGTATGGGTGCATGCGTGCCTCTCACTCCATCTCAAATGTCCTTTGTCCAAAGAAAACCTTGAATTTGTCAAACCCACATTAACATAATTTCAGACGCCATCATTATGATTAGCTAGTCGGGATTCTTCTGTTCTGCACTGTGATAAAACTTCAGACATTTTATTTCTTCTTCCACAAGTGGGTACTGTCTGAATAGAGTTTTATCTTCCCCCTGCAGTCCAACAACATACTGAATAAAATTTGCCAGGAACAGAGCGGCCCGATGGTGAACAAAACACAAGTGAAATGGGGTGGCGGAGGAGGGGGCGGGGCTACATATGTATTCAAGGTAAGAACTGGATGTACTGTATATATTTGATAAACCTTCATTTGCAGCTTCTCTCAGCTGCTCACAACAAGTATTATATCTTCATGTATTCATTTAATGTGCTCCAAACCTGTTTATGCTGGCATTTGTGAAAGCGTTTTTGTTCCTGAAACCAAAATGTCCTGTCTGGACTGTTTAGTTCTGTATTCCTCTGCAAAGAACGCCACCAGACATCACCCATTATCAGCCTTAGTGTTATTATCAGCTGAAAGCTGATGATACAGATGTTTCTGGCCAATCGTTTATATTGTCCTTCTCTGCTGTTTCTGTGGCTACAAGGAAATGTTGTGCATCTTCTTGGAAAGTTAACGTTTTCTCAGCTCACAGGGACGGTAGTAGCAGCTACCATCACTCAAGATATTTTAGTTGTTTTACTTAAAACAGTAAATTTAAAATATATGTGCTCACATTCATCCATTTGACATTGTACTTTATCAATTCCCTAACACACCCAGATCAGATGTGTACACTCACAGGTACACTAGGAGATGCTCTGCCTCTCAAGTATTAAATTGTTATTTAGTGTGCTATAACATTTTTTTTATATGTAAGGTGAAGATTTCTCAGTTCTTCTACATTATTAGTCTTCACTCTGAGCTAAGCTAACTAGCTAACGGCTCCTGCAATGAAGTGGCATGGATCTTACTGTTTAATTAGGCAGGTAATTGCTCATTGCTCAAAGTGTTAGACTGCCCCATAAATGTATTATCCATAACAACCCAGGTGGACAATGGTGTGTACGTCCCTCTCATCATCGCTGCTGGAGGAGGTGGCCGAGGCTACAGCAGCCAAGCTGAAACCCAGCTGGAGCAGATGGATTATGAATTAAGCCAACATGGACGCAATGGGAAATCTTATGCTGCAGGTACGCAACTCGCAGCTTTGGCACGAGGTGGTTGTAGCTGCATGAGAGTCACAATGGCTGAATTCAGCGTGATAACCTGTTACACCACAAACAGTGCCAAAAGCCTAACAAAATCCTAACAAAGCCTAGTCCTTATGTTAGAGGAAATGCTGTTCCTGGAAAAGTGAACTGTTCAGAAAAGTTTATTTGCATCCCTCAGGCTCCACCGGGGGAAAAAAAAAGGAAAAATAATTGGCTTGTGTCAGCGAGTATAGAAGGGGATTAGTTCCAACTTTATTAGCTATAACTTTAATCTCTTGTTACCAGTTCTCTTCAAAAGGATTTACATGGATGCAGCCTCAACCAGTGCCGTTATCACTAATAGGAAATTGCTCTGTGTGTGTGTGTGTGTGTGTGTGTGTGTATGTGCATTTTCTTTCCAGATATACAACATGCACGCCCTCAATATTCCCACAGTTTGACTCCTGCCTTTCTTACCCAGACACATGGGCTATAACTCACATCATATTAATGGCGTGTTGTGTTTGGTGACAGGCGGTGGTGGAGGCTGGAATGACAGCGCTCCCATCAGTCAGGGCGGCCGACCGCTGGTGTTGGGTGGCCAGGGCGGCCAGGCCTGTCAACATTTTTCACAGACCCGTGGCGGATTTGGAGGTGGCGGAGGTGGATGTCTGTCCGGCGGTGGTGGCGGCGGCTACAGAGGTTAGTCCAGTATAATTCCGTCAAGCGATATGCCGAGAGAAATGTTTAAAATGAAAAAAAGCACTGCCAGGTGTGACCCAGAGGCCCTCAGAGCCTTCACAATCATTTCACAATTTCACAATCATGAAAAAGTTGAGGATATAAACTGGAGCGGACAATCCTGTTTGGATGTAAGTTCTTGAGTTTTTAATTTGTTTGCTTGCAGGTGGAAATACCTCCTTAGAAAACAACCCCAAGCATGACGGCGACGACGGCACATCCTTCCTCAGCCCAGAAGGAGTGCCCTTTCTGTCCGTACCTCTGAAAGGTAATTAAAAAAAAAAAAATCAGAAGATTGTCAGCGGCACATAATCGCACTCAGAAAGTGTGTATTCTCCGTGGGATACATTTGTAGAGTTTATTACCAAGAGTTAATGTGTTTGTACTTCCTGGATAATGAGAGACACAGCATTTGATATTGACATTTGAAATTAGTTTTTGTTGTTGCCCACGTGGCGTGCTTTCTGCATTGCAAGCTGTCGCGGCATGCAACTGATATGGATTTCATTTTCGCAGCGTGGAAAACGGGCCTGATGCTACACGAGAAAAGGATGGCGTAAAACTGCACAGCGAACGCGCGCAGATGGTGGGGGGAGGCAGTTTCTGATTAAGGTTCAGATCGAGCAGGCAAACGGCTCAATAACGCAGGCTCCGCTTTATTCTTTGTGGCCTTTTGAACGCAGAGATGGTTGAAAAAAAGAAAAGTTGGTCATCAATATGCCACTGAAGTATCCTTCCTGCTCAGCTCAATAAATGGAGGGGAAAAAGAGGCGAAAGGCGAAAGTGCTTTATAAAACAATCTTATTTTTATCAGTGTTAGAAAGTGGGTAGAAAACACACCGGTGTCTTGCTTCTGAGTCCCCTTTAGTTCTAATACAGCAGATTTGGTGGTAGTCACACTCCTCAAGCCATCTTTGAGCTCACGTCAAAACTTCTGGAAGAAAAAGACAAGATGCTTTCTTCCCCTAACACCATCTGGAGGATTTCAAACCCATAGTTCTCTTTAAACTGTTTGGCAGTGGATTGTGTTTTGTCTGATAAGTCGCCTGTCAGCCCCTACCCAGCCCTTTCTCTGTATGAGAAAGTTAGCCCTCATGCAGCAAGTACTCATCAAATAAATATTATTTATTTAATTATTTTTTAAAATTAATTTTAAAGGCTTTTTTTCTGTGAATTAAACAGTGTCAGTATGAGCTTTTTTAATATTAATCACTGACCATTCCTGAAACGTGTGATAACAAGGCACGATAATCCTGTCACCGCGCTCGCTGCGACTGATGGATTGGCAAGCGTGCTATGAATAGCAGAATCTCGTGCCCGCTGTTGCACTTTCTCGTATCGTCCAATTTTTTTCACAGGACGTAATAAATTGGTACCTGATGACAATCTGAGCGTCTAAACTCTGCAGAATGACACAGAGCCGTAGAGTGAGCGAGCCGAGATCGGTGCCGATGTTTTGGTTAAATTATACAAGTTCATGTTTTGAAAATGCTTGACTGCAATGAAAATGACTTGATGACACATTTCAGTTTCCCCGCACATATTTTTGCGACTCGTTGGTCGGTGGAGATGAATGCTGGTTAATTTACATGTTAGAGACTCCACTAGGCATTCAGTGAGGCTCTATTAGACCAGGGGGAGGTCAGAAGTGAAAGGCTGTACTCTTATGTAGCCTGCCAGTACTGTAACATACTGAGTGTAAACTGGGGGAAAAAAGGACATATATGGATGCTGTGTTTAGCCTCATTTATGAAAATACCATAAATGATGGCGACAGTGGTGAGGAAAAACTTCCCTTTAACTTGCAGAAACCTCAAGCAGAACCAGACTCAGTGTAGATGGCCATCCGCTGCGACCGCCTGGGAGGGAGAGGAGGAGAGGAGAGATGGGGAGATGGTGAGAGAGACAGAGGAGAGGAAGAGAAAAAGGAGAGGGGTAGAGGAGAGACAGGGAGGATAGAGAGAACGTTGAGCAGAAGCTGCAGGATCCAGGCAGGGCCATGGAGAGGGTTCTGAATCCAGCAGCATTACCAGGCCTCAGGAGGGTGGAGGTAGGAGATCCAGTGACAGGCTCTAGAAGTGCTGTAAAAATATGGAGCTCCAGGGGACAGAGTGGGTTAGTGCTGAACCAGGCATGATGAGTGAGTCCCCCCCCCCACTACTCTGAAAGCTCAGTGTCTAATGATCTCCCCCAGCAGAGCCCGAACACTCCTAGCTATAGGCTTTGGCAAAAAGCAGGGTTTTAAGTCTCCTCTTAAACATAGAGAGGGTGTCTGCCGCCCGTAAGTGGTTCCACAGCAGAGGAGCTTGATAACTGAAGGCCCTGGCTCCATATCTACATTTGGAGATTCGTGTTATAACTAGTAAACCTGAATCTAAGGAACGTAGCGCCCTAGAGGGCTGCAATGCACTTCTGCACTGTCTGCTTCAGGCTCAACATCTTTTAACTGTCTGGCTCTGTTTTCGTCTCATTTGATCGGTGGATTGTGTGTGGGTAAATGGTCAAAATCCCCCTCTCTCTCTGTGTACAGCCATGGAGGGGGACGGTGAGGTGATCATAGGTCCTGTGCAGAACTGCAGCCACTGTGAGAGCGGTGAATGCTATGATGTCAAGGACAGCATCGTCTGCTACTGTGAGGAAGACCTCATCCTGGCACCAGACAGAGTTTCCTGCATCAATGTTACAGGTCTGTATAGCATAATCCTCACACATGCACACATACATATTTTCCTCCTCCTGTTGTTGAGGATAGTTTAAGGAAAGCACCAAACTGCACCCACCTTAACTACAAATCCATGTTTTTTCCCTCTGCTGGTGGGTTAAGCAGTAACAGAGGAATGCAGACAAACGTTAGCGGGCACAGGAACTGCCCCCATAATTGCGATTTATAATCTGGGCAGAACAACGAGGGTGAATGAATGTATGCCTGAAAAAAAAACTCATATGGCGGAAAGTAATTTTGAAATTTGAGGCAAAATAACGGGGCCATTACCATCTCAATGGTATCTTGATGACCTAGAGTGTCTCCTTGCCCCGTGATTTGCAAATCCATTCTTTGCGCAGACAAGCAGGAGATAATTCCATGACGCTCGGTCGTAAAAGGTCACAATCTCAATATGGTTTCCTCTTGTGATGTGTGTTTGTTCCGTATTTCAGACAAGTGAAATACGACCCTCCCCTCGCAGCTGAAAAAGGGATTGGCATGCAGCGGCCGTCGCCGCGCTCCCAAGCTTTGTTGTGTCATTGCTTTCACATCGTTAATTAAGTTGGGGATCAGAGTTGCAAAGTGAATGTAAATACTTCCACAGGGGAAGTTAACAAGTGTGGAATGACATTGTTTCCCTCTGTCTGGTAGAGGTGACCATGCTGCCTCCCCAGGCGTCCCTCTCCCACCTGGCTCTGGGTCTGTCTGTCGGTACTTCAGCCCTCATCGCCGCACTGTTGCTGGCTGTGTCTGGAGTCATGATCAGTAAGTACGGAGAAGATTCTTTACCCTCAACCAAGTCACAGTGGGCCTCATTTATGAACCGTACGTATGGCAGAAAACTGCCATTTCCAGGCAAGGTTCGGCATTTATCAATCTGGACGTGAGCGTACGATCCGCTCAGATCTCACATCAGCTCTGACATCGTGGACGCAGGTTAGAGCCAGTGTGGATTCATGATGTAGCACAGCAAAATCTTAAAAAATGTAAAAAAAAATAACGATTAAACAAACCTCAAACTGGTCCTTAAGCACAGGCAGCCACATATTCTGTTCAGATTAAAACATAAACGAATATAATTGAATAAAATAAATAGATCTGTTTTTTTACGAAAGCGTTTTACATTCACCTGATACCACCTGTTTTTTCCTGAGAAATTCATGTTTTGGTTTGTTTTTCGGTTTATTTCTGTTTTTCTGATATAATTTCTTTCTTTTTATTTGTTTTTTAATCAACCTTGTCCTTTTTGTTGAAGTAAATGTTTTGTGTAAATGTGTTTTTTCATGGTCGTTGACAGAATATCTAATAACTGGTGGAGCTGCCACAGATCAGCAGCGGTGTTTCAGTGTTGCGTGCGCGCACACGCGTGACCGTGTCAGGGCAGCAGCACATCTGCTCGTCCACGGCGGCGCTGCTCCCTCCGCTGTCATCGTTCTCCACACAGCCTTTTTCTGGCTCCTTTAACACCAGTTTTCATGCTTCCAAACAGCACGTCCTTGTTTAACCTCCACCTCAGACTCGAGGGGAACAACTTCCAGTTCGGAAAAGTTTCGTTTCTTTCTCAGGTTTCTCCTCTCAACGTTTGACTTCAGTGGGCAGAGCATCTGAAACATGAATATTTAAGGGCGGAACATGTTAATGGCGATCGCTTTCAGCTGCCGCATTTATCAAGACCAATTGAGTGGCCATATACGGAATTTTCATGAATCACACGTTTGTCTTTTCATACCCTGACTCCTGCACTCAGATCTGTGCATGTTTCTACACAAAATTGATAAATGAGGGCCAGTGGGTGTTATTTATGCTTCCAAAACAATTATACAAGAAGTTTGTCCATTTGGTTAAAAGAAATGGGTTTTCATAATTTTTCTCATTTTTCATGACAGTTTCACATGGCAAGAATCTTTTTGTTTTTGCAGTCATATCTTAGTTTTCCTCTGATTCAGTTTTTCAGTGTTTGCTTCAGCTCCTCTCTGGTGGCTTTTTTTTTCTCTGAGGCAGTAGTCGGAACAGGACGGTAACCTCGCAGTCACTGCAGGCATCAATCTGCTCTCAGGCCATTACGGCCAGACATATGCACTCATTGAGCCATCATCTCCTCCGCTGCCTACCCTCCCACGCTCACTCGCTCCCTCCTATTATGCCAATGCACCCTGCATACATACTCCGACGCCTACGCAGGCAAGGTGGAAGTGAAAGAAAAGAGGCGCAGCTGTTGCGATGAATGAAACACGCTAATGACCGATGGCTGCTTCGCTGGCAGCTGGCAACACTTTTGCTTCAGACAGTGGACATAACTCCTCATTCATACACTTGCAAAAATGTTGTTTGTGACTAATGCCTTCCATGTTGAGTCCAAAATTGTGGTAAATAAATACACTACTCAGGCATAACATTAAAACCCCTGATAGTTGAAGTGTAGCGCAGGTATCTCTCCCTAATGGCACCTGGGATGAGGGAAGGGAAAATGGGCAAATGTGAATTTTTGAGTAACTTTGACAGGATTTTATTTATGATGGCTAGTCGACCTGGTCTGATCCTCTCCAGAACTGCAGCTTTTGTGGGGTGATGATGATCTGCAGGGGTCAGAACCTAACAAAAGTGATCTCTGAAAGGAATAGTAATGGAGAGGCAACGGGGTCAAGCAGCAAAACAGGCAACAGAACTGGAACGCTGAGCAATGGAAGAAGATGACCTGGTCTGATGAATCACGTTATCTTGGACATCACGTGGATGGCCAAGTGCACGTGAATCGCCTGCCTGCCTGCCTGCCTGCCTGCCTGCCTGGGGAACACGTGGCACCAGGATACACTCTGGGAAGAAGGCAACCCAGAGGAGGCAATGTGATGATTTGGACAATATTCTGCTGGAAAGATTTCTTGTAGGCCATGTACATGGAGTGGAAAGTGTTTCCTTGGCCTTCAAATCCCCCAGATGACAATCTGTGGGATGTGTTAGACAAACAAATCCGTTCTGCAGAGGTCAAGTGGTGACATGACTTAGTGGGTCAGGGCTATTTTGGCAGCAAACGTGGGAAGAACACACTATTAGACTGGAGCTAATAAGGTTTTTTTCCTGGAAAAAACAGTGTCCACATGGGCCATTTCATATTTGCTATGAGCTCTTGCCTAAACGCAGCATTCTGCATGCATCAAGGGTTTAATTCTGAACCACTCCACGAATGGGCTAACAAATCTGGCAGCAAATAG
This sequence comes from Pao palembangensis, assembly GCA_015343265.1. Classification (NCBI taxonomy): domain Eukaryota; kingdom Metazoa; phylum Chordata; class Actinopteri; order Tetraodontiformes; family Tetraodontidae; genus Pao; species Pao palembangensis. The sequence goes on along the minus strand of CM027083.1, from coordinate 16,783,969 downwards.
AAAGGAATAAATGTTTCACAGGCACAATGGAGTTCTATTAATAAAGAAAAATGCTGTTGTGCAAGTGGTAGATCTTAGGAGAAATAAGTAAGGCAGGAGATGGGGTAAAGGTTTTTTTTTTTGTTTTGTTGTGTTTTGTTTTTCGTTGTACATTGTGGAATACTCAGCAGACAGATGAATTTCCTGGTTTGTTTTTCTTGCTTTCCAGTGTACCGACGGAAACACACAGAGCTGCAGTCCATTCAGCTGGAGCTGCAGAGCCCAGACTGCAAGCTCAGCAAGCTACGGGCCTCCACCATCATGACTGACTACAACCCCAACTACTGCTTCGCTGGCAAGACGGCGTCAGTGAACGACCTGAAGGAAGTCCCGCGTCGGAACATCTCCCTTACCAGGTAAGTGGACCGCAGTTTCATCTATTGTCTCCTTCCATCATCATGATGTCATTAAAGCAGAGGTGGGCAAACTAAGGCCCGGGGGCCACATGTGGCCCGATGAATCCAGCCTACAGAGCCTTCACAATCTCCAAAAGCCAAATTTAGAGGGTCGTAAGCTTGATTGGTTAGAAAAATGTTCAGACCCCCCTTCAGCTAGCATGCTAACAGGTCCTCTCAAGAAGGTGGGACCAAACATCATTTGGAGCTTCATCATCCATCTCTAGTTGGACCAGTTTACAGGCTCTTCAAAAATATTTTCTCGGTCAATAGTCCATCAGGCACCATTTTTAGCTAACCTCCGATCCTCATTGGGGGGTTACTTTCCTGCACCACCTGGCCGGCCCCTTCATCAAGATCTAAAACCCAAATCGGAGCAGATTCAACGTGCATCATTGCTACATCTGATGTGCAGCATTTGCCGTAACTGTAAAGGAAAGGGGTAATAATCGGAATACGAGCAGCATTTTCAGGAAAGCTTGAAATATTAGTCTCTTGCAGTCTGTGTATGATGCATTGATTCCAGTGGCTGAGAAATAATTTTTTTCCTCTTTTTTTTTTTCTCTTTGGCTCGTTTCAGTTTTTAATGCATCTTTTGCGTGTTTATGGTTCAGCAGTTTATCATTCGGCGTCTTAATCTTTGAGATAAATTCTCTTTCTTGTGGGCTGATGAATATTTACCAGCCTCTACAGTTATGCAGCTTTATGAATTAGGTGAAATGGCTGCTAAAGGAAAACTGCACAACTGTAATTCACCGACTTTTACATGCTGCGGTCTGGCACGAGCAGCTGGATGTCATGCTGACTCTTGGTGGGCGCAAAGTCAAATAGCCACGCAATTTAATCAGAATGCCACAGGAATCATTTTTGCCAATCACATCAAAATTATTTTCCATTCCCCCAAGCTCCGCTGATTATAATTCTTTATAGATATACTGAGGTTTTTGTGCGTTCACATCTGTTGTCTAGAAGAAAAGCAAATGAATC